>JACAXG010000045.1:2640978-3240978 GCA_018881555.1 Amblyornis subalaris
GATGGGTAAAACTACCATGCAGTGAGGTGACTTGCCTACTGCTATGTAAGAGGTTATTTACAACAAAATCTTCTGACTCTCAGCTTGGCACCTTATCTCCCTAATTGTCGTATCTGTGAATACCTAGCTAACTGCACCAGCTTAAAACATTCTCCTGCAGAGATTTGGCTGAGAGGCTAAGGAAAGTATTCAGCATATTTCCCAGGTGAGTAGTTTGTTTCACAACTACCTCATTTGTGTGGTTTCCGCTTGCTTTTTTTTTTTCCTCTCTCATCCCTCTCCATTTGCAGAAAAGTACTATTAAAATGCCTCGAGCAAATGCCAAATTCCAAAATGGGGGGCAGGGAGTCTGAAAAATATCCCCACTTAGGAGAACTGCTGGATTTTGCATTAGTATACTCTGCTTATTGTGGAGAAGCACGGTAGAGCTGCCCCTGTACCTGCTGCTGCATGGCTCATCTCTTTTGTCACAGCAAATGGTTGCAAACTGTTACAGTGGCTTTACCAGTGCTGCTGGTCTTGATCATAAGCAGGAGTCTGACACTGAATCTCCAACGATTTGAACTGCATCTTATGTTCAGAGAATGAGTGGACATAATTGTATGATACATTTATTGTCCTCAATCTGTGCTTGGAACTGCGGCACTTGTACCAAAATGATTCCTGCATGGGGAAAGTCACCCCAGTCCTCTTCCCTTAAGCAAACACTGCCGTTCTCCAACAGCTGCCAAGAAGCAAGTTCCTGGTCTACCCTTCTTACCACAGACATCTTCAGAAACCCTGTGTGGGCCAGGGATGGTGGCAATTCCCACTGCCTCCTCTCAGGGTTGTATCTGTGCCCCGTGACCCCCTCCTCTTTTTCTCCCATGGGTCTACAGAGCTGTGCAGTGGTCACTTACTTCAAAGACTGGATGAATTGAAAGGTATAGGGTGGACCATTTTCAGTGTTTACAGGACCACTTGGACTGAAACAGGGCTAAGAGAGACTCCACAATTCACAGCGTGATATCCATGCATAGTTACCCACGAGTCAATATCGGAATACATGGACCATGACAGATTCTTTCACATTGTGCTAAAGAAGATCTCAGCTCTAGATCAGAAACATAGGAATTAAGAGACATAGTGCTGTTTTTTTTGTCACATAAGGTCACTGACAATCTCCTCCACAACAACAGAAACTATCTTCCTCCCAGCTACCCTTGTTTAAAGATTGAAAGAGACAAGGACACAGCCTGAGTACCTACAACTTTCCTGGGTAGCCACTGGGTGACTTCAGCGCTTTGCAGCCCTGTTGCAAGGGAAGGGTTTGATGGGCAGGAAGGAGGCAGGAGCAGCTGAGAACAAGGCCAGATGTAGGAAAGTAAGTTGTTTGAAAGGTGAAGATCCTGCCGCAGGGAAAATCTTGTCTGAGTAAAGTTACATTCCACACCAACACCCCATATACACCTAAAAATTAATCCACCACTTTTCTAGATCTCAACTGTGCTCTTATAATCCTGATCCCAAACCTGGGACTGCCGTTAGTACTGTCTGTGGATAGTCCCACTAGTGATCAATTGACTGTCCTTTGGTTCCTATTCAGAACTTGCGGGTCATTTTCATTTTAAACCTGTCACTAACCCTAACATGCACAGTAGCTGCCTCAAGTGTTTTATGAAGAAGGATCTCCATGAAGTCCCTAACAGCAGAGACCTTTGATTCAGCTGGATCCCTCAAGAAAATACTGGTATGTGTTCCATGATTTAATTACTCTTCTGTATTTCAGTCCTCTCACACTTTCCTGGTGATGTAAAAGGGTTGTTACTGTGGCAAACATTAGCTATGTCATACTCTGCTGGCAGTGGGAAACTCTTCTGGGTATGATGGGTTTCCCTGGCTCTTGGGCTCGTGACTGAAAGCTACAGGAACAGGGGTGGCACGGCTGAGGTGAGGGTGGAGAATTGCTGTGCTCTAGCTTTTCTTAGCTACAAGCCTATTATCTGGAAGTGGGAAGTAGAGCAGCCGTGAGGCTGCTGGAGGACAGATTTTCCCAGCTGTCTTTATTCTAAAAAAAAAGGCAAAGATTTTACATTCCTTTTTGCATCCTAGTTTTGCAGCATCACTTTTGCCTGATACTTCTTGTGCTAAGGAAATGGTTATGATGGAGTTAAAAGTATGAATCCAAGTATTCAGATATTTACTTTGGTTTGTGGAGGAGTTAAGGGCTGCTCATCATCAGAAAATACCCATTGACTTTATATCCCTAGATTTCACTTCCCTAGACAGCCAACTAGGGAAGATGCCTCACTGGACCTGTTGTTTGTGAACAGGGAAGGACTTGTGGGTGATGTGATGGCTGGAGGCTCTCTTGGGCACATGGATCAAGAAATGATAAAATTTTTGATTCTCGGAGAGTAGGGAAGGACGATTAGCAGAACTAYTACCACGAATATCTGGAGGCAGACTTTAGGAGCCTGGTTAACAGAGTCCCTTGGAAAGCAATTCTGAAGGGCACAGAAGTCAGRGAGGCTGGACATTCTTCCAGGAGGGAAATCCTAAAGGCACAGGAGCAGGCTGTCCCTATGTGCTRAAAGATGAGCTGGTGAAAGAAGACTAGCCTGGCTGAACAGGGAACTTTGGCKGGAACTCTGGGAAAAAAAGGTGAGTTTCACCTTTGGAAGAAGGGGCAGGCAGCTCTGGAGGACTACAGTGATGTCATGAGGTCATGCAGGRAGAAAATTCAAAGGGCCAAAGCCCAACTAGAACTTAATCTGGCTACTGCTATAAAAGAAAATAAAAATGTTTCTATAAATACATTAGCAACAAAAGGARGGCTAAGAAGAATGTCAGCCAGTTGGATGTGGGGGGCAACACAGGGACAGAGGCTGAGGAAAAGGCTGAGCTATGTAATGCCTTCTTTGCCACAGTATAATAGTAAGGCCAGTTTTTCTCAGGGTATCCAGTCCCCTGAKCTGAAAAACARGYATGGGGAGCAGAGTGAAGCCCTCATAATCCAAAGGGAAATGGTCAGTGACCTGCTACACCACTTACACACACACAAGTCTATGGGGCTAGGTGGGATCCAACCAAGGGTACGGAGGGAGCTCAGGGAAATGCTCACCAAGCYACTTTCTGTCGTGTATCAGCAGTCCTGGTGCATGGGGGAGGCTGGCAAATGTGACACCGAGCCACAAGAGTGGCCAGAAGGAGGATCTGGGGAACTACAGGCCTGTCAGCCTGACCTTGGTGCCCAGAAGGGCCATGGAGCTGATCATCCTGAGTGCCGTCATGCAGCACATGCAGAACAACCAGGAGATCAGGCCCAGCCAGCAATGGTTTAGAAAGACATATCCTGCTTGGCCAACCTGAYSTTTTATAACAAGGTGACCCACTTAGTGGATGAGGGAAAGGTTTTCCACAGCATTCTCCTAGAGAAATCGTGTGCTCATAGCTTGGACAAGTGCACTGTTCACTGGGTAAAAAACTGGCTGGATGGCTGAGCCCAAAGATTGGTGGTGAGTGGATTCCATCCAGCTGGCAGCCAGTAGCAGTGGTGTTCCCCAGGGCCCAGTGCTGAGGCCAGTTCTCTTTAAAATCCTTTACATCCTTTATAATCTKTATCAATGATCTGGACGAGGGAGTCGAGGGCACCCTCAGTCGGTTTGCAGGTGACACCAAGCTGGGTGGGAATGTTGATCTGCTGGAAGGCAGGAATATTCTGCAGAGGGATCTATCTGGACAGGCTGGATCGATGAGCTGAGGCTGATGGTGTGAGGTTCAACCAGGCTCAGTGCTGGGTCCTGCCCTCGGGTCACAACAACCCCAGGCAGTACTACAGGCTGGAGGCAGTGGCTGGAAAGATGCCCAGTGGAAAAGGACTTGAGGGAGCTGGTCAACAGCAGCTGAGCATGAGCCAGCTGTGCCCAGGTGGCCAAGAAGGCCAGTGGCATCCTGGCCTGGATCAAGAATAGAGTGGCCAGCAGGACCAGGGCAGTGATTGTCCCCCTGTACTGGGCACTGCTGAGGCCACAGCTCAAGTGCTGTGTCCAGTTCTGGGCCCCTCACTGCAAGAAAGATATTGAGGGGCTGGAGCAAGTCCAGAGAAGGGAGACGGAGCTGGTGAAGGGTCTGGAGCACAAGTCTTGAAGAGTGGCTGAGGGAGCTGAGGGTGTTTAGCCTGGAGAAAAGGAGGCTGAGGGTAGACCTTGTTGCTCTCTACAAGTATCTGTAAGGAGGCTGTAGCCAGGTAGGGGCTGGTCTCTTCTCTCAAGTAAAAAGTGATAGGACAGAAGGAAATAGCCTCAAGTTGTGCCAGGGGAGGTTTAGATTAGGTATGAGGAAACATTTCTTCACCAAAAGAGTTTTCAAGCATTGGAACAGGCTGTCCAGGGAAGTGGTTGAGTCACCATCCCCAGGGGTATTTAAAAGCCACGTAGATGTGACACGTTGAGACTTTTAGTGGTGGACTTGGCAGTGATGTAGTGGTGGACTTGGCAGTGCTGGGTTAGAGGTTGGACTTGACGATCTTAATGATCTTTTCCAACCTAAAGGATTCTGTTATTCAGCGATTTCTCTCTGAGATATTGCATGGAAAGGAAATAATACAGAGTTAAATTCACAACTCTCTTGGGTCTCTTTAAGTCAAATTCCYCTCCTGTTAGCAAGTTGCTTCTATTTTAGTTGCCTGGATAGTGTTTACTCTGCATTAATATTCATTGTCCACTCATCAAATGCATCAGTATAAATCACTCTATTCTTTCATGTTGGACTTCATGTAAACTCTGCTGTGCTTCTTCATTTATTAAGAGAGGGTCAGAGCATCATAGCAAATCAAGTAGTAAAAGAACTTCACACTGAGAAAAATATGCTTTTCTTGAGTTGGTACATGGCTATAGTAATTTCTGAGCTCCTGACAATTAAGAATAAGCAATAAACTTCATGSTGTCCCTCTAGAAAATGATCAGAATGTCTATCAGCTACTTTTTACCGTTCTTTAAAAATAGTTTATGTGGGTAATTGGGGAAGATTGTAAAACAAAGTACTTTGCTCAGGACATCATTCAGCAAAGTAACAATTACTCTTCTGTGCCAAACCATCTTTGGCTACAGAAATCAATTTTATAGGCTACAGAGCCTCATGCAGGATTAAGAAACGTGGATCCCATGGGTAGGGGCTCATTTTTGTTGTCGTTAAATCAGGTCCTTTGAGTGAAAGGGATATAACTATATTAAATTAGAAAAATAATTATGGATATGATATATTAAACCACAGACAAAGAATGACAAAATGATGAAATGATGACTTGGAGTGTACGGAAGGAAGTGTAGCATAGAGAAGAATAGCATAGAAAATATGGGCTTAGGTCTTTGAAAATGAGCAATGATATGTTGACATAGGCACCACTGGTTTTCAAATGAGAGGGACAAGAATCCTAGATTGGTAGCTTTGGGAGTGTTTTCTTCTGGAGAGTAATGAAAATTAATTTTTCCCATGCAGACTATCTGAAAAAAAAGAAAGTAATTGGACTAAATAGCTCTATTTTCATACCAAGTACTTACTCTTTGCATTAATAACTCGCATCAGGTTTTGTGTCACAACCTCAGTGAAGTTACCTATAGTCTGTGACATTCCTTGTTCTTTTGCATTAAAGAACTGTATTGTAATCTCCTCGGCTGCCCAACATGGAGCTCAGGTTGATGGGAATTGGAGAAAAACTTCACAGAATAAAATGTGACAGTCTGTAACATACACAAGTCGCAAGCAACGTACAGTAATAACAAGTAAATGTTAACAAACAGAGCGAGAGAGAAAGAGAAAAAAGAGAGAAATGTGAAGAAYATGTAAAAGAATTAAGATTCCTATATAACAATTTTAGTTACCCCAATATTCTAAGGCCGTTAAAATAAGTATCTTTATCTAGGTATCTTTATTAGTTTCCTGATTTTTATATTACTGCATATTTTGAAAGTTGTTATGAAGCTCTTCTGAGTAGATCATACTGAAGGACTTTACACTGGCACAAGAGCAGAATTTAGTATGCTACATGAGTTATGCAGAATCCTTCCAACCCAACCTACCTCTTCAACATTTACTCACCACCGTGTTGACCTGGGTCCCTCCAGGAAGCCGTGTCCCCCAGGAAAGGCACTCCAGTGACGGTGGTGACCGTCTCTCCCAGTACTAACTTGGCCAACATAGTAACGTCACTCCCAGAGAATATCACCCTTGAGAGGTACTACTTCTTGAAGTGAGGTGACAGTATGTTGGCTGCCTACCTACTGGTACTGCTAGAGAAGTACAGGAGCTCTAGGAAAGTCGATCCAGTGCATTTTGCTATTTGCAGGATTATTGGATATGTGCTTAATGCAGTGCTGACAGCTGTTGCTCCTGGAAATGCTGCATTGCAAAGAGCTCTGGAAGATCCTTCCTAGTTTTATCCTGATCCTTCTGGGGTTTATACCTATATACCTTATACCTATCCTGAGCTTCTGAGAGTCTCACTAACACCAGAGGGGTCATTGACAGGTCAGGTAGAGGTTGCAGGAAAATGCAGTCAGGTGAGTCATGTTACAATCTTACATTACTGCTCTGACTGAGGAATACAGTATGATGATCTGTACAGTATGGAAGGTGTCTGAGACATGGAATGTGGATGAATGAATACAAAGAACAATGACAGCAGGAATGGTAGAGTGCTTGTTATTTCGGCTTTGTGCTTATGAAGAGACAAGCAAGTAGTCAAAAGGCTTGGAGAAAATTTCCAGCAAGTATAGTCCAAGATGGATATAAGCAAGTGAACTGGGCACAGAACTGGGACCTCATACCCTACACCCTTTTGCCCTTTTGCAGTAACAGGTAATTCATCTAGCCTGTTTAATTGTATTGCAGCAGAGAGGTACTTGTTGCACGGAGGTGCCTTTTCTTGTATCTGTCCTGCGAATACCACCATACTCAGTCCAGCAGATGGAAGAGATGCCAAGAGTACCTCTTTCATATTCCAGGAATGCATTCTGCACTGGATGGCATGGGAGCTGCAGTGTCAGGCATGTGCTTAAGAAAGACGATTTATCATATTTACATCTGCTTTGTGCTGGAGGATTGGCATAGGTTGGCCTAATTAGGCTGGAGTGCTTGTATCTGTGTTTTCCCATGACAAAAAGTGCCTCATGCTCATTAAGTTATTAAGGCATGAAAAGTCCTAAAATTTATTATTTAGTTCTGCAATTTTTTTTCAGCTTAGTGCAGTCCTGTCCCTAAACACACTCATCCCTGGCTCTGGCCCACAGAGTCTGTGTGGGGAGGTTTTCTAATTTTTAATTTTTTTTCATGTCTCACCTAGTGCCAGAGAAAAGTAGGAACCATAAAGCACTGTGCTTGAATACATGGCTCCTCCTCTTTGTTTTCAAATGACTTGGCATAGAGGATGTTATTTTTTACTCACAGTCTAAAGTCAACAAGCACCGTAGTACAAGTTACACCCACCGGTTTTATCTCTACAGGAAGTGACAGATGAATAAGTGTACAACAAGGTATTACMTTATATTATTTATAAATTCTGCTTTACATGTGACCCCCAGCTGTGAGACTGCAGAAATGCCACATGGGGCAGGGGGCAAGGAATAGATCCAAAGTGCTTCCACAGAACTGTAGGCACTTAACTGAGGGTGTTAAGTTAGAGCTGCAGTCACCTGTGAATTCTTATGGAGAAAGACACTCCCAGAGGACAACTCAGATCATAAACGGGTGGATTAATTTCTGAGGCTGCCTGATTCTTCTTCCAATATAAGGGGGACCTCAGGCAAATGATACTTAAGTTAGATGAGAACTGAGTGTTACTCCTTTTGTTTTGAGCTGTTAACAATTTCTCCATTAGATCCCAAGAATTCCATCGTCAGTGATACCAAGATGTGATCATTACCTCATTTGCTATTTTGGAGTGAGGAGGTTTGGATTTTTAAAGACTAGGAAGGCTAAGTATAGTGAGGAAAGAAAAAACACCTCCCTAGTCCCTTTCGCACTGCCTTTTTAGTATTTTTTATGTCCAACACATTTAAACATCAGTTTTTTGAGCTGAAACAGACCTAAACTCTTAGCAGTTACTTTGTTGTCTACTGTCCATCTTGCAGAGAGGGTCAAAGTTTTATGACACTAAAATTAGATGAGTTTTTTTTTTTACAATGTTCAAAGGCATTTGATCAGAGAATTTGCTTCCCTGTGGTTCGAAGGACCACCACAGTGACTACCTACCTATGGCTTTAACAATGCTTTGCTATCCATAAAAGCCACTGAGGTTCACAAGCTACAGAGAAATGTTAGGCAGCATAATGGGCCTCTGACAAGAACTGCCAAGAGTTCCCAGCTCCCACTGAGCATTGGCACTAGAATTACAGTGCTCAGCACACTTCTGACGTTAGAGACGGTGTGTTGCACAAGGAATACAGGTTATTTAGGTTATGATGACAGAAGGGATGAAAAATGAAGCCCTGAGAAGAGAGCAGCTCCTTCAGAAAGCATGAGTGATAAAGCTGGAATGGGTAATTCCACATGATTTCTTTAAAAGGAGATCAGCTCTCTCCCGGGAAATTGCATTGAAATAATGGGTTCCTAACATCACAGCTTGTTCCAGTTCATCTGACCATGGAGTACACTGGAGTCACTGCAACTTTGTAGCTCCCTTCTGTCAGTGATAGACTTGGATTACTTTAACTATTCAGACATCAGGATAGTCTAGGAGTGGATTATTGAAAATTGGGTATGGGGCAGATAAGTAAAATAACCACAGAATGTTCTTCTGAATCTGAAGTCTGTATTGGTAATGACAGACATTTTCCCTCTCCTCTTAAGTGCCTCAGTTCTAATAATTTTTTTCTGTATTTTATAGCTGTGGAATGAATAGAGAATTTTGCCCTCAGTACGCTGTGAAAGAGGCTGCACAATACATTTGTATGAAGATATGATATCATTGGAGTATAGCTTAAGTGAAGCTGCATGCAGAGGGGATCAGAGAGGTGAGAAATTCTTGATTTGGCCATATTAAAGTCAATATCAACACTGTGTGTGCTGGTGTTGTAAATATATGTACAAAAAGAATAAAAGGTTGGGGTAGATCTCTGAACAAACCCCAAGTAACCCATCTCCTTGGCTTATGTATTATGGATGCATTCTTAAGACCATTGCTGTGTGGCACCAGACAGTACTGTAGGCATCAAATGAAGTTATGAATTCCATTCATATTCTAAATTTCTTTTACAGTGTTGGGAAGTTGCATTCACTGCTTAATTCAATGACAACTCTGAGATGTAACCATGCAGTCAACCTATTCTACAGGTAAGCACACAGCTCATKGAAGAGAGGGACTGGGGAGCTAGGCAACGTGTTCAAAAGAAGACTGAGAGCTTTCAATATTCATTTTGCATGTTTTGAGGTCTTCTTATAAATTTGCACCTTAAAATATTTCAGTATGTACTGAACTATATTACTTAGACCTGTAGGACAGTGCAAGGTTTGGGACAGAAATCAGCCAAGTTTAAGTGGTTCAAACTGTTGTTTTCTGTTTGTTTGGTTTTTGTTTATTTTTTTTTTTACTTCTGTTATGATACTGACTTTTTAGAATACTTGAGCCTTGAGATAACAGACCCTGCAGCACAGCAGACTATGGTTGACTGATGCTTATTTAGTTATATGCAACTAGTGGCTTTGCCACAGACCTTTCAAGTAGTCTTTCTCAATTAAATTAAGCCCTGTGTCAACTGAAAATGCTGGAGATTACTTCAGTTTTCTCTTTGCTGTCCRCTTGGCCTGTTGGGTGTTTGATTGTAGTATAGTGGTTGCCATGTATAAAATGATGCCAAAATGAAGCCCTGATCTTGAACAGGGCCTGTGAACAACACTGCAGCATAACAAAGTTAATACTTTGACCTGAGATGCTAGAATTTGGTGTGTGTGTTAAGTGAGGGGRTGTGTGGTCCTCTAGTCTGGGATATTCCCAGGTTAAGGAGTTTTAGTCAAATTGGTCAGGTGAAATCTGCTCCTTTGTATCAGGCCTGGTTCCACCAGGCGCTATATAAGCAGTATCTTGAAAATTCACTGGCATCAGAAACTGCCTCAAAAACAATGCTTTATATAGAGGAAATCTTTACTTTCTGAGTGCTGCTGGTGAAGGCCTGCCTGCAGCAGTAGCTCTGCCATCCTCTACTCTGAAATGCCTTTCCTTCCTTCAGCTGCTTTCGCAGCCACCCACTGGTGGGATCAGATGAGATGGAAAACAGGAAGCGTTGCTGGAGGAAGGGGAGGTATGGTAGAATGAAACTCTGACATCCTGTATTATCAGATTGAAATCAAGTGCTGTTAATTAAAGATACTCTCCTGCCATGTGTAGATTAGCCCAGGACTGAGCTGCTGAGAGTGTTGGGGACAGTTAAAAAATTTAATTCAAACCTACCAGACTTTAAATTCAAGGCATCTTTGCTTTGCCTGCAAATGACCACAGCATCGTTGGCAGCAGCTGTGCAGCCTGTGGGCAGAGCTCTGCCGTTTGTGTGTCTGTGCCAGGAAAGTGCTCCTTATCCTGGGAGGAGGCACCGGGCAGGGCTGTGTGGAGCTCTCCGCAGAGCTCCCTTGGCCCTGCGGGCGGGGACCAGGAACAGATGTGAACAGCTGACTCCGTGTACGAGAGAGGGAGTCATGCGTGGAACTACTTCAGCCTCAGCCCTGTTCTGTGACRTGTTTAATCATTCCACCACATATTATATATGGAATTAATAACTTCATGTGATGTCCTTTACGCCTGAGCAGCTAAGCAGGTTTGGGTTGTTTTTTTGAATAATGTAGATAGATACAAATCACATTTTCTTACGTGACCTAGACGTTGTCACACTGAAGCTTTACAGTTAAAAATTACAGGAAATATGTTGGACAACTCGGGCACTATTTTAGAAATGTTAGGCACCCATTCTGTGTTCCTAGTGCAAAGTTAACTAGCTGTTTACAGTTCGGTGATGTTTACCAATCTAAATATTTTACAGTAAGGGAAACAACACTGCTTGCAAGTCTCTGTTTTCACACAGTGTGCAGGTGATGGTTTCAGGAACAAGTCAGTGCCTGTGGATGCTTCATATTACAGATGTGAAACAACATCTAAGGCAATGCAGATCTTGTTTCAACAGTTTGGTTCTGATCTTATTATTTTTTGCTGTTCTCCTGCACATATATAGATCTTTCCCTATTTGGAAGCTAAAAGATGCAGGCAATATTTTTTGCTGCTAGTGGTGCATAATAATTATCAGAAACAGAACTCCAGCTACAGTGTTACCATTTTRTTAGCTGAAGTGTAAGTGTGCTTTGTTGCTTCTTAAAATATATACGCTTGTATATGTATATAAAAATAGTCTCTCTTAATTATTGCAGAAATAGATAAGTTGCTGCTACTATCAATACTTCATGGATATTGTGGTAACAGCTGATTTTAGAGCACTGATGGTGGCAAAACAGTTCCACATTGAACCAAAATTACACATATTCTCAGGATTCCAGTGCAGCACTGCACTGAACTCGTAGAGTTYTTAGCCCTCTAGTTCCCAGAGAGGACCAGGGTGGGTAATGCAAGGAACTTTATAAAGCAAGGGATTTCTGAGGAGAGTCACTCTGTAGCTGACTTCTAAAGTACTCCAGAGTCTGGCCTCTCTTGCACCCTACCATTGGGCAGTTGGCATATTGCTCACAGTAGGAGACACGCAGCATTGCTGTGCCCTCTTTCCCTCTTGATCCGTGATGCCACAAAGACATCCACTTATGAGGAAGTTTGCTGCTTGAACATGAGCTGTGATAAGCATTTGCAACCTGAGGGGAATGGATGATAAAACCATCGCTTTTGTGCGCCAAGGATACAATTGGTACAGTCTATCAGTCACGCGAATTGTGATTGGCCTGTTGCAATGGAACAGCCTTTAACAAAAACAAAATGAAAGCTATTTACCTTCTGAATGGATTTTACATACTTGCACAAAAGGCAAAAGAAATAAGAAAAGAAGAGAAAAGATAATAGAAGAGAAAGATTCCCACCAGCTCTTCCCCTCCAAAGTTAGCATTGGCATCGGTGAAATCACACACAAAGGAAAGTCTCACTTTCTTTGTGCTTCTCACAATGACATCAACATGCATGGCTATGAGATGACAAGAGAATATCTCACTCACAATGAGTAACAAATTAGAAATTTCTTCAAAGCAAAAAAATGATAACACAAGACCATCATAGGTATATGCTAGCTCTTCCAAAACACCTCTTTTAAACTCTATGTCAGTTAAGATCACTTGGCTGGCGATCTGTCCTTCCTAATACAACGCAGGGGGATATTCTGAAAAGGCTGAAGAATGTCTACTATGCAACTTGGCTGGAACATCTGCCAGAAATGAAGTTGGCATTGTTTTCAACATGGTTACCTACTTTCAAATTACTCCATAGAATAAATAGGGATATTCCATGGGTAGAGGTAGATTATGGGGTTGAAATCAAATTGGAGCCCCGTAATTTTGTGTGCTATAGGAATCTCATAAAACTGAGATATTCCCATAATTAACCACTAGCCATGGGATATTATAATATATTCCATGGTGACTAGTATTCTTTCCATTTCCCTCCTCCCTCCCAGTAGAATTAGTATGGTTAATTTTGCTCTGGTTTCACCTATTGCTAACATGAATCAGTACAATTAAAAATAAGAATGAGGCCATCACTCTTTAGGCCAAACCAGTCAGTAATGACCAGTCAGACCTTTTCCAGTTGGCCTTTGCTGCTAGAAAGGTTGAAAGAGCTGTAACTCACCAACCCATACTTGCAAAAGGAGCATGTTTTAGAAAATGTGGTTCAAAACTCTTCATAGTTCTAAATGCTAAATTCTAGTGGAATATTATAGAATAGATTGATTTGCATGCCATGGAATAAACATCCTTACATCTAGTCTTGTCTCAGAGTGAGTCATTTTGCATTAGTGTCAAGAATTTGAGCTGTTGTTCTACTTTGCAGTTAATCATCAGAAAGAGACGGGATTGTCTCATGAATATGCATGATGGTATAGTTGTCCCTTCAACTTACTAGGCACCTAGTTTCTGTAATGAGATGTACAATATCTGCCATTTAAAACAGCTGAAAGGTCCCAAATGGGAACAAATGAGAAAGCATCTGGCTGTTTCGAATTCCAGCCCTGTTTTGTCAGAAAGCTCTGTAATTGCTGAGTACTTGGCTCCTACTCTGCTCTATGAAGCATTCAGCTCTCAGGAGCCTCTGAGATGCATTACACAGTCCAGCAACACAGCTGTAGAACTCTCAAAATTCTTCCACTAGATGTAACAGCTTTCCAAAATATCTTGAGACTTGTATGCCCTTAACCAGGACCAAAGTTTGGGCTCCTAGAGCGTGCTCTCATCCTTAGTTTTGCTGATCAGCCTCCACTGTACCATTTGTCCCTGCAACCTAGACTTCACACATATTATTCACTGTGTGATGGTGGGACTAGAATGGATAAATGTGCTACCCATTGCTCTAAGAAAGCAGTCTGGCTGAATCTTAAATCACTACGCGGGATGGAGGTTAACGGTCAGATGGACATTCCTCTAAGAGGTTTCCTACCTGCTCTGTTAATTTCTAAAATTTCTTCTTGGGCCAGTGGGCAAGTGTCGCTCTGAGTACTGTGGTGTGGAGAGTTTACGACAGATTTACAATAATTGGGGGATCCCAGCTGGGGTGGCCTCGGGATATGCTTCTTTTTTTTCTTTGGTAGCTTCTGCTTAGCCATAGCTAAGGAGTAATACATTCCGAAATTGTTCACAATGACAGGGACAGGCATGGCAATGGTCAGCACACCAGCGAGAGCACAGAGGGCCCCCACCAGCATGCCTGACCAAGTCTGAGGATACATGTCTCCGTAGCCCAGGGTCGTCATGGTGACAACAGCCCACCAAAAGCCGATGGGGATATTTTTAAAGTGTGTGTGTTCACTGGCACTAGGGTCATTTGGTTTAGCACCTATTCTCTCGGCATAATAGATCATCGTGGCAAAGATTAAGACGCCCAATGCCAAAAATATGATGAGCAGCAAGAATTCATTTGTGCTGGCACGGAGGGTGTGTCCCAGGACCCGCAACCCGACGAAGTGGCGGGTCAGCTTGAAAATTCGCAGGATTCGCACGAAACGGACTACGCGGAGGAAGCCCAGGACATCCTTAGCAGCTTTGGAAGACAGGCCACTGAGTCCAACCTCTAGATAGAAAGGCAGTATGGCCACAAAGTCAATGATGTTCAAAGAGTTTTTGATAAATTCCACCTTGTTTGGGCAGAAAGTGACTCTCATCAAGAACTCAAATGTAAACCAGACCACACAGACACCTTCGATGTAGGTGAGAAAGGCTTCAGTCTCTGCTTCCCTGTAGTGCCGCACCTGGGTGTCATTCCCGATGAATTCAGTTTCTGTCTTGTTCACAATGGGGTTAAATCTCTCGTGGGTCTCGAGGCAGAAGGTGGTAATGGAGACCAGAATGAAGAACAGGGAGGCRAATGCCACATACTGTGGAAAGAAAGATACGAGAGAAATGTTAAACAGCAGGTTAAGTACAGGGGCTTTCATTCTGAAACATCAGGGAGAGACAAGAGCTGTATTAAGTGTAAAGATAATGCCAAGCCTTCTTTCTGTGGGCTTAAGATGCCAAGTCTCACCTGCAAAGACAGCCTAACATCCAAACTGGGAGGGAGAGCAGTATGTAAGCATGTGCTAAAATCCATTCCTATACAGATAGCACCTTAGTATGAGTACAAATTTAAGCAAGCCCTTAAATCTCAGGACTTTCTGTGGGCTTTAAGGTTAAGGACATATTGAAATTCTACCTTCCTGAACTTGGTCTTCTGTTACTTCATTGTCTTAGAGAGAGAGCACAGCTTCCAAGACAACTGCTATGCAAGACTCTTCTCAGCATCGTGTCAGTGGTGTGGTGGCTGCTCCCAGCTTCATGAGAGTTGTGGTATTTTAGATTTCAGAAAGGTGCTACCAAATACTACTAGCGGTCTACAACCAGGAGCAGAGTCCTGTTTGGCATCATCAGACTTTCTTGCCAAACCCTAGGCACAGGTGGCGAACAGTCACRTATCAAACTGAGCTCTCAAACACCTCTGTTCTCAGTTCTCTTCTTCAGTTCTTTTGGGAGTGGGGGACAGGGAGGGTAAGAAAGAGGTTTCAGGTAAGCCTGTCAGCTGATCCCAAAGGACACAGGCCTATTGGCTTTCACCAGACGCAGTTTTTTCTTGAAGAGATTCTCATTACAATGTAAGACTTGTACCAGAATTAGATGAACCTTTTTTCAAAAGGATGTTGGATTACAATTACAACCTGGCCTTGAATATTTCCAGGGATGGAGCATCCACCACCTCGCTGGGAAATCTGTGCCTGTGTTTCACCATCTTCATTGTAAAAAAATCTCTTCTACTATGAATCTTCCCTCTTTTAGTTTAAAACCATTACCCTGGATCCTTCAAAGTTGGATCAGGTTGCTCTTGCCTGGTCCAGGTCTGAGTATCTCCAAGGCTGGAGATCCCACAGCCTCTCTAGGCAGCCTGTGCCAGTGTTTGGCCAGTAAGAGCAAATAAGCTTGGAAGGATACAGAAGCAAAGAGGCTCTTCTGCTTTTAAAATTCAGCCTTATTGCCAAMGAGATCAGAACCACTGGTACAGATTAAAAAAACCCCAAAACAGTACGTTCCCCTAAACACTTCAAGTTCTCACAGCACTGTTATGTGATGATCTACTATACATGCTGATATGTGCTAAAATCAATGCCTAATATATCTGGGAGATAAACAATATAAAGATTAGGAAAATTGAGAAGCAGGATTGCAGGTGTCTTTTTATCAGATTCTCCTGTTAAACAGGGAAATTTCTCCACACACAGTTTCTCCATCTGTAAAATAGGTTAAAAAATACCACTTGGTGTTGGTCATGTGCTTTGTGATCCTATATAAATGTATACAGGTTCTATATGCTTTTATCTAAAGGTTACTGGCTTTAGTATATCAACAGTCTTCCTGAAAAATAAGTTGAAGAGTCTCTTAAGTGGTCAGAGCAATTTTGTGTACACTATTGATAACACTTGGAAATTAATTGTCTGCGTATGAGTAAAACAAGAAACAAAAACCATCTTGCACCAAGAAGTCAGGAAGATGTTCCTAGCGGCCTTGGCATGTCTGCTTTATTCCAGCCTGGGGCAGATTGGCAGATTGTTGCAGAGTCGTAGAGCCCTGAGAATTCAGGCTGCAGAAGGAAGTGCTGACACTTGCTTAAGACAGGTAGCACTCACAGATAAGAAGCAGAGAGGGCAATAAAACCATTTTGCATTTTAAGGGGTCTGTGAAGATGGCCCCTTTCTTTACGCTGACTCAAAATGCAATCCTCCTCTTGGTGTATATGAATATATCTCCTGAGTGAGTTTTTCCTGCTTGRAACAACCTTCAGGCTGACCTTGCACAGCAACTACCTTGAAACGTGATGTTTTGCTGTATTAAAGGGAACAAACAACCGATTCTGACCGGGCATTTAAGTTCTCTGCGGTGGTACAGACTGGCAGTGTTATCAGCAGAGAACATCACGCTCATGATCTCTCTCATTGTTAGCCCTTGTGTGCGCACACCTTGGCTTCCGAGGGTAATTGAGAGCTTTTAGTCCCCACTTCAGCAGAGCAGGAAGCACCTCCTAAATGAATGTGAAGTGTCTGCTTCCTCCTATCTGTATTTAACAGCATCCTCTCCCAGGGATGGGCGGTTTTTGTACGCTTTGCGGCTTTGAAAGTGTGAGTCTGCTTTCAAGACTTCATAAAACTATGTCTGAGTAATGGTATTGACAGGAAGAATCCCAGTATTTTTTCTCCAATCTAATTTTGTTTTTCTCTGTTGAATTACTGTCCAGTCCTAAAACCTATTTTATGTTTCAGAAGTAAGAATGCTCCTTAGTCATTCCACACTTCAGTATTGGAAGGCCCTTGGTTTTTGTTTGTGAAGAATGACTCCTCAGGCTAAAAAGGAAAGACTGTGGAAAGCCACCTTTTAATAAAGGTCCCGTTACAGTCCTTCAGTCTCCTGGCTGATCCAAAGAAGCGCAGAAATGCCTGAAAATCAGGCCTGACAATTTGTTCACTGGCACCCATGTCTGATGGATTTATCACCTGCAGCTTCTTGGGACACAGAAATTTAGCAGCTTATTGCAAATGAATGCATTTGCATTCATCATCTATCATTGGCATAGTTTTATGTTTGTGATCACCAGTTCATATTGCTCTCACCCCTTTTTTCTTCTAAGTATTTTTCTTTGTTAATTATCTGATATGAAATTTAGCAACCTGTAAGCAAAATCTAATAGCACAAAAATCAGTGAGTAGGCTTTTCTAGGGAGACCAGCATTAATTCTTGCCAAAGGAGTAAAAAAAAAAAGTTCTCTCTGGACCACCATCAGAGGCCAACAGAGCTCACTCATCACGCCTAACATGATAGCTTGTCAAATCCAGAGATGGGCAAATCCGATAAAATCTAATGAAGACTATGGGACTCACACGTGTTCTATTGTCTTTGAAAATGTCTGTCTCTTTTTATTTCATTTATAATGGTCTGAAAACTAATCAAACCGATGGATTGCTCTTRTATAATTTAGTGGTTCTTAATCTTCTTTCTGCTTATGTTTTACAGCAGAATTTCTCTTCTTCCTGGGATCTGAATGGGCTGGGAGAAAGGCGTGAGGACATTAAGAAGTGATGTCACGTGCTGTTGAGTTACATAATGGCATCTAAAATTTTCTAAAATTAAAGAAAATACCTAGGTGAAGTGTTTGAAGTGATCAAAACCCTTTTATTTGCTTTGACACTTGTGAATGATTTCTATTTCACTAGAGATGTTCACTGCTGCTATCACTTTTTTTTCTGGCTGTAATACCAACAAAGAAAAATCTCAGATTGTCCAAAACCACAGAAGCCATAAGAGAAGGCAGAGAGGAGATTTTACAGGGAGAGATTTGGATTAACATATAAGTTACATTAAAATGTTTTCATTGTGGAGAGAGAAAAAATTAACACTCCTGCATAATTTCTGTTAATATTGGATATATTTTAATACGTTTATTTTGAAAGAGTCTAAAAGGTGTCATGCCCCTAAATGGAGAATTTCATAATCTAATTTGTATTGCCTCTGATTAAATCTATCTGTGTACCTATCTATCTATATCTTCTCCTTGCTTCTTCACTGCCTTATGTCTAACCCAGCCATTTTTGCCACTGCAGTGGGAATATGAAGTACCAATTAATTCAGAACAGTAGTGTTTCACATCAACTTTGCATAGCTGTAAAAGGAGCAAGGTAATGGAATCCAACATAGCCACTTATGAATAATTAGCCAGCATCTTTCCACTCAGCATGGAAAGAAAACGAAAGACCAGCAACCTTAAAAACCCARATAAACCCTCTAATACATGAGGATTAGGAGGCTAGGCTCACTCAGAAAAAAGGTCTGAGGATTGGACCAGACAATATTAAATACACAGATTTTGCTGCTTACTTCTGGGAGTCAGTTTTGAAAACAGCACTTTGCCTTGCATGTCTGAGATAGTTCTGGTCTTGGAGATAAGAAACCTTCTTTATGCTTGATTTTAAACAAATATGCTGAGTAACCTGCTAGAATTCATTGATATGGTGCCTGGAATTTCCAGACTTCAGTGCAGACGGGCAGTGAAGGCTGGTGACGAAAGTACCAGGACAGAAATGAGATGCGTGAGGCTCTTTTCCAACCTCCACCATTGACACAGTCTTCAAGCACGTGTGGCTGCATCTTTTGCACAATCCTCTGTCTATCTTCTTTTATTTAATTGAGATAATAAACTCTTTGGGGCTTGGGACTRTCTGCCAATTTATGTCCGCTCACTGTCCCGACCAATCTATGTCTGGAGTGGGGACCTGGTAAGGGAGACCTTGGCTGAGTCTTGGCAGCGCTCTTGGAGCAGGGACAACAAGGAAAGTGTGTGGTGGCAGTGGAAGCAGCAGGGCTTTTGCAAGACAGGTTTCAGTAACTCCAGGGTTTGTTTTCCAGGAAATAGCGGTGTACACGACACGCTATTCATAATTCATTCCAGATCACACATTCAGAGCGAGTTAGTAGCAGCTGCACGCCACAGACACGTGCTCCTCTCCTTTGATACTGCTCAGAATCATTTAACAATCCTACTCAAGATAGATGGGAGAAAAGAAACGCAGCACACTCAGAGAAGATTTGCCAGCCTTTCCCTTTCCAACTGCTATCAGAAAAATTTAAAAAGTGATTCTTAATCCCTATCCTTTGATAGGGAAATTCAGGAAATTCTACCCTTCCCAGAACCTCTGGACGAAAAGCAGAGAAAGGTGGCATTTTGATTGAATTACATCTGTTGAAGCATCAGGAAATTTTCTATATAAGTAGCAYCCTCTCTTTCTACTGATCTATTCCAGTGAGTTTTGGTTTTGATGACAAAAATATTTAAATCACTACACGATAACCCTCCTGGTCCTGCTGAATCAGTGAAGAAGAGGAACTAAGCAGTTGTCATCTCAGTCTGTAGGAGCAGAGCCTCTGAGCAGCAGGAGGTTTGCTGCTTCTCTCTTAGGAGGACCCAGGGTTTGCCAAGACTGAAATGGGAGACAAGAACATACAACTCACCATATAACTTAGTCTCTGAAGGAGAAATGATGGACCTATTAGTGTTATGGAGCTTCCAGAAAAGTATATTGGGACTCTAGTGAGATCCACTGTGTTTGGGTTAGTTTGTTTCCGGGTTTTGTTTTTTGTTTTGGGGGAGTGGGAGAGGGCTGGGGGGTGTGGGTGGGCAGACTAATATAAAAATCCCAAGTCTAGTAATTTTTCACTTTGTCTATCACTGGCAAATACTTGCAAGAACAAGTTAGGCTCTGAAGAGTTTCAAATCAATGCTGGCAACATAGGAGTTTGTTTTCTACAAAACATCAGTAATTCAAATATACCCAGAGACCTGTGCTTTTTGCTAGACCTGCATAAAGCCCTAGGATTTCTATTTACAAGGTATCTCTTCAAGTACTTTACCAGTTTTCTTTTAGTAGTTCATCTGCTTGAGGTTTGTCTCTCAAAACTACTACACCTGCATGAAAATGCCAGCATTTGCCCATCTGTGAYGTGAATCTCAAAGCTTTGCCTGGTTTTTATTTTAATTTGCAAATGGTACTTTAGCCACTCTTAATTTAAAATTAATTTAGTTTAGTCCATGTATCACCAAAATATTTAACTGCAAGATAAATCTTTTTGCTGCAGCTCAGCCAAAGCATGGGTTAAATGAAAGGTGCTTTAAAATACTTAGCTTTATAAACTGTTTATTATGTCAAGACAAATTTTCCAGGCTTTCTTAGGGATATGGACCCTGATTCAAACAAATGACTCATTTTTGATGTGCAAGTAATTCTGCTGAATTTTTGAAAGTAATACTGAATCTGTATGACTGATCAGATGACTAAATGTAGGCACATGATACTACAGCAACCAGATAATGCTGAGGAAGTGAGCAAAACCTGGGACTCTGTCAAAAAGCAACCTCTGCAATATTTCATTAAGAATCCCGATGGAAGATATTCCAAGAGCCTGTGAGCAATGATCATGAAAAGGAAATTATTTGCAGTTCTTTTTTCGTAGGTGTGATGTAGGGCACAATCACGTGTTACCACCAAGCTCTTCTCTGAGAAGGGGAGAGATGACCATCTCAGCAGTCTGTCTTTCAGTGAGATGGTAAGACAATGGATGGAGGAGCTCACATCAGCAAACATGCTGGTTCTCTCACAAGATTATTCAAGTTCATGTTTAGTAGGTGAGACAAATGGAAGAAGGAGGCTTGCAGATAGACAGAGCTTGCTCTAGAGTCAGATAAAAAGTCCAATAGCAGCGCATGGATGAAACAATTATGTAATGCCAAAAAATATACGACAGCTTGCAAAAAAATCTTGGAATGCTTCATGGCACGCAGACATGAAACAGCGTGTTAAAAAAAATGTGCAGTCATCTGTGGAAAATATGCTTAAGTTATTCGGTGTTGACATTGCAATAAATAAATTAGAAGCTGATCTCTCAAATGTTAGTCCTAGCAGGCAGCCATGTGCCTTGACGAGGTAGTTACTGGGATAAGCAAGGCTGCATCAGAACTGGAAGTGGGCTATGTACAGTGCTCCTCTGGGGCCACACGGCCAGCCAGGTGGTCACCAGGCAAGGGCTGGAGTGGTTCTTTGTAGGTCACAGGCAAGCCTTCCAGATTCATCTAGGACGGATGAAGTCTTGTGATTTAATAAGAACATTGACACAGAAGAGAAGTGAATTTATTTTGCAAGCTTCCTTGCTGCTCCCTAGTCTGGTAGTGAGAACTAAATGGAAAGAGTATGGTGGGACCAAGAAATGTTTCATATTGCTCAGCAATGGCTCAGTGGGAAATTCTCAACATATATAGATTCCTGATACAGAGGGGCCCCAAGACTCCTGCAGCTGGGTATATGGGACACGGCAGAAGGAGCTGTAAGTGTGAAAGGATGCCTTCCATCTCTCTGAGGGACTGCAGAAATGTACACTTGGTAGGGACCTTCAAAATTGTCATTTCCCTGTCCCAAAGGACAGTCTTTGATCATTCCTGAAAGGCAGCTACCTTAACTGTTGTTAAGGATCTCTAATGGTGAATATCGGAGAAATTCTGCAGGAAATTTATCCCAGTATTTCACCACTTTTTATCTATACTTTTTCTTCCTAATGCCTAACCGAAATCATTTTTGCTTCATCTTAAGCTTGTTCACTTTCATCCTATCCATCACAGACAACTAAGCATTTAGAAATTTGCAGGTGTTTTACTTCTTTTGTAAGCTAACAGCCACTAAACATTCAAATGTCCCATGAGTCCTAGACTCCTGTTTTCATATGCTCATGTTTTTGCTGCATAAATTCAATATAATTATTAATCTCATTTTCAGATGATGCCACACACTTTAATGCTGTCACTTCTGTCAAAAGCCTTAGGATTAAAGAAACTGAGACAGTCACGTAACATCTYGTACATGGAACATAAACTAACACATGAAAAATGAAACCAGAGAACTTTAATTGCCCATTAATACTATGGGTTTCAAACTCAGTTAGGCAGTAGGTAACATTGTTTGGACTCTGCACAGTTTCTGATCTAAACTGAAAAGGAGATTTTTGTAGCAAGAATGGTKGTAGTGTCATGCGTTAGGATTTTCAGGATCTCACCTCACCACCTTTGTTCTGGATGCTATTTTATCTCCTGAGAAAATCACACTTCCTTCCTCTCTAACTTGCTGCCAGYCTATTTTTTTCCCTTTTTGTTACAGCTTCTGCACTGTGACTTGCCCAAAGGTGGCTTAATTCACATGCTTATGCTTATGTGGTGTGCAGCCTCTCTCAAACTCTACTTTTGGAGTGGTGCTAGAAGCCTTTCATAGAGCAGGAGACATTATTTCTGCAGCCATTCAGAGTCCACCCTCAGTGAGGTTTGATTCACCAACCTCAGCTGCACACCAGCCCCAAGGGATGAAATTTTTACAGGTATGAAGGAGGCACAGGGTGCTCAGCGGTCTCCAGCTCCTTTAGAAAGAGCATGCCCTGCTTACTTATCTTTTTTTTTGCRAGAGGAAACCCTCCAATGTGTGGGAGTATTGAGTGCAAAAACTTAAGGAAACACCTGAAACATGGCGAGGCTTTGTCCTGAATGTAGAACTCCCTAACCTAACATGCAAGGCTGACTTTTCTCCCTGTGGGTTTTAAGCTGAGATATTTGGGGTGTGTTCCAGATCAGGTTTGTATGCAGACAATAATGCTTCTGCTTCAAGACAAATTGCAATGGGTACCTGTCAAACCTTCCATAGTTTCCCCTGTGGGCAGGCTGGCTACATAACCAGCCTTGGACAGGGAGTGAGGTCTGCCTGCACACCTCCCACACACACTCACACTGAGCTGCTGGGCTGTGGCAGGCTGTAGGATGATGCTGGTAGCTCCTACATAGGATGAAGTGGAAGGTCCGGAAGGCATCAGTGCCCGAAGGAGAACTCTTTGGGTCTGCAGTGCCTGCAGTGGTGGGGTCCTCAATCCAGTTTTTCTCCCAAAGCAATACTATAGCAAAAATAATGATGATAGAATTCCTCTTTGGAGGTACAGACCAACTTATTTCATATTTGACCACGGATTTTGAAACCTCAGATTCTGACTCTGTGGGATATGTTCCAAAGAGCTTTAAATTCTGGGAGCAGCTGAGTGTTTACCCTCTGATAGCTGAGCTTAGCGCCTCGGAACTGAGGCACTCAAAATAACTCATCACCCTGGAAAACTGGGAGCCCTGGGATTGCTATAGTGCCAGTAAATGTTGAGCACAGGATTTCCTGTTTTCACTGCAGTTTATGTGGATGGATGTCACAGATGATGTATTCCCCGAAAAGCCAGAGGCCTTAACAAGGTGGCTAAAAATAAGGATGTTAAACCTCAGGCATTTGAATGACTGCTTCATTTTGGATAATTTCACATAATTCAGAGAAACTGTTTCTTTATTAGTTTTTTTTTTTTTTGTTTTCCAGATTGTGACTAGCAGTGTGTTGTAGGCACTTCCCCCCACCATATTGTTTGCTTAGCTTAATCCATAGCTACCAGTTTGTGCTTTTAAAGCATTATGGCTACAGTTCTTTCTTACCTCTGGGCAGTAGCACAAAACCCTGTTAAGCTCCTAGATGCCCTAAATATGTTACAAAATATTAAGAGCTTTTTGTGCCTTTGCTCTACAAAACCTAAATATCAAGTATCAATATTATTATATAATTATATAAAATTACATCCAAATTATTTATAACTATTATAAACCAATAACAAAATCCAAAAACTGTTTAAAAAATTAGATAATATTTCAGAAAGCAAAGAATGTTTTCATTCCCTAGTTAGGCAGAGGCTTTTGCACAGCTTAATTTATGGAAGGATAATGCACAGGATGGGAGTATATAAAATTTCCACTGACAGCAATCTTTGTCAGTACTAAGTTTTGACTGGCTATGAGCCATTTTAGACATCCAAATTAGCGACAACATAACTTATAAAACCGTGTTGGTAGCTTTTTTTAGGCAACTTCCAAAATAGCCTTTGTCATATAAGAAAGATGGGGACGGACATTTGAGCAGGGCCTGTTGCAACTACACAAGAGTTAATGGTTTTAAACAAAACAAGGGATTTAGATATAAGAAAGAAGTTTTTTCATTATGAGAGTGGTGAAACACTGGAACAGTTTGCCCAGAGAGGCTGTAGATGTCCCATCCCTGGAAACATTCAAGGGCAGATTGGAGAGGGCTCTGAACAATCTGATGTAGTTGAAGATGCTCATTGCAGGGTGTTGGACCAGATCACCTTTAAAGGTCACTTCCAGCCGAAAGGACTCTGTGATTCTGTACAGTCTGTCTTGACTCAGACCAACACGATTGGGGGTATTTTTTTTCAACATCAGTTCACCTGTCTTTCTGAAGAAGAAAATATTTATTCCTGTATTTCTGTGGCTCCATTCTTAAATGTGTCAGCAGTAAGCAACTGGAGCCAGTCTCCAGTCAGTCTGCACTTTGCTTCCCCAATAATTTTTTTTTTCTCTTTTTCTTGCCTCTCATGGGAAATGGCCCATTTACTCTGTGGTGAGATTCCCCTGTTTTGTGGGCAGTATTTACATGATTTTTGTGGAAAGCATAACATACAACCCAAACTCATGAGGRCACCTGCCATGCAGCACAGGGCAGTTAGAGCACATTGCCCCTTACTGACAGCACTATCCTGATTTAAAGGAGAAGGTTGCACCATCCTTTCTTTMCCTGGTACAATATTTTCTCCTACTGTACCCAATCTAGCCTCACTAGCACATACCTACAGATATGCAAAAACTCTGTGCTTATACRGAGCAGAGCAATGAAAAAGTCTTGTCCTAGTTGTTACGTTTTTAAGGCTAAACTGGTGAGTCACATCTAGCACCTGTGACAGCAACCCGGCTATCAGYTGCATGTCATGGCCCCATAAGCCAGTTCGGTGTTAGCAGCTGGGGAGGCCTTGCAGAGGGAGGATTTCCAGGGGTATTGCTGCAGGGCTGATTGCTTGGCATTGTCAGAAGGGCTCCCAACAGCCCTTTGCAGGTGTGAGCTACCATCTCATCTGGTGGTGCACTAAGTACCTCTCTCTGTTAACCCCTTTTAKCTGGGGCTACAAAAGGCTCAGGAGGAGCCCTTTAAACATCTCCTCTGATGTGTATTGCATAAGCAACAAGCAAATGCTTCTGAAACCAATCTCTTGTGCAGTCAAGGTCAAAAGACAGATGGAAACATAAGGAAAGGATCACAAGGTAAGTTGCAGCTTGAACCTAGAGAAAATTTGCTTTCTGCATAAGGTAAAGGGAATTTACAATATTCTAAGAGGTTTGCCAGYAATATTATGCAAGTGTTTAGCTTGTGTTCTGCAGTACACTCAGCATCTTGTGGGATAATAGGATCCTCTCATCTATTATTGTTTGCTGTCTTCTGGCRTTATCATCTGTGGTGTATTTTCACTTCTTAGGTTTATTCAAGTGCCCGTGCAGGTATGATGCACAGTGTGGTTGAAGAACCAACTCATTTTCTGAATTCTAACCTCAGACRTAAAGGAAATACCTTTCATTTGAAATAGCTCTCTTTGAATATTATACATTTATCTGCACTACAAAGAATCCAAAATACTGCACAGCGTTTAACAATGTGGAACTCTATACCTTGGAAGTGCTGTTGAAATGTTAATATAGGTATCAATCTCTGCAACTGTTTTGTAAGGCAAAACTAGCAGGTACTACTTYTGTCTCATAGACAAGGTGATTGTGAGGCTCAAAGGTTAAAGCCTGTGTTTGTAAAGTATGTTGTTTTAACTTTGACTACACAACTACCAGTATCAAGATCTTGGATTGAGGCAAAATTAGGGGATATTGTTCAAAACCTGTATCTTAATATTTAAACTTCCACAGGGATGGAAATCTGGAGTGCTGGGCTGTTGTTAGGGTAYTGTCTCTGTTGGCTAAGATATGGGCCCCCAGAATTTGTGTTTGCAGGGTTCAAAGCTATCTGGTTGTGAAATTCTAGCTCAGACCTTGAGCTGTGTTCTTCCTTTTAACCTTGCAGAGCAGCAAGTCAACACACAGCAAACGTGGGGCGSGGGGGGAATGTAAAGAATGGGGGGCAGTGCTCAGATCTGTGTAGGCTCTTGGAGTTTTGTTCTTTGTGCCACTCTGTGCCATCAATGACTCTAGAAATGGCCACTCTGGGTTAGAAAAAGGTGAAAAGATTTCAGCTGCCCTTTTGAGTGTCCTCAATACTTTGTCATGAGACTTTGAAGTCCTCAGCACCAAGATTTCTTATCAGATATTTTAACATGATCAGACTGATGGCTTATTAAAATTTAGCCCTTGAGGAGATTTTGGTTTGGAGACTCAATAACTGTGAATCGCCAGAAATCACTAATCACTTCTGGAAATCCTCCCTAGCAGGTATCCATATAACAGGCACAAAACTGCATAAAAATTTGAGGGAAAGTGAGAGGCGACTGGGGGTGAAGTTGGAGAAGAGAGGAGAAAGGCAAGACTTGTGTTCAAGGCAGGCATTCTGTTAGAAAACAAGGATGAAAAATAGCATTCACCCCGGAGGGATGATTTTCACTCGCTCCACATCTAATTCTTGAGTGATTTGTGGCAATTGTGTGCTGCCATAAGCCTGCTTATAAGACCAGCTATGTGCAATTGAATCTTGTAGGAGAGCACCAAAAACTGTTTCCTARGGAGGGAAAGTTAAAAGTGACTTTAAACATAGAGTTAGTTGGGAATCAGAGGATGCCAAAATCAAAGTTTGTGATTATTTTTTAAAAACTATTTATTTCTCAATCAGAGCTGGAAGTGTTTTTATATTTAACTCACAGTATAACCTCAGTGAGGTGAAAGGGGCAGCTTTCAATTGTGACCTCTTCCTTGAATGCCCCAYGTCTCAGATTAAGGGGCGCAATTTTCCAGAAAGCCGGAAAAGCCTTTTCCAGTCTTGATGCATTAGGTGCAAGCAACTTCCCTAAACAGATTACTTGCAGTTAAGCAACATAAATGCCACTCTAACCTCAAGATAATTCAGAGGACGCTGATTTGAGTGCTGTAAATGGTTTCCTCCATAAACCCATCCTTTCCAGACACAGGAAGCACATCTCAGGTAATGACTGGCATCCAGGGAGGTGAGTGCACTCCCTGTTGCCACCTCACTTGCCTCAGAAACGAGAATCCAGGATTTCTGACCGTTTTTCCCATATCTCATTAAACAATCCAGGCAGCTGCCTGTTTGTGGGGAGCCTTTATACACAGAGAATTTGCAATGTGGTAGGAGTCATTTCTGCACCACTTTTTCCAGCGAGCAGCAGGGCTGGGTTTTGATGTGAAGTGCTGAGCTGAGTACGTGATGATCAAGCTCTTCATAATCCAAGATTTTTGGATTCCCAGATCCAAGCTCTTCATAACACAGTGTCTCAGTGAGCYGAAGATCTGCAGCAGAAAATTTAGCTTATCTTTAACCTGGCCTTGTGGGTTGAGAAAATTTGCATTTTGCAGACCTTTTGTCTCAGTGCAAATGTTGACAGAGTACTAGGATTTCTTCTTCTTTTTTTTTTAAATTCTTTTTCAAAATAGTCACAAAAGTTGGGGAGGGAGGAATTGCCAACCRTATTTTAAAGGAGCTGTAGCCATAGTAACTGAGGTACCTTCAGTTGCCAAGGTAACAAATGCAGCTCGACTGCCTTGCTGTAAAGCTAGACAAATCTACTCATGATCTGTTGATTTTAAGATGATTTATAAATTGTTGAGCTATTTTAGGCACTTAAATCCATAAATCAAAATGTCTGTTAAAAAGACCAATACACTGTACTATTTATGAATTATTCACCCCATTCTTATTTCACCAGCTGGATTTTTTTTTTTCCTATCAATGTATCTAGGCTTTTTCCAGTCCTAGTTTTCATTTATTGTTTAGAAAATGGTTCTTTTATCAGAAACAGATGATTCATATTACTGCTTGTTGTAAATCTTATTCATTTGAGAAATTCTAGCCCCCTCCCATACYGCCCCTGTTCAGTCCTGCAGTCTTTAAATGGAGCTTTATGTACTTCTGCCCTGAAACAACAAAATATGCTTTGCTAAAAATTTGCTAATGAATTAAATCAATACAACTTGGAATGAGTTCCATCTCCAACAATCAATACAGGCCCAGTGATGTACAACAGGCAGGCAGGTAAATTGGTCTAAATAAATTTACAATTGATTTTACTTTTAAAACCAAATTAGGACACTTACAGTCTTACCAAATAAGATCAACTGCAACTTATGCAAATAAGAGTATTGCTGGTTTTGTCTTATCCAATACTAGCAGTGGACCTGTTACTTTTTATAGCTCAGTAACTTTTATTCCTGGGGTAACGTGCACAATTTCTTGGCCCAAAAGCATGGTTTGGCTGTTATTAAAACAGGTCGTATTTATTCAGGATTTCCCTTTCTAGAGTGTTTTTGCTAGTAACTTATGTAGCCTCGGCTTGTTAATGAACACTTGAGGATTGCATAATGCAGTGTAAGTTATGCAATAGGTTTGCACTCCTGTGTTCTGGTGTGGATGTGCATGAAAGCCAGGACCTGCCTCTGAAGGCATTGCTGGGTTGGCTGGGCACATCAGCACCGTGTGCCTTTGTTTTCCTCTTTCCCACCTGTACTCCTCACTGTGCCACTGGTTTATGTGCCCAAGGAAAAGTAGACCCTTGTGGGAGAACAGTTTTTCTCCAGGTGGAGCATTACGCTGAGACTCTGAACTGCCTGGCAGTGGCAGGAGGATGTACAGAGTAAGGTCATCAGAGCTGCACGTGCAGAGAGGGCTTGGATGTGGAAGGAGCGTAGCTGTGACACTCTGCCCGCGCCTGTAGGATCTGCCGTTCCTAATCTGCTAATTTGGAGGTATTTCCCCTGCACTGATGACTCATCCAGAGACATGCGGCAGGCAAATCACTGCGAGGGGAGCGAAATGGAGCTCTTCAGAAATATGCAGTGCCTGCTGCATTCATTTCTTGTGTCTATAGCCACGATTTTTCAATAGTTATGCAAAGCTTACAGTCTGAAACCAAGTTAAAAGTCTGAAAAGCTGAGTTGCAGAAAGTTCTCTCAAATCTGCTAATTTTAAGTAGTGGTGTCAGCAGTGCTGCAAGACTGGCAAGGTGAAGAAGCTGCCTTTAAAACCCCATCGATGCTCAGGCAGGTGTCATGGAGTTTAACACAGCCACTGGATTTTAAAGGTCTTATTTTCCCCAAACAACACATGCTTGCTCATGAGCATGATGTTACAGTCCTTTGTGTTCTGGTGTAATGACAATTAGCATGAACCATTCTCCTTGCTCAGAAAATCCTATTACTTCTTCACATGCATCTGCAACTCACGTTAGTATTAAAGACGAGCAAATCAGAGTTAATAGGTGTTGCTTTACCCCTAGGTTTTTGGCATATCAGATGTGACATCATTCTTACAAGTCTTAGAAGTGAGAAATGCTAAAAGGTGTATTTTGTACATCCTGCTGCAACTGGGAGACCCTTTCAGGGTTATTCAGGGTATTATAAGGGATTAATTTATTTTCCTGGAGAATTCCAGAGTGAAATAATGTAATTCAATTTTTGTCTAGCCTCATCAGGCTTTCATTCCATTATTCCTATTTACATGCTGCTTTGTTTCGCTTGACTTTTTCCTCCTTGGTCAAAGTGCCCTTCATGTTGTTGCAAACCATTTTTTTACCTCTCTAGTCTGTTGCTTAGCAGAGATGGGAATATTGAGTTAGTTCAACCTGTTTCTTTAGTTTTAGTTATTCCTGCAGAGGTGTTCTTTGGTGTTAGTGATGGTTGCCTGAAAAATACGGATGGGGAATCCTGGGATCTCCTCAAAATTCAGTTTAGACTGGAATGTTTTTATTTTGACTATTAACCCTTAAATGTTATTTTTTATATTGATGGGGATAATTAGGTATCGTGCACAGACCTGTTTATATTAATAGCCAGTTATAAGGATTTTACTTCTCAATACCCCAGTTTAAAAAAATCTAATTAGTCTGCTGGTTTGTCTGCCTTTCAAACCTACTCAACAAGCAGCTCAAGAACAAGATGTTCTTGTCTGCTGCAAGTGACAGATACACTGCACTTACCCAGCCCTCCCCTCTCTGCCAGACAGGGAACCGTATCGAGGTAGTCGAGCTGCCTGAACATAAAGAACATCCAGATAGACTCTGTGGCTTGTGAATGCAAGCAATGTAATGCAATGCATTTATTACAGCGTCATGCTCTTCTAAGTGGACTTGAATCTCTGACTGGCTCTCTGGGATTAAATATTCTCAGCATTGACTGGAGTGTTTCTCTTCCCAGCTCTTGCTTAGGTTTAATGGTAGCCACGTGGCTGAACTTTCCTTGGGAGATGTTTGGAAAGTGGCCTGGCTTCATTAATCTCACGGGCCAGGCACCCTGGATGTGACATGGTCATTAAAGCTAGAGCTAAATAGAAGGTAATTGGGGCAAAGATGGGGAAGCAGAGAGGTGTTATTTTTTAACACCTGTCTTTGTATTTTCCAAAGAAAACTAATGTAGTGGAAGGTGATGTGTCAGCAGTTATGAAAAAGAGAGATGAACTGCTGATCTCCTGCTGAAAGGCAACACTGGAGTTTGCTTTCATGTCAGACACAATGAATTTCATAACTGTTGATTTTTCTAAGTTATAAAAGGCTGCTGGGCTGACGCTAGACTAAAGTGTTGTAAGCAGAAATTCAGATAGAGCCTCTGGTTTATCATAACCTTCAAGCATTTGGCAAAAGTGCTGGGGGGGAAAAACAAGGTGGAGAATTCAAGTGTCTTAGCTAATGGTGAAGAATGATGGCTGTGAGAGCTGGACAACTCCCCCTCCTTGCTGTGCTTAAGTAGATGATCTCAGTCTCCAGTGCAGTCACTCTCTGCTTGGCATTGCCTTGTCTGCCTTATTTTGACCCTTCTACCTGCTTCCCTTTATTAGATCTGCCTGTGCAGTCAGTTTCTGCATTCCGGGATCCCTTTCTCATCCGTGCCCGTGTGTGAAAGGGTTGCAGTAGTTGTTTTTAGGACCTTCTGCTATTTCAAATACAGAAATAGACTGGAGTCTTCTGAAAAGGGAATAAATTCTACTTGTGCTACTAGGGCCATGTATCGCTGGGTTAAAAAAAGAGTGCTGATGCAAAACTAGTCTGTAGCTTGGAAGACAAAATCTTTTTGCTCTTCACCACTCTGAAAAAGATTATTGTGAGGGAGCAAAGAAATACAAAAGGGGCAAAAGGTGGTGTGCTTAAATGGTTTATAGTGGGTAGCTTTAAAATAAGGCATCTCTTTCATCCTAGCAAATGAATTAACAGAAGCTGTTGTTATGTTTTTCTGACAGCCTTTTGTTTTTTGCTATGTGCACTGCAGCAGTAATGCTAAATTCTCTAAATTGCCCTCAACAGGAGCTTCCCCAGTACTGCAGTGAGTGTTTCTCCTGTGTTTCTCTCTCAAACACTTGCTGTGTTTGAGCTGGCTGGTTTGGGGTTAGGTGAGCAGCACAGCCCTGCCAGGCGCTGGGCTAGAGATGTTAATGTGTTCTGTGACCAAAGCTTAAGGGGTGATTTTCACTAATAAGAGCAGGTGCTTTGGTGGAGGGAGTGTTTCTATAGGCTGAGTGCAAAACTATGCTTTCAATTCTCTTGTTTCTTGTAGCCAATTTACCTTTATTTTGGCAATATTGAGGAGCAGTGTGCATGTAAGTGGGATGGAGCAAGAGATGAAAACAAGGAAACATGACATTGCACTAATTAGGTTTCTGCTGCTTGGCAACAACTAAATACTACTTGGGAGCAACAGGAGTAAGACTGAAAGGAAAAGCAGGTAGATGAACTGAGTTAGGATTTGACACAATTTTTTTAAAAAAAATCTATCCTCTGCTTATTACTCTTTTCTTAAACTTGTAAAAGGAAGAACAAAGATCTGAATGAGACTTTTTTCCATGTCCTCATATGTTTTCTTTGGTAACATAAAACTTCCAAATGGCATATGCTCATAGTATACCAAGTCTTGTGCATTGAACACAAGGTGAAGGTGCCATGAGATGTGGCTTTGCTTTCCAGACTGATGGAGATGTCTAGATACATATTACTTCATTAGCATGATAATTTTGCTTGTCTTTGGATACCCAACCTTATGTGTTTGCTTGTTTTATTTTCATCTTTCCAGTAAAGCTATTTGGGTAAATCTATATATTACATACCATGTACCTTTGCAGAGCTTTCAGATAAAAGAGGAAAATCTGTCTTATTTCTTTTCCCTGAAATCAGCAAGGTCAGGCTAGAAATGACCGAGTACTCTGTGGCACTTGGAAAAGAACAAGAAGTTAAATATAATTATTTTAGATATAACTTACTTGAAATGAGATTGACAAAGTAGAAAGCATATTAAAATAAGGTCTTGAGCACCATTACACGTAATCATCTGGAACACACCACTGAGACTTACAGAAGATTACAGAGACTCCCTGCAGCCAGGTTTGTGCCCGGTGGCATCTGCCTGGCTCACCAGAATGCCTGGAGCTGATCCTCAGCCCACCTCCCCTGTGATGCCCCAGTGAAGGGTGTCTGGCTCTCCTTTCACACACCTGTCCTCAGCTGATCCAGTTGTTCCTTGTGCCATGGAATTAGATTAGTCAGTTTTATGCCTTTACTATTTGTAAGTGCCAYGTAAATTTTCAGTCTGATCCTGCTGCACAAGGCACGTTTCTGCCAGTCTTGGATATTAATGCTTTGTAGAATCCCAGATGTCAGAAACTAGTGGCTTTTTTCATGCATTATGATGGGCTTCATTGCTTTAAAGGAAAAGAAAAAGAGGGCAGGGGTATGTCTGTGTGAAAGAACATCAAATGCAACCAAACTACACCAAAGTTGACGAAAAACCTYTTGGGGGTTGGAAAACAATGCATTATTGAGGAAGACAAAGCATTCCTGAAAGATYTGTAGGCCAGAGTTAGGTTTTGGTATTCAGTGTTCTTCTCTAGAAGAGAAGAAAATCTTTTTAGTTGTAAGATCACATTGGCAGCAGATGTAGCAGGAGCAGCTCTGCTGGGTTTGATCCTTCCAGACCTCTTGTCCTGGTGGCACTGAAGGTCACACTCTGGCTCCTGGATTCTGTGCCTGGAGCAAGGTGTAATGAGGCAGTGGGATTCCTGAAAGAAAGCCCAACTTGAGACACTGTGTCTAAAGTTCCACAGTGCTGTGTACTGGGTCCTATAAATGAGGCCTATTACTTTATCTCTTGTCTCACACACTATTAGGGAGGTTCTGATCTGCTCACACAAACCCCAGTCCAGTGGAACCTATTTCTACAGGACTGAGTCAAATTGCAGAACTGGCCTTTCAGTTTCAAATAATAACTTTTTGCACTTAATTACTTGTAAGTTTTTGACCTAATTAAATGGTAGAATGGCAGGTAGTTAGAGAGGGAAGAAGAAAAAGATGGTATTCTGTTCCTTTTTCCCTAGAAATTGGTGGCAAATATTAATAGTGTTGTATTAAACAGCTTTTCCCATGAGCATATCTCAAAATTATTTACAAAAGAGATAGGCTAGCATTAATTCCCCATTTGTGGCTGGGGAGGACTGAGATGCAAAGATGAAATTGTATTTGTACACTAGTGGAGCKTATATGCTTCTAGGAAAAAAATACACACAATCCAGAATGTAGTGTGGAATGTAGATATGGCAAAAATGTCCCTGGAGAGCAGGTATTGCTTTTAAGCTACAACGTCAGTGAGAATTCAGGCATGACTAAACATGATTCATTAAGCCTGTTTCTTTGAAAATTCTGTTAAGATAGAACTAGAAATGGGGCAGGAGCCAGCCAACTTCCAAATATCGGAGCACTGTGGCTTATGATGCCTCTATTTGCTGCATTAATGGTACAGCTTAATGGAACAGTGAAAGGAAAGGCACACATCAGTCTTTAGTAGCTTTAGCCTGTTAGACATGTATTGAGTCTAGGGTCATCCAGAAAACAAAGTTCTGTAGTCCATTTCCTGCTGGTTTAAAATCGGAACAAGAGTTCTCTTATGCACCTCCAAGGATGTCGTGACTCCAAAAAAGAATAGGGCTTGCTGCCTTATTTTTCCCTGACTCATTATTTAAGGAACTGGCGAGATTGGTAAAAGATACAGGCTTCATGTCACAATTTCAGGTGTAGACTTGTGACTTATTTAAAAGGACAGAGTTGTCCAATGAAGTGGGTCAAGACAGCTTTGGTTTTTATTCTCATTATGTGGCTAAAACTAGCAGATTTCAGGGAAGAACTTTGTGTTTAAGGCTGCATTCAGGGCACAGCTCTCAGCTGTGGCCTTAAAATCAGTATGTCCCCAAAAGACTAAATTATGGTGAAAAAGGGAGGTTGGCAAGATAACAGGAATATCACAACAGAAAGTAATTTAGCCCCACAAGAAATCAATTCCCAAGTAGCTAATAATGAGTGGCAAGACTGGTGGGAGGACAAGGACAAACTGTACATGCATGTGCTGTGTTTACAAGCCTGCTCACTGGCTCTATTCTGGGAAAAACACAAGTTTTTCTGGTGTGCAGAATAGAACTTTTGGAAACAGGTAGAAACTTTGCAAACTGAATGATCACAATTTTCTGTCCTTTTAACTTGGGCATCAAGATATTCATAAGAGCCTTCTTTGTCATAGAGGGTTATATTTACAAAGCAGTATGCCCACTTTTTTTTTTATTTTTTGACCCAGGGAAAAAAGTAAGGTGTTCCTTCTAAAGCGGCTGAAGAAAAAATAGTGTGGAGTTTGCTCATTGCACAGGACTATGTGTTTAGAAGCAATCAAAGACAATTGAGGGAATGGTTTTTTTCGTGGTCAATTTATTCCTATTCACGTGGGATAATAAGAAACCCATGTATATAATGACTTCTGCAATTTATACGTATTTTTTTAGTCACATCCCGGGGTAGATGACTTTACTCTGAAGTGATTTGCCTGAGTGAAATAAGAAGCTCCTTGATGACTCAGGAGCTACATGTGAGTCCTTGGAGTTCAGTGCTTTAGGTGCAAGACTATTATTCTTGTCATATTTTCCTCCTTTCAGCAAAAACATCCATCTAGGCCTCAGTCACGCTGTTTTTGAAATTGGTAGATAATTTGTGGCTTGTTTCAGTGGTTAGAAAATTCAACTTCTGATGTCCATGGAGCAGTGAATTGTGTGTTCTGTCCAAAGCTGTTTTCAGTCATTAGAACAGTTGTGAACCTTTCATTACTGAACCAGACTCATAAAAACTCAGCCTATAGCTTTTCCTTTCTCAGTGTCTTGTTATGTGTTTGACATGGAGTTTACGGTGCATGGAAAATTTATCCTTTCTACCTGTAATCAATTAACTACATTTTGAAGCATCTGTTGAAGTGATCCCAAAAATGCGAGTTGCTGGGGAGATGGAGAGACACCCTTGTGTCATGGGGACATGTTGGTGATGGGTGAACACGCCAGGCAACTCATCTGGGATAAACCTGTGCTCGGTAATAGAGACAAAGCCCTTGCATCCTGCAAATGCAGCAGGGACCTCTGGAGAACCCACATCTTTCTGTTGAAATGGAAATTTGGTATCCTATGAGAACAGAACTAGTAAATGCCATTTGTCACTCCTTTGGATAGGATAGCAAAAGATTACAGAGGTGTCTTTCTAAACCACTACCCAGACTTAGCAGCTTGGTTAGTTCCCTAGCTTCTGACGAGTAATTGTCAAATGTCTGGGTTTACCAGCCTGAGGGGTAGAACATCAAATAAGTCCGGGTTTCATCCCCTTTCCACTGTCCTATTTTGCCAGGGAATATGCACTCAAGTACACATAGCCAGAAATACTATCCCTTTGTGGTCGGGGAATACCTAACCTTTTAAACTAGATTCCTGATTCTCATGCTGTGGGTTTCATGAGGGCAGAACATGATGTCCCATATGTGTGAGGGACTGCCGAGAAATACCATCAGTGAGACAGGCAGTGAAATTCCTGGGCACAGTCAGGACTGGGTAATGCCAGTAACGGAGAAAGGCAGCCAGTTCCTGGTGGGAGGGAGGTGGGGAGTTGGCAGTTGTTTATTTTTTTGCAAGGGGAAAGAGAGGCACAGCTAAAACAAAGATACATATTACAATACTTGCTAGCCAATTCCCGCTTCACAATTCATATAGCAAGTTGGCATTGTTGACTTCAGCTTCGAAATACTGGCTTTTATGTGTGTGTAGGTCTGTGCAACAAAGAGACCTGTATCTTCCTCTGTTGTCCTCCAGTTTATGCTGAACTATAATACCCTTGAGAGAACAAATGCCACAACAGCAGGTTTATAGTGTCATTTGGGTTTTGGTTATGCATGTAAAGTCCAAGGCCTTTTTCTTTATTAGGGTACAGCTGGCATTAGTTTTACGCTAGCCAAACTAGGGCATTTGACAGCAGGTACCAGAAGGCAGCAATTCATAGCTATTGCTTTGCCTGTGTACTGATCATCTTGATAAACTGGGAAAAATATGTAAGCTTAAGAGCTCCTCCTGCTCTCATGTATCCTTTTTCTTTAATGAAGTATCAGAACAATCTGCACTGATCCTTCACTGAGTCTGAGGTAAGTCATCCCTCCTAGCTGTTACCTGGAGAAGTCCTGTGTTTCCCAGCACGCTGTACCCTTTTTAATCTCTGTTAAGTTGGAACTGGTGATGGAGAGAAGGAGGGGTCATTGAAACGGGACCAGAACTGCTGCAATTGTATGCCCAAAAATTAATATTTGACAGTGAAAGCAGCAGCCCCTCAGAAGTCCTCACACTTCCCGAACTCCATCTCTCAACACAGAGATTCAACCAGCTATCCCTGATCCGCAAGTTCTCATTTCAAATGCCTTCTGCCTGACACCGTCCACCATCTCCCAGCATTCTGCATATTTGCAGGCATTGTCATAGCAAATTGATGCCACACATTGATGTGAGAAATCCTGGGTTGGATAAATTGTTGTGTGACTCCATTTAACAAAAATGTTCTTTCCTTAATGTTCCTTGAAGCTGGAGCAGAATTTCCAGCAGTGTGGAGTTTGGCATGGGAGTCAATAAGAGCCAGAGGGGCTCAGTGTGGAATTGAAGCGGGGATTTCTGTGCATTGTGTGGTGGGGGAGCAGCAGGGAAAAGTGGGCTCTCTGTGAATACACTCTGGAGCAGTGGGCATACATAAGGGAATTGGAGTGTAAGTAAGTGGTGGGACATATTCCATTCGCTTGTTTGTTTCTATTATGGATTGAAAAGGTGCATTATCTTTTCATGCGAGCCTCATGTTTGTTCTCAGTTCAGCCTCCTGACACGAAAACAAACCGTGGCTGGATTGTGTTTTGCTTGGGGCTGTGTAATCCCGAACACTGACACATCCGTTGAGGCACTGTGGTATGTACACCTGGCAGCCTATGGAGCACGCTCCCGGTATTCCTTGAAAAGCTGCTCAGTGCCGCTAAGCTAGAGCGTGTGCAGCAGTACAAAAACATCAACCCTCTCCATATGTAGTAAAGCGGAGAACAGGTCAATTAAAAAGGGAAGTAAGCTCCCCAAATAGTGGAGTAATAAAAAATAATTCAGCTTTCCAGAGAAATCTACGCTAAGGACATTGCCATCTGCTAACTCTGGAAAAAAGTCTTCTGTGTATGTACTGATTTTTCCCTTCCTCCTCACTTCCCTGTGTTTGGTTATAATGGGGAGCACCCACAGCAGACCAATTATGTATTATGGAGTGGTTAGTTATATTTCAGGACATTTAGGGATAGAGACTTTTTTTCCAAGAGCTTTTGTGTGTGATGCTAGGTGAGGAGTCCTTATGCAGCCCATTAAAAAAAACCCCAAACAACAAAACAACAGAGCTTTCATCTTGTCTGCATTTTTATAGATTGGCAAGGCATTATAAGGGTCCAATTGGGTACCACAGCAGTGAAGCTCTTCAGCATTTTATTGCTTCCTACACTCAGTAATTTACATGGATTTAAGTGAGCATTGACAAACTGATCCTTAAAATTTACTTCTGAGATTGCTGGATAACAGCTGTTACCTCATGTGACAAAAAAGGAAAAGGAAACAGGTGAGGGGCATCACTGAACCCTGGATTAAGGGAAAACCAGAAGAAACCATCTTGCCTTCTGTTGCTTCAGACAGCTTTGTATTTCATTTCAGTTCCTGGTTTTAACACCACAGAGCTGCACTTATTGTCTAAGTACAGGCAACCAGATAACTCAATAGCAAAGCATTTTGGACCAATTAAAATCATAGAAAAATTGCAAAACAATCTCTTGGAAAAAGTAAACATCCCAGAAATCAGTAATTGCAAAAATCACAGAACGTGCGGAATGGGCGCCTTACAGGGTCTGCAATAAAAGCCACTCTGAGCTTGGTGTTAAAGTCATGCCCTGCAAAACTGTAAGAAGCTCTGAAGGACCCACAAGAGGCATTTGGTGGCCTGGCCTGCACAAGCTGCACTGTCTCTATAATTACAGTGTATTTCCCTCCAGACTGGGCACTTTGAGCATGTATTAAGTGTGCTGCCAAAGTGCAAACTGTGACCTGTTTGTAAGTTATTTTCTGGCTTGCTAAAGGAGCCATCTTAGCAGGAGCTTGTAAATGTGGCTTATCCTGTTGAGATTCCATTTCTTGGACCCTTACAGTCAGAATTGCTTTTACAAACCGGCTGCTTCCCTCAGCTGGCACCGCTGCATTATTAATATGCTTGCCTTGCTCCAGGAAGATACTTTTCCAGTGTAAAATGAAGTTTAGGTGACAGGCTTTCATGACTGCCCTCCCCTACCCGCCTTTAAGCTGCTGCTAATAGCTAGAATGTTAAGCTTTTATATTTAATCATTAAATTTGCATCATCTGCTATAACTTAAGTCTTGATGGATGGGCTACTGCAAGTACTGTATTGGCCAGGCTGCTCAAGCATGTTATCTTCTGCATACATACTGCTGGGTGCTGCACTCCACATGTGTCTCCCTGGATTTAAATTTAACTTGCCTTCTAGTTGTTGTTATTCCAGAAAAAGCAAGGAAGACAAAGTATATTAAGACTGCTGTTACGATTAACAGCAAATTTCCTTTGTTATTGACAAAATAATTACTACTACTTGGTAAATGCACATGGTAATATACCCTGACAGGAAGAGCATCTCTAGAGAGACGACTTGGAAGAGAAGCCCAGAAAAGTGAAAAGATTTGCAGTGGTCTCCCAGCAGGAGGTTAATGGCAGAACCTGCTGGTGTCCTGACCTGGCAGGGTAAGAAACAGGTGTCTGGAATGGATTCAGTTAACAGAAGTTGCACTATTTTTTTTACTTTGCTGTCATTAAAATAGGGTTTAATGTGAGGTAATGTGGCTTTGTGTGCAGGAAGGAGGGAGAGTTATAAATAACCTTGTCTTGCATTATACTGCACCTTGTCTCTGTGGATATTGAAGCACTTGACAGATTAATTAAGACGCACGACTCTCATAGGAGATCCATAAAGCATCAAAAGCTGTAGAGTTACCCAAACCCTAGTGACTTTTGCATGTCATCTGAGCAGCTCTAGGTGACTGGGAGCACCCTTAACCCATTGCACATGCAAAGAAGGGTTCATTGGTGTAAATCCACTGGAGTATACTTAAATCACGAAGGTGGTTATTAATTCCTCTACTTGCAAGTGGTGACACGCCAAGCTGTGGTGACATGATGGTTTAGAGGCACATGCAGATAATCACACTGCAACAGGTGTCCTTTTCCAGAGGGAAACAATGGATGCCAAGAGACTAAAGGCCATATTCTAAAATGAGTTTGTCTCTGGTTTCACTCTGGCCAGACTCTAAGGTTGCACCCAGAACACTAGGGGGTACTCTTAGCTTTTCTCCTGCAATGGGAGCTGAGTTTTTGCTGTTCCCTCTTGATTGGGATGAGTCATTCAGAAAATTCTGGGTTTGTCCAAATTTACAGGTGATGACAGCCCTAGAAATAGACTAAAAGATTTGCGGGTGTTAGCTGGAATTTTTGTAAATTAACCTAAGTGGATTAGGAACCCAGCACTCTTCACAGGTAAATGGGATGGGGCATGTGATTTCTGAAGATTCCTTGCAAAATCTGACTCTGCCTAACTATGCAAAATGCAAATAGATGTATTCAGGTGTTGCGAAATAATGGAAAACAGGAATTTAATGTGAGAATCCAGTCATGCATTTTATTCGTCTATATCTGCTCTTGCCTTCTGTGGCAGACTATGAACAGCTACTTCTTGGATGTCATTTTCTAAAGGTTCTGTGAGAAAACTGGGCCAGGAATAGCACCAGCAGACAGAAACATCAGACATCCTCTCCAGCATGTAGTGAAAGACTGAGTGACTTAGCAACATGGGATTCCAGTTTCTTATGAAAGGATACCTGCTGTGGACTCAAAAAAAAAAAAAAAAAAAAAAAAAAAAGGAGGGTGTGGGGGAGGCTTGATTTGCCTGGGTAGCTGATGATCAGCATTACTGGGAGCTTGTGCGTGCATTAGGGAAAGATCGTGTCCTGAGGTCTCCAGAGCTGTCACGAAGGAAGTGTCAGGGTGCCCAGGCAAGCAGAATACACAGAAGGGGATCTGCAGGGTTGCCGCTCTGGCATCACGGATGACTGGAGTTGTCACTTTGGGGTAATGTGATGTATGCATTAAAAGGGGGGAAAAAATATCCACAACAAAAAACCTCCCTAAACCCCCTGTCAGCAGCAAACACTCGTCTGTAAGCCTTGTACACAATATGTAACACAACTATTTATTTTTAATGCCGGCATGCTCTCCCCTCTTCCTCCCTGCTCATGCCTCCTCCTTTCCTGTCCTCTTGGCTGTGTCCATGGAGAACAGCACTCCCAACAGGCTTGCATCTGTCAGATTCTCCTGTCCTGGACTGCCCCTTCCCTTTCTGCCATTTGTTTTGAGTTTTGATCCAGGGCAGTTGGAAACCTTGCCCCTCACATGTTGTTTCAAAGCGCCAGGGACAGAAGATATGCTGCAGGCTTAGGGTATGATCCAAAGCCATTTGGCCTTTTGGATCAAATCTTTTTCTGTTTTAAAAGCTGGCAGCAAGACTTGGGACTCTGTGCGGAGCAAGTGTGGCTTCAAGTCACTGATTAAATTGTATTTATGAAGTATTAGTCCATGTGGCTGTGATGGCACTAACCTCTCAGGCACGTTGGCTTTCTCAAGGAGAATGCAGRCAGAAAGCTTTTTAAAGAAAACATTTTCTCGCTTTTCTTCCTCTTTCTTAGCAAATTCTATGTTGAGAGAAAAAAATTAGCATCCAGATTAAAGCCAGGTCAATGTGGCTGCATTAAAGGATGGAGAAGATAGGGAGCAAGTGTGAGGATCTTTGGGCTCTGACTTTGAGACCTAACTCTAAGTTTGCTTTTCCTGTGTTATTCCTTATCACAGTCCTCTCCTCTCAACTCCTTAAATTTTCACTTATTAGGACGTGGTTCTTGTTTCTATTATTTCAAAATATGGCTGGTGACCTTTCTCAGGCTTTTCTAGGTGCTTCCCAAAGAAGAGAGGTCTTGTTGCTGTGGTATGGGAAGTCAAACCCAGTTCTCAGGTTAGCAGCACCTGGAGCAGCGTGTGTGTCCTTGTCACTCTGAAGTGAGCACACTTAATTTCTGTCTCCTCCTCAAAGCTTGCCAATATCCTTAGGGATTAGAGTTACATTAGCAGGGCTCCTGGGGATTTCAAGCATCCCCTATATGCTTTAGCAGAGCTGGAGCAGTGTGCTATGGGGCACCCTGAGGTTGGCCATGGTTTTAAAATGTCTCTGAGGGCATCCTCCTGCTGAGAAGCAGCAGGAGCTGTCTGTGGTGCCATTGCCCCTCATCCCCCACATCCAAGCCCTGCTACTGTTTGTATTGCATTTTCAGGATAGAAAGAGGAGCCTCTTTCTTCTTAATTACATTTAATCAATGTAAGAAAAACCAAAGCAGGCAGGATATCCTCTGGATTGTCTCAGGAATTCCGCAGCCAGGCTTTCTGCTGCAGTTCTCCTGCCTGTTTCTACAAATCTATCTCAATTATGATATGCAGCATTTTCCTCTTCTCTGACTTTTGTAAGGATTGCCTATGGTAGCAGATTTTGCAGTACTTCAGAAAAACATCTTTCCTCCCTTTTCCTTCCCATTCCTACTATTTTTTTTTTGTTGTTCCAGCAGCTAGCTTAACAAAGACCTCCCAGTCTGAGGTTCCTGAGAGAGAATTGAAGGAGGAAAGTCATATTTTTTTCCTGTGTAGCAAAGTTTTTTAGTTGTCTTCATTTTTCCATTAGCTGCGGCCCCAAAATAGACCACATAATTTAAAGTAAATAAATCTTAAATGAAATCATAGCAGTATCACGGATAGATATTTGGCATAGGCTCTCCACATCAAACCAAGATAACAAATCGGAACAAAGAGGAGAAAGTAATTGCTTTCGTTTGTCTGTGCTATTCATATGAATGTGACAGATTAATACATTTTACAGCATTTGGAAGGCTTTCAAAAGCCAGAATTGCAGTGGGATCATCCCTATAGCAATATTTTAAAACAGCTGTTACTAGAAGAATAACGTGAAGCATGATTTCTAATTAGCTTCAAGTTTATCTCTGTTCTACCTAATCTCCTCTGATATTCCATCTCAGCATTAAATGCAGGCTTAGATTGATGAAGGGCAGAATAACTGAGCAATTGCTTATCTACTGAGCACATTTTGGACTTACACTCTTCTTCTTTCCAATATTTATAGTAGCTCTTTTCACAAAATTAGCAGATGTGTTTCATTTTAGAAGCAGATTTTCATATTCAGTTGCCTAAAACTCTTGCAGGGTAATGTGAACATTCAGTTGCTTTCCCAAAACTGATGTCTGCTCAGGCAGTGCAAGGACTTAAATGTTCAGCTATCCTTTTGCATTCTCAGCTCCCAAGCAAGCTATCCCAAAAGATACTATTTTTACATGGAAAAATGAGTCTGGTGCATCAAAACAATAAAGACCCATTAAGGCTAAGGACCTAAACCTAGCTTTTTTCCTCTATAAAAGACATTGCTGCCAACCATACAAGTTACATTTAAAATTGAACAATCGTGTTGCACACAGCCCTTTCCACTTCCAACAAAATAATCATGAAGCAAAAACGCATTTATAAAACTGCTGTGGTACAAGACCAAGACCTGTGGACTGGATTTTACGTGCAGCAAGATGAGGCACCCAACTGACAGGAGGAATATGAACGGCACTTGCAAAAATGTCAGGTTCACCTTGCTATGTGTTGTCACACTGGGCATACACAACTAATAGRGAATTTTGCAGCTTTTGGACAATATGTTTCTGCTGTTAATAAAGGAGAAACGTTGTACTTCATTTCAGTATGTAGACTAGAGACCAGTGCAAGTAATTTTAGATATAATTACATTTTAGTGACAGTTTAAATTCACGATTYATATTGTGAAGCCATCCTCCCTGGCAATGGGGTGTCTACCTTCATGATAATCATAAATGCATCGATATATTCTAGTGTATTAAACCAAGAATAGGTTGGTTTTTTTAAAAAAGGCAGATTCCATTTTTAAATATGAAAGCTCTTTTTTCACATCAGAGTTTTTTTTAAGCTTTTTTCAAAATTGAAGCATACATTGGAGGTTTTACTGAAAAGCATGTTACTTACAGAGAAAATTGGAATGCTTTTTTTGTTTTTAGATCAAATACATGAAACTCAGCATTTACTCATGTAGGTTTTCTTTTTCTGACCCAAACTATTTTTCTTACTATATTTCCCTAATTTTTAAGCTGTATTGAACGTCARTTTTAATACTGACAGAGTGCACGGGGCATCTCTAAGTGACACCRGTGCACCTTCATAATGAAATTGCTYGGAGAGCAAAGACKTTGAAGTGGATTTGAGGAGTTCATAGACAAAGCTGGGGGTGGCGTGTGAAGGGAGYGAATTATTTGTGGTGGATTTGGGTGTGTGAGTGAAGCTTCATTGCGTTGACTTTTACTGGCTGACGATCTGATTCAGGACAACGAAAACTTCTGGTGAAATCTCATCCTCGGATGAGCTCTCCTATTTTTGCAATGTCCAATGAGTAGGGTAGAAATGATTGTTCCCCCTGCTGTCTCGTTTTATTCTAGAATTTTGAGCTTTTGATGAAGACACAGTGGTCAGCATCTCTTACCCTGTACTTGTTTTCTTTCCTTCCTTACATTTTTCTTGGGTTCCCTYTGGTGTTTTATGCCAGTTCCTTGGGTCCTGCTAATCACAGCGTCGCTTTCCCTCTCTGCTCCCAGTCAGACTTCCCTGCCTTCCACCTGCTTTGAGAAAGTGCTGCTGCTTAATAAGAGCTTCAGTGGTGCTGTGACTTCACCTGGCCTTCAACACCTAGTTAACACTCTGCTAAACGTTTCAGAACATGCAATGCAAGAACAGGTGCTGGCCATGCTGAAATGCCTTTCTAATTAGGAGCCAGGTGCCACATCAGGCAGTCGAGGTGACAACAGAGAATGAGTTTGAAAGTAAACATGTAGCCTTCAAATTTTAGATGATGGGCTGTATTCTAGATTAATATTAAGAATTCAAGCTAGGATTGATAACTTTCATCTTAGCTGTCAGGTTTAATTCTTCTGGTTCAGAATGTATTTTTAAGTCCTTGCATGAATGTCACTGCTAATATACTTACAGTGTGTTTTAACAAGTTATTTATGTCAAGCCATTTGGCCAGGCTGGGGACAAAGTTAACTACTTGTTTTGTGTCCAGAATGTCTGCAACGACCTTGGCCATGAACCTCTCTAGAACAATGGAGATGAGCTCTTTAAACAAAAACATGACAAAAAAGTCATGGCTTGCCTTCTTCCCATGAACTACCTGGCTCAAGGAAGAAACTAAGGCACAAGGAAAGTACCATTTCCAGAAGCTGTCTAAAGACAGTTGTAAGTAAACAAACTGAAATGAATTAAGTGGAACTAAAGACAGATTTCTTTATTCTTGGCTTTGTAATTTAATGACAAGACCTTGCTTTCTTGAAGTAGGTAGAGATGTATTTTTATATCTGTCTGCACATCTGCTTCTACATACCTTGGAAAGAAAGATGTCTTCCAAATGCAACCATGTCTAGAATGTGAGTCTGTGCCACTGCACTGAGGTTGGCCTGAGTCTGAAAAATGTCTGAGACCAAGAGCCCAGTGGCTTTAAAAAAAAATAAATCTCCATGCCTTCCTATACAAGAAACATGTATTTTACAAAGAATATAACTCAGTCTGTTGCTGTGCTGTCCTGTTCAAAGGAACTCTTAGGGCTATGACTGTCTGCTATATACCTTTGAGTCTCCTTGAGTACTGCAATATCTTCTTGCTACTTTTTGTGTCTCTTAAAATAACCCCCAAACAAATTTAAAAAAAAATCCCAAAAAACTCTGATTAGGTAATGCTGTTATAAATTACCTCAGGGCTCAAGAAGCAATGCATAATGTCCTCTTCCATGCTACCCTCCTCCTCACTTCAAGATCCTCCTACCCACAAAAGCCTCTAATGAAGTAAGCACACAGTCAGTCAAAGTGCTGGGCCAAGACTCAGATGATGGAAAGGCTTTCTCATAGCTCTGCAGCAAACTTCCTTCTGGCAGTATCTCAGTCTTTTTCACTACTTACTGGTAAAATGTGATTCATACTACTTCTGTTTTTCTTACCTTTTGACAGGCCTATCCAGACTTTAAACTCTAGATATAGTCTGTATCTCACTGTGTCTTGCTATGCTCATAACTGCATTGATCATCTGTCTGGAGAAGATGCTGTCAGTAATAAATGCAGCAGCTAATTGCAATAAAATGTCTCAGTCATGTTGGCAGAGGGAAAGGTTCATGTCATAAGCAGGGCTGATGGCAAAGGAGGAAGAAGCAGGCAAGGAGCTTGGGAAAGGATCTGCTACCTGTAGATGGAAGTGATTTACATACTGAGGAGTTTTTAACATCTGAAGCTTTTTGTTACACTTTCATGATGTGTTATCAACAGCCCCCAAAATCATGGTCGAGACCTTTCTAGCTTGCAGTGTTTTGAGCTTTTAGTACAGATGCTCTTGCAAATTAAAGACAGTTGAAGGGGAAGTTTTAGGTCTGTTCTTGGCAACAGGATTTCATAAAAAACACTCTTTCTAGCAAAAAGGGAACTATAGCCAAGACTTATAACTGCTGTCATCAGTTTTTATATCCAGACAGTTTCTATCATACTCTTTATTCCCATTCACCATAGGGGAGAATCAAAAATAATACATGTTATTGTTTTCAAGAATTTTAAGGGTTGGGGGTTTTTTTCCCATTGAATGACTAGGAAAGAAGGCTATTATAATGAAGAACAACAACCAACCCTATAAAACTGCCCATGTTTCTTGAAGTGCTTCTAGTAGCTTTGTGCTTAAAAAAAAAAAAAGCACTATATGGGTCTGACAGTGACCTGTGATTTTTCYGTAAGTGTAACAGTTTAATGAAATTATATGTCAGTGAGAAGTAGATCCAACAGATAAATCACAAACATGGTGGTGTTCCCTTGAAGAACAACTACACTGGTCTTCAGCATAGGCTTTGAATACTCCTGCCTCCTTCCTGTCTTTTCCCTTTCCTACAGTGCTTGTGATCTCAGTATGAAACCATGCCTGGCTCTATATCCTGTAGTTTTGAATAGAATTGTTTTCTTCAAAAGGGTGAGGCAAACAGCTACATGTTTTGTTGAGTATCTGMAGGCTGCCGTAAAGACAGAAGACCGGCTTCCTGCAGGTTGCAGATCGACCTAGTTCCACTGTCTTCAGCAATCATGATTATTTAAACAAGAGCAAGTGGCTTTTTCTCCTTAACTTCCTGCTATGAAAGCTACTGAGTACCCAGATACACTTCTGTCCTGAAAACTAAGCTCTATATTTGGTTCTTGCAGTAAATCTAATTGTTCCAAGGAGGGGGAAATATATCTTGTATATTGTARTGCCTTAGTCTTTCTTTCTTCAGCCATGACTGTAAAAAGATAATTTTTGCTCCTAATTAAATCAAGATTTTATAAGCCATACTAGGAAACTGTTGACATAATAAATTATCAACTTCATTAAAGAAAGTAGGTAAACATTGATTTTTGGAAACACCAGCAACCTGGAGTCTGTCCTGATGCAGAAAGGTTCCAGCACACTGCTAAACAAAATTTAGTGTTCAGGTTTTTTTGCTTAGAAAAAACTGTCTGTTCATGGAAACTTATCTCAGTTTGGGAAACACCCTGTGATTGGGCGGTGGTAAGAAATTCTGCCTCCTTGGAATATTTTGCCCCTAAGAGCACTCAACATACAGAATATCAAAGCTGCAATTGTAGTATTAATATTTTATTATAATAGTAATCTTATATTTTGCATGTTATGTAAAGATGACCTACTGCAGACRGACTTAAGGTCTACCCAGACCTTTATATGCAGAGGATTCTCCCTGCTGGAGTGTGAAGCATTTTTTGGAGATGTCTGTGCTCAGATTTCATTGGGATTTTCACTGGGACATAGCTCTTTCCAAAGAGACTGTGACATTGCTAAATTCAAGATACACTGGCTTTGTTGAAAAGCTAAGGAAGGATTCCTGAGAGGATTTTAAAGATTGGTTTGAAGAAGAAAAAGGGAATGCTTCTTGACCTAGGAAACACAAGCTGTTCTAGTTAAAAAAAGAGAGGAGTAAGGCAGAGGTAGAAGAAAAGACTTGTGGGATGTCAGGAGCAAAGACGAGGAGCTTTGGAGAAACTGAGGACAGGCAAAGGTCTGAGCCACAGTCAGGGAAGCATCTGCAGACTGTGAGCAGGCTTGAAACAAGAGACTTGAGAAAGAAAATTCAGTGTTGCTACTTCCCAGTGGAAAACAAAGGCAGCTTAAAGTGCAGGGTAGGAGTAAGGGGAATGAAGCAGTAGAATAAGACTTTTGGAGGAAATAAGAGTGCAATGAAATTGACAGCAAGACAGAGGAGCACAAGTCAATGGGATACTGAGGAGATGAAGGGTAGGTGATAGGAGGTGATATCCATGTTGGGACGGATTCTGAGTAATAGGACTGGAGAGGTGTTTGGAATAAAATGAAAACAGAGAAGTTGGCCAATACAGTGGGATATGTCTTGGGCATGGTTGAAGATAAATGGAGAAAGCTGGTGTTGATTTGAGGGAAAATCCAAAATAATACATTAGGAAGCAAATGTGTTTCCTTCACTTTTCATGAGGTTTATGATGCTTAAGATTGTTGGAAAATAGCCATGTATCCATAATACCCATRTCTATATCTTTCTCCTAATCACTTGCACAAAGGTATAGATATGCATAAAGAGGAGGAGAATATAGAGAATGAAGGAAAAGACCAAGAATACATCTCTCAAAAAGTTAAAAGAGAGTGAGAGAGGGGAGGGTGAGGATACAGAAAAACAAAAATGAAAATACCTAACATAACACAGTTATTGAAACAGAGGTAGAAACCTTTGAAGTTGCACATCTTTTCCAGGGGTAATCATCTCCATATAGATGTGAGCTGGCAAGGTAGAAAATTATTGTCARTGATTCTAAAATGTTATTATCTTGTCAGACTGATTATGTTTGATTGTGTTGATTATGGCTATTAAAATAATTTTGCTCTGATGAAAAAATATATCCTCACAGTTTAACTGCAAGTACCCAAAACATAGATTTAATGAATTGTATATGMCCTCTGCTTAAAAGTTCTCTTTTAAATATGAGGGGGGGGGGGGAACCCAAACAGATGCAAAATGTGATTATTTGTTTTGAAGTACTCTTTTCTGGAGAACTTGTGTTGCTCATCCCTGAAGTAGTGTAGGCTACATATCATTCAGAGGAAATAATCTCCTGTGATTTTGAATTAAATGCTATGCTTGGGTAATTCAGGTGAACCTTCTTAGTAGTTTTACCAGAAAAAAAAGAAAATAGAAATGTTGTGTTGTGGAATGTCTCATCTGAAAAACTATTAGGGAAATAGCTAATCTCTCACGTGAGTAAAGGCTGAGAGAACTGGGACTGCTCAGCCTGGGGAAGAGAGGACTCGGGGGGGATGTTATTAATGTATATGAATACCTGAAGGGAGCATACAAAGAAGGTGGAGCCAGGCCCTTGTCAGTGGTGCACAGTGACAGGACAAAAGGCAACAGGCACGCACTGAAACACAGGATAGCTTCCCTTTGAACACCAGAAAATGCATTGACTGAGTACTGGGTCAGGTTGCTGATAGAGGTTGTGGAGTGTCCCACCTTGGAGACATTCAAAAGCTGTCTGGATATATTCCCAGGGAACTGGCTTCAGGTGACCCTGCTTGAGCAGGGGTGTTGGACCAGATTAACATCCTGTACCAGCGTAAAAACACTGCACTTATATAATTTTTTAATGTAAAAACATATAGCACTCTCTTTGGAGATATCCAGATCCTTAAATCAGTTCTAACTATAAGGTACAGCAGTTATTTCTCCCAGAAGAAACAGACATTAGAGTTTAGTTGTCATTCACAGAAGAAAATTTCACACAAATCACTCCAATTTTCCTGTGTGAACCTAGAACTTTATTTTTATGAAGGTAATCCTTGATGGAAGATACTACCTTCTAACTTCTTTTTCATAGACTTAGTATTTTCTAACAGTGAATGTGCATGATTTAACAGCCTCTCTTGTTTTTTTTTTTACGGCTTTATGTGATTGTATCCAAGACTAAAGAAGCATCTGAGGTTTGGCATGAGACTGGGATTTGTTTTTCATATATCTTGAGCTCTGACTGCAAGCAAGTGATTTTTTTCTTTTTTGAAAGGGTTTGAAAATCAGTGCTATTTTGCAGTGGTATCCAATACATTCATTCAGACTGAGCTGCAGATCAGTCATTTTGAAAGGCTGGTTGCCTTCCAAACCCCACTTTTATAAAATGAAGGTTCTTCCACTGTATGTAGGTGTGCCTTTGTGCTGGAAATTGTGTTGGCAGTTCGTTTGGTGGCACTTCCTTCTAAAATTTGCATCCTATATGTTGCCTCAGTACCTTCCGCTGGAAGGGTAGTTGGAAATAAAGATCTCACTCAAATTTCACAGTAGATGTAATGTTGGGACAGGGTGAGGAAAGAGAAAAGTCACAGCTGAGTGTCTAAAATCAAGTACCAAGCTTCAAGAAGCTGGTAGCATTTCCAGCTGTGTGGTCCATTCTGACCAGTTATTGGAGTTGGCATTTGTGCCTGGCAGCTGTGCAAGTGGCCTGACTTTGTTCCTGGCCTTTGCAATCACTTTTCTTTTCAYGGGAGGAGCTAAAAGGGGAAAAAATTGAGAAAAATAAAGGAAAGCGAAAAAGAAAAGGCAGAGAAAATGATGACCTAAAAGAAATAGAAGTTGGGATGAAAAATAAATGGCCTGTGGACTAAACAATGAAAATGTAGAATAGTTTTGTAGATCAGATATTACGTGACAATGTTGGCAGGAAGTGAGAAAGAGTAGACAGAATTCCTGAGTGTGTCCGTAATTATTCTTCATTCGTGAATGTTTTTTCCCCGTGATTTTGAAAGTCTACAGTATATTGTGTGTGTTTATCTTGTTTAAAAATGTTAAATGTGCCCAAGTGACTCAGAAATCCAAGAGCAATTTAAAGAAGACTGGGCTATATTTCTCTGTGGAGAAAACATCTGTGGAACCAGAGGTCTGTCACTTTTTAATAATTGGACTTTGACTCTTTTGTTGTTTCAGTGCTTATAGAAAGCATTCTAAATCTTTACAGAACTGTTAAAGTTAGTAAAATGTTARTTTGCATAGTGTCAGCTTACTGAGGACAGTTAATATAATAGGCTTGGTTTTTTTTTTAATAATTAAGGTGCTCTCAAGTGAGAGTTGCAGGCTACAACGTAAATTGAGCTTCTAAACAATTAGGACTTCCATGGGCAGCTAACTCCCTCCCATAAATTCAACAGGCCTAAGGATGAATACTAATTAGGAGAAAGCATGTGCCAGACACTCAGCCGGTGGAAGAGGAAATCATTCTCTTCCCTGCAGTGCTGCCAGGCTCACTTACATCAGATGAGAGTCTGACCAAATGTCCCGGAAGACAGTGCAAGGCATATATAAGATCAGCACAGGAAAGCCTAAACCTTGGGATCATAAGTAAATACTAAATGTGGCAGGAAGGCTGCCTTCAGAATTTCGTCAGGAATGGCTTTATCACTGCAGTCATATATCTGAACTAGTCAGGACACAAYGCTGTGTGCAAGAAATGACTGTGATCAGGGGTAGTATCAAGGGAAGAAGTAATTAGTGGTGTTGAGTACATGGTTAAATAGCACTTTGTTTTCTTCTCTGCCCGTTGGTTCCAGTTAATATTATATGTGCATCTTCCAAGATCAAATTGCCTGAACAAATAGGTAACGTTTTCTTGATGAGCATTCAAAAGCAGACTGTTATTCTAAGGCAGACCTGAGACCGTCAAATGTTTGCTAATAAAAAAGTTAATTTTGGAATGAAGTGTAGGTGTTTGTAACATCTGTGCATTCCCTGGAGTAATGCCTTCTTGTCAGCTGTTCCTCCATAGACTTTGCCAATCCTATTTGTGCCCTAAAGAACCGGCTGAGCAGATAAACCCCAGCAGCAAACAGAACTCGGCTGCCTATTTTTCAACTTCTCTTTCGTGGTATTGAAGTGTGTTTGGGAGGAAATCAGTGTGTGTGTGTCATCTTGCTCTCCTTACACTGGAATTCTCTGCCATCAAGAGAAGAGGAGGCTGTTGCTTCAGTCAGCCAGACCGCAGTCCTATGGCAGTTTTGCCTGAGAGAAGTTCCCTTTGACTCAAAGGTACAGGCTGAAACACAGTGACTTACCGAATCACTTTAAGTATCACAAAGTGCCCCTTTGCAGGGTAGAGAATGTTAAGCTCTGTGGCTTGTTACCAGCCATGGGGAGCTTTGTCCCTGAAGATCAAGTCCCCTTTCTGTACTGAGATATGTGGGCTTCAGTTCAGAAGTCCATTTGGAAATAGCTGCCATACAATACAAAGGACAATTACAGGCAACTGACACTTGAAGTCTAGATAATTATTGTTTCACTGGGTTTCTGATTATAAAGTGATTATTTTTGTACCCTTGACTAGATATTTTCTGTGAGAGATGCAATGAAGGATGGTCACCTCTGGGCATTGCTGTGTGGACTCTAATCCATTTGTTTCTCCAGCTAAGCAATGTTGTCATTTAACTTTTGCACCTTTGAACAGCAAAATCTACTTACTTTCTAGTAGATTCCTTTCTAGATCAGTCAATAATTTAATGGAAAATTTTGATGCATTTCAGTGGACAAATCAGTACTGCATAAKCCCTGTAAACACCAGTCTATTTATGATGCATTTCCTCTGGGCTTTGTGCATGTGACTTACTGACACCCACCAGATCCCTTGTCTTCTGCAGCACATCCTGCTTAATCCTGGAGACAGAAGAGGTTTGGGCTGTACCTTACTTTGGTGGGATGGCATTAGGAAATGCCTTTAAATCAAGGAGCTGAAGCTTCCTTCTTAATCCTCTTCCTTTCCTTTTCAAGCCTCTTCTCCAGTGATCTCAGACATCTGGAGATGCATCAGACCCTGATGTTGTCTGCTAAGGAGTGCTCACTTCTGCACCAGTTTTAGGGGGGACAAGGCATTCAGCTGTGTGGGGCTGCTSTCTTCTGCTCTGAGGAGCAGGAAGCAGTAGTGAGGAGCTGTTTACTACCTGCCTGCCTGCAGAAACTGCAATCACTGCTGAATTATGAGCTGAATGGTTCACAGGGAAGAAACTTTTAGTCCCAGCTGAGACCTTCATTCTAATGGTGAAACTTGGTGTCCGTCTTAAGACTGTTAAGTTTGTTAATAGCCAGCTTTTCTATTAAATCACTGCTTTAYACTGCCTGAAGGCTCTAGTACTGGGAGTATCACACTCCTGAGCAGCATTGTAATTGCAGAATAATTGTGCTGTCTAGCCAGTGCACGTGTTCTGGTATAGCACCTGCCCTAGAATGTATGCTTTTGTTCCAGCTCTCCCTGATCACCGAACAACTGGTCTTAAAAATAAACTGATCTGTAAGTATAATGATCGTATATTTCTTTAGCGYGGTTTTAAGAGAAAACTGTGTTGACTAAGTAAAAAAAAAATTAATTTTTTACAAGTCATCTCTTTCTTTGCACATTTTTATGAACAGTAAATCTAGTACAGATTTGGGCTTGACAGGTTTACCTAAAGACTTCATATAAGTAAGCATTGGTCAGGATTAGAAGGAAAGCCTGGCCTGAACTCTTTGAGGGGTGTGAGGCTTTGATTCATGTGCTTTCCATGGAAAATAATGCAAAGTGATTACATTCCTYGCAGTGCTTTGAAAATCTTGCTTGAAATTTAGCCCCAGAGTGACAGAAAAGCTTTCAGACAGAAGAGAGCCTGAACTATAGAAGAGTCTGGAAAACTGTTTGCCTGGGCACAGTGGCAATCCATGGTCAATAGGGAATTTGGAAACAGGTGATAAGACTTTGAAAAAGAGCTTTGTTGCAGAAAAATCAGTTGCATTTCTTCACTTGTGTTACAGTTGTTGAAAGCACTTCAAACACACACACTTTCAGACAACACAGAAAGGACACAAGCATATTTGGGRGATAAATTTGACCTGTTAGAAGTTGCTGGTGTTGCAGGAGGGGTGGCCTTGGGGGTCTGTTTAATTCCTCACTGGTCTCATCTGGTGGATCATCTCTGTTCTGCTCTACTTTTTGCCTTTTGTCTGTCCATTTACAAATGTAATGACTGCTGGTAATGACCACCTCTAGCTGGTATTTGTGCAGAGCACTCATAGAGGGTTGTCAATGTTGCTTTTGGGGCCTGTAGACATTTCTATGCTGAAAATAACAGTCTTGATGTGTTTCTTGTTCTGGGTAGCTGCATTTCTGCATTGAGAAAACTAAGACTTCAATTTTCTTTTTATTTAATGAGCTTTGCTTCATGACTGCTGATAATGGTACCCTGTGTATGAGTATTTTATATTATGAAGAGTGCACTAACCTGTAAATCTTATCTCTGCAGAAAGGTGCCTAATTTAATGTGTGCTTTTAATAAGTGACTTTAATGTACAACTCATTTATCAGGCAGGTCTATGAGATTTTTAGACCTCAATGCTACTGTGAAGTGCATGCGGAGAGGACTGTATTTGGACTTTTTTGGTGGAATTCCATCCAGATCTTAATTAAATTATGAATTACAGTAAAACTTTGAAATGGTCATGGTGAAATAAAAATAAGAATGCAGCGGGAGTATATGTTTTTCTTCTCCCAGTTTTCACAACTTTTAGAGAAAGGCAGTAACACTTTGAAAAGTGTTTGCATTTGCAAATATTTTGTAGAGTGAACTCTGGACTTTTCATGYTGTAGTGCCATTAGAGGAAATAATACAGCAGTAATTCATGATGCCTCCCTGTGTTCTGATAAGGATTGGTTACACTTTAGGCTTATACAATCTCTTTTCCAAATAGGTTTCTACAGTCTTGTGGCCTTCAGAGGATATAAGAAAGTTTCTGAATGGGAGACTGATACCACTGTCCTTTTAAGACACTGAGCAGAGTGACCTCAAAACTTTAGTATCTGCTGAGGAAAGGCCATTTTCAGGGAAATGCAGGCCTCTGCAGTTTACTAAATTGTTAGAACTCTTCTTTTTTCCTCAACTGAGATACCAGGAATTTTCCTTTTACATAATGTGAGCATTCCCAAATGTAGTTTACTCCTGGCTTTCATACAGCTTTGCCATGGTTTTGTTTATATASTTTTGCTTTTGCTGTAGGGATTATTTTATTCAGATTTCAAACTGGCATGGCAGCAAAGTAGGTCTGTGTTTACTCTGTGTTAAATATCCTTATTTAAGTCATGGTGAAAGAGTCTGAAAGCTTTTTAGAAATCCACACGCTTAGTAGTTCTAGCAGTACACTAAGTTAAAGCAAAACCAGACGCTGCTGCAGAGTGGTGAATTCTGAAAATGCAAGTCTTAGTTTTGTAAGCACAAAGTTAAGAAATAGAATGAAAYTTTGATTTCCTTCTCCCCCTCCAAAGCTCTTGAATCCAGCAGTTCCTAMAGAAGCCACTTAAAAATGTTTCCACTCATTCACTGGGTGCTGAACACTTCAGAAAATCAGGTCAGTTCCTTAGGATTCCAAATACAGATTGAGGATCCTAAATATAAGCATGTTATTCAAAGAAAAATTGGCTTCTCTTTATATAGATTGTGAAGCTACAATCAGATTCACTTGACTTATTCTATTTCAAGTCTTAAGGAGGTCAACAACAATTGTATTTCTTGCTTTAGTATGAAATTGTCCTTCCTTGCTGGTGAGTGGGTGGGATTCTCTAACTTCCTCTGGTTACCTGCCTTTCCGTATTAATATAACAGGCTATTTTTCTTCATTCTCAGCAATCCAGGAAGAGTGCATGAATTTCTTCATCTCTGCTTACATGCAGAAAGTTGTACCTTCCTTCCAGATCAAACCCTATCCATGTCCTTTCTTTAGTTTTATTCTTTTTGGGATGCCCTAAGAGGGATTATGTATTTTTTACCCTTCTATTCAAGTTAACTTAACTAAACCCCAAGTTTAACAGCAGGGTTGGCAGTCCCTTTCCACCACTCCAAAAACRGGTTTCTGTTTTGTCTCTATCCCAGTTTCAACCCCAGACATCCACTTGACCTGATGCTGAGTTCAGGAGCCCCAGAGATGGTCTGGAGGGAAAACTTGTCCAGAGACAATGTTTTTGGTATCTTACCTGCTCTGTGGTCAGCCCCTTTCCAGCCCCACTCCTACTGCTGCCCTTGGCTTTGTCTCTCTGATTTGTACCTGAGGGAAAATTGCAATTCCCATAAASTGTGAGGTACCTCCAGCAGTCTCTTAATTCTTGAAGTAACTCTGTTTACTCTTGGGTGAAGTCTCCAGGGAGAGCTTTGTCCTAAATAGACAGTGTGACTGTGAATAGCACCAAAATAGGGCCAAAAGAACACACAGAGAATTTGTAGTTAATAGTATACTTAATCTGTAGCCCTTACTATTAAAGCAGTGTTTTCTTCTGAATCGCTTCCMCATCATTTTCTTTTGCACGTGAGGGCTGAACCAGAGACTCTCTCTTCTGTGCCATGTTTTTTCCTAGAGCCTCTACCTTCAAGATTTCTTTTGCCATAAATCACAGCACCTCTAAACTTCCTCTGGTTTATCTCAAGTGAGAATCCTACCCTAATAAATATGAAACCATATACAACATAAAAGGCATGCATGAGTGAATTTTCTCACCTCTGGAATCAAATGGAATGAACATGGCATATGGTTAGCCACTGAAATTAAGGACTGAAATTTGTTAAGTTTGCTCCACTTGTGAGCAAACCTGCTGGAAGAGCTGAAGTGAGCATAGTATGGCTGCAGTTATCCTACAGGGATCTGGCATRAATGCAGACGCTGCTCCCTGAGCCTTCGAAACTATGCAAGTCAAATAGCTGGGTGCTAATGGCCATCTGGGAATCCACTTGGCAAAAAGGAGCCAAGTGCTGGCACAGAGCTATTGGAGATGTTTCCTGCACTTGCTGTCCCACTGCTTTTCCGTGTAGAGGAGAGCGAGGGTGCACAGGATGTTAACCTTCTGTCAGGATAGAGCCTGCTGCAGACCTCCCTTCATCCTGCCRGAGCTTTCCCCAGAGCCACTAGCCCTCAAAAGCAGAGGCACGCAGATCCCTCTCCCCTGTGACTGCAGGAGGGCTGACACAGCTGCACTGGGAAAGCCACCAGGAGGTCTTTATCAATGGGAAATGACTGCTCCCTCTCGCAGCAGTTCCAAAATGGAGCACCTTGTGGAGAGGCAAGCTCCAAAGTGAATGAACTGGAGCTCAAGGCTGGGGGTGAAGTTGTCTCTGGAAGACAGAGTGCACTGTCAAAGCAACGCAGTGAAATTTATCACTGTGCCAAACTTCCAATAATTAAAATTTCATAGTGATGTACCACTGATTCCATCTCTTAATCTTCCAAATAGGAAGTGTCTTGAAAAGAAAAAAAAAAAMCCTCTCCTTGCTGTCTGTTATGTAAGTGGGTCTGTACGATTTAAAACAAAACTAATCATTTTCAAATTGTTGAACCCACTGAGTGCAAGTCAGCAGCTTCCCTTTAACTGTTTTATAGAGACACATGTCTCTTGGGATCACTTAGCAAGGAAGCACTTTTTTTTTATAAGTTTGCTCTAGGCCAATTTATCCCAAGCATTAAATTTATCCAGCTGTAACTGCAAAAAGAATTCATTTCCTGACTGCCAACTTGCAGTGCTTCAACCACTGCATGTATRGAAGAAGGGATTGTTATTTACCAGAAATGAGGGGTCCATTTCTTCCATTATGCTCGCATGCCTATCTTTGTTTTCATAAGACAACTTCTGTCTTTCCATTAGTGAGAAGAAAAGAAGAACTGGAATCAATGAGTCAGATCCTTAATCATTATAAATTGCAATAGCTTTCTAGTTTTTCAATTTTCAGCTGGCTGTGCTCTATTGACCTCAGCTCTAGATACCTTAACTGTCTGGTACTGAAGTGATTTGTGAATTTCTAAGCTTGTATCTCAATCCCTATTTGCTCCACTCCAGCAATAGCAAGGRAGGCTTGCTTTCCAAGGGCAATGTTGATGTTTCATCTTAGTTAGCTTAAAAACAAAGCTGTTTTTTTTTGAAATGGGGCAATCTGCAACATAAAGGTAAAATTACATTTGTCATGCCTTTCTTAAAAAGAGAAAGCATTTGTCTGTTGCCTCATGCTAGCCCTCCATTAGAGGAGTAAAAATAGTATTTTTGGTAGGGTTAATATGGATTAGYAGGCTTAGGAGCAGGTATTTGCTGTTGCTTAGGACTGTTACCTGACTCTTTCCATTTCTTGCTCCACAGTCCTGTCCTGAGGTATGATGTGGGAAAGGGGAAGAAAGGTTTGGCTGCCTGCCTCTGAGCCCTGGAGGCAACCCTAGGAAGCGGTAAGCAGAGCTTGCAAGGGACCCTTTCTTCCTGCACCCCTGTGCACAAAATGTAGCTGGCAGGTGCTTGATAGTGGCAGCAGTGGAGGCTTTGTGTCTATTGTTCCAGACTAGGTGGCAACACTCAGGAATTTTCCAATGAAATAGATTTCAGTTAATTAAATCTACATATTCTGGAAAATCTGATTTTTATTCCGCCTTGTATTACCCCTGAAAATCTCAATTCTCTTGAAATATTTTAATCTTCTCTCAAMGAAACAACAATTGAAGTCTAGCACTTCTGATCTGTTCAAAATTAATTGGGCTTTATACAGTAGTTCACCTCTTGGTGGGAATTCTACTGGTGCTTCCTTTGACTCTTGCTTTTGCAGTCTCCTTAGAGAGCTTGGGTTTTCTGCCACGTTACAAAACAGCCCCTCTTTGATCAAGCTGTTCCATGAGTTCACGTAATCCCTATTAGTGGCCTCTCTCAATCTGAGGCAGAGAAAAATTGCTATGTTCCAGCTTTGCTAAAGCTGCTCTTCTTTGGACTCTGAGAGAGTAGGACATGCCTCAAGCCCTCCCCATGTTTCTTGTGGTGTACCTTCATTTAGACTTGAAGTGTCAGACTAATGAATACGTCTGCTTGCCTTCCCCTCTCAGGGCAAGAGCAGAAATGACCCAAGAATGCCTTTTTGGCAGTGGTTTCCCTTACGTTGCACTGTGTTCATTTTTCCTGGTGTTTGGCGTAGCACCCCTGGGGAGCAGATGGAGCACTGAGCACTGACGAGAAGGAGGAAGCAAAGAGGAGCACTGAAAGCAGGAATGTTTTGCTGCCRGAGGTATTTCCTTCCTCTGGCTTTTTGTTCAGCGCAGTATAATGATGCCCTTTGTGCTGGCACGGGYGGCGGTGGCAGATGGACCAGCCGTGGCAGCACACAACCCACAGCTGTTGGCACGTGGTGGGCGGCTTTGCTGCCATGCCTCGTGACACAGCCGACAACCAGCCTCAGATAGGTGGAGGGGGAGATTCTGCACAGCTGTTCTGAAGAAAAGATGCCATTGAAAACTTTTAGAGAAGTGGGTTATCAGTGAGCAAGTTTTATTAAAGAGACCTGTACAATTATTTCTATCGTATTTCTAAGTTACTCTCTATTTGCAATTATCCATTATTTTTACACTGTTTTCSCACTTTGCTGTTTGCGTTCCTAGCTTGAGCCACAAAGTGAGCATAGCACAAGACAATGAGAATGAATTTGACTCACTTGGCTGGCATCAAGGAAATTCAGTTAAAACCCAGTGTTAAACTTAACAGCATGCAATATATTCCAGAGCTTCCCGGTAAAGGCGCCACCTAAAATCCTCAGAAACAGCTGTGTTTTATTGGGTTAGAAGTTCCATTACTGTCACCCAAGCCTAGGAGTTTCAGCATTCTTAGGGAATGAACAACACAGGAGACGAGCTGCGAAAATGTCACTGTAAGTTCAGAACTTAAGCCATTTTACAGGAATAGAGAATGTAACTATTTCCCTTATAAATGCCCATTTTTTGCACCTGAATAAGTTTATAACTATTTCTCACCTTACTGTTCTTTTTCACCTTGATGCTTTTGCCCTTGCTTTTCCGCATGGAGAAGTTTTGCAGCTGGTGTGGATCAAGATGGGCCCCCACCCTCTGACTGCTACAGCTGCTTCTGCTGGTTGTAACCACAGGATTAGTCAAAGGCAATTCTTCGCAGCATGTAGACTGTTTGGAGGGTGGTGGTATCAAGATCTTGTAAACATGGTAAAAGTTCCATTCCAGAATGGAAAGAGTGCTTTTGAGCTTTTAGGCCAAATATTTGTAATTCCTATGAGAGATATCTCATTACTGGAGAAAATGAGAATTGGGGATATTTTTCCCCAGACCTTAAAGGTAAAAATTGCAGCATGACTTAGAAATTATCTGATCTGGAGAGCAGAATGAGAATAACTCTTGGATATTTCTTCTATCCATAAGGAAGATTAAAGCCAAATGTTATTGACAAACCAACAATTTTTACCAGTTCCCCTATTCCAAAGAGAGGTTGTTCCTCTAATCTTAACTCTGTCATTGAGCTTCAACCAAGTTGTATACTCCCTTTACTAAAATTGGTGCAATATCTCTTATTAGTCTCACAGGCTCAAATCACTTAAATGTTTGAAAACAATTTTGGACTTTCAGCTGAATAATTTTATGTACATTTGAGTTTTATCAAAGATTGTGTTCATACAAGCAATRCTTCCCCCTCCCTCTCTTTATACAGCAATAGCATGAAAAGAATCACTTAAAGATGGCCCCGATAAAGAAATTAATAAAAAAACTCCCATGAGTTGTGTGGCCTGATCTTTCTCCCTCTCAGTTTTTGTTTYTAACCCAAGTTAACCTCTCCTCTATCAATTCCATCTACATCTGTTTGAAAGCTACATTATGTTCTTCTCCTTTGTAGTGTTTAATCTATGGATTCCTTTTGCATGTTAAAACTGTTTCTAATTTCAGCTGCAAGTTTATGATGATATTAATGGCAAGTGCTCTGTGCAAGGTACATCTGTAAGGATTGTCTTTCAAAGGATCTTTTCACTTGTATCAGAAACTGTCTTTGACATCTCAATTTTATTTTTTTGAAAAGTATTCTTTCCAGTTGGAGGATGGCTCTGAATGTTAGATGAAAGGAGAGGCTGCTTGAACGACTAAGCAAACCAGTTTTTCCTTCACATTAGTTAAAGGTCAATTATCAAAAGCTCTTCTGCATTACAAATCTGTGTCATAAGAAAGTGAATTAGGATAGTAACAGTAATTGTATTAGATTCTTTGAAGTGATGATATTCCATAGCAACTTCACAACCAGACAAATCGCAGTAGCATTGATCTCTCTGAAATCACTCTTTCTAATTCAACAGGGATCTCCAGTCAGAGAGGAGCAGCACAAAGCATGCCTAACTTTCTTAAGCTGATATCTTTTCTCAGTGCAGGGCACCGAGGAAGCAATTTTCTTTTAAGATCAATGGTATTTGTGGAGGAAAAGTAGCTATTGATCACTTGATCACATTAATTTGAAGTTCATTTATTACCATAGAAGTGTGGGGGAAATGTCCTCTATGCTAGAATACTATTCTTTGCAGATAGCCCAGAGGCTGGGCAGCTGCATTTTCCCAAGCAGAGCTGGGAGAGCAAGCAAGCCTCCTTAGAGGCCTATGTTTTCCACAAAGTCACCTCTGCCCACGTTACCCCACTGCATCCTAGCTGACTAAATCAAAACACAAAACAAAACTAAAACCYAACCCCAAACCCCCCAGACTTCCAAAAGGCTGAAGCTGTTGTATGTCAATAAGACAGAGTGTGCCTCTGGAATAGCAAACTATCAAGCCAAACTACCTTTTAACTACATATACCTGCAAGAGAGCTACCTGCTGCTTTCTCTGACCATCAGTTGCAAATCTTTATGCCAACTTATTTGTACATCCCTCTCACTGTTTATATGTGGGGCAATACTGACACTCGTCCTTGCCCTTATATGTGAAGGTCAAGATGAGGAAAGCAGAGAGGAACTTTCTATTGCTCATATGTCTCTGCCAACATCTTGGATTGATCCATAGTTTTTTGATTTTAATGAGACTGGAATTCAGCCCAGATTTAGTCCTTGCAGTGAATTCAGATGATTTTCCTTTCCTGTGCATATTCTATTTTCTGTAACCCAGGAAAGTAGTTTAGATTGCATCCAGTCATGTGACAGAGAAATTTTATTCATGTGAAAACTATTCCAGTTAAAGATGGGTGTGGAGATGCCAAGTTTGATTTGTCATTCTTTCCATTTCGGTCCTTAAGAAAGGAGATTTCAATATTGTGACCCATGCCTGCCTTTCATATGGGTCCTAAGTTAAGCCTTCATATCCGAACTTTGTTGAATTTCAGCAGTTGAAAAGTGGAACTCTTCTCTAACAACACTCTCCTGAAGAATTATAGCAGATCTTCAGCTACTGCTAAGAGCAGTGGATAATATATTGTTTTAGCATAAACCAAAGAGGTTTCCATAAGTTTCAGGATCCTTAAAGAACAAATAAAGAGCAATGCAGAATGCTTTTTTCCCTTTAAGCGTCCATGCAAACTTCCATTATTATATCTCAGGCTCCTGCTGTCTTCCATTTAGGTTACAWCCCATGAGCAGCATTTGAACACACAGCAAAAACAAGTAATGACCTGACAACTGATAAAAACACCAGGACATAAACCAAGAGCCTTGTATTAGCTCATGCCATGTTGAACCTCAGTGAGTTAATCCAGGGTAGGACAGTGAAGAGGGAAAGCTATTTTCTTCCTAATTAAAAAGAAATGTATTACAAACACTGAAAGAGTAAGGCTGGAACACGACACTTCATAATATTTCTTGAATAATGTTTTTGTTTGATTACATTGCTAGGGTTTTGAAATAAATTTTAAGTCCCTTTGGGTTTTTTTCTGGTTTTATCAAGGTATTCTTATCTGTACTGGAGCTTATAGTGAGCATTTTTTATATAATCCTGAGCTCCTGTCGAGGCCTTTCTCCCTGAGTGATAACCAACTATTTCGTACCTTGAAAAGTGAAAAATAGAAGTTGAGCATTCCAGCTGGGGGGATTTAGTGGCTTGGTTGTGGTTGGGGGGTGTTTTTTGAGTTGGGTGTGTTTTGTTGGGGKTTTTTTTTGTTGTTTGCTGGGGTTTGGCATTCACTGTGTCCTGTTTTCTACCACGAGATCTTTATCAGAAACCTTCAGGTGCAGAGTTCTTCCAGAAAATACCTGTCATGAATGCACATGCCTAGCAGAACTGTCATGATACTTGGTTTAAGGACCACCCTTGATTTTAGGAAGCTTCATATCAATTCCTGAARGCAGATCAACTACTCTGTGAAATCACACACCTGATAGTCTCGGAACTGCACTGGTAAAATCCCAAGGTCCAAGTTAGTTTCAGCCCTGTTTCAATGGACCTTGCCACTGCTTAAATGCATAGAAATATTTAAAGTGCTTAAAAGCCTTAGGTTCTCTATTAATGGGCAAATTACAGGGATTAGTTATCCTTGTTTTGTAGCATGGAAATCAAAGGAAAGAAAATGTCCCATCTTTCTGATTTGGATCACTTCTAGGCAATCTGCTGAAGATAGCAGAAGGCAGTCACAGTCAAGATTACAGCTGCTACCTACCTGCCAACAGCTCATGCAAAACTACACTTGCTAGAATTTGTGGGGTTTATGTTGTGTTTTATTTATTTATTTTTAACCAGTTATTCTTTAGTAAAAGCATATAAGAGCACTTAATCTTTGGATTCAGAATGCAATCCCTGAATTCTTGGCTGAGCAGGACATCATATGCTTGTCCTTCTCATTCCGTTGAAATTAGAAGAAAGACTATATACTCTGTCTGAGAAGTAGCTGCTATTAAGATTAAAGGAAGCATCAGTCTCACTCAACTGATASTTATAAAATTGAGATTCAGCATTTTAGTTTATTCAAGCCTTTTTTAAATGTCATGTCTTTATCACTACTTGTTGATATTGGTTGGTCTGTTGTTATCCTATTTTCCACCAGCTAATTTATTTTACTCTTGGTAGCAACACAAACTATGTTAATTTGCTGATTCTGTGTTGTATACTATAATGTATTGAGACATGAGAAGCATGAATTATTGCCTACTTTATTAAGTTTTCCAGTTAGAYCTTATCTCCATTTTTTTTTTTCCTGCCAGGTTCTAAGCGCTCTGGTTCTGCCATCTCCTCTGCCTAATTTCTTAGCGTTATCAATAGAACCATTTACTCTGAAAGGATGTTTTAGGCAATTAAGTTAAGCATGTGTTTAAAGGCGGTTTTGGTTTAAGATGGAAATGGTCAGCAGCTGTTAGAAACAAGTCCTTAAGCCTTTATTAGAATGCATAATTAATCTTTTGACTTGACGAGAAGGGAAATATTAATTGGGTAATTTTCTGCCAGGTCTTAAGTGGCTTCATTTTGTCTAAATCAAAGTAATTAAAAGAGACTAAAAATGTAAAGTTTATGCAGTAGAGAACTGCATCTAGGCAATTCCGGTCTGCCAAGTGAATGKATTTCGAGCAGGAAGACTGTTCTGTTTGAAAGCCAAGTAAACATTACTGGTAAGATATTTCTTCTAATTGAATGGGGTTTTCCTTACCTTTTGAGTGGCAGGTTTTTCAAGTTTCCTACCAGATGCTGTCGTAGATTTTGGAGTCCTGGTTGGGTTCAAAGTAGGTCTTGGTACTCGTGCAAGATCAGGCTGGAAGGACTTTCTGTGATCTGAATTTGATAGAAATTAAAATCCTGCCAGCTATGTTTYGTGTGTTAGGGCTCTGCATAAATAAGCATAAATCTTAGATTCATCAACAAAAGTAGGTGTGCTTCCTTGCAGCTTTAAAWGTGGAACCTGGAAGCAAAATTTGAATTTGGAACTAAATGTCAAGCTTCTTTGAAAGTTAAATCATTTGGATGCAAGGTTCTCCTCCTTTTCTTTCTTTTTATCATTAAAGTGATGAAGTAAAAATACCTCATGAGGACAAAATGATTGCTTGGGCCAATCCAGTTAATGCACAGTAATTTAACATTAGAATTAATATAACGCTGTGGATTTCAAGTGGTTTAATTGACTTGTAGACCCCACTTCTCGCCTCATCCCTCCTCTGGGGCTATCTAGAAAATCTTGGGCTGTTCTTAAGGCAGATCCTCTTCCTTTGTAAGAAGTCCTTAATGTCTCCAAGTCCTTAATGCTAAGCGAAAAGGATTACTTTGGTTGTGCTTGGGAAGTAATTGACTARAGATACGAAGTAATGATAGTGTATTAAAACATGTATCATGTTTAAATAGCACTTGTATGACTCCAAAGGGAAAGAATGGAGATGTAGAGTCATTCAAAGCCTATCTAGGGTTTATGATATCCTGTACACTATTTAAAAAGGGTTACATCTAATGGTTTGGCAAGGTAGGAGCATTTTGCAAATACCACTTTGTGGAGTGAGGATCAGCTTTCTCCCAAAACCATTGGAGGGAAGGAAAGCTGATGTTTTATAGAGTTGGTTAGAAGCAATAAATGTGCAACAACGTTATTGCATTTCAGTGATTTTTACAGTGTTATAATATATTGAAATTTTCTCATAAGCACACCCAAGAACACCAATGTTCCCGTGTTTAAGAATAAGCAGATAAACGGCATTGGCCATATTTCTGTGCTAGAGATGAGAACAAAGTGTGCATTTTGTATGAAACATTTACCAGGGCACAACCAGAGTGTCAGGCCTATTGCTAGCCTTGAATTTGTACATTCCTATAGGGGAGCAAAACTATCATGCAATCCTTACATATTCCTTATACATATTTAGAAATTAGCCTTGAAAAGAGGTGAATGGAAATATTGACCCAGCTTCAAATCATTGAGTGCTGTCATTGACTGCAGTGAAACCTGCCTTTCACTGCAGGCCTTCCGAAAGGGGAGAAATAGTTGATAAAATGAACATAGTGGGAAAAATCATCCCTTAATTGCCAAATGAGAAAGGGATACAGTGAACTATAGGATCCTGAATACCTTCCTTTAAAATCAAGAGTGCAGAATACAATGCCAGTTCAGGGAACATTTCCTTTATTTTGGTTTTAGGGCTCCTAGGGGTGCAAGATGGTATCTGGCTAAAAATGGACCAGCTTTTCAAAACTATTGAGTATCTTCCCTTCTTACTGGGATCAGAAAATCATCTTAAATGCCTATCACTGTCTCTTTAATGGAGAGAAGGGCCCCATTCCAGACCTTTGCCCTTTAAGTGATGTAATGGTGCCCAAGAACAGCCATATCTTTCAGAAGCTACAGAAAAAGGTTAGTTTTAAGAATTACATGCAAGAGGTTGGATTCCTGTGAGACTGGCAAGGCAGATGGGCACAGCTGGGCAGACCCAGCTGTGGAGTGCAGGTGGGAGCAYGGATGCTCTTCACTAGGTGACATGCCCTCCTGCCAGAGGCAGGCTAGAAGATTCCAAAGTTTTGTTTGACTGTCAGTGAGGGACAGATTGATGGCTTGAAGCAGTCTCAGCTCTTGGGAGGGAGGAGGCAGATAACAAGAGTCTGCAATGCCATGCTCAGCACCTGGGCCATCTATGCCAGCAAGTACCAGGCATAATGTCCTGTACTATGGGTCTCAAAGTGGTAAAACTGAGAACTGCAAAAAAGAAGGCTGCTTCCAAAGAGCTGAGGACTAAGCCTTACTTGGATCACCAACATATAATTAAAGCAGTTTTCAAGATGAAAAGGAGAGATATGTTGTCTCCTATTTCTGGGCCCTAGTCCAGCTAAGCAAGAACTAAGTGTTTAATTCTGAAAAGTGAAAAACTTTGATGCCCAGTTCATATGGGTTTAAGTTATTTGAGCCCTTAGCTAGATTGGGGTCATATTTTTTTTGTTCCACTCTCTCTAATTAGTGCAACTGCTTAGCAAAGATATTTCCCAAGACTTAGTGGTAAGTCGCCYCTTTATAATTTTCTTTATAACATTTCTGAACTGATTTCTTTTCGAAGATCACTACCAATTAGCACTAATCTTCCTATGTACATTGGTGGACTTTCAGTACTTCGTGATGTTTATGGACTACATTGAACTGAGGTTAGTTTTAGAAATGCAAGATAAGGGACACAGGGTTGGGGTTGGGTTTTTTGGAACATCACAGTTATGTATCTTTAATAATGATTCTTTGGTACCGAAGACATTTCACAGGGTCGGAGYGCTTCAGTTATTTCATTAGAATGAAACAGAGTACAGATAAGTCATTAAGTGGCCTGTAAATCCCTACTCTTGCATGCAGATTCTTTCCACAGTGATTTATACTAAGCTTAGAATAATCTCTTTAGAACTTTAAATACAGTAAACAAGACCAAATTTCACATTACACTAGAGCTTTCWGAGAGAACTTAGAATTATGGAAGGGCTAAATCTGACTAGCCGTTATGGATTCTCTGGCAGCAAGATATAAGAAGGGAAGGATAAGGGAGATCAGTAGTTTGGTTTTGATCTCTTGGGACTCACTGTAAATCAGTAATGCAATAATCTAAAATTAATGCAGTGACCATGGTAATAGTGGTGTGGGAACACACTCAGATCCATTAACTCCTGGTTCCAGTCACTACGGAAGGGCTGGGACCATAGTGTTTGCTCAAAACACTGTGAAATGCATTTTTAGTTATGGTTCAGCCAACACCATCAGTACTCACTCCTTCATACTTGTTTGCCTACCTGTCCTTCCAGCTGCTCTAAGTATTCAGAGGATCCATGCAATACTGCAGTTTTTTATTCCCAAAACAACACTTCCTGTTAGATTCAAAGGAAGAGAAGTCTCGCTCCTAATTAATTCCTTCCCCTTTTGTGTCAAAAAAATATCACTAATGTATTTTCAGGATTTTGCCCCCTCGCAAAGCAAGTTCTGAAAAAGAATTGTTCTATGATCTCTATGGCAAAATAGTTGACTCCGAGTCCAGTTAGCACAGGCCCCAATTTCAATGTTCTCTGCAACACATGCAGAGGAACTAAGAAATGCTTTGTTATTGTTATATTTTTTTAGATGATGCTGGTGAGAATTAATCTGAGTTCTGCATCCTTTCTATCCTTGTGGCTAGAAAATGTTATTTCCATCCTGTTCCAACAATATTGTTCTGGGGAGACAGACATYCAAAAGTGTCAAAGATGGTAGGAAGGCTGGATTTGAGGGATGCAGAAGGGAAGACTTTCTTCTGTTACAGCTAATAATAGCTGTGCCTATTTGCAGAGGCCTCCTCGTGCCTGCTCCTGGAGTGTGATTGTCCACTGCCGGGCCATGGCTCCAGCTTCTGAGCCTGCCCTATGGTCCCAGGTGTCTGCTAGACTTATCCTTTGTGTTTATATCATCTGCCCTTCCGGATGGCTGCCAGACCCAGGATCCACAGCCTGGSTGACCTGTAAGAGGAGACTCGATGGCTTCCTGTTAAACTTTAGTTTCTGGTATTTTAGAGATGTTTTAGGAGAGGAAAAGCTTCCTTACTCTGTGTGTGGTATTTCCCTCCTTCCCCAGCCAGGAGGAATCAGGAGCGTGATTTCCATTTTGCAGTAATGTGCTCTTTACTTTGGGTCTTGGGGGAGTATCAGCAGAGTTTGGAGTATCTCCAGCTCTCTCTGATACAGCATTTGTGGAACATTTGACTGTCCGTCTCCTTCGTTTGGCACATGCTGGGTGCTGAGTGCCTTCATCCACACCAGGCAGCCCCTGAGCTGCCAGGGCCTCTTTACATCCGCAACAGCAGCTGTGATATCCCAATACGCAGCAGCATTTTCCTCTCTCCTCCTSTCCTTGTCCCCACAGTGAGTTGCAGGGGCTGTCTGAAGTGGAGCTGATACAAACACGATCTTCCTGGAGAGTCTTTGCCTCTGGAGGCGTTAATGACTTTGAGGCCTGAGGGCCGGGCCCGAGGCAGGAGGACTTTGTGGCTATGTTCCAAGTTAGCATCCCTCCGAAGGAACTCGGTCTAGGAAGGAATATCTCAAGAGGGGAAAGACTACAAGACTCTTGCGCTCACGTTATTCAAAGGAGATTTGTGCAAATGARTTGCTTCTTGGAAGTAGCATGGTTGCACTGTTTCTCTCTGGTTTTGTTTTTTTCCGAAGGAYGTAGAATAATTGTTAAACAAAAGAACCTTGTTAAATCAGAATGAGATTAAATAATCCTGGTTCATTCCAACTACTTTATATTTGTTAGCTGTTTTTCCATTTTGGTTGTTTGCAGTATGTTTTTGCTAGCATTATTTTTGTACAGCGAGAGGGTATGCAGGAATGAACTCTCATTGCAAATATTTGGAAAGAAGAAACTCAGACTGTGTGATAGAGGGAAATATTTGAGCTGTGTGATTTTAAAAGTTGCTGTACTATCTGGCTGTATTTAACTTTACATACCACAACACAAGAGAGACCTGTTAGGATTCTCCTCACTACTAAATAAAAGGTTTCCTGCTTCTCTACAGGCTGCCTCATTTTCTCCCAGCAGTTCATAAAGCTGTGGCACGTCAAAAAAAACCCCTCTTGATGTATTGACTTGATTTTTCCATTAAAAGTTAATTGCTTCCTGTTTGATGAATGGTGATAAATAACCTTTCAAGTGCGCTGCGGTCTTAAGTATACTTAAAGCTCTTGGTTGAATGGACTTTACAGGCATCTGCAAGTCACAGCTTCACAGAGGGGACACAGGGAAGAAAGATTTTTGTGGTAAAGCACCATACAAGTTAACAATCGAGGTGCTAACTCTTACCCACAAGTTTGAATGACTTTAGTTAACATGTGGTGTATACAAAAGCACTATTGTTGTCCCACTCAAGTTAGTGTCACATTGAGATCTGGCATCTCTTTTCTTTCTTTCCTATCCTAGAAAATTTTAATTCAGTATAGTTGAAAAAAAAACAAACCCAAAGGATCATGCAAAAATCAAGTGCCTGGTCTGGACGTTATTCTACAGGCAAACGAAGACCCTGACCGACCGATGTAATTCAGTTAATTAGGGGAGCATGTATGTGGGACTTGGACACACAACTGAAAAAATTGCATGTAACATTTGGACAGGTCCTTCTGTGCCCACCCTGTTTAAAAGAACAAGCTTGTGATTTCCTTTTACTGTCAACAGCAGTACAATTACAAACAAATTCAGTTACATTCTTTTCTTATATCTGGCAGGTTGCAGGTTGTCTCATGTCTTACTCCAACCTGTCCAGCAAAGTTTATGTCCATGCCTGTTCTGGCTAAAATAGACTTCAGTCTCAGCTGTTCCACACTATTCACTGCTATCAGCTCCTACAGCTCCTGTTATTTGTATCTTCTTCTGTGTACTTACTTTTCTGATTTTTGATTCCAGATTGAATTTGAACTAATATTTCAATTGAATTTATATCTTTTTGTGTTCCTACCCAGTCTCCTTGGGTTTTAATATTATCTTTCAAACATTGCAAAGCATTTTAGAGAACATAGATTCCATGCAATTTTTTTAAAAAATTATTTCTTAACTGGGCAGTGTGCTCAAAAGCTGAAAACTCTTTGTTAACCAATTTTCCACATCTCAGTTCTGTTCCCCCTGTCCGGCTCTTTTTCTGGTGTCTCTGGGAGCTCTGCATGCAGATGAAGCAGAGAATGCAAATGGAGAAAGCAGAGTATCTCTAAAGAGTCTTTAAGCATCATAGAGGTAATGCATTTTTGTCCCTCCCCTTAATTTCTTGTGTCTCTGGATGACATTCGAGAAAGCCAAACCTCTTCTGTCTGAAAGCAAAGCAACATCTTAAATGTAGAGAAACTGCATGGTGGATCCCTATGCGATTTGCAGTGAGACTGCTGGGTTGTGTGTGTGTGAGGGCGGAGGGTAGACAGGAAAATCTGCATGTAGCACATCAAATTATTATTTAAACAGTTCTGGCAGAATCTGTCAAGGAAAGTAAGATAAATCAGGGTGAAGGGAAAAACAATTGTGTAAGGTAGTTTATACAAAGCAGTTGCCATTATAAATAATAAAGCAAAAAGGCATTCTTTGGAAATTTTCCAATTCATTTTTACCAGTTCTGCCTTAAATAACTGACAGATTTTGTAGTACTTTGTGTTCTCACTCATTCTTCTTTCTTTGCTATGGGAATCTCCACAAGTACTCTTGGCTTCTTGGTTTGGATCATAAATCTACATCTTTGTTTCCTGCTCTTGTTTGTTTGTTTGTGTTTTGCATGCCACATCCTAGGACCTAATCACTAAGGCCATGTTCTTTATATAGATCTCTTGGCATCCAAGGCTTGTTTCTAGCCAGAATGCTCCCAGATAAACAGAAATGTGAAACCTTGGCCATTAGTGCACTGTTCTACTGAACATCTTTGTTCTCAGAAAGAAAGAGTTGCCAAAGCCAGAAGCACAGGGTAAGACTGTGCTGTGATCAGTGTCCATCCACACAGGACAAAAGGCAGATTCCACATCTTTAGTACACCTGAGTGTTTGTTTATTATTGACCTGTCCGCAGGAGTGTGGGGTGTCCCWGTGTGCCCTGGCACTGCTCCCTGAGGGCGTGTGGTCAGCAGCAGCCTGAAGAGCCTCCTTTTCTGGTGGTGACTTTCTGAGCACATGAGGAAGGGATGGTCAGGTGAACAGATTATGGCAGCTGAGGCAGTAGCCTGTTCCTCACCGGCTCCAGTCTGAGGACCTTTCTTCCTTATAGCACTCTGATCACAYGAAGGAGGGGAGACCAGCAGAAAGGCTTTGGGGATGTTATGAAGATGACAACATGTCATCTTCATAAATCACAGGAAACTGTGAAGAACATCTACATTTTAAGGAAAAGTTAGACTGCTAAGGGATACTGACAAGACCATAAGAAAACATYGGCATCAATTTACCATTCGGTTTACAAGCATGAAAATTATTAATACAGGTTTTTTAAATCCTGGGAAAAATGATAAAACAATTAATTCTTCCTGTCAGGAGTAGTTACAGATTCACTGTCTCTGATGGCCTAAATTCACTTGGTCAGAGACAATGCTGCCAATTGCTGTATTTAGCATCASTGCAGCATAAAAGTCTTGCTGTCTCAGACATCTGTCAATACCAGATGAATTGTTTGGTTAAGTATGGAGGACAGAATACAGGTAAGGTTCTCTTCCCAATGCAGTCAATAATGAAATTCTTGCTGATCTCCAAGGGCAGTGTAATTAATATCTGGGGAAATATTTAAACCCGTGGCATCTTGAAATATTAATTAGTGTCTTGAAATGTCTGATTGTTTTGCACATACCTTGCTTCTCCCTTTTGCTTGCATTGGGATAGTGGTCTCATTATTTAAGTCTGAGAAATAGAATAGATATTATCACTGTTTTAATTCTAGGTTAAATATTAGCCAATCATAATTTAAAAACATCCCTTAAAGCAAAGGGTAGGTGATGGTTTATGTACTCAAGCAATGAATGAGATGTATTTCCCTTTTAACTGGATAAGAACAGGGAGTAATATTTCTCTTGATATAGCGAAATGCTGGTTAAATAATTAGCAAATTTGTATTTAACCTGAAAATTACATTAATTTCTTTTTTTAAAAAGCTGTTGATTTCAGYAGAATCAGACATAGCTATTTGTAAAAGAATGGATATTCCTATCTTTGTTTAGAAAATATCAACCTGTGACGTTGTACTGCAATTAAAAAAATTAAGTAGAAGATCCTTCCTCAAAAGGACAAACCCAARATGGGATTTGTTAATTTAGGTACCAATTCCTCTTGAAATAATTCTTTATTACTTACATTTGAGAAACTTAAGCACAGAGTACTTTTAGGATAATTTAAAACTTTCCTTCAGTTTCCATCAGGTGCCTTTGTGTTGCCTTTTGGCATCCACCAGATAATAACAATTCATGAAAATGGGTGCTTGAATTGAACATGGAATTCTTCATTCAAAATCAGGCCTCTGCATCTGCTGACCATCCTTTTTCAAGGACATAGATTGGATCCTAGTTGCCTTCAAACACAGTTATCTAAAAATCCTAAGTAGGAACAGGCCCAAACTAAAAGTGGGTTGGGTCCAGATTTGGTCATCTTAACTACTGAGACTGTGATAGTACTGAGATGAAGGAGACACTACAGCAAGGAGAAATGAAAGCTGTTGACATGTGGCAGATGTGTCATTTTGATTGATTAAAACAAAGCTAATCCGTGGGTGACATCTTTAGTGTGGCCTTTGGGATTTTGCTTTTTGTCTTCTTGCCTACGCGATTGTGCCAGGCAGCCTTTGGAGCCTCCAGTGTGCGAGCAGCTCCGGGTGACCTGAGCTTGTCCCCATCGGAGCAGATGTTGCGCTGGGAGGGGAGGCTGCTMCTGCCTTTCCAGGGCCATGCCCCTTGCTGTGAAGTCGTGCTGACTCAATGTGCTTGCAGCTCTGTAGCTGTCCTGGTGTGACAGCCTGAGATGATGTTGGAGAGCAACGACAAACAGCCAGGAGGTGATGGGAATAGCTCTTGCCTGTTGTGAAAGGAAATGCTAAAAGCCAAAGAGCAGCACTGCCCAGAGAACTCCCCTGTGAAAAGCAACTCGAGGTCCATCTCCACTAGGAAACTGAAGTAATGTAATATTAAAGAATGTGCTGTARCAGCTGGAAATGCAGCTGTAGCACTGCTGAGTCTGAGAGCTCCAGGACAAACTGGAAAGCTCCATTATTCTGGCTCATGGGTACCACAGCCAAGTGAAGTCAGCTTTGCCATGGTTAGACCCAACAATAGAACAACTGAGGTTTTCAAGCACAATATATGGTTCTGGGGCTGTTTATTTTCAGCCATGTAACCAGTACATCAAACGACTTCCAGAAATAGCTCCATCTTGCTTCTGCCRGTATAAATCTGTTATTGACTGCAGTGGGATTTGGGCTGCAAAGTGACTGGTATATGTCAACACATTTCTACAGAATATTTGGTATCACTTTTACCCTTCAGGTAAGAAAGTAATTCAGTTGAGAATGCTGTGGTTATGGTAGCCTGAAACCTCTGTGTTAAAGAGCATTCTTTACAGCTGGACTGAGAGAAATGAATGACTGTGCCCCATTTTTTTTTTTTTTAAGGAGCTAGTCCTGTACCTTAGTCAACACAAACACATTTCATAAAGCATATGTGGATTGCGAGAAGCTGGTACAAAACTAGTTCAGGAGTTTCCATTCTTGCAACTTGTCTTCTGTTCTTCTGTTCCTTTCATGACTAAACAAATTTGACTGGATGCCTTAGTTTCTACTCAATGAAACTTCAGTACTCTGTGGGAATTCAGTAAACCAGAAACACAACTTGGTGCTTGAGAAGCTGCTTCCATTTTGAGAATGTGTTTCTAGAGAAGTAGGGTGTGAGTAGATGTGGGTAGTGAAAGAAATGGCACCAATCATTGCAGTCTTGATTTCTGAAGGCATTTCCTGAGTTATTTTAAAGGTTTTACGTATGGTTACTGAAACTTTAACTCTAAATATGAACCGCCTTTTAAAATGAAAACTATTAAGCCTGCACCTCTTTGTTTCTTCATTGCAGTCAGTTAAAATGCTTTGTGTCCTGAGATTAACACACAACTTCTCCCATGAAAACAGGATAGAGAAAAGCTTTACCTGCTCTTAGCTTTCACATTGTCATCTTCTATTTGCTTTGGTTTGCTCGTATACATGTGTATATATTTTATACTCTCTACTTCTGTGTTTTCTGTTTTGTGATTTTTTGTGTGTGTGTGTTTTGTGAATTGAGAGTGTTCACATCTGATTTTCTAAAGAATTAATTTTTCTAAGTGGACAAAAATACAGTGAGTTTTATCCTAAATTAGAAGTTGCATTTATGTATTGGCAAAGTATGACAGGTGAAGTATGTCGTATAGGCAATTTACTCAATGGCTTCCAAAATAAAATAATAAATACTGTAGGCATTAAACCTTAGCTTGCAGAAGTCGATCATAAACTGAGTCAGAAAAAGTATATATGTAAAGCAGACTTGAAGGTAGCCGTTGTTTACGTGCCAGCCATTTACACTGACTTCTGYGCCGCTGCTTCTTTTTCTGTGCAATCAGTCGTTACCACAGAAACTGCAACAACACRCGGCAACGGGAGAGACAAAGCTCCTTCATTAAGAAAGACGATCTCTAGCACAAAAATTCTCTTCATCTTACCCCTGCTGTTCAAAGGGTTTAAAATTCTGGTATGTCACAGCTTCATCGCAAATAATGTAAACTCAGCCTCTTGTAGGGAAACGCCGTTGGTTATGCCTGAAGGCAGAACAATAGGTTGTCTACAGACTTAAAACTCCATGGGATTTGAGGGAATTTGTGGCTGCAGAGGTTGTAGTCAGGTTGTGTCTCCACGGTAATACAAGGGTGGACAGGGACTCTTCTGCCGTTGCTTTCCCTAGAAGCACTTGTGCTTAAGGGACGGAGAAAAGTAGGCATGAATTATTAACCCAGTGTGCTCAAGGCCCTCAAGAAAGGAAAGAAACAGACCCTTTTTCTCCCTAAAGTCAGTTCAGCCCCTTTTTCCTTTACATGACCCTGCCTTTAGGCTTTGACTGGAGACTGATCCAGAGTGGACTTCTTAGGGCATTCCCTGTGGGATCCAGTCTGCCCTTTGGGCGTTCCGAGCAGAAGTTTTATGAAGAAATTAAGAGGCAAAGGCTTTTCCATGCTTTAATTATGTATATTAATATGTAGGAACCACTTTCTAGCTGCAAGAGCATCTCTATATTTTCATCTGTGCTCTTGGTTCTTGCTGTACCCCTCATCTACTTGTAGCAAATGGTGGACACCAACTTTGCCTCTAAGGATTGGACTCCCAATCACAGCGTGTGCAGGACAGAGTCGTGACCCCGAATGTGAGCAGTGTTGGTGCATGTATGTGCTTGTCAGGCAGCACCAGCTCTGCTGCTGGGGCATCAGAGGTCACAGCTGARGCACAGGTAGCTTCAAGGAGCCAGCATTCCTTCTGGTTACGGTAAGGCAGTGGAAAAGATCCTCACTGTCAGACGGGAGAAATGATGAACCTCACTGTAATGTTGAGTATCCTGTGAGATGCTGACACTCTTTGCTTTAATGGGCTTGAGGTAGCTCATGTTCTTTTTAGGAAAATGATTTAGTAGATTGTGTAAGCCACACTCTGGCATGATAAACTTGCATGAAACCAACAAATTTAGGCAGAACTCCTGAGCTGCTCTAGACCTCTGTCTGGTGGTGCTATATAGCTTTAAATGAAGATATTGCCATCAATCAGCTTGTCACCTACCTCGCTACCCACTTGTATTAAATGATATCACTATCAGCTAAGATGGAGCACACCAGTGAGTGTCAGATTATAAGTGTCTAGAGAGATTAGATATTGAAATTAGATGGATAACATCCAGCCTGCTGCACCRGATCTCCCAGTTTTGCGGTTGCCAATGTGTCCTGCTCCAGTCAGATAAAACCTAACTGTGCTGTGCTTCCTCACTCACTTCCCTTAACAGTGGATGTATGAATGAGGGGGGTGTAAAGTCAGTCTGCTGAGAAACTCACAATATCTGTGGGCACTACATAAGCAATGTGGCATCTAATTCTTCTGTACAAATAGTCTGGTATGTTGCAGCACGTGCCTTAATTCATCAGCTGCCTTAACAAGCTCTAACACTGTCTAGTTCAGTTTCTTAAATCGGTAGCTTCTCRACCTGTTTTTCCTTGGGCTGGACTTTGACCAAAGACGACTTTAAAAAGTAATAATCACAGTATTGTTAAAAAAATGGTCAGCTAAGAGATCTGAAAACTGGTGAGACCCAAGATGACAGCCATCCTTGGGGAAACTATCCTTCTCCCTGGGAAAACTGATTTTAATGTGTTGGAGTAGCATGGGATTTAAAATTGGATGCATGGGTGTTAACATAATGCCTTAATTTCTGTCTTCTTGAGATAGGAGAATATTCTGCTGAGAGAAAGCTAAAGATACTGAGAGACAGCATTTAAATTCATATTTCCACTAGTGTTACCCTTTTTTTCATGGAAGGGCACAACCTTAGAAATATGCAAAAGGGAAACGGGGTTGATTGGTGGACTCTGAGATAGGAAGCCAAAGGCCTTGTTGCAAATGGCTGTCTCTGGAGTATGTTAGAAATGTTAGAGTATGTTAGTATGTTAGTATGAAGGCTTTACAAATATTCACAGATGTGTAGGGACTATTTCATTATTCACACGTCACACMTATAGAAACAAGTAGACTGCTATCAGTTCATATTTTCAGGGATCAAGAAGAGTAGGAAAACTTATTAAAAATCACAGTAACTCTTCTAAATGTAAAACTGTAATGACTTAGGGTCCCAGAGGTTAATGCTGGGAGAGGATCTCCTGTATTTGCTGTAGAAAGATRTCTTTTCTAGTCTTGTGCTAGGCTCCACATTTGTAGAAAAGAAGGAAATAGTTCTCAGAGTTTAAATATGTATGTGGATGTATGTATCTATATAACTTAAGGTTCTTTTGCTCACATTATCATTGAAAGCTAACTCAGTCTCCCGACTTAAACGAGCTATCATAGCATGGCTTTGTTCTGTACTGGGGCCTCTGAGTGTTCCTCCAACAAAATACTAAGTAACATTCAGGACGATAAAGTAATAGAGGCAGTAGTATGCTTTCAAAATAATTTCGAGGGTTTTTTGTGGGAATTTTCTGTGAATTTTTCATGGCAGAAATGTTATTTTTGGAAATCTCTATTCCTGAGCAGCAGCATTTGGCAGTCTTGAAACAGAATTTAGTTTTATACTGATGGTGCCCTTAATTCATGTTATCTTAAAATAATTCTCTGCAATTTGTGTAACAAAAGATTGAGAAAATAAAATTCTTTTTTTCTTTATATTCACTTTTTTTTTTGTGGGTGGAAAATGGAAGTAGTTGCAAAATTAAAATTTCAGCCCTGACAAGATCACAGGTAAGAATTCCAGCTCAGCTATACCAGCAGGTACTGGGGTCAACTATCAAACAAAATACAACTACTCAAGAACTCCAAGAGAAGAGCTGATCAGTGCTTTATTTAAGAGATCTGCTTCAGGCATTTAAGGTCATCAGAAATTTCAGGCTCCTTGCCCAGATTTCTGTTTAGCATGGAGCCTGAACTTTAATGCTCTCTGTGTGATGGCTGAGCTCAACTAATTAACCGAAGTATTGCTATAAGCAAACACAGGAGTCTGAAAGGATCCTACATGTCTGGGATTTAAAACTGGACCATTGGGCAATCCCATGCACAGGCTGCTGAAAGAAGGGGAAGGAGTTCTGGTACATTTTAGTATTCTTTTTTATGGGGTACAACATATCTGACTATGATGGAAATACTGTCCAGTGTCCCTGTGGTGCAGAACAGAAATAAGAATTTCAGTCTACTGGCAGTAGTTTTAAACTGAGCACCTTGCAAGTCAGTATGGCCAAGTCACTAAGGGAAGCATCTGCAGGGGATGGTGAGGAGGAAGGTGGGAAGGGCAGGTGCTATGTTGCTGCTAAGGAGAGAAGTGTTTCTGCACTCCCCTTCCCACCTGAGGGATTCCTCTCTCATTTGTGCCCTCAGGCATGAACAGCTCTGTTGACTAACATGGTGCAGCTTTTCTTTTAACTGCAAATATCCCCCTTGTCTCCTCYCAAGAAGTGAGCCTGGCTCACCTTGCCTGGTGTTTTTCTCTTGGAGGCTGCCCTGGCCAGCAGCGCTTGGCCTCCTCCCTGTGTGTGGTCAGGAGGGGATGGGGACAAGTCCATGTCCTTGCCTGCACTTAGTGGCACTCAGTGAGTCTGAGATATCTGCATATTTGCTAGAGACCAAAGATGGACATGCGGGGAAAAAGACCAAGATGATGTAACAGATGTCCATCGGCCCAGAAATTACTGAGCCTTTGCTACCCTCTCAAAGAGAAGAATTACAGATTTTAGAGCAGCATCCATTGGAACTAAACACAGCAGAGACATGCCTGGATTTAGTATTATTGCTCTTGACCTGCTTAGACCTATTTACAATGGTGAGTCTGGTGAAAAAAAACATTTTTAAGCAGTGGGAGGCAGGACTCCKCATTTTTGTTAATGATTTCTTTTGAATAACTTAGAAAATAAGTAGGATCTTTGTGTGCTGCAGATCMCACATTTTGTGAGAAAATTGAAAAAATACTTGCATATCTCACTAGGGATTCTGAAAGGATTAAGTAATTTTTGTTAAGTGTTTTGAATTTCTGGAAATTGTTATGGACAAGSAAGATATTATTCTCTTTGAATAAATATTAAATGTAGAAGTAGAGCAGGGATACCTAAGATAATCTAAAACTCATCTTACATGTTTATAAATCCTCCTCTTTTTTGSCTATTTTTATAGGTTCTACTTCTGAAGATGCTCACTGTCAGCAATTTGTAGGCAAATCACTGGAATTTAGGGATGCTCAGTCCCAATGCTGATTATTTTTCTTCATCACAATTCACAATGCTTTCTCTAAGTTCAGTGTTGAAGACCAGGTTCTCAGCTGGAGTAAGCGCAGGTGACTGTGTTCAGCTGAACATCTCTATGCCCTGTTTGTGTTAGATAAAGGTCATGCCTGTATCCTGACGTACAAATGTCTCAGTTTGCACCATGAAAGCTATTGCTTTTTGTTTTCCCAGTAGTAAAGATACTGCAGAAGAAAATAGGTTTCAGAATCTTGCTGGTCATCTGTAAGGTGGTTTAGAGTTCACCCTTTTTTGCTAATACATGACATTTGTGGTGCAGGACCTGGTGAGGGAGTAAACTGGAACAACCTTACAGTTGCCAACATCAGCAGAGACAACTGGATGCTACTGCAGGGCTTACCTGTTATTATTTCAGAATAAAATCCTTTCTTTAGGGCCTTAACTCCTGCTGACTGTCTGAAATGCAGCTTCTGTGCTGTAGAACCTCCTGAAAAATTGTATCACATGGGTAATTTCAGAGTGTCAGCAGTAACAACAGTAGCAGGCAAGGAGACTACAAAGAACGGGTTAAATCACAGACTTCTTGCCTCTTCGGTATTCCTGGATAATAATCCACCTACAGTGACTCCACTCTGTGGGTAGAAAATGCCTACCTCTTTTTAAACATAATTTATGCACTCCTTTGCCTTTTGAAAAGGATAGACACCAGCCAGGTAGAAGACTGCTCTGCTGCATTAGGGCTCAGAATTAACCATCAAGTGTGTGCCTGATGTGCGAGTCAATCTGCCAAGTCATAAATGTTACAAACAGACATCTGACTACAGTGTGTATTTTTCAAGTACGCTTTCTGGCTATGTAGCCTTAGCAAATACTGTTTCTTCCAACCTGTGCTAAAAGGACACAGTAACATGCTGTTAACCTGGCACGATATGAAATCTGTCACAAACTGATTTCCCCAGAGGATTTCTTCCTGCAAGGGCTGTGTGCTATGAGGCAGTGTCTCCCGGATGATTCCAAGTGTCCTTGACTCGATCTGCAGTAAGCAGGAAGGTGCGTGATAGATGCCACCACTGCATCACAGAAGAAACTGAGGAGGCTGAGAGTGTGAAGGAAGCTCATTCCTCACGCCCCAACCCCACCCCCATGAGACAAAAGTTCTTGGGCTTGGACCTGAAGGGGTTGGTTGGTGAGAACTTTCTGCTTCTGAAGTAAAACTCAGACCTAGAAAATTCTGTGGTGGTTGCGTAAGTGCTGAAATTACCACACAGCTAAAACCTGGAAAGCAAGCCATTTACTGGGGAACATATTTCTAATATAATTGCTTCTTGACAATTTTTTTGGTCTTGCTTTGTGTTTTGATTAACTTCACATTAATTATAATCAGTGAACACTGAGGAAGAAAGGGAGGAAGGGTTTTTTGGTTTGTTTTGGTTTGGGGTTTTTTTGTGTGTGTTGAAATTCCAGCAGCTTTCTGTTGTTTTTCCATTTGGAAGAAGAGTAGTCCTGGTCTCTTCAAGAATTAGTCAAGAAAAAAAACCAGGGAGGTCAAATTTGACACTTTTGATCTCTTGAATTAGATAATGATATAAGTGATTTCAGGCTATCCCATATGCCATAAGGAATAAATCCATGGTAAATATGAGGTGGAATGAATCCTTCAAAAGCAGTACATTTTTTTGAGGAATGCAATGGCCCCYGAGTAATGCCCAAGGCACCCACCCAGCCATTTTCTGCTCACCTACAGCAAAAATTACCAGATTATTAGAGTGGAAAGAGGCAACAGAGAGYGAGTCTTATGCTGCTCACATATTTCCAATACACTCTCTGGTTTGCATCCTAGTCTAAGGGCATTTTCAGAGACATTGGCATTGCAAAGCAGATGTACAACTGTTTTATCACCTGCCTTGCTCCTTGAGYCTTCAGGGGAATAACTGGGCTATTCCTTGTCCCAATACACTGCCAGTGACAGAAGAGGTCCAAGTGTCATTCTGCCATGTCTCTCCTGCCTTCTCTGCCTCCTCCCTGATCTGTACCAGTACCTCTGCCACTTCTGGCTGAATGTTTCCCTGGSAAGTGATTAGCTCGTCTTCAATATCTGCTTGATGTCTTTGTGTCAGAGGTCTTGTAACATAATGATGATCCTGGAGAGAGAGCCAGCCCAGCTGAGAAAAAGGTGACTGCTCCCACTCTGCTTTGTGCCTTCCTGTGATTGCTCAGGGAGCCTCAGCGTATGTCAGGCTTCAGCATATACAGCATCTGCTCTGGCATCTTATTCCGCAGGGTGTTGGTCTCTTGGAAGAGACCCACTTTGCTAGACACAGCTCTCAGCTCATACTTAGTCTGCCTCTTCTGGGAAGGCGACGTGTTTTCTGACAACAGCCAAGATAAAAATCAAAGGTTCATTCTTTTGCACTTCAGGGCTGATGTATAACTTGCTCCTTGCATTCAAAACCTCTAGTCAGAAAACACAGATTATGGASACAAGGGGTTAATTCACCTAAACTATTTTCTGGCTTTATGCGATTGTCACAAACCGRGGCCAGTTAAAATGTAGGGTCTGGTTATGCATGTYAGTGTTTAACTTTTTATGTTTTTGTTTCAAAATGTCTATTTGAGGAGATATATGTTTAACTTTAGTAATTTTTAATTAAATTTTAAATTTAATTTAATTTTTAATTAGAAGTTRTTTATTAGATCTATCAGGAATCTGTTAGACATATTCTGCTGGGTGTGTCTTGCGTTAATTTTTCATTTGAGAGAGCACAAATAATTTTGTGGATTTTTAATTGTTGTTTTGTAGATGCAGTGTTAAATGTTACTAGATTTTACCTCCCTGATCCACAAAAGCTTTGTTTTCTCATTTCCTGTCAATCTTATTGAGGAATGCTGAATAATCAGAATGAAGCAAAGATAAAATTGCCTTCTGATCTCTGATTTATTTTGAGAAAACTTTAGTTCCTTCTGTGTCAAGGTGTCCTCACTTCACCTGCCTAGAGCAAACATGATAGTGGAAATTCTCCAATTTATCTCTAAATTACTGTGCAACTGTTAGTCTCCACAATACCCAGAAGAGGTAGATAAATAATGCTCCATTATTTTGATTATAGATGTAAATCACTACCAAGAAGTTGTGGCTTGCCAGAGGTCACATTTGAAGTCAGATCAAGAGCTGGTGCATTTCTGGGCTTCCCACATAAGATTGTAACACTTCCATTTGCTACCTTATCTCCTTGTTGCTTCAGCTCATTCAGTGTATCTGTCACTGAATCTTACACATAGTTTCATATTGGAGTCCTCAGTGAACAGAATACATTAACAAGCCACTACTTTTTGTTAAACAGCACGTATTCTCAATTAAAGATATCTAATTTATTCTAGACCTATTTTTTTTTTTTCAATTAATGTGATCAAACAAGGGCAAAGGGGAGAATGAGAATCACTCATCAATAATACCTATATGAGGACTGGTGCTGAAACTAGCATGGCATCTTTTAGTCTGACAGAGCAAGAGCCTGTGGTGTGCTCTCACTTCCACAAGTGCCCTATATATTTAAGTCAGTTGTAGTTTTCTCCTCCAATACCATTTAGTCTTGGATCACAGCTGAAAAGAGTCTGTGTGTGTGGTGAAGGACGTAATTCTTGTGCAGGGCACCTAAGTGGAGAAGTTGGTTTGGCTAGGTTGGAATGCTGAAATATCTGTTCTAGAGCTCTTAAAGAGATGAAGTTGGCCTCTTTCTCTCTCTTTTTTTGTCCTGCCCAGCTSTTGTGCCAGCCATCAAGGTGTCTGACCTTCACAGAAAAATATGAGTGCATCAGAACACGCTGTCCAAAATCCTCACGTGTCCTTACAGCAAAGGCTTCTCCAGAATTAGCACTGGTGACAATAGACAAAGCTTTTCACGTGGAGTCTAACCCTTTTTTTATTTTTTGGCAAACTCACAACAGTAAAATGTGCTCTTTTGATCACAAAATCTCTTTACTGCAAATTCCCTTTCTCCTGGGCTCTCGTGAGGGCTGCTTTCTTGCTTGCAGCACGTGCAGAGGGTATGCATATTGCTAACTCATTTGAATTATTCTGACTAGGTTGTTCTCACCTTGCTGGAAAAGGATTTGCTGTTAAGTGGCCACATTCTGAGATTTCAAGGTCTTGACAGTCTTGTTTCTCTATTAGGAAGCTGGYGATCAGTCATCCCGTGTTCCCTTTCCAGGGTCTTAACTCTATTTGTTCCTCAATGTCTGGTGGACATTGAGGGGTGAGAGTTCCCTCTCCCTACAGTAATTTGTTTTGCTAGTTCTGAAGCCTCCTTCCATCTTCTGTTTCTAGGAGATAGAAGGAAAATGCCTGGAGTAGGATCTCACTGCTTGCATTGGAACCACTGTTTTCTGCAGTTCCGCTTGAGCAGAGTGTCCTTCTCACGTCTGATGGAGACTGCAGTTCCTCCACTGCATAGCAGCCCGTGCTCTGTGAGCAGCAGAGCAGTTATTCAGCAACGATTAAAACATTCTTTAAAACCCAGAATCGGTGCCACRGCCTCTGGGTGAAAGAGGAACTATCAGAAGGACAAGAAGATGTAGATGCTTCTAAAAGGGAGGATGGTTTTGTGTCCAGAAAGGGCTAAAATAACCACAGTGCCAGGTTAAGAATCATTTGAAGAAATTTTTTTCTGATCTACATGGAAAGCTGTTTATATTCCCAACTAATTTAAAACCAATCAAACAAAAAAAAACCCCGCTTCAAACAAGCCTAAAGGACTGCAAGCAGATGATGTGTGTTTGTAAATAACTCAATGGAAATTATAAAAGTGATTTGAAAAGAAAGATATCCTATTTTTCCTTGAAAACATTCAACCAAGTTTGTCATATTTGTCCTTCAGACTTCAAACAAGCAAGGYTTTTTTCTTATCCAAAGATTTTAGCAAAAGATTGTGCAGAAAGTTATTTCCCTTTTATCTCCTGGTCATTCCGTCTTAAGCTTTGCTGGTTTGTTCTTTCTTTCGGACTACCATTTTCATTTTCACTTTTTTATTAAGTCAGTATGAGGGGAGAAAAAGCAACTAATACTGGAGGGGGGGGGAAACTTTGGGCTTTTTCTCATAAAGAAAAGGTAAAAACCTTGAGTAAACGTTATCTGAGAGGAGGGGAAGACATGGGAGTAAAAAATATTTTGTTCCCAAAATATATCTACATTTATTTGTCCCTCTCTAGATCTGAAACTGTGGAATGCATACAATACTGTTTCTTAGCCAAAATGTCTGTGTATTGTGAGAAGGCTTCCTAAACATCATCTGCAAAACTTCCAAAAATGCAAACCTCCAGAAAATCAAGTCATTGATCTTTTCCCCTCCTTGCAACCCTCAGGAGTAGCTGAATTTGAAAGACAAATAAGCTTGTGCAATAAATGTTAGAGGGGCTGGTGACATCCATGGTGGCTTTACTTTTGGCTCATGTCTTTCCGTGTGTTTAAAAAAAAAATAAAGTCACTGCATCAGCATAATGAGAGATTGAAAACCATGAGTGACCACTTAGCATTTTGATGAAGGCTGTTGTATATAAAAAACTAAAATGTATTCTACCCTAAGCTGTGAGCCTGTGGTRAGTTTTGTTAACTATAATTTGTAATTTGGGCTACTGAGTTGGCTAAAAGCATTTTTGTGGCCTGTGGGCATTTTAATAGCAGGACTCCAGTGAGTGTTATCAGGAATTATGCAGCTTGAGAGCTTCATGTGATCCTGAAATTTTTCTTGATTACAGCTAGTACCCTGTGCAGCGTAGGTAGTAAATGAGAAAATAATTTTTTTTCATTCGTATCCAAGTCCTTATTGATATTCCTGTCAAAATACAGTTTCTGGTCTCTCAATAAACACAGTGCAAGACTGTGAATGTAGTTTTCACACATAATTTCTAGGTATATTTCTGAGCCTTTTGCCATCTGTGTACATTACAGCTCTTGTAGTCTTTAGACTAAACTGCTGCTGTATCTGGGCAGTCATGTACAAGCTCATAGCAGAAATCTCTCTTCTYGTTTTATTTTTCATTTTCTGCAGCTGTCAAAGTGAGGAGCAAGGGATGTCACAGAAAAGTATTTCTACTACAAGTTTTGCAGTTACTAAAATTAATGATGTGCCCACAGTTATCATAAGTGGAAATTGCATCTGTTAGACTGACATTGCTAAATAAAACCTGGTTGACTACTGGGATGAACAATATCCTCAGATATCCTCATGGCAGTTAAAAAAAAGCTATTATTCCACATATTCACATCTAGGATCTCTGCTTAAATTTACTGCAATTCTTGTGCCTGTAAACATATACATCTCACTTCTAAAATAGATTCAGGACAATTGGAACAAAAATATTAGATGTAATAATCACTAGTCTGAATTAGACCTTGCTGCTGAAGTCAAGAGCAGGAAAAGCTTGTATTTGCAAGAAATGCTTTCAAACCACAGAGCAGCTGTGTGTTGTTCTCAGATGCTTTGAAATCCTACTTGGATGAAGAGAGCACAAAAACTACTTCATGTTGGTGCYTACAAAAATGGCACCTGAATGCTCAAAGCAAAAACAAAAGGATACATGGTCCCCCTGTGCAGCATTCCATAACCATGTAGACCCAGGGAAGAAAGCAGCTGCCTGCTTTATCCAGTTTTATTTCTTTCCTGATAGAGGTTGTGTAATGTAGTCTCTGTATTAAGGAGGAAATGGCCTTAATTGCTTCAAAGGAGAGTTCTCCACCTGCTAGCACACTGAAAATAAGGATGACCTCCCCAGATTCCTACATATGAAACATAACTTTCCCCTGCTTGCAATAATCTAGCAGAAGCCTTGTGGATGTGCCCCCTTCCTTTGAATTCTCTTACAAGGTGACCTTCATCCTAATTGTTTTGAGTATTTTGCCCTTCAATATTGAATGCTTGTTTCAAATTCTAATCATATTTTGGTTATAGCTTGTCCTTTTTGTAGAAGTTTTTARAAGTATTTCCATAAGTGGTCAAGACTCACAGAACCTTGTTGATGCAGGGCAATATTAGTGCTGGCAGTCTCCTTATCAGATGAAGATAAATAGATGCACAAAGYTACCCACAACTGACATTTTAAGTTTTTAATGGTTAGAACCTTTGGGGATCAACTTATAGACCATCTACAGTTGTCATTGACTTCTAAGGGAGCTATGAAAAATGGGATCTGATGCTGAAATTTCTGTTGTGGCCTTYGTGTGTCAAAGGCTTTGTGAGACCATGGAGACAAGACTCAGCCCAATGCCTGAAACTGGCTTGTAGATTAGCTTGTTTTCAGATGTGGTAGCAGGTCTTTGGATGCCAGAGTCTTGAAAACACCGTTCCTCCTGTTGCAGCAGCAGAGTTAGTTAAAAGAAGTACATATTAAATTACAAAATAGGCTGGAATTGTTTTCATGCAGAACATACAGAAAGCAAGAGGCTTTCAGGAATGGAAGCAAGGATGGAAGGAGCACAGCTTTAAACTTCCTGGGTTTTGCTCTAATTCCTGCCACAGTTCCCAGGAAGATTTCTCTTTCATCTACATTTGCCGTAGTTCCTTCTTTCTTACTTTCTAATAATTTAAGAGACAAGATGACAGAACAGATTAAAAAATATCTATAAATAATACCGTACGTAAAGAGGCATTTACCCACTGAGTCTTAAAACTCATTTCCTGATTTGGATCTATTTTTATAAGCTTCATCTTACTTGACACTGACAATGATTCACATAAATATTAAGTGTTCATTTATAGTCCAGTGCACATAAGTGAAGCTAAACYGTAGTGTTCTTTGGAGCTTTTACCCTGAAGGTCCTTTCTTAGGATGGAAAGAGGGTTAGGAGGATTCAGTTCCTAAGCACTCTACAATTTGGTCCTATCATCATATATTAGCTAGTGTAAATGTAGCATTTTAAAATTTTTCAATGACATTCGCATTTCAAAGGGGGGTTTTTTGTTAACTTTTTTTTCTTCTGTAGGATATAAAAATAGGACGTGTTATCCTGAATTAGTCTAAACCTGAAGGCTGAGGAATAACGTGATTTCTTATTTATACCTCTCTGTTGTGTTGTGGTTATGTTCAACTCTATTCTCTTGCTATATCTTGTTTTTTAATTAAAGCAGTCTTGAAATGTTTTATTTATTGTCCAAACATTTTGTTCTTTGGACTACACAGCAAAGCTATTTAAATAATGAAAGAAAATATTTTTTTTCAATGTTTGTCACTTTTAAATTCTAATACAATTGTGTTTCTGTTATAGCAGGAGTAGATTTGATAACAGATGGTAAAACTGCAAAACTGTCTCTGCTTCATTAGCACCCCTGGCAAGTCTTCCTATATAAGGTAAATTACAGCAGAGAGGGATATTTAACAATACACCCTTCACAGYTTCCAGTAAGATTCTGAACTAGTTTTATGTGTATTGTGAAGGCAGTGAATGTAATAGCTAGAATGTCCATTGATCACTTCTGTGTTGGTTGTTAATACCAGAACTAAAGCATACGTGCTGTAAAAGGCTCTGATCTAGCAAAGACTTGTTCTAGTGCTTTTCCAAGTTAAATTATCCTGGTAATAGTTTAATTGAGATCACTTTCCTTTAATGGTGATAATGCATTTTTATTAAAAAGTAATAAAATGTAAGTGATCAATTTCCATTTAAATTAAAAGAATATTTATGTTAAAATATTGATGAAAAGGCAGCCTTCAGAGATTTCGAGGATGCTTGTATTTCCATGGCACGACTGAAAGGTGACAGATTGATAGCCCTGGGAAACGTAGGTCTTTTCAAAACAAATTATGTGATGTGTCCTCACACTGACTTTGGAGCTCCGTTTGCAGCATGGCAGAACTGCTCAGGCTCTGGGGTGAAAAAGTTCCCTCTAATTCTGCATATCATCTACTTCTGCATATCATCTCATGCTCTTCAGTGCATTTTGTCCGTTCCTTCTCCATAGGGGCTGCACAGAGACCCCTAAATCATTGCACATGGCTCACCCTGGAGTCAACTGCATGAGGACAACATATGGTTATTTTCTAACAGGAACTGGCTCCCAACTAGAGAGTGACTGAAAATAAAAGACCAATGTTGTCACATGCCAACGTTGCACCATCTCTGATAACGCCRCTACGTAGATCTGTTTTCTGCTATTGATCTTGCTGAATTCAGTAGCCCAGAACCACCACACAGGAACAGCTTTTTACTGCCACATTATAGGGAAATGCTTCTTTGCCATATCCCCAGTATATTGATCTGTGAATTCCCCATGCTGTGCAAATTGGATCAGCTTCACCCATTGCCTGGATTATGCAGCTGTGTGAAGTGGGGAGAGCTCCTGAGCGGAGATGGATGAAAATTTGAAATTGTGCAGTTGGTGGAAAATATCAAATTTGAATTTTCACATTCTGAACAAAAAACTGTAGCCACTAGATTGTTGCATCCAGGGAACTGTTTCACACTACAAATATCTCCTGTTTTCATTTGAGTATGTTTTTAAAAACAGCTCATATTCAGTGTGTATTTGGCAAGTACATTTAAAGAACTTTTCCTATCAGTGAAGGAAAATTATGGGCATCAACAAGGCTTTGATATAAGGTGGTTGCCAACAGTAGTAAGGCAGTTCTGGGCACAGGCAGAAGCAATACTGTAGGCACTGGGAAATTTTAATATGCATTTAAAAAAATTACATCTGCAGGGTTAGTGTTTTGGGTTAGTGTTTGAGCTCACACGGTGACAGCCTTTTATGAGTCTGCCCTCAGAAGTGAAGATGTAGGAAGTGACTGCTAGATTTCCTTGATGCAGCAGTGATGGAGGAGGTGGTGACGGAGAAGCCCTGCTATCTGTGCACTGGCCACCACAGCTCATACACTTACTGCACCTTTTGAAGGATCACAGCCTTGCGTGATCGTCTGCTCTAGTCCAGGTTGGTTTGGGAAACACTACATCTGAGTATAGTGTAAAGTCTTCCCTTACGTGCTGTCAACTTGCTGTTTTTATAGTACAAGCATTTAGAGGTGTCACAGAAATTATAACCTTATTGTTGTAGTTAGTGCAATAAACATATAGTAAGGGAGAGAGGAAAAAATGCAAAGCAAGTAACCTGAGAAATTTCGCTTTTCTATTTTGAAAATCACACACTAAGATTAAACATCTTGTATGATTTCACACACAGTAAAATTCATAGAAAATGAGAAAGGCTGAAGCATACCCTAATGATGTGGCATGCTGAGCTAATACAACGTGGTGTTCGTGTGCTTGTGCCATCGCAAACGTTCGTTTGCTGAGCTGCATGTGTATGACCTGCCTTTGCACTACTGTCATGCTCTAGATGCTCCCCCTGAGAAGATTCTTCAGAGCTAATATAGGCAAGCAAGTAGGACTTTGGTCAGATCTGCTAACAAATGGTAACTTGATAAACTGCATTAATTCAGTTGCTTGCAATCACTTGTCCAAACTTCAGGTTTGGGGGCTTTTTTAGAGTTTTGTTTTTTGCTTTCTAATAAATTTCCACCGTGTAGGTCTGTGTACACATCTGAGGACATGTGGGAATGCTCTGAATGAATGTTAAAAATCACCTAGTAAGAACAAAGGTTTACCCTGCTGTCCCAGCCAAGATATCCTTTGAGAACAGTAAATGCACAGTTTTAGGAGGTGCTATAGCTGATGGTATTAGGTGTACGAAGATAAATTTGTGGTTTGGAGTTGAAGACGCTGTAGAATTGTTACTGAATTTCAGTCTTTTTATTTGCCTTTAGTCCGTGCCACTGACACAGTGAAAACTGAGCTTCTTTGCTTAGCAGAGCAGGTTCTCCAAAAGATGCTTTCCTCAGAACAGTGAATGCACTTTTGCACTATTGATTTCCTGCTGCTTAGACATAACTAACATTTTAAGTAATCTATACAGTTTTGAAATTTACATTAGGTCTTTTAATAAAATCACTAGCACCTCAGGGACTTCTTTATAGGATAGACAGTGAACTCCTACCAACGGAACACTAAACAACAGAACACTAAATTTCAATATTGCTTAAGCAAAATTCAGACCTAAGCCGATCTGCTACTGCCCCAAACCCAGAAAACCAAACACCACCCCACAGCAATTGCCTCAGTCAGGTATTGGTTGAGCTATCACAGCACAGTCAGGTTGTTCTTGGTTTGTCCTTACAAGTGCTTTACTGAAAAACCCCGAGTTAAAATCAGTTCTGCATTATGCAGGACACATTCCCAAGAAGTGCTAAGACGTACTGTCACTAGATTTCTTGCAGAACTCCACACTAGAAGCGAAGGGGAGATCCATGCTAAAAAGAGAAACGGGAATAGCACAATGTGGTTGATACCATGTTGTCGTGTTTTTAGAGTAGAGATCAAAGGCTGCTGTGAAGGCAAGCCCTTTTGCATTGCGTGTGGTGGCAATTACACAATTGTCCTCGCCCTGAAAAATTTTACCTGAAGTAGGTCTGCATGGGTCTCTGGATGGATCCCACTAAAATCAGTGATAGCTGGGACAGTGCCCCTACAAGCTGGGGTGGGATTTTACTGATGATCTCTTAACTTCTTGCCCATGTCCTTTTCTGCTCTAAGACATGACCTCCCTTCCGCTGGAGGTTGTAAGTGCTCAGCATTTTAGAGATTTCTCCCTATTCATTGTGTTTTGAAGTCTGCTATCAAATCTGAAGCATTCTGACTGAAGGTTTTCATTTAATCAACAACTGGATAAATCACAAAACTGGCCTCCACCATCTATCCCAGTCAATTGATCCGGTGTAATGAAGATTGCAAGAAGCCAAACTGAGAAATAAAACAGGGTTATTGGAATGACTTTTCAAGTGAGATCTGTAGCTGAATTTCTGATGTATGTTAAATGATAAGCAACCTGAACTGACCAGATCTTTCTGTATTTAAGAATATGTTTTTTGAGGGCAAAGGTGGGCAGGGATAGGAACTCAGCTGCAGTCAAAACAAGTAGTTATTAAGTAACTGTTGATGTGTGTCTGTGTACATTTTTAATTTTTTTGTGAATGGGTAGACGATCCAGGAAATTCAGATTAGAAGATCAAATTGGTTTGGTTGTGCAGACAAAAATGTATGTTTTAACTTATATTTGCCTGAAAATTATAAGACTCAGTAGCAATAGGTTTTGCCTTTGTTATTTAAAATCAAATAATCCAGCTTATTGCTTCTTAAAAGGGACATTCTTTCCCACATTTTCAAGTAAAAAGCCAGAATGATATTTTAAACTATTTCTTGTAGTCACAACACCACAGTGGTCCTGAYCCAAGATTTTTCAAAGTTAATCTAGCAGTGCTGAGATTTACTGCTGCTCCCGAAGTATCAACATAATTACGTAAGTGTGTGCCAGCGGCGTGTGCCTGTGTTGGTAGCTCATGTGCAGCACACGCATTCCTGGCTGTCTGCAATGCACTGAAACCTGAGATTTATTGCATTTACAAAAGGCCATTACAATGCAATTTTAACTTACTGTCATTAAAGGGTCTTACATCATAAGCAATCACTGCAAAAAGCCTTGGCTYGAGATTTATTCATAATTTTTATTGCGTGATTTATTAGTGCCTCCGTTACATTTTATAAATCTAATCTGAAAGAAATTAAAATCAGTTAGGGCCTGCTCCTTTCACATTTACCCGTGTTGGGTGGTACCTTGTTCCCAGCCTGAAGGAAACGAGGATATTCCTGGAGTAAGCTATCACTACAGGAGTAGGAGTGAAGACAGCAAAATCTGGTTACTTACTGAGCACAGGAGAGAGATGTAAAAATTATTCTAGAAATGACAGCATTTGGTTTATATTCCAGGGGGAGGAGGTGGTTCTCCATAGATTCATAGATTTCTCTGATTTCAKCCGATCCTACCGCTTCTGTGTACCATTTGGAGTGAATCACATATTTATGTAATTCAATATTCAGTAGAGAAAGCCAAGTCAGCCTTCTAAACTGTTCTTTCCTCAGATTAAATTCAGCATATAGTAACCGAGAAGCTAATTGTAAGACAATTGCAAAGATCTCAAAATGGCTTTTATATTAGTCTTATCCCCCAAGAATGCACTGAAATTTCATAAAATCAAGCTTGAACAAAACGGAAACTCTGTTTTGCCATCTGTACTTGCATGAGAGAATTACGCACTTGATTATCAATTAGGGCCCAATTTTTCAATCTGAGTACCCCTGCTTGCCCTTTTTATTATGAAACACAGCACTTGGACATGATTTAGTTGAACATTAATTGAAGTCATGTGGTTTGAAGGGGAATGTATTCTCTATTCCTTTGCAGTAAAAAATGCCAATAAGATCCTGATGAGCTTTGTCAGTATTAGATCTCTATGTTTTGATGCAGTATGCTGAAGATGCTCGTGTCTTTAAAAGAATATGAAAACATATATTTGAATATCTATGCTCCTGATAAATTGGTAAGTTCTACTGCACTTCAGTGCTTTGGAACGGAAATATGCACCATGTCTATTAAAAAAGCAGTACAGTGCAATTAATTTGTTATCCTGAACCATACTGCAGGAAAATTCATTTCTATCCTTGAAGTTGGTGGTAATTTTGGCACTGAGTTTCAATAACAGTAAGGCTGGGCCCTCTGTTGCTGATTTGCTAACATCTCTCCTTATGTTAAGAGAAAGGCAGTATGTATAGACTTTACTGAAGTACTACCACAAATATACACAGATCAGTCACGTATTTTCACAAATAAGAAAGCAAATCCTGTTAAATACTAGATCGCACAGCAGAAGGGAAGAACAAGATGGAAAAATAGTTTTCCTAGGTATAGTCTAATATATCACATTTTTGTGAGCAGTTCTAAAATAGAAATATTATAATTGATCCATGGATCTTTTTATCATTTGTCTCATGATATACCAAGAGAAAATACCAGTATTTTGTTGCCTTTTTTGCCCTAACCAAAACCAAAATAGCAAATGTCAGAAGAAGGGCAAAGAAAATAACTGAAGGCACACAGGGATGGATTAAAGAGAGAAGAGACCAAATATCATTCTGAACCCAGTCACTAAATTCATATTGATTTTAGTGGCACCACGGTTACATTTGCAGAAATATTTTGGGGTGGTTTAATTCTGAAGTCCTTCCTCATATGGAAATCCCACTCAGCATCGTAGGAGGTGGCAGCAATAGGAAGGCATATATATGTGTATGCATATGATGGTATGATCCATACAATCACATCCTTGGCTAAATCAAGTAAATTTTGTAACCTAGAAACATTAAAATTAAGTGAGATTTAAAAAAAAAAAAATAAAATGGCAACAGATGCTGTTCTTTTTTAAGGATTTAGAATAATAGAAATAAAATTGGAAATAGGCGAATAGATTTAAACAAAATGTCCTTGAATTAAATCTAAGTCTGTACTAGGCAGCCATGGATTTGTCAGGTGGATAACATCATCTCTCATCTCCCTGTGAGATCGTGACTTCAAAGAGATTGTAAGATCTTCTGGGCAGGCATCATATCTTCCTGTGTGTTTCTGAACAGCTCAAACTGGTGAAGTCATGATTCTGCATGCCTGTTCTGATATTTTTAATTTTTTCTTGTGTGTGTGTGTGTGGTGGTTTAAAAACATATTACTTCTGAAGTCGGACAGACAATTCCAAGGAGTTACTTGTGTACCTGCTCTCACCTTGACCAATTTGAGAGCGACTGGATGTGGGACTTGGTGTGAGCAGTGAACACTTTCTGACTGGCATTCTTTGGTCAGGATGCAGAGAAGGCTACCATGCTCACTAATGGGTTATATAAGGATTTGCAGTAACATGTTCCKTGATGGGAGAAAATAGGAATAAAATGGAATTTTAGGAACTATATTAATAATGAATGATAGAATGGTAGTTAATAGATGTCTGTAATTCCATTATACTACAAGTGCAAGGGAAACCTCATTTAACGTGGAAAGATTCTCATTTTTCCAGAGCTGTAATGCAGCGTGCAGTTAAAATTAGGCTGTCTCGTTAATTGTCAAAGTATACAGTGAGAATTCCTGCAGCCAGCTTCAGTGCAGGATTAGATATGCCTCTGCAGGGGACACCTTCCAGAAAGGCCTAAGGCAGGAGAGCAGTTCCATCAGGGCCCCTTTGAAGCTGTCCCTGAAGARGGGAGAGGAAAGCGAGTGGGCCAGGTCTCATCCTGTCTCTCCCTGTCTGCTGATGCTTGGTGGGAGCCCCCAGACCACTGTCTRTGGAGCGCTCTTGTGCCAAGCGTGTCCCGCATCAGACATCTGTGGAATAGGCTTTCCTTATGAAGGATGATGAGTATCTATTCCCACTCCCTGATACCTGCCTCAATTTCTGACAGTATGGTTATTCAGGAGCTAGGATCCCATAGGCCTTTTCATACCTATGAGTTGTACTTTATATAGACAAGAATCAGTTTAAAAGAACATAGCAAGGTTGAAATACTCTTGAATGTACAAAAGAAAGATGGAAGAAATCCCTGGGGAATACCTTTTTGTCATGTCTTTACCACTATCCTTTTTCCTGTCTCCTTCTCAGTGTCAGAAACTCGTCCTTCAAAAGTCACCCACTGAGGAAAGCAGATTCTTCTGCAGGATGTGAAGGGAAAACATGAGGGAAGGGTGAGTGAGAGTTTTGTTTTTCCTCTTACAGATCAAAGAGGTATAGCATATGCCAGGATTGCAAGTCAAGCTGTTGAAGACTTTACATAGGACCCCAACTAGATTTTACTTAAAAACAGTAAAAATGTTTGTTTGGAAGGACTACAAAAGCTTTCCTGAGGSTTCATTAATAAAGCTTAACTGTCCAATTTGAATGTGAGCACTAGCGCAGAATCTCAGCTGACAGCTCCTCRTTCCCAAACACTGAGTAACCCAAGGAATGTGAATTAACACAAACACGATCTTATCCTGCTGTGGAGGAGGAGGAGGAAGGAGATACCTGCAGGCCAACCTCCCCAGGAAGGCAGTGGGAGCTTTGCTAGTGGAAGAACAGCATGACCAGACATAAACATAAAGGAGAGAGGATGCCAAGAACATATTTTTCGCACGTTAGTGTACCGAGGGACCTGTGAAGCCTAGTAAATACAGAGGGCAGGAACTCCACTRCAACGTAACTCTCTGCTGCCTTAGTGTACCTCTGTAGTTTTCTGTGTGACTCTATTTCCTCTTTTGCGCCTACTTAGGAAAAATTCATTTACAAAGTTGTCTGATGATGCAAAAAAGACAGTCCTAAKGAGCTTCTCACCAATTTAGGTGCACAATATCCATTGACATGAAGTGATATTTAGCTGTCTGATCAGATGCTTTGGACAATCCTCCTGGATGCCTGGATCTTTTCCATCACCTTGTCTCTTACACTGTTTAGACCTTCAGGTACCAGACTTTGCCTCTGGTATCCAAATATGGATTCTTTAAGTTAAAGTGAAGTGTAACACTCATTTATGTTACTGAGATAGGGGTCTAAGGCAATCTCTGATTTGAAACAAGCTACCTTTTATTATTACAGATATAGATGATGATGCAATTTTTGAAGTGTTTCCTCTTTTTAGAAAGAACCGCATTATTAAAAAAATTAGCATGCAGAAAACTAGAAGTTAATTAAAATCAGCCGCTATTGTTTTAACAAGCAACYGTTGATTACGTTGCACCTACAGACAAATGATTAGTGACTGGGAGCTTTGCTTAATCAAAGTAAATTTAGAAATAAGCAAAATTTGCAGAGTTAGCTGATTTTGCCTGACATACACAAGTGCACTTCCAGTCTTTCCTGGCAGTCTACAATGAGATCAGATGTAATTTAGTATGAGTCAGGTACGGGTGAAGCAAAACAGTCAAATGTACTTGTATTTGCAAGCAGTGTCCATCAAAATCCTCCAAGAATGGCTGGATTTGAGTAAATGCTGAGCTTTTCATAGACAGTTCCTAAACACTCACTAAATTAGCGTACCAGATACAGTCCAGAGAAATCTTGTTTTATACAGATATGCAGATTTTCATTTAATCTTAATATTCATAGACTGTATCCCTTTTACTTGCCAAAGTGTAACAGTATAATGGTTATGTAAACTGATGCTTACATTAAGATGTTATTTCGGTGCCATATGTAAACATCAAATGTGTATATAACCACCCTTCATACAGGTCTCAGTGCCATTGAGGAAGAAAAATTTTTGTGACTTTTTTTTGATGAAATGGCAATGTGAATTTAGATTTTTGCATAACTGAAACACAATTTGTAACTGAAAGTAGCGTACACAATTAAAAGTGAGGTAACAGCAAATTTGTTGCCTGACTCTACCAATGATTGCTTTAATATACCATTGACTTGTTAATGATGCTATCAATTATTTTACTGTAAAATAGCTATTGTGAGCTTGAAGTCTTTTTGCAATGTCTGTTAGGTTACAGGAGCATAAATCAAATTCCCATCTCTTTTTACATCCATAACCATAATGTATGGCTTTTATTAGAAAATGTTAAGTGTCTTATAATGTCTTCTTAATGGACAGAGTGTGCATGTGTTGATGATGAAAGCCATCTTCCTTCATGCAAAATATTAATGCATATGGCCTACGTCTCCATAGATACAAGTTAAAGAATCATATTTAACCCACGAAATATTCAGTGTACTCATATTTATCTAGTTTTAACAATCCTTTAAGGAAATACCAAGTTAGAGGTAAATCAGGAGTTGAATTCTAACAGGTATGCACGTGTGATTGTGAATAAATGGTACATGATCCACTCCAAAAAAAACCCCCAACAAACCCAAATCATTTTATAAAACACCTATTGCTAAATGAAAATACCTTTAGAGATTTAGAAAATGGAATTCATATCCTTCTAGAATTCCAGCCTGTGCATCACAAAGACTCTTAATATTGCTTATAAATTTTTGTTCTTTCACCTTAAATATCGTAACGCCTCCAAGCAAAAGGGTGCTTTAGCCTCTGCATCCTTTTCATTGGGACATTATCCATTTGGCTGTTGAACCGCTTCCCAAAATCTTGAACAAGCACACTGCTTTCACTTGAAATGTGTTTTATCAACAGATTCCTGGGTACCAGAGAGATCTGCTATTCAAATTGCCTGCTAACACTGGGCTTGATTAATGGAAAAACCAAGCATTTTGAAGGATACCCTCCAGCCTTGCCTCTTCGTTTCTGTGTTCCCTTGGCAGAAATCAGGATTTGAAAGCTGCAATACAACAGCATCATCTTTTCATCTTGTGGTAAATATTTTATTATTTCTTTATCCCCCATGCTGTTTGAAGGAATTCCTTTAAAATATGAACTCCTTTGTTTAGGGAGGAAGTCTCCAAAGGGTATGCAAACAAGATCTTTAGAAATGCAGCAAGATATAACTCCAGGCTCTGCTCCAGCTTTCCCCATTCATTCAGTTTGCAGACCTGGTGTCTCCCTGCTGGAGATCTCCGCTCAGACCCAGAGTCTCCAGCAGCTGCTATTCCACCACCCATTCATACACAGCCAGCTCCCGTCTCCCTGCTCCCTGCATTTCCACTTCTCTTTCCTCCATCTATCCATCCAATTTTCTCCCTAATCTCACTTCTTTGATCCTCCTCAAGAACATGGATCATCCTCCCCCACCAAAGCACCACTCATCCCTACCGAGGACTGGCAGCAATTAAGCTGTAACAAAGGTACATTTAAAAGAAGAGTAAAGCCTATGCAAACCAATTTCTTTGTGAAGGCACTGTCCTCCATCTGTTTTCCTGCTTATCAATATGAGCATCTTGGGAGTTAATCCTGCTGCTCTTCCTGAAGTAAATGTTTTCATTACTTTCGATTTCAGGAGCAGAATCAGGCCCTAATTAATGTAATTACCCTGATAGCATGAGGAGGTGCCTACTTAAAGGAGTCGGATGACTGGTACAGATCATTTTTATCCACATCTATGCTGTGAACGGCACCAGTGTGCATTCCCTTTCCAAAACAACCGCAGGCACCAGGAGGGGAGGAGTTGTCCTTCAGTACCAGGCAAGAAACCTGTCAAACATAGTGTCCCTTCTACATGAATGAAACCCTTTCCTCTGATTAATACTTTGCATTTCCCACCAGGGAARAAGACAGAGTGAAGAGCCAAGTGAGCAGCTGAATTACCCATTTTCAGAGAAGCATGTTCRTAAATATTTAACTTGGTATGTATGAGAAAAGAGAAAGGCACTGACTCCCTTTCCAGTCCAGGCTGAAACTCTCCAAATCCCCCGGTACCCCTGGGACTGCCTGCTCCCATGATCCTTTCTCCATCTCGTAAAGGCGAGAGAGCCATTAGCTTGTAAGAGGGCTGGACAAGGTATCTCTCTTTACTGAGGGAGGTCTGACGGTAAAAATCTAGGCACAGAGGGGAAATTACCTGGTATAATGGAGATCTCTCAGGCCCATGAATGGGACCCTGCCCCAAGCTGTGTAGTTTTAGGAGCCTGTTTGAAAATAAGGGTGTCTGGGAGCCCACATATGAGTACACAAGCTCAGGCCTTGGTGCCTACTTGTGCCCCATGCATGGGGCCTGCTTGAGACTGTGGTTTACATCCCCATAGCCCCTGCATGATTTTTGTATGGCCACACACATGGATGGCTGCTCTGCTGTGACAGTGGAGATAACCCTGGTGATGCTGGGAGGAAGTGGGACTGCAGGGAGGTTTGAGTGTTTCGATGARGGTGCTGATTGCATAGCTTACCCTTGCATATCTGGAGGAGTAGGGATCCTCAAAGAGTGCCCAGATGCGGGGCTGCCACCGTCTCCAGAAGCCCCCAGACCTGCCATCTGGGGAGTCACTAAGTGCTAGGCGTTTTGTCATCTCCAGCTCATCTTCACCATCACCAGAGTCTCCGGTGCCATCTATGTCTCCGTCCTCAGCACTGCTATCCAGGGGCGCCCCACCAAAGCTGTCCAGAGCCTCTTCGGCGTCGCGGTGCTGCCGGTAGGTCATCCAACAGCAGGGTTCCACATCGGTCTCATCGATGCCCCAGAAGGCCAGCTCCTCCTCATACAGGGGCCCGCACACGTCCGCGGGGCAGTGCAGCTTGCCAGTGCGGTAGTAATTCAGGATGTGGGCGAAGACGCCCGGGTGCCGGTCAAAGAAAAACTCATCCGTGCGGGGGTCATAGTCAAAGTGGCTGTGGGCATCGGGCTCAGCGATCCAGGCCAGCCGCGTGCCGGGCAGGGTGCGCAGGGTGCTGCGGTAAGTCTGGTGCCTAGTCCCTCCCACGTTGATCACAATGCGGTCGCTCTCGTCGCCCTGGCCCATCTCGTCTCTTATTAGGCATGTCGCAGACTCATCCAGGCAAGCACGGCAGGCAGCAAGCCCGTCAGGGGACGGCTGCTCGGCGGCAGTCGGTGCCTAAGCCGAGCCCCGCTCCGGGCCCGCGGGGGCGAGGGGCCCCGGCCAGCCCCGCTCCCCCGGGGCCGCTGCGAGGCGATGCCGGTGGCGGTGGCTCCCGGCGCTGCGCCGCCTCCGTCTGGAGTCAGACGCTCGGGGTCCGCGGCAGCTGCAGCCGCGGCGGAGGGGCAGGGGCAGGGGGGGCCATGCTCCGGGAGCGCGGGCGCTGCGGTGCCGGAGGGGGAGGGCCTTTCCCTGGTTGGACGTGGCCAAAAGCACAAGGGGGAAAAAAAAAAAAAAGGGAAAAAAAAAAGGGGGGGGGGGGGAAGAAAAATCACGGCACCGCCGCTGCCCACAGGTGCGCGGGGCTGCGGGGCGCCGGTGCTCGCTGCAGCCCCCGCGGGGAACGCGGGGCTGTGCCCGCGCCCCTCCCGGCGGTGCGGGGCGGGGGGCGCCGCCGGTGCTGAAGGGACAGCGCCGCGCTCCCGCCGCCTCCGCCCCTGCGCCCGGCCGGCCCGGGGCGAGCGCTGCCGGTGCGGGCGGCGGGACCCGCGGCGCTGCCGCTGCTCCTCCCGCTGCTCCTCCCGCTGCCGCCGCCGCCGCTGCCGAGCCGCTCGGTGCAGCCCGCCCGCCGCCGGCACCGCCGCGCAGGCGCCGCTCCCGCCCGGGTCCTAGCGCGGGCCGCGCCCCCCGGCTCCCGCCGCCGCGTCCTCCGCTTCCCAGCGGTGCCGGGACGGGGATGCCCGCCCCGGGAGCCGGGGCTGCGGGAAGAGCGCCCTCCCGCCCCGCTCGCCTCCCCGCAGCCGCGCGGCGGTCGCACCGGGGGTCCCCTTCGGGAGCCGTGGGGGTCCCGGTGCTGCCCCGCGCTCGGCTCCGAGTGACCCTCTCGAGCACCACTGAAGTGAGTCACGGCTGTGCTCGTTCTCCGGGAACTGGACTCGCTGAAGGGCAAAATTCAAGATCTCCCCAAGCATAAATTTCTCGCAGCACGAGCAGGGGTACCCAGGGTTGGCATTTCCCCTCACATCGCACTTTTACAGGTCCCACACACCTGCTCCGCTTCTCCATCTTTTCTCTGTTTTTCCTACTGTTCACTTGTTTCTTTCCTAATACCTGTGTTGGTAGGAAGTTCCGATTTGGGTTCGTGTTGTTTATTCCTTTTTATTCTCATTAATTCACAAAAAATGACAAGGAAAGTTTCAAAAAAACCCCCCAGTTCCTGTCTTCAAGGAGCTTGAAGATCAACAGGAGGATGGTTGTGTGGAAGGGAAGTAAGAGAGGTATGTAGACGTGTTCTGTATTTTGTTTTATTTGCTGCCAGCATCTCAGGAGGAACAGGTTTATGGGAGAATCTGGAGAGCTGAGCCGTTGTGGATTTATCACGGGAAGTCATGTCATGGTGAATGGATCAGGTGGTGAAACATACAATTGAAKGGTGCATGGTTAGGGAATGCTGCTGGAGTGCACAAGTGGTAGGGACAACATGATGCTCAACAGAAGAGGGTAGGTCAGGGGAATGCAGTTAGGTTGAACTTTAAAGTAAGACAGAAATTCAGATGTGTGGGAACAGCAGGTGAAGAACAAGTGGAAGGCTGTCAAGGAGCAGTGTGCTCAGGTTTGTGCGAGGAGGTGTTTGGCCACCTGCATCTTCCTTGGGTTGCAAAGAAGCATTGCACATTTGGAATGCAGAGAAGAAAACTTCACAGTAGCTGCAGTAGGATATTCCAAAGAGGTTTAACCAGCAGATTTGTCTGTGAAAATGGTAACAGATTGGTCTTGAAGCTGGTGGGGTAGAAGGAAGGCCTGGGACCTCCTGCTATTTGTGTGTGACTCTTGGGAAAAGGAAGGGAAGATAGCAGGAATGGGAGTATGTTACTTGTATCAGCAGTGAATGAGAAATGGGAAAGTGAGGCTAAATCAAGGGAACTCTGCACTTCAGCTAGCATAAACTGATGACAAAATCTCCAGGGAGAGATGCCAGACAGCAACTTGAGCACTGGGACTGAACAGAGGTAGAAAGGTTGATGACAGAGGGAGAATCTGAGAATCACAAGTACAGAAACACTATCTAAAATCCTTGAGAATTGCCAGCCAGAGGACACAGAGGGAGAAGAGGGTAGGTCTGTGAACCCAAGCCTGGCATGAAGAAAGGAAAAGAGTATGTTGACTCATTGACAGAAATAATACATATGAAAATTATTTTTAATCATAATAAGTGCTTMGTTTTGAAATTAATAGGTCTGGGGATCAATGGGGAAGCACTGTAGGGTAGGTTCTGAGAGTTACAAAGGCTGAGGAGGGCAAGGGACCTAGGGAAGATGTTAAGGGCCTGAGAATCCTAGGCTAGTGGGTCCTTCTGGTCACATCCACAATGGCAGAGGCTCTTTCCCAGCTCATTAGCTCTTGCCTTCCATGTTACTTTACCCCCAGTGAGTGCTTCCTCATTAAGAATTTCAGTGTTGGGACCTAAGGTGACAGTGGGGATGAAAGGGATATCGTGCAAGTTCTGTTGCTGTTCCCCCTTGTCTGGGGAACTGAAGGAGGGTGGTACAGGACCTTAGAAGTCATCTGGAAGTACATGTTAAAAGCTAGAAAGCTTGTTTAAAGATAATTTTCATGGGCTCAGGTGTGGAGGCCATGCTTAARTGACCTGCAAGGTTTCTTTGAAGATACTAAAGCTGTAATTGAAAAAGGAGCATTGGTAGAGACAGAAGAGTTGGATATTTCAAAAGACATGCAAGAGGTCCCCAAATCAAAGACTGATGGGCAAGCAGGAGCTTGTGAGATCTGGAGCAAGATAGCTGCTGAAATGGAAAGTCTTTTAAAAATATAAATTGGAACATAAGTTTAGACATTATTTTGATGTGGAAAACGAAAGATAACATCATGTTTGAAGCTTGTATTGAAGCTTGAGAGGGAAAGTATTCAAAAATAATATCTTTATTTAACAAGGATCATGGCACAAAATAACTGCATATTAAGGCACAAAGAGTTTGCCTTGCATGGTAGATTATAGCATGATTTGCATTTGTTTAATTAGCCATAGTTGATAACACCAGATAGGTGGCTGTTGGTTTGCATGGAATAAAAGTTTTAAGACAGTCTGGCAGATGCTGTGTATGAGAAAAGTTTTCTTTATTGCTATAGCAATGTAAAATTCTAGTTTAATTTTAAAAAATGGTTTTCCATATTTAGAAATGTTTGGACTATGATAGACTAAACAAATCAACTAATTTTCCAAAATCTAATTTGTGGACAAAAAATTTCTATGGAATTTTGGTTAATCCCAAACTTGACAGTGGCACTTCTGTCCTCCTAGTCCCACGGAAAAATAACAATATTATAACTGTTTTTTATTCTGGTTTGTATTTGACATCTTTAAATCTTTAAACATCTGGTTTATATTTGGTATCTTTAAGGAGGACTTAATGTGAAGATGGATGTGTAAGTCCAGGAGTTATCTAGTTATCCAGTGTTCTGTGATACCACTTGTCATTTTAAGTTAACTTATTAATTAATCCTACTAAGTTTTGCACGTTAAAAAGAACTAAACCAGCTTTAGTAGTTCTGGGAGACCTCTGTAGGAGGTACACACTTGGTAGGTTATCCAAATAATTCACAGTCTGTTTGGAGAAGGGTTCTGGTGTAGAAGCAGCAGCTGCAGGTGGTGTTACCAGAAATTTTTTAAATGCGTTAAAAGCCATTTGCCTTCAAAATACATTTTGTTTCTTGAGCTCATTCTAATAACAAGTAAGAGATTTTGATGATCATCTATGTTGAGCTGGGACTGACCAAAACCTGGCATAAGTGGGGAAAATAAGCTGTAGAGTTTAGAAAGGTGTCTTTGAAGGCCTCCCTTGTGGGAGAGTACATGTACACTGTGAGCATTCCTGTTTGTCTGCCTATAACTTTAGGTGTTCTTCTAAATCAACATTTTTTAATGGTGACAGTGAAGAATAAGCCATAGATATATTTTAGTTTTTAAGCTACTCCGTAACAGAAAAAGACAGTGAGTCCCCTTACTAATTTTGTCACTGGTGTTAGGTCACCTCACTGTCTCCTGTGTTCTGATGACACAGGAAGAGTAAGTCCTTCTTTCACCTCTGTATCTGGTGTAYTGGGATCACCTTTGTTGCCCTACACTTCAGCATCCCCAGGGTAATCATATACAATGAAAGGAAGGTTATCTTTCAGACAGAGGTCTAAATTCTGTCTACAAACTAAAAAAGAAGCTAGTGGCTTTTCTTTTGTTAATCCCCCTGCTCTCTACTTACTGCTTTAGTGAGAGCTGCAGTGATTCCCGTCTAACTTCAAAGGAGCTTTCTTCTCAGTGTGGGAGATGACTGAGCATATATTCCCTAATATTCCTAAACTTAGTAACTCATTATTTTGGAGTGAAATTTTAACCGGTTTTTAAATTTTATTTATTGTTTTCAGTTTTGTATGAAGATATTTTGCTACTTACAGAAGATGCTGAATTGACAGACCAAAATCCCAGTGCTGTATAGGCACAGAAATGCACATAAGGAAGCTTTGCTCTATACTTCGGTGCTTTAAAAGTGTATGAAGAGTACCTGTACACCTCTCTAGCCTCTTCCTTCACTGAGCTTCCTAGTGAGCATACCAACACTAGTAACAGCCAACAAAGCTCTCACTCCTGAAATTTAAGCTGAGCTCTGAGTTCATCAGTCAGTTTATCTTCAAAGAAAAAAAAATTGACCAATTGTGACAATATGAAGAGGAAAAGGAGATGTTAAGAGAACCTGTGACTTTGTGTACCACTATGAATACAACTGGAGAGCACATTCAAGATGTTTTAAACCTGGAGAAGGCTGAGAGAGAGAGAATTATTTGTAAGAGTTGTAATCTCAAAACAGAAGGCAGCCAGGGCTGCAAGACCAGTTTTGCAATCTTGAATGCTATAATTCAGCCTGTGCTCTCTTGTATTAAATTCATGACAACTCAACAGTATTTCAGTGTAGTTCTTTATCAGTTTTAGATTACATCATGCTGTGAATTGCTCTATCTGTTAGCATTGATCCTTGTAAATCACTTGGTTTGAGGTCTTCAAATGGAAAGCTGTGAGCACTTCAGCATGCAATGTACTCATTTTGTCCTCGAAAATCATTTAAAAATAAAGCAGGTGCAATTGCACAGATGATATTACTTTTCTGAAAGGTTAGATTTACCCCTTTGAATTGTCATTAATTGGATGAAAGCCTTTCATAGAAAGAATGAGAATGGAGAAGAAAATTGTGGGTTGGTGTTTGATGTTGACTGAGGGAGTCATAGAGATGCTGCATGTYCGAAGAGCTGTGTAGCCCAAAGCCTGATGGAAAGAAGTCATGATGCTTTTAATGAGAGTAACCAGAGCAGCAGAAGCTGTGGCTAAATGCTAGTTCCTGGACTTTTATAGCTGGATTTTTTATTCATAATTAATTCAGTTTTGCTYGAATATGTACTTCATTCCCGTCTATGTTTTTCATCTGTTGCATGGCTTTGCTTTGAGCTGAGAAGTATTTGCTGTGCTCTGCCTGATGAGTTGCACTTGTTCTTCATCCATTTGTAGTGGCCTGACGTTTGTGAGTAAAGGTTCTTTTTGACTTGCAAATTCCTTTGAGATCTTTCAGAAAGTGCATCTCAAACTGTAAGATAAATGAAAGTTGCTCTGGAAAAAAATGGAAGTAATATTGTGAYGTTTGGTTTTGCTGGAAAAATGGAACTGAGCAGACGTGATGATGGAGATGGTACACATGAGCAAGGTGAGGTGGTGGAAGGAGCGTTCTCCTGCTTGCTGAAGGACTAGGGTGATTTCCAAGCTGCCTTTCCTGTAGGGAAAGAGAAGATTGCTCCTTCCTGGCAAAAAGGGCAGTGAGCACTGCAAACAACTGCTGAGTAGTCTGTCTGACCCYCAGCACCTGCTTGAATCCAGCTTGTAGCTGGACTGGGTCAGGCACTGTGCTTCTCTTGGAGCACATCCTCTAGTCAAGGCTGTAGTAAAAGTGTCAGGATCTGTTTTTGATCAGACATGCCCCCAAACAGAAATAACTGTTCCTCAAGAACTCATGGGGCTAAATCACAGCAAAATCTCCTCTAAGTGTCTGAAATTAGGCATACAGCTAATGTGCCACTTTGTTATAATGTGGAGTTACAGGAGGGTATAGATTTGCCTCTTGTCTTCTTTGTGCTGATCTAGGTGTGATCCAGCAAAAAAAGCAGCTGGTGATGAGGAAAATTCAGCTTACACAATTGGAAGTTTCCTGTCAGCACAGAACAAAAACACCCTTATCTAAACTTGTGCTACTATGAGCTGAGCTCAGTCATCCTGAGGGCTCTGAATCTGCATTGCCAAAAGAGCACGCATAGGTCAGAGCTATTTAACTCCTACCGTGCACTACAGCTAGAGTTTCAGAAAGGGCTAGGGACTTGGCTTTATCTTATTAGATGATTTGTTTTGAGGAGTCCTAAAAGGTCCTTGACTTTCTCAGAGTGGCCTAGTCAGATTTTTCTGAAAACAAAACTCTACTAATGCTGTCATTACGTTTTTAAGATCTCAGCCAATTTGCAGGTGCATGAACATAGCAACAGACACAAACACATAGATATAGACATATGTATTTCACAACTACTATATACAGAATACAGAACAGGAGGTGCTAGTCTTTTCTTGAAAAAGGCATGCAGCTCTCAGTGCTGCAAGTGTATCTTTTTCATTTAACCACCAAAAAAAAGAAAAAAAAATTAGGGTCTGTTTCTGACTGAGGAGTATAGAACATGCTCCATTTTATAAAATGTATGTGCTTGCCCATCAGCTGACTATTCCTCTARTACATCAAAATAATTAGAACATTTGTTTCTTTTTTTTTTTTTTTKACTGAAATGAGAACTTTATTTTTGTTGAATGATTCACTTTTCACAGCTGTTATTACTTCTTCAGCCTACTCTAGGTTCACAATAGTAACTGAAATGTACACAGACAAGCGGATGGGAAAATGGCCTGTAACTCTTTATTGTTAGAAACAATTTGTAAACCTTTRGATGTTGAAAGGTAAGAGTCGTTTAAATAAATCTCAACAATGCTGACTCAAAGGTTTAAAGCATTGCTTAAATCCCTTGATTAACCCAGCTTCTCAATATTTGACATGAATCAATAACTCTGAGATGTCTTTTCTGTTCTCTAGCTTTGTAAATATTTACGCAGCCTGTCCCATGAAATATGACATTTAATCCTGTTGAAGTAATTATTTGAGTGCTGCATATGAAGAGATATAAAGTGTAATAGTTCCAGTGATGCTAGCTAAATAATTGGCACTAAGGATGAAATCTGCTGCATTTCTTTTGTCAATAGCCAGGATTTGTACAATATAAGTGTGAGTGAATGGAAAGCAAAATCCGCTTTCTGTCGCAAATCTTGGGCCAGCTTTTGGGAAAGCAGGTTTCCTGTCTCATGCCTGGGCCTGTGGCTTAGCATTAACAGCAGCCTTGTTTTTCCAGTAAAAAGAGGTGTTGAGAGCTAGATCAAATCCAATAGTGAAGAGAYGTCACCTCTGTTAGCTTGTCCTCGGCTTTCCTTTTCTGGGATATACTGTAATGAGTGGTTTCCAGAAAGCAGGAAGATGCTCTACCCAGAGTTTCCAGGACCTGGGAAAGACTTCTCTAGGAATCCCAGTGTGAAAGGGTTGTACCASCCCTTGATTGTGGCTGGGATTGCTAGTAGCATACAAGATTTGCAGCAGGTTTGTATTTAAATGGTTTAGCTTAAGAAGCACAGTGATGTGCTTGTTCTTATGACACTGCACTTTTAGTCATTGTTTACTGATTCAGTCTGATTCATCTGTGGATTCTGCCAGGTTTTGCAGTTGTAGTCTTTGCCTCTAGGTAGTCCAGAAGTAGAAGGGATTGGGGAATAATGAGGAAGCAGAGAAAGATCACAGTGGGACAAGATAGTGGGTTGGCCAGCAAAAAACTGGAAGTGAGTCTTCCTTCAGATATGCTCCCTCATACAAAATCAGACCTTTCTGTTCTTCTAGGATGGATCCTCACCCTAAGAGAGCCTACAATAGCATGTTTATTGTCTTTCCTATGAAGGAATGAGAGAAAATCGGTGTCCAGTTCACAAATCCATAATAAAGGTCTTTTTTTTTCTTTGAAAATTTTCCAACTGTAATAAAAAATAAAATAGATTTCTACAGGTTCTTCTAAAATTGTTCTCCAGCTTATAGGCATCCTGCCTGTTAAAAAGTGGAGAAAAAGATTGCTCACGTGGTAGTAAATCAGGATGTGGGCAAAGACATTTCTTATTTGCTTTATCATGCCAAACCCCTTAAAATCCCTTCATTATATGAAAAGGTCTTCATGCACAAGTGCTAAAGTGGTGCTGTGCTTCTGTAGCCCAGTTTGACCACTGCATAATCCAAGCAGAGAGATGTATGCTCCAGAGGACAGAGCACCACAGAAAAGGTGACATGGGAAGTCGTTGAAATCATTGTCAGTTTTCCTGAGTTTATGTTTATACAGCCCTTAGGAGGTGTTTTGACCAATATATCCAAAAATATGTATAATTCTGGTTAGGGCAAAATCCAGATGGTTGCATTTGGGTTACTAATGGAATCTTGTTCAGCTTTGTTTCCATATTATGTTGTATTGCTTGTCTTACTGACTATTTCTGCCCTCCTAATCTAAAATTGAGTAGGATCTGCAGAATGCCACTTATATTTAGGGATGTACTTTCAGGTACCTTGGGATTAAAGAAATAAAGTTTCTGCACAAAGGTTTGCATTTTCAGGCACACTTGAAATCTCTGAAGGCCCAAGAGATTTGGGAGGATTTGGTCCAGTTGTAAATCAGGCTAGACATAGTATATCAAAATATGAATTAAAACTTTCAGAGATGAAAAAATAAAACTAATTATCTTGGTTAAGAAAAAGTAAAATCTTTTGCTTCACTCTGGCCAATTAATGTTAATCTGTAGATATCAAGTTAACAAGTACATAAATAGCAATGGGATAAATTAATAGAGGAGCCTTATGTGCATAGACATTTGCTCAGTCAACCAAAGTTCCTAAAGCCTCAGCTGCAAGTCTGGAAACATAAACACTGGTGTCTAAAATAGAAAATGTTATTTTTGATTTTTTTCAATCTTTCTCCATTGTGTGTTGTACCACAAAACCAAACAGAAAAAGGCCACAGGCCATGGTCATAGAGTGCTTGAAAGRCGTATGCCTTCCCTCATCACAAAGCGAAGGTATGTCAGACATGTTCAGCTGCAAAATATACATGCCGGAATCACTGCATACCCAGCAGCTGTGAGGATTAAGTGATCTGATCAATCTTTTCTGTATCTCTTGTTAATAATAATTATTTGTACTTAAAAGAAGGAATAATGTTTTGGCACCCACATTTGAAGAATAGCTTTTTTTCTTTTTTTYCCCCCCCCACCTTAGACGCACAGCAGAACTCAGAATTCTTGTGGCAAAAAAAGGCCAGAGAGCAGATGAGGTGAAATGACAGATTCGGGTAGAACATGAGCAGCCAGCTCACAACAAGCGAGTTCATTGCGTGACAATCTTCCTGCTCTTCCCCAGGGACTGAGCAGAACCGTTCAAGAAGGAGCAGATGGAAACAGCTGCCAACAGATGAGTACTGGAATGGATTCAAGCCACGCTACTTGCTGGGACTTGAGAGTTTGTGGTGGCCTGAGCTTCCCCAACGACAGGAATCTAAGATTTGGAACCAGGCAGCTGTCAGTCAGTTCTTAGCTATGAGGACCAGGAAAAACCCACTGTTGTCCTGTGGTGTTGAGGAAACTTTCAAGGTGTGGTTGCAGATAGTACCAAAGATAAAAGAACACTCCTAAGGTATTTTTCATGAATGTGTCTATCTCATAATCCATTCACTCAAAATGGTTGTTTCTCTTGACCTTGAGCTTTAACAGATTTAACAGGTGGGTAAAAGATAAATTTAGTGACGCAATGCTGATACTTTTATGTCTTCTTGCATAATTTCTAGCATACCATGAAGAAAATACATGGCAAAAGCTAAAGTGTCCTTGGCAAACAAATAAACAAACTAGCACCCTGTGATATTTTTACCTTTGTTTCCCCTCACCACACACAATTTTTACTCCCACAGAGCTTGAAATATTAACCCAGCATGTTAATTTATTTCTTCCAGAGTGGCCCTGACCATTGCATTTAACGTCTCTCTTGGAAGTACTTCAAACCAAGTGGCTGGCTCCATCTCTAGCTTTGTTAATTAGGCACATTACTTGGTTGCTTTTTTTCATATCGCTTAATGTAATTGGCATTTGCAAAGCTTTTGAAAGGCATGTTTGGGACTACATTTTGTGCAGCTGGCTTTCAACTGCAAGCTGTTTCAAGTGTGTAGTTCTGTAGAGGACAGCCTTTGAGAGCGTAGAGAATGTGTGCCTAGCACATACCATGCTTCCTTTCCAAAAGGATCAAAGGGCCTGTCCCATACAAAGGGACATGTGTGACACAGGTACCCCCTGCATACATTTGTGTTTCTATGGCWGTAGATCTGTAGTGAGAGCATTACGTGCCCTGGTTGAAGAACAGGTCTCCCTTTACAAGCTGTTGGATAAATGTTTTGCTCTCTGATGGCCTTCATCCCAACCACCTTTAGGCAACACAGAGACGTGAAAGCCTGTGACTTTTCACATAAAAACACATCTTTGAGCATCCRAACTCAAGCCATGCGTTTGTACTTGCTCTAATAATTCTGACAGATAAGGGTAGCAATACTGTGTCAACTGCCAGCAAGACTGATGAATTTACACTGGGTAGGAATTTGGCTCATTAGTTTCAGTTGTCTTGGTGTGAAATGATACTCTGTACCTGAGCTGAGGAGGAGTTAGATGTGAAAGTTTAGGGGGAAAAAAGGGAATGTATGCACTAAAGAAAAGATGTCCAAGTCCTGTTTTTCATGGAAATGCTGCCCTCCGGTGGCCTGGAGAAAAGCCTACACACTGTTGGTTCAATAATGTTCTTTCCTTTCACACTGCAGCAAGGAGCAGCTCTCAAATGTGGACTGTCTAGGCTCCCGCTTCAGGAAACCCAGAGGTGGCATGAAAACAATACAGACATTCATAACAAAAAGGTATTGCTTTATTTGGTTTAGGATTCAGAAGTAGGGTATCAATGTGAAAGATAGGAAAGTTGTATGGCCAAAATATAAGGTAGGTGATCTTTAAGCAGTCACCTCTGCAACTGTTTACCTTTCCCTTGCATGGCTTCAAATGGTCTTTCCAAATGTGCAAGGCCATTTCTCAGCTTGTGCTGTTCTGTACCTGTCTCCTGGGTGGGGGTGACCATGCATGCCAAGATGATTTCACRGAACCATGAAATGAATCATAGAATGGTTGAGGTTGGAAAGGACCTTAAAGATCATCTCGTTCCAACCYCCTGCTGTGRACAGGGACACCTTCCACTAGACCAGGTTGCTCAGAGCCCCATCCAGCCTAGCCTTGAGCACTTCCAGGGATGGGGCATCCACAATTTCTCTGGGCAACCTGTTCCTGTACCTCACCACTCTCACAGTAAAGAGTTTCTTCCTAATATTGATTCTAAACCTACTCTCTGTCAGTTTGAAGCCATTCCTCCTTGTCCTGTCACTACATGGACTTTTAAATGGTCCCTCTGCRTCTTTCTTGTAGGCTCCCTTCAGGTACTGGAAGACCACAATTAGGTCACTCCAAAGCCTTCTCTTTTCCAGGCTGAACAATCCCAATTCTCTCAGCCTTTCCTCACAGGAGAGGTGCTCCATCCCTCTGATGATCTTGGTGGCCTCCTCTGGTCTCACTCCTGTTGGTCGATGTCCTTCCTGTGCTGGAGACCGCAGAGCTGGATGCAGTGCTCCAGGTGAGGYCTCACCAGAGCAGAGTAGAGGGGAAAATCACCTCCCTCTGTCTGTTGGCCAAGATTTGTGCCCTCCTGAGGGACTTGGTCACCAGAAAATCACATCRTGGTTCTGCTGTCAACTGCTATTTCTGTGCATCTGCCCCACCTGCCTTGTGGTAAGCAGCCTGTCTCCCTCAGGATCATTGCTTACAGCACAGGCCATACAATGCCTTTAAAGACCTTCCATTTTCTCCCTCCTTTTGTCTTTCTTTTTCATTTAAAACAAAGAAAAATAGAGTGGTACCCCAAAATTTATGCAGTAATTAAAAAAAATCCCAAACAACCATACTATTCCTACATTTTTTTCTCTGTTTCTGTGGAAAGCTCTTGATAAAGAGCTTTTCCRATTCCAAAAATTGGCTTTTCCAATATATTTTTCCTGATGTTCCTAGAGTATGTGACTTCAATTGCTGACTGAAGACCGTGAATAATTTTGCTGTTTCTGCACCAACAAACCTTCCAGTATAGAAAGATGATAAAACAGAACATGGAGTTCACCAAGYAACAATTTCAGGAAGAAATGCAGTTTACATTTTTCCCAGCAGATGTGGCTGTTGGACCRAAAAAGGCTCAAGGTCAGTTCAGGTGGGTTAGGGAGGACTGTGGAGAYTGGGAGAGCACCTTTTACTGCCTTTTACTGCAGCACTAGGTCATCGTGCTGACAGACCCCTGAGTGAATCTGACTCCAAACAAAAAAACCCAACACCCCAACCAAAATCACAACCTCCCTCAATCATGTGATTAAGTGAGTTATTGTCTGTCAGAGTTTTTAGTAAATTTTCTGTAAATAGTCACAGTATTTGCCTCTGTGTTGATAAATGTGAGGTTRTTCATTGAGTATGACATAAAACAGCACACTTGCTGATGCTGCTAAGATGCCTGTAGATGATAAAAGTTATTGATGTTTTAGAAAGAAAATGTGAATTCAGTGCCATGCTGACTGTTTTATTGGGAAACCCCTGAGGTTTTCTACCACCCCATGGTTACAGGATAGGTCAGCTTTCACTATTAACTTACAGTGTTAAGGTCTTTATTCTGAAGTGTCTGTGTATGTCAAAAGTAGATTTCTGGGTCCACAGGGAAATTTCTGTCTTCCTTTTACTGGCCCAAATGGCTCTATGCCAAACATGTCCCTAATTCCTGGTGGGTCCTGGGAGGGAAAGGACAATCTGAAGGCTTTTCTGTATTATGCTAGGGACCGTCCTCTCCCTCATTAGCCCTGAAGTGTCAAATACTGAAAGGTCTCCACTTAATGACATTCCCAGTTGTGCAACAAGCCTGTTGAGAAGGGAGCATGCTGCATTCATCAAGGAGAGGAGGTCATGGCTGTTCAACAGTTTTACTGGAAAACAAGTGATTTGAAAGGCTGAGGGAAGCCGAGCTGAGAWGATTAGTAGATAGCGCTTCATGAGGTACTTAGACGTGCCTCCCAAGATGATCTCTAGGTCGTGCTGTCAGAGATTTGCACTCTGACTGTACAAAGAGCCTACTGCTTGTGAAGCCAAGACTGCCACATGTAAGTTATGTGAAATGACCTTCATACCATCTCCTGCTATCACAGGCTCCATGACAGCCACTCACTTAGGAAGGGTTGTAGGCTTTCAGCGCTTCTGTGGGGCAGTTTCTGGTTCGTACTTTCAATATCAGGTGAGCACTAAAGCCTGGCAGCTTGTTCAGAGGGTTGTGCTCAGGGGCATCGGCACGTCTGAAGGCGTTGTGACAGAAATGGGTCAGTGACCAGAGCACGAGCAAAGGGTCACAGCAGGGAGTTTGTCATGGCCTTGCACTGCTACGTGAACACTATCCCAGACAGTGTTACGTGCAGTAGTTTGAAAATGTTCCTGCTGAAGCTGGAAATGTTCCTACTGATTTCAAGGAAATCTTTAAACAAAAAGGAAATATTAATTTATTCTCATTAAAATTCATGAGGTACGAGGTACAAACATTTCCTTGTCTGTTTTGGATGTAGTTTCTTCCGAAGATAGCAGTTTTGGTTCCTTGCACACTTCGAACCTTTCAACTATCTCTGCAAAATATAAGATGTAAAATGAAAACTGTTTTTACTTCCACTTTCAAGGGGGTTTTGTAAGGTCTTTATCTTGAGTTGAAAATGACAAGTCATTTTAGAAGAGCAGCATCTGGTGTGAAGCAACTGACAATTTAATATTTCTTTAATATATTTGGATACAGATAATAAAATCTGTTAAAAGGAAAAAAATATACCAGGAACAGTTCATATATCCTTTACCTAAAATTGAATGTTCAGTATGTGAAACATTTCTGTAGCAGCTTCAATGGTAATGTGGGAAATGGTGTTTAACATTGTTACTTGAAAACCCAGCAATTTTATTGCACTTTGTTGTGAAATACCGAAAGCGGGAAAAGGGTCTTCTTCATTTTCATTTTTGCAAATGACCTGATGAAATGTAAAATCAGAGTAGTCAGTATATATAAGTGAGGTATAAATTTATTCCTCTTGCCTTTTTCCATAGGAATGGTTTGAATGAGATAAGCCAGCAATACTGGGTTTGTCAYGCAGCACTTTCTTAAATTACCAAATCAAATCAAACATTCCTAAAATGCACATTTATCGTCATGTTCGAAGACAGCTACTTCCCTTTAATTGTTTGTATCTGGATGACTTTCCCTTTGGAGATAGTGTTCCTTAGGAAGCATCATATTGAACTGGAACCTGTGTGATACAAACTTTCAGATTATCAGCGTGCGTCGGGAGCCCATGCTGGAGTGTTTCTGTGGACCAAGGTAGGGTGCACTTTGTCTTGTAGGATCGGCCCTAAATGCCTAAATACATCTTCAGGAGCCCAATTTAAGAACCAAAGTGTGTAAATGTTAGATCAGTCTTGCATCTGCTCCTTGGCTCTGTCAGAACGAAACTAAAGCTCTGAATCCAAATATTACTAGCCTCAAAATATTTACTCATAGACTGGGATGTGCTTCTATGAGTAACATGCTGTATTCTTGATGCACAGGGATTTGTTTTTTAAATATATTTATTGCCTTAGAAATAAACAGGAAGAAATTGCACAGGGAACAATTTTCCTCATCTAAGTAAAAAAATAAATGTATCTGTAACCTAAACATGTATTTATCAGGGCTGACGCCCTTTGGCCTTAGTCCAGTGAACTTTTCTCACTGACATCAATGGGAGAAAGATGGGCTCTGCATAGGAAACCTTTGAATATTTTTTCTTCATCATCCATCCATCTATTTTGGGATGTGCTAAATGCCTGTTCTCTGTTGTAACATTAACATCAGTATGTGGAAACTCGGGTGGCTAAAATAAATCAGTGAAATGCAATATACATGACTGCCCATGGAACTGGGTGTACATTGTTGAGCACAAGTGCCCTGTGCCCGCTCTGCTGTGCCAGCCCTTCAGCCAGGTACTCTCTACTGTGTCCCTCAGAAGTGGGGTGGAAGCAAGCAAGGCAGGCATGAACTGTGTGCTGCCAGTATGTCCAGAGCCTCTGTCATTCCTGAGCTGCAAAAATACTTTTTGGTTGCCATTTAATGACAKTAAAATTGGTACTTTTGCTGGYCTCAAGTTATGGGGATGACAAGATCTTTAATATTTCACAAAAGGACTTGTTYGATCTTTTGCATTGTGAGCCTGATCGAGTGTTGGCTGAAGGCAATAAGAATGTTATTGGTGATGYGTAAGGTCCTGATTTGTGAGGTAACTGTCTCTCCCTTAGCTTTTTTAAGTTAGGGATATAGGCTTCCGACTAACCTGGGCCATTTTTCTGACCTCAGTAGAGACCCACTTGATTCATACTAATAKGAATTGGCACATTGTCAAATTTGTTTAATTTTTATTTTTAATGGAAAAATGAAAGGGGTACGCTCAATCTTTATGGRCTGGAGTGTTTTCTGCCCACAGGGAAATCAATGAGAGACTTTTACAAAACTGGACTTTGATGAAGATGCTGAAGGGCCAGTCCTGCCTTGGAGTCCCCTCCAATCTGTGGGAGCCTGGCCTGCTCCATGCAATGGTCCTGTGCCTTGACAATGATTTATCATCCACCATGACCACAAGCACATGGATGAATCCCATGGCTGCTACCTTCCCTGCCCCTCTGGCTTCAGATAAATCAGCAAGCTTGGAGCATGACTCTGCCCCAAGAAGCAACTGCATTGTTCTGCTCAACACAGGGCAGCTTGCTCCTCTCCTCTCCACAGAACACTGATCTTCAAGGCCATACATGATTAAACGAGTGGGAGACATTCCCTGGAATTAGCTGTTCCCTCTTTCTTTTTCCTGTTTAAGAGGTAAGAGCTGCACAAATTCCCTCTTTAGTATCACCTAACAGAGAATACAATGACTAACCTGTCATGAAAGTATTTAGGTATGATGACGATACCTAGATTGGTTTTCAGTGTGTTCTTTTGTTTTTATTTTATTGTGTTTATACAAAATCCATAACTCCTAGTGGTGTGATAAGAAACAGGTTGTAGTTGCTGGTTATTCTTGTCCAGATGCACAGAAATGCCCGGATGGTTGCTTTCCAGTGACAACCTGCTCAGGGCTTAACATTTTTCAGTTGCACGGCCAGCTTTCAAGGTTACACATAGATACTGAATGAAACAGAGCCCACTGGTTATTTTTAGAGAAGCTCTAAACAAGAAGTAAATCCCTGGAGTAGCGCTGCCAGAGATGCATAAAGTTCAAATCCAAATTAAAACTGCCTATCTTTGGCCTAAATTCCAACTTGAACTTGAGGAAAACTGTGATCTGTAACTTGAACTTTACGACAAAAAAATGCTTTGCAATTAGTTTCTAGTACCTGAGAATATGGTACAAACACTTGAAAATTAGAATTTGAGTGAAAAATGTGAACATCTGTCCAAAACAGTAGTACCTGGTCTTGTGAGATATTGCTGTATGACTTTAAGTTTCAGTAGCTGCACTGGAATTTGGAGAGTCTAAATTTTTGTGATCCCAAGTTTCAACACATCTTTGTAAGGTCAGGTCCTATAATGTAATTGTAAATTTTGGGGGTAGGAAGAGAAACATGCTTATTTACTGATCTCTTTTAATCATGACCTGGGATGCTCAGGTCTTGGTTTAGAAATCACCAAGATAGAATATGAAGAAAGTAGACCCCGTGTCAGCAGCATATTTATGCAAAGTAGTGCAACTGAAGCATGTTCTTGATTTCTTTGCTGAATCAGAGCCTGTATCTTCTTCCTGCCAAGGCTGAGATCTAACACCACTCTTAAACGCACTAGTAATTCTAGAAGCCCTAATGAAAGTCAAGATAACACCACAGATTTTATAAATAAGGGTCTTTATTTAGAATACTGTTGAAAACATTCTTGGCAACCACATCGTATAAATATATAAAGTTAAAKTTTGACACAACAAACCAAGCAATATTAAATATTTTTAAAATTTTCCCCTTTTTAAGTTTTGCTTTTGTTTCTTTTTTTTTTATTATTTCTTTTGCTCTTTTTTCCTTTTTTTCTTTCTTGCAAAGCAACTCTTATTTACAATTATACAAAAGTTTTATAAAAAATGGTCCACAACCTTATTTTGGCCAGAACAGGAGTAATAGGAAGGATCTGTCATGCCACTACTGCTGTTGCTTTGTATTTTCCTCCAGGTACAAAGAGCCAGGTTCCTATTCCCCAGAGCCCAGATTAAACATTGGCCATTTCATGGTATACAATTTTATCTCTAGACATATTAAATAACTTTAACAACCAATAAATAACTATGTGTATTTTGAAGTGATACAGGTTTGAAAAGTTATATATTTGAAGGAATTTTCAGTGATATTTTAAAACTGGAACAAGTCTTAAGAAGTCTTTTCAACCTTCAAAGGCAGGTCTTGAGCGTGGCCAAACGGAGCAAATTGTTTTCGGTGCAGTCCAGCTGGAAGGGTCCTTATAGCACTTGGTAGATGGGGTTGCTGCTGCTGTTATCCTGGGGAAGAGGGGTGCAGTTGGTGGGGGAAGGAATTTGAGCTCCACTATCATTCACACTCACTCCTTCTGGAGGGGAACAGGGACTCCCTTCAGCAGCAGTTTCCACTGGAGGCAGAATAGGACACGTGGAATTATCTGTGGAAATCCTCTCTACAATGCTTGAGAGGCAATCAAGACTGGAAACAACAGAACTCTTCCCATGCTTTGGATCTAAGAAACAGACAAAAGTGCTCAGATTATCTAGTGGGTACTTAACATCAGTACACATTTGCAAGCATGTGAAAACTCAGAGGAAGTGAATATTGGTGAAGGGCACCGATTATCAGAAAACAAAGAGTGTAACTGCAAAATGGAAGAGGCRCCCAACCACAGTGTGCTGCTCTGGCAGCAGGGAGGATCCAGGGCTCCACTGAGTCCATAGAAAGGGAAGAAAAGATTTGAAATCAATTGTCTATTTCTCCAGTTTGGATCAATGACAGAGCAAGAGGAGTCTTCATGCAAAATATGGYTAAACACTGACAATTAGTTGCAGAGAGGAACATACTTTTATCCAAATGTTATATTTGCAAAAGAGGAAATGCAGCTATAAATCCCTGTATTTGCAAATACACCTAGAGGAAATCCAATGCCTCTAACAGCAGCAACAGCCCCCTGGCTGAAAAGCCAGGTTCCTCTCTCAGCCCAGCTGGAGCCAGAGGAGGCACAGGGAAGTTTGTGCACTGCCTGCCTCTGTCTCTGTGTTTCCCACCACCATTACAGCACACTCACCATTTGGGGACTCTGTGTAGTAGCTGCTGTCATAGCTGTTCCTTCTGCGAGAGCTGCAAGGAGGCCCACTGTACTCCATCTGGGAAGGAGAGAAATTGGAGTGAGGTTAGGCTCTTACTGAAATCCCAGTAACCATCTAATTTCATATTTCGGTCTCTATTCTGTGCCACCATTCCAGTCCTGGCTGAAACACCATCAAGTTGTAGTTTCTTTGAACGAGGAGCAAYGTAACTTAGCTAGAAGGGGATTCAACCCAGGATATTTTATGCGGCACAGCTGTTCCACAGGAAAGTTACCACTACTGCATCAAATGCTGCGGCTTTACAGATGAGATGAGGCTTTCCAGCATTCTGATCAGATACAGTTCTACAYGTATCTTCAGTTTACAACAGGGAGACTGAAAGAGGAATGAAGTTTTTTTAATTTAGTCTTTGAAGATTTTTCTAAACACGAGTTCCTCTTAAAAAGCCTCTGTCTACCTTTGTCCCTTTGTATTTCCTTTTGTTTCTTTTCCCATTTCCATTTTGTATAGAAAAAGCTCCAAAACATTGACTAATATTTGTTTCCAATACTTTATTCCACAATAAAATTACTCTATTAGAAGAAAAAAAGCTGTATTTTGAAGAGTAATCATTTGTCTAAATCTTCCCTCCAATCTGACAACTTTCTCATAATCACAGATACTCAACTCAGTAATGATTACCCCCACCGGAGCATGGAAAACAATCTCTGGTTTTAAAGTGCTGTTCATATCGCATTCAGAGAGCTATCCTGGACTCTGGTCACCACATCCCACCACCCCAGAGACAGACCAGAGGCTGAACCTGTAGTCCTGTCAAAAGATGTGGTGATGAGACACCCTCTCTGGCATCCACCCTTCTTCTCCCATGCCCACAATGTACAAACAGGACTGAAAACCTGGATTCTCCTTTCTGTTGCTGGTAAATATCTATGGAAGGGATTGAGTGAGAAGAGAAATGGAGAACCTTTTTCTTAAGGGTCAAGAAAAACAACTCCTGTTGCTTAGACCCTCCATGTTATCATGGTGAATGGCAGAAAACAAAACCCAGACTTATCAATTCCTGTGTAACTACTGTGTCCTAGGGGGCTGTTCCTCTCTGCTGTCCTTAGAGGATTCAAAGGTAATGATACAGCAGAAGATGGAAACAGAGATGCCTCAGGAGCTACGGGAGCACAGGCCGTCCAGGTGCCCATCCCAAGAAGCTTTCCAAAGTCCTCCCCCAGCAGTTTCCCCCTGGCTCCTCCAGAACATGGTGAGACCTGCCTAACTTCTCATCCCAGGGCGCAAAGTGTGTAAGAGATTCTTCTTCTTCCCCAGAGATCCTGGCATGTGGGGACCCCACCTCCCTTTGCTGYGGGAGCTCAAGGCACGAGAAAGGACTTTGTCTTCTGTCTGGGGAGGTACAGAAGGCAGCTGCTATAGGAAAGGCAGGAAGAGGCGACTCGCCCTGCTCAGGTTTGGACTGACAGCGTCCAGGGCACCTTGGTGGCAGGGAGTCCTCCCTGGGGCACTCACCATGCCGTCGGAGCAGTTGGAGCGGGGGCTGGAGGCGTCCGATTCCCCGCTGTAGTGCTCCAGCACCGGGTAATAAGCGTCCTCCTGCTCCCGCAGCAGGGCCTGCAGGCTCTCGATGTAGCGGATGGCGTTGCGCAGGATCTCCACCTTGGGCAGGCGCTGGTTGGGGTTGGTGGAGGTGCAGCGCTTGAGGGTCTCGAAGGCCTCGTTGACCTTGCTGAGCCGCCGGCGCTCCCTCATGGTGGCGGCCTTACGGCGGTCGGCGTTGGTGGTCTTCCTCTTGCACGCCTTGCAGGCCCACAGCAGGCAGCGGCCAGCCTGGTGGTGCCCGCTGGGCGCCCGGACGTGCTCCTCCTCGTGCCCGTGGTGGTGCCCGTGGTGGTGCGGGTGCTCCTCGGGCTTCAGCAGACCCCCGACRTGCACCAGCCGGGGGTCCAGGTCCTCGAAGAAGTGCATGTCCGACGTGTTGAAGCACGGGTCATCGTAGAAGTCATCGGCGGCTGTGAAGGAGCAGAGGGAGCCCTCCGTCATCTCCATGGGGCCCAGTAAGTCCATGGGGGCGGCGGAGGGGACAGCGGCTGGGCCAGAGGGGACAGCGAGGGGCTCAGAAGGGAGGGGCCGTCGACCGGGCTGCTCTGCGGCCGGGCGGGTGCGCGGAGCCGAGACCCTCGCAGCCTCTCCCAGGCGAGGCCACCAGCGCCGGCTGCTGCCCCGACCCCTCCCCAGCCGCGCCGGTCCGGGAGCGCCACTCGGGGCCGTATTTATGGCTGAGCCCCCCGGCGCGGCGGGTCGGGACGGGGCGGGTCGGGGGGCGCGGCCGGGCGGGTCGGGGGCTGGGGCGGCGGGGGGGGTGGGGGGACGCGRTGTCCCGCGGGCGCTGGGGCCAGGGCAGCGCTCAGCCCGGGCGCTGGATGCGCGGAGGGCTCTTTCCCCCCCCTTTATTGCTCTAAGCACCCGTCCTGCCGGCGCGGCAGGGAGAGCAGGAGCCCCGGTGCCCGAAGGTGCCGTGCGCCGCCAGCCGCTCGCCCGGGGGGACAGCGGCGCGCCCGGCTGGCCCCGCACACCCCGGCGGGGCTCACACGGGCGGGGGCTGCGCTGGTTTCTCCCACCGGAGAAGCCCTCGGCCCCGGGACAGGTCTCTCCGCGCCGGCCGCGGCTCTGCGGACACAAGGGTAATCGCTCCGGGGACGTCCGTGGGGGCGGGCGGCGCCAGGGGACACCGCGCGTGGCCGGGAGGTGCGGGGAAGCTGGGGTACTGCGGAGGGCTGGGAGGTGCGGGGAAGCTGGGATACTGCGGAGGGCCGGGAGGTGCGGGGAAGCTGGGATACTGCGGAGAGCCGGGAGTTGCGGGGAGCGGCGGGACGGGCAGGTGGCGGCGCGGGAGCCGCACGGTGGCACTGCCGCGGGCCGCCTGCAGGGGGCGGTGTGGGCCCGTCCCAGCGGGAAGAGCCGCCGTGCCCGGGGTGCGCCAGCCTTTCTTCGGGAATCCGGTGTCCCTGCGTACGTTGGCATTCCAGGTGCCTCTTCCAGCTCTGTTCACGTTTACTGGGGAACCTTTGAAGAGATGGAGCTCACCTCGTGCAGTGGCGTTTCGCTGAGGTTGCGCTGCAGTTGGATGGTTGCTCAATAAGGATCGATTTCTAGCGGTGGCAGAGTTTGGAGCTTGGGGAAACGGGATGGGTTTTGGTAACGTCTCTCAAGGGTGCCAGAGTTTTCACTCTATTTTGGGAGTATCATTTGAAATGAGAAATTAGGTTCTTTTCAGAGGTCTTCAGTAATTCAACTGTGTGATTTCACTGACTTCATGATTAAAATAGTAATGCATATATTTAATGTAACACAAGCTAAAATTAATTTCTGTTCTGCAGTTGTAAATTCAACTCATTCAAAATCAATGGCAACACTGTCTTCAGGGGGACAAGGGGTTGAATGACAGAATTAAAAAAGGTAAAAAGCATCCATCAATGATCAATCCCCAGTCCCTGTGCCTATGACTTCTCAGACGGACTGTCATGATGGTGGCCTCTTTTGTTGTTACATGATTCTTTTTTTGGGAAAAATTCCGAATTTGCAGTCCCCATCTTCTACTTACCTAAATGTCTTTGAGTACAGACCAAGATAAGAACTGTAAGTCACATTCTGTCATTATCCCAAAAGATAAATTTCTATTTAAAGATAAAACTATATGTTTTGGACTGTACAAATTCATTCTTTCACTGTATCCAATGCTGAAAAGCAGTATGTCCCAAGGAGATCAGCTACTGATCACCCCTGCACATTTAGAAATTTATCTCCCAGCTGTTTCTGAGAGGCAGAGTGGCAAGCTTGTGGAAACACTTCACTGTTGTTACAGAGGTTCTTTGATCTCAAAGGAATAAAGAGATTTGGTTTAAATCTTTATTGAACAGCTAATAAAATAAAAATAATTTGTATTCAAAATAATGCAAGGTATACAATAATGTGAAATAAGTATAAATGAGAAATAGTTGTATGCTGTAACAACTGAACATGTAAAATGGGATATCAAGGCTTGGTGCTGGCAGTGTGACTTGGTCAAGACACTTAAACTGTCTTCAGACTATTGGTTTCATTTCTGGAAAAGGTAATTTTACCTAATATTTAGTCAGTATTGTAGCCTGGTCTGCCACTGCATGTTTCTATCTTGTATGTGACCTCAGGAAAAGACACTCAGGGACTTGACTGCATAGTGGTTACCTCGGGCAAAGTGGTAACAAGTGGTGAGGCTTGGACAAGCACTACCAGGAGTTTGCCAGCAATTGCCTATGAATGCGCTTAAGTGCAGGAATTCATCCAAGTGAAAAGGTCAGGAGAAGGCTGTGACCAGACAGTGAATTCCATGCAGTGATCTTCCAGGAAAGGTGCCCTTGAGGATGCCTTTCTTTGGGTTTGGACATGCTGATCTCCAGAGGTCCGTTCCAACCCTAACAATTCTGTGGATCTGTGATTCCCTGCTGCTGCCACCAGAACTAACATCGACTTTCCAGTATTATTCCCTAAGACAGGTTTGTCCAAAAAGATGTTGTCTTGTACAGTGGGGCCTGAAAAAAACCTCCTTGCAAAGAACAAACTCTGAGATGCTCTTCTTGATTTTGTGTAGCCATAGTGGAGAGGATGAAGGACAGAATGATCTCCACTTGGAGACTTCTAAGTGCATTCCTCACTTTGAGAGCAGGCAACCATAGGTAGTGCTTATGGCAAGCATTTACGAGTATTCCATTGTTAAACCTCTTTRGAAGCCCCTGTGGCTGTAACTCATGATTTCAGTAAAGATTAGGTCTCTACAGAGCTCCCAGTTTGGATGCTGTGTTTAGGGTACTGGTGCTGCACTAGCTATTCAGAGCTGCCTCAGGTTGTGTTTTTGGATTGTTTGGGTGTTGTTTTGGAAGTACAGATACAGAGATTGTGGATGAATGAGCATTCAGCAGAGAAAGAAAATTTGCAAAGTTTCTATAAAAGCTATTGCCCTTATACCTGCTCCACTTTCATCCTTTATCTCATTTTTTTCAGGATGTGATTGAAAAGGAAGCTGGGAAGGCAGAGGCAGATTGCACTTCCTACGTTGAGAAGCATGGACAAACTCATCCTATACACAATTGACAGGTATTGTTAACAAATCTGAGGCCATATTCACAAGTATATGTGCCCTCTCAGCAGAAGCAGCATGTGGACAAGAAAAGCTTATTATCTACAGTAACTGATTGATTTCTCCTTTCTTTTTCAGAGGATAGAGACTGGAAAAGCAGCTGATTGTGAGTTTATTTAAAATTAACAGAATTGTCTTTTCAGGCAGAGGGCCCAGAACATGCTCTGGCAAAGGGAGACAGAAAAGTTTAAGTTCTGAGTATGTGGATGCATTTGGTAAGAAGATGAACATGAGAAGTCTGAGAAACAAACATGGCAGTACTTCACAGAAAAATACGAGGCAAATAAGTCTTGCTTTTAAAAATTTAAATGTCAGGTTCTTTGTTCTGTTGGAATTTGTTTAAGGGAAAAGACAGTCTTAAGGGCTGGAAACCATGGAGGCTGTAACAATGTATCAGAAGGTCATCAACTTTTAAAAGGAGAAGGTTGTTGTACAAGTAGCTTAAACATCACCAGTARTACATGAAGTGGTTTTATATGGCACTAGTTTGTAATTCAGTTAGTAGCTTTGCTCTGTTCACACTTCGTGGGCTGTATTTTAATACTGAGAGGGACGGATTCCATTGCTCTTATTCATGTTGAGTTGCAGTCAGTGGAACTAATGGTTGAATAAGGTATGCTCAGCATGAGGATGGGTGATGGAATCTAGCCCAGATGGAAATATCTTTTAAACTACTGCTGTGTTAGAGAGCAGCCATCTCAACATAGGCAAATCGAGCATGTTGCTAAAAGTGCTTCGAGCCGTTCCTGTTGCAGTATTTTTATAGATGAATACAGGGGTTGTTTTAAAGTGGTTGTGTCCTCCACCCCCCAAGGTTAAATCACATTCACAGAAATACTGGGAAAGCATCTGCTTTGTAATTTTCTGTCCTGTATTACAACACCAACAGAAGGTAGGTGGGCTTTGCAGAAATTGCTACTTTACTGCAGTTGTCTATAAACATCAGTTTACTGAAAATGTTTCATTGTGCAGTGTTTTTATAGTAATGCAGTTTTCAGGCATTAGTTTTCATTCTGTAGCATACTCTTCCATCTTGTACAACCTCCTTAGATGTAGAAAAATACAGGTGCAATTTTGTATACATATGCAAAATCTCTTGGAAAATACCAGCATGCCTGGGTGGTGAATTGAGGAATACAATGGAGATGCAAAGAATCATTTTTGAGATAGTACTGAATTTATTTTCAAGCAAAATAGGAGTATCACCTAAAGTGTTACATCAAAGTGTTAGGCAATCTTTCAATGAATCAAACCCCAATTGCATATAAGATGTATATAATGACAAAAACCCTTTAACTGCAGGCAGCTGGTCTAGCCAGTTGCTCTTCTTAGGTGCCCTTGGGAGCCAGGATACAGAAAAAGAGGTGCTCCTGTAGCAGACAAATGAGAGGAATTTTGACACCTCTGGACTCGAACCAAGCTGGCTAACACTGCCCTAATTGAAAGGCTAAACTAATGAGTGGCTACTCTGTCTGATGCAATTCTAGTTAAGGGTGCTGCTTTTTCACTAGGATCTCATGCCCCTACTTGGGACCAAATAGGGAATACAAGAAATAGCAGGAGTGCCATAGTAATACCATTACTGAGCCACCCCACTGAAATAGGGGTCTGTATGACAACTAAAGCAACCATCCTAGGTTAAGTCTGGACAGAGCCCTAGAGCTACTGTCTTCAGTGACACTTGCAAAATATGCCCTAGAACATGTAAAGGTATCGTCTAAAGAGAACTCCTGTTTTATCTCTCATCTGCTTTCTGAGGATGAGAAAAGCCAACTAGGCAGTAAATGTAGAGAAAATCAGCACATTTTCTTATTCCCACTGTTGAGGAAATGTTTGCATCCTTCATTCTGAAGAAGTATACCACTAGAAACAGCTAATCAGTAAATGAATGAGACATATTAAAATTACTACTAGGATAGAAATAAGACAAGAAAACTTTGTTTAAAACAAGTCTTTTTAAAAAGAAGTTCATTATGTTACTAGTTAGTAATGTAAAATACCTAATAGTAATGTAAAATATTCAGTAATATAAAACTAAATATTTGGATTTTCTGCCACATAAAAGTTTCTTTGCACTAAAGGTGCAGTGGTTTCTTTTCTTATTTTTTTAATAAAAATTATATATACTCTTAAAATTATTTGCACTAATTAATCCTGTTAATCATTTAAAACAGAAGCTTTAGAGCTTTTGGCTTCTAGGAAGAATTGCATAGATAAATGTGACTAATGCTGACAATCTAGGTAGCTGGGAACCTTGCTATCATTTAAACCAAGTAATGGTATGGCCAGATTTTGAGCTGTGACTCAGTGGAGGATGAGAGGCGAGGGTGTAAAGCAGGAGGAGTCTCCTGAGCTGTGGTCCCAACTCCACCCTCTGGACAGGTTTGCCTTAGGAGCTGCCCCATAGCTGCAGCAGCCTCAGCATTAAAGGCCCTCCCTGCCCTGCTTCACTTTTGCTCCTGTCCCATCGTTACACTGTGGCAGCATCGTAGTGCAGTGTATGGTTGCATATATTGGCCCTATGCCATTTCTGTGCTGGGAGGATTCTCTCTGGGGTCGCTTCAGACCTTCTGCAGCTCCTGTGCACTGCTGGAGAGGCGGGCATGGGCTGCAGTGATCACTAGACTCTGGCTCTATGCTGGTCCTGAACTCTTTCTGCAACCGGTCCATAAAGTAATCCCCAAGACTATTTCTGCCATCCTGGGAACAGTCAAGCCTGCGAGCATTGGTCAGCAGATCTCCCATCAGCTTGATCTTCCGGATTTTGGGCCCAATAAATTGTTTCTTGATAGTGCTTGCGCTGTGCGGGTCTGCATTCTCAACACTCAGGGCATAAAGCTCTTCAAAATATCGTAGCATAGTTTTCCATTGTACCATTGCTAATTCCAGGGCTTTCATCAGACCGACTGCATAGTCACAGTTTGGTTTCTAAAAACAAAGACAGAATTGTATTTATTCAGAAGAACAGTTCCATGTATCTGTATTCATCAATGGTTTCCTGCAATGTAACCTGGCACTCTGAACAAGTTGTTACTAGGATTTTGCAACAACTACTTCTAGTTTGGAGTATCTATTGTTTTTTGCAGCCTGTAAACACACACAAGTGGCAGAACCCCAGCACTTTTTTAAGGAACAGACTTAGATAGCAGCAGCTACACCTGAGCAGTGTTCTTACACCAGGAAACCCAATCATAAAATGGCTGGGGTTGAAAGGGACCTTAACAATCATCCCAACCCTCTGTCATGGGCAGGGACACCTTCCACTAGACCAGGCTGCTCAAAGCCCCATCCAACCGGGCCTTGAACACTCCCAGGAATGGGGCATCCACTTCTCTGGGCAACCTGTTCCAGTGCATCACCAACCTCACAGTAAGGAGAGTCTTCCTAACATCTAGTCTAAATCTGCCCTCTTTTAGTTAAAAATTGTTATCCCTCATCCTAACACGGCATTCCCTGATAAGAGTCCCTCCCCCTCTTTCCTGTAGGCCCCCTTTAAGTACTGGAATTCCTAAGGTCTTCCTTGATTCAAACTGAGTATTAAGAAAGATTTTTTCACAATGGCTTTTTTACTTTCCACAGCTTAACAACTGCTATGATGGACCAAAGAAGAGCATTCTGTATTAACTATTTGCAGAAAACTGATTTGATAGAGGGGAATCAGCCCCTTGGTCTTAAACAAATGAGGTGGGTTATTTTTTTTTCCTGAAAACTTTGAGTTATTCCTTTGAACCCGTGCAAGCTGAAGTTAGATCTATTAGTTCAAATTCTGTCATGAGGTGTACTTCAGCAAATCAACTACTGCCCCAAGCTGGATGGTTCTCCTTCCTTACCACCCTTCTTAGGTGCTAATCATGTCTAAACTTCCTCTTAGTTTTAGCATGAAGGAGACAAATGGGCTGTTTCAGCACAGTTTAAGGAGTCATAGTTCATTACAGCACACTGGAAACAGCAGTGTCCAGCTGAGTAAAAGAAAAGGGGGACACTGTTCATATTCTTTTGGGCTGGAAAGCAAGAGAGTTAGGACTGTATGTCTGACAGTTTCTACGCATCACAATCAAGAACAAAACCAAGTACACTAGTATGTCACGTGGATTTTATCTGGAGATCTAATAGTGGATGAATGCAGAGGTCTGAAGTACCAACAGTGTAATTCAATAAATTAAGCAGATTGCAGCTGCTTGAAAAATTGTTGTCTACTACTCACCTGGATGGTTTTAGAACAGTAATGGCCTCCTCGTTCTTGCTGATACTTCATCAATGCCTCTGCGGCTTTTCTCTCTTCCAGAGCTTGATGCAAGAAGAACTTTGAAATATTTGGTAGAGCCACATGTGACTGATCAAAATATTCACCCTAAGCACACAAAACAGGAGCGTTAAGATTTGCTGGAGATGGGACTCACTTGCAGCAGAACATGGTTTTAACAGAACTTGGGAGACCCTTCCAATGGAAGGTGTTTCATTCACAAAGCACAAACACTTTGGAGACCTTAATCCAAATTTGTGCAATAAATGAAGTAAGTATTTATAGTATGAAATGAAAAATCACTATACTTCTACTAGAACTCCTTCTGTCCTTTTAACACCAGACAGGCAACTGTAGTACTGATGTTACTCTCGCAGTAGCAGTCAGAGATCTTCAGAATATTTTATTTATGAGTGGCTAGCATGTGTGTGTTTTGTAATTGTGTTTTGTGGAGGGTTTTTTGTGTTTGTTTTTTTAAACATACTCCCAGAACAGGGAACATAAAATGTATCCCTGCAGGCCAGCATTCCAGTCAAAATTTAGCTTTCAAAGGTATGAGAAAGATGAGGCAAATACCAAAGAAAACAAGCATAACTTTGCATCTATTTACCAGCTTAACTATGGACAATGGTTTTGCAAAATAATGGATACCACTACTGAACTATACACCTTCAATATTATATCTAGGTCATCCCTGGGAAGGCATGTTGGGAAGAACATGGATCTGTTGGAGCTAGTCCAGAGGAGGGACACAAAGTTGATCAGAGGGATGGAGCACCTCTCCTGTGAGGAAAGGCTGAGAGAATTTGGTTTGTTCAGCCTGAAAAGAGAAGGCTCTGATGTGACCTAATTGTGGCCTTCCAGTACCTGAAGGGAGCCAACAAGAAAGATGGAGAGGGACTATTTACAAGGGCATGTAGTGACAGGAAAAGGGGGAATGGCTTCACACTGAACRAGTAGGTTTAGATTAGGTATTTGGAAAAAACTCTTTACTGTGAGGGTGGTGAGGCACTGGAACAGGTTGCCCAGAGAACCTGTGGATGCCCCATCCCTGGAAGTGTGCAAGGCCAGGTTGGATGGGGCTCTGAGCAACCCAGTCTTGGGAAAGGTGTCCCTGCAGATGGCAGAGGAGTTGGAATGAGATGATCTTTAAGGTCCTTTCCAACCCAGACCATTCTATAATTTCAGAAGTATTACAACCCTAACCCCCCTACAGGCCTTGTTCTGTTCTGTATGGGAAAGTAACAACTTCAGCCACTGCCATATTTAACTATGCTAACAGATCTAACAGCTCTCACATCAGCGTATTTTATCCTTGGTATTGCCATCCCAGGAAGAGAATGGATTAGAGACAGGTACCAAAGGAGAGCCACCAGGTTACACTGGTTTGAACACTGCCTCTGCACAGCTCCAATGTCGAGGAGAATGAGAGGCAGCCGCTGGGACTGCCAAGAATCAAACTGAGGGAGCTACAGCATCTTGATCTGCTGGTTCCTAAACATGTGTGTGCAATACAGCACAGCTTCTGTCTCTTGGACACGCTCTGCACTGGAGTACACATAACTCTGTATCAAGCTGTTGGCTTGTAGCCTGCTTAGGGGAGCAAGGGTGCATTTCTTAAGTTCTGCTGCTGATTGTGTTCCCTGCTTTCATCTATTACCCTGCTTAAATAGGAAATATTTTCATCTCAGCTGTGTTGCTCTGTTTAGAAAAAAAATGAAGAAATGTTAATCACACAATAGAAGTTTCTATTTTTCTCTTATATTTTTAGGGCCATCTTGGGCCATCTGTGACACATGTACACATGTGTGACCATAAACCATTCAAGAGAAAGCACATACTGGAATGTTTTACTAAGAACATTCATTGCAGTATTTGCAGAATCCTTTTCCTCAGGTCATTCATTCTTGTTTCTGTTGACAGCATGGTAAAGACACAGTATTCTATAACCAGTTCCTCAGTGCAAGTGTGCAGCACGACTTCCAGTGGAGCCCAGGTTAACACATCTGCTTAACTGGTAAGGTAAATCTTTTATGTCATTCACTATTTAGGATGGTCACATTTCTAGGTTTGATTTATCCACAGTCAATTTCTAATTGAGTTTTCTCCATCCCATCCAGCTGCCAGTCGYTACAATTTTTTTAATCCACAGCCTTAACAGAGATTTTACTGCATACTTAACTTTTTATTGAACTTAACAGCAAACTCAATTGAAGGATCTTGGGGATATATTGAGTATAGTTTGTGTTGCTTTCCAGCGGACGCTTGGCATCAGAAGGTATGGCATTGATAATTTTGATTTTATTATTTTGATGTCTGTGTTAAGTTATATGTTGCCTTAACATGTGATATGTAGGCAGATGCAATTTTGGCATGAATGTTACATGGTATCAGAGATAACTTTTATAATTTCATGTCCAAAGTTCATGCCCGCAGAGCAAAAAACTCTACGCCGTCTGCGACCTTCATAAACTACAGTAAACCACACACAACTATTTTACAAAGTTTGAGAGAAAATCTACTCAAGCGTTATACTTGAAAGCTGTTAGCATTCCCTGTTTTTGTCCCTTTTCCCCAGGCAAAACTCCCTCTGTGAATTTCCCGAAATACACGAGCGCTCCTTTCATGGCCCGCGTGTTCCAGACCTTCCTCGTTTTCGTGGCCGTGCGGGCGCAGGGGCCGCAGCGCGGGCAGGCGGCTCTGGCAGGAGCGCTACTACCGGGGGGCCGGAGAACCCTCAAGCCCCAGGCTCAGGGCTCAGGCACCGCTCCGCCATCCCCGCCCGTCTCTAAACCCTCCTCGGTCGGGACCTGCCCCGGGCCCCGGCATCTCTTTCTCCGCCGCCGGTGGCCGCCAGGCCCGGGCGAGGGAGCGCCCGCGCAGGGTCCCGGCCGCCTCCCGGCACCTCCCGTGGCCGAGCGCGTCCCGCCGCCTTACCAGCGCCTGCAGGCAGTAGTGGAGCTCCAGCTGGGCGCCGGTGACGCCGCAGAGCGCCTCCTCCACGGCGGGCGGGAAGCCGTGCCGGACGCGGCTGGCGGGCAGCGGGCGGTGTGCGGGGCAGGCGGGCAGCGTCACCCGCGGCCGCTTGGAGCGCGGCTCGGCCATGGCCGGCGCCGCCATGGGGCCGCCGCGCCGCCGCCGCGCCGCCTGATATAGCCGGGCACCTGGGACACACCTTGCGCGCTCCCGCCGCCCGCCCTCGCCGCGGGAGGAGGAGGAGGATGTGGGTGCGGGTGCGGGGGGGCCGGCGGGGGCCGCCATGTCGTGTGTGTCCCGGGGCAGGCTTGGCGGGAGCGCGGCCAGCTCCAGCCATCCCGGAGAAACCAGCGCGGTGCCGAAACCCGCAGGTGCCGGCCCGGCCGGTTTGGGAACATCCTAAATAGTGAATGATTGGCACAAAAGATTTACCTTAACAAGCAGATGTGTTAAATTGTGCTCCACTTGAAGTCGTGCCGCACACTTGCACTGAGGAACTGGCTATAAAACACTGATTCTTGACTATGCTATCAGCAGAAACAGAAATGAATGACTTGGGGAGAAGATTCTGCAATGAATGTTTTTAATAAAACATTGCAGCATGTACTCTCTCGAATGGTTTATGGTTGTACATGTGTCAGAAGTTTAGGGTATCCCACGATGGCCCTAAAAATATAAAAGAAGAACACAAACTTGTGTTGCATGTTTAACATTTCTTCATTTTTTTTCCAAACAGAGCAGCACAGCTGAGATGAAAGTATTTCCTATTTAAGCAGGGTAGTAGATGAAAGCGGGGACGACAATCAGAAGCATAACAACTTACGAAATGCACATACTTGTTGCTTGCACCTCCTAGGCGGGCTACAAGCCAACAGCTTGATACAGAGTTAATGTGTGGTGCAGTGCAGAGTGTGTCCAAGAGACGGAAGCTGTGCTGTATTGCACACACATGTTTAGGGAACCATCAGATCAAGATACTGTAGCGCTCTCAGTTTGGTTCTTGGCACAGTCCCGGCTGCTGCCTCTCGTTCTCCTCGACATTGGAGCTGTGCAGAGGCAGTGTTCAAACCAGTGTAACCTGGTGGCTCCCCTTTGCTACCTCTCTTTAATACTTCTCTTTATGGCACAGCAGTACCAAGGATAACACTCCTAACGTAAGAGCTGCACCCATTTGTGGGCGGTCGCATTCAGCACCTCCAGTACCACCAGCAGCATGTCAGATTGTGGCCAGGCTGGGCTGAGGCTGGAGTGGCTGGTAGGAAACCACAGGCAGAGGCAATCCTGGGGAGGGAGGGAGCTGTGAAAAGTCCTGGGAGTTTAGCAGTGTATATATATGTCTTGGCCACAGGGTAAATTCTTTAGGTTTTTTGATTTAGTGCTAAAAATGTTGGTGCTGAACTGGTCCTACCTATGCAGGTTAGATCATCTTCAGTGTTTTGGTAACTAATAATCCTCAGCTTGTACAGGAACTTCAATATATAGGTTACCGACTTTTTCAACTGCTTTACAATATGGACAGTATTTCTCGAGCATTTCTCTACCTTTAATAATTGATTCAAACCAGTGGAGCGGAAATATGAGTAATCTCAACACCCTTTGAAATCGATAATTTTCTGTTCAGTGACTTTGTCTAGTAAACTCAATGTTACGTGCTGTTTTTTGGATTTCTTTCTAGCCAATCACCACTCCCCCACAAACCCAGGATGCTAAGGGCAGAATCATTATTCTGTTGCCTGTTTTAATTGTTATTGGATCTGACTGCTTAGAGCAGAGCACGCATCATCTGAGTGTAGTCATGTAAGGATGTGAGAACATTGCTCATGAGAAACTTAAATAATTCTTGTTCAGTGCCTCCGTCTCATGCTATTCAGCCCTCTTTGTTTACTGTAATTATCCATATTTTAGTTCTGATTCTTCATGTTGTAGTTAAGTTAGAAGTTTCGCTTGAAAAAACAAACTGCATTTAAGCATTTGCTCACTTTAAGCATTTAAGTAAAATTGTGAGTGAAGTATAACTGTAATGTTTGCAAGGCTAAAGTAAGCACCTAAATTCATCACATTTCATTATATTCCTTGACAAGACCCTTGAACAACATATGATGTTCTCAAGTTCTCAATAAGGGTCCTCTTTTTCACTGGAGTGTGAGGGACTTTTGCTTGGAAGATGTACTTCTATCAGTTACCTTTTAGCTCCTTCCATTTCAACTGTTCTTGTCCCTGTCCTTATAGCCAGTAAAATAGTTGCTAGTGTTTTATTATTCCAGAATAATTCTTTGACTGCATCAGAAGAGGAGGAGCAAGTGTGGTGCCTGTGTGTGTGTATGTATTGACATCCCAACCTCAATAAATACTTGATAACCTCCTTTCTTTGACCAGTCCAAATAATTTGAAATGTGAAACTGCAATAGAGAGCAAGTCAGCTACTGTCCCAATAGAAAAGTTTGTACTTGTATTTTGTTAATTGGGCATTCAATATGATAATTTCTGAGCGTATCAGCTCATAGAGGCCTGTATCTGTATTAGTGGACTTTGGTCCCTTGGAAAACAATATAAAGTTACTCCTTTTCAGTGATGGAGAGCTAAGACACAAGGGCATTTCTTAAGGCTGTCTGTGATGTATGGAGCTGATCTGAAAACTGACTCTAAAATAATTTAATCTCCATATATTCCTTTTATGGAACACCAGTTTATTTTGCTTTGTGCTTCATAGAACTAGAGGAAATACACGTCATTTGCACTGTTACCGAATGTATTGTGGAGAAGTTCAATTACAAAGTAGTAGGATTCTTGCTACATAGGATGAGGTGATGTCACATGCTGCTTGTATCTAGACTGGGGAAAATATCATCTGATCCAAAAGCTTGTGATCTCAGAAAACGCAGTGTCCTGGGGAACAAGCACTCTCTTGACTTTCTTAGTTACGACTTTTCAGCACAGAATCACAGAATATTCTGAGGTGGAAGGGACCAACGAGGATCATCAAAGTCCAATGCAGCAGCTGCCTGCTATCATGTAGGGTCGTTTTTTAAGATAGCTTGCTTTTTTCTCACCTGCCCTAACCTAAAGGGAAGGTGTTGGCATCTCTCCCAAGCTATATTCTGCAGAGAAGAGCAGGTCATTGCAGAAAGGGTTGGTGACATCTGTAAATAGGGTTGGTGACAGGCACATGCCTTGATGCAAGATGTTTTTTCATTTTCATGATTTGGCATGCTTTTGGTACAACACGTTTTAAAATACGTTGAAAGTGTATGACAGAGTGGGAAGCCAAACCACCACAGCATGGTATACAGAAGTGCAATTAAAATTCCAGCAAAATAAACTCTCTTACACACAAACCCCCACCTTCCCCACTCCTCCCCACCCCCTTTCCTTTTTATTCTTTGGCAGAGTGCAGTAGAGAGGACTGTTTATGTCTGTGAACTTTAGCAGCCTTCTCAAAATATCCTTTCTCCTGAGCCTACTTTGCAAACGTTTAGTTGTATCTGGCCATTTTCTACCCTGATTCTCTCTCATTTAAAGCTAGACACTTTAGGCTGCCCTTTATAATCTGGAGTTTATATTGTTTATTCTTTCACCACAGGTAGTAAGAGTTGTGGCTGTTTTGCTTCTCTCCAGCTACCATCTGTCTGCTGCTTTCTAGCTGTGATGGATTTTTCATGTGCTTTGCAAATAGTCTGTCTAATGCTGCCAGACTTTTCTCTCGTTCAGTGCCCGTCAATAGCTATGATGAAAACAGAGAGCTGTGCGAGGAAAAAGTAATCAACAAATAAATGTATGATATGATGCCTGTGAATTAGCCTTCTTCATTCATCATTTTGTTTTGTAATTAAGTGAAACCAAAGCTCTCTGGCAGGAAATTAAGAATGATTCATATGAACACCCGTGAATTCATGATTGCTTTTATTGGACTTGAAGTCACTTAACCCATTTTTCTTATGCTTTTCTAGTCTCAACAGGTGCTTCTTCTCACTATTCTATCCATCCCACTCTTTTTTACTTCCTTTGTGGAGGAAAAGCCAGAAAGACTTCTGAGTTGTTTTGTTGCCTTTTTGCACTGTATGACTCATAAAGTTAAAAAAGAAGCCTGAAATTTGGGATGTTACTACTTAAGTAAGCATAGAAAAATAACTTCTTTTAACTGACTTTCAGTGAAAGTAGTCATCAGCAAAACATGAGATGGCCCTGGGGAGGCAACAGTGTTGTGACAGGGCTATGAGGTGGACATTCTGGAAAGCGCTTTTTGTCTCTCTTGTCACTGAGCAAATGGAAAGGTCCAGTTTGCTATAGTGCTGTGAAATCAGCATGTTTTAGTGATACAAGAGAAGGATTTCTCAAAAATAGAAGTTAAAGCCTAGTCCCTTTAAAATCAGTCTTGTTGGTATCAAACAGAGCAGACAGAAGCCTGATTCATAGGTTTGGGTTTATAGGCACTGAAAATTACTATACAGTGCCAGATCTACACAAATTTTGCATTTATTCAGTTTAATAAAATGAGGCACCATAATGAAGTTCTGTTTGAAAAATACTTGGATTAACTTTTCATTTTGGAAGTAATTTTTTAAGTGCCTTTTTTTGGCACTCGCCTCAAATACTCCAAACCTCAGTCTTCAATTGCTTTCCTTCTGTAGAGTCTCAAGATTTTCTTCCTCTCACTGATATTTTTGTGTTTGCCAAACATCCATTACTGCAGTGTTTGAAGCCAGACGAGATGTTTGAGGATGTTCTCATGACTGTAAACAGCCTTGTATTTTTTGTCTCCGTTGAGTTTTCCCACATTGCATCAGTAGCCTGATAAAGTTGCAACGGTTTTCGCTTCTGTTGKAACTTTTATCTTGGGCAGTTTGTTCCATAGGCTTCCCTGGCACAAGTCTGCATGGCACAGATATTGAGAAGTTGGCTCATTGCCTTTCTTCTTTCRCAATGAAGTTCTTCCTTAAGGAACTTTTCGAATGCTGGATAACATAAACCATTGTGATATATATAGAATTCTTTGAAACTTTACTGATTGAAATTTGTTCTTGAAACAGAATGTGCCCACAAACATATCTATGCCGTGTCTAAGGCTAACACAGGAGACAAACTTGTAAGAGTTTCTGAAACACAAGCAAAGCTTATCTTTAACCTTGTGTCATGGAACACATATAGAAGGGTTTCCTAAGGTGTGCTATTTTCTTCTCTGCAGTGTTTAAATTAGATTATCTGTAATTAATGCTTGCTTCTACCATRGGACCCTTCCAGGAGCAGAGAGTTTGCTTCAGGTAATGCCGTGAGGAGACAGACAGCATCTGCTCCTCCTCAGCCAGGGGCTGCCGGGGCCCACAGAGCCCCAGGGCCCTGCAGTGCAGCAGGGACCCTCTGTGGCTGCTGTGCCTGATGCTCAGAGCTGCCCTGGGACTTTGGTGTTCAGGGCACCTCCTGCCCGTGTACCACCAGCCCTCACCCCCCTGCCCCCCCTCCATTCTCCTCTCTCTCCCTGTGGGCTCTTTCCCACTGCTGCACAACCACAGTGCTCGGGCAGACTCGTCCTCTTCCTTTGCTCCTCCTCTCCCCCCTCTGTATCCTGGGGAAAGCTCCATGCCAACAGCAGGTTTGGGGTCTGTGTGTAGCTCTGCAGTCAAGCCTAGAAGATGCAAGTGCATCTCAAGTGCATTGACAGACTCATTGTCTGTTGTTGCTGTGGCTGTTGTTCTGCCCCAACCTGGCTTGCATTTGACACCTTCAGCTTTCCCACAGCATCTCAAGTCCAGCTGCACAAGGCCGTGTTTGTGTGACTGCCTACATGTGTGTAGGCTGCTTAATGCTGGGGCTGCAGGTCRGACTGGGCTGTGGCCACTATTTAACTCGTGTCTAGAAGCTTCATGTCACTATTTTCTCTTAAGCACTTACCATTCTCTCCAGTGCAGTTTTAAATGTCGACAAATCACCTACACTGAGTTGTTCTTCTCTCTTTTCTCCGTATATGTACAAAATCTTTGCGTGTGCTGACTCAGCTTCTCAGCTCACCCATGTCATTAGGAGCCCGGGCTCTGGCAGCACTCAGGAGCCCATGGTTTGGATTGGGCACGGGCAGCAGGGAGAGCTGGAGCGCAGGGGCAGTCTCTGCTCCCAGCATGGTGGCTGCAGAGTAAACTCCAGCCTGGCTGAGTAAGCTCCGTCCTGGCTGGCAGCACTGGCCCTTCCATCTCCATTTCTATTCTTATAAATACACTTGAGCTGTAAGTGGACTATTMATTTCAAGTGCTACTGGCTGATACCACCCCTTTGATTTTTCTAAAGAGGCTGTGCTTAGGAGTAAGTTTCTATAAATTGTCAGGATTCATCTCCGAGATTTTGCAATTGTTATTTCGGATCACATTTTAAAAAGCATAGGCCAGCAAACATAAGGCTCATCCATGTAATCTGTCCATGATATATCTTAAATCCAGTCACTAATTGCAGGTTGAAGCCACTGGGCCTCAGCACTGGAGCATATTTAAGGGGATTCTGTGGAATTTCTGAAAACATGTGGCTTGCCCCAGGCAATGTGTTGCATAAGGGAGTTGTGCAATGCCAAACTGCCTGGCATCTGTCATAATTTGTATACCTTGCTTTTCTATTCTACCTTCACTTCCACAGCTGTGGGTAGGAATCTGTACTTAGTCTTGAACAAGTGAGAAAATCAGACTTGACATGTTGAAAAAGGCAGTGCCTTTTTGTGTGTGTGTGCAGCCTGTGCTGTCTGAAGTCAGTGACCAGGTAATGCCTTCCAGGCAGTGTAAACTTCAGTAGGTGCACTCTGTACTCCAGGTTGGCCCTTCAGGGAACATCAGACCTACCTCTTTGAGGTGAGCATGAGCAGGTGCACTTGGTACATACTCAGAATATCTGGGCTAGCAGAAGTAAACTGTGGGCAAGGGATGAAGATCCAGTAAACCATTTATTGTCTTGCTGCTGTATGCTACTGATAACCAATGTTCATAGAGTCTGTGCTAGTACCAAGAGCACCTGGTTCTGAATACAGGTACTCCTGGGAGTTAACTGGTTTGACTGATGCCATTTGCTACTTGGCTTGAGAGAGAAGAAATTAAAGCTGCAGTTGTGGTAGGAGGAGTGTGAAATGTTTGCAGGTGAAGAGGAAATGTTTCTAGATGTTTTGGCTTTCGTAGTCACCAAAAAATAATGAGTGAACCCTTTTCACAATTTTTGTAAAAGAATCCATTCAAAGTTCAAGTGAAACTGCTTGAGAAAAAAGTATGAAMAGGTTTTTTACTTGAAATTTTAAGGTGAACGTTCATCAGCTAAATGTTTGTTTTAAATTTTGTATTAAGATGRAGTCCGTGGTGATGAATCAGACAAAGCAGAAGTGGATAATTTCACTCATGGACCATCACGGACCTTAAAGGCAATGCTAAATTCCAGTGAATTAATTAGTCTTCTAGTTCCAGTCACAAATGACCCTTTATTGCTGCTTTCTGGTCAAAGCACCTCTTTCAGACCATCTTCATTGTGTAAGTGTTGTGATTCCCTAGGGTATCTCTTTCTCTATCATCTTCTGCCTAATTCCATTTTAATGGCTTTAAATACATTTCAAAAACCTTATAATGATAGGTATTAGATTGTGGTCTTGTCTCTGGCACTATGTCCCGGGCAAAGTCTTCTGTGCCAATTTGCAAGGATCTAACAATTCTTTTTTTTTTCAATTTCAGTGTCTTTATGCAGAGCACTTGATGAATTGGGCATTCTCCTGGTTTCACAGGAATTATAAGGTAGAACTCAGAGTATGTCTGGCTCCTATCTCTTAGGCAGTCAGCACCATTAATTGGTAATCTTGGGAAGTTATTTATTCTGATCTTTAGGACACAGTGGCATTACCCACAGTGATACAGTGAAATGCTTTACTTTTTGATTTTTAAACCACTCCAGTTGCTATCTTTTTTTTAGAATTTAGAAATTACRGTGCTGAGTATTTACAAATTTCACAGAACATTTTGTTCTCTGATATAAATCCTGCRTACCGAGTGCCTGCCTGGGGCAAAGACAAAAAAAAAAAGTTAGCTTTGATACTCYAAAACTGGTTGAATAAATCCTGTGCAGCTGGCCTGCGTGAAATGTGCCCAGTGACAGCAAGCGGCAGCGAGGATTCAGAGGGATAGGGAGAGCTCTGTGCTGTCAGAGGCTACAGTGTTTTATTGCTTTGGCTGGGAAGGGCAGGAACGTGTAGGTATCCCGACTGCTCAGTATTAAGGGTGYGAAGTGACTGCCTTGTGGTTCCCTCGGGCATATATGTGGACAAAACTGCTGCACAAGTGTGTAATATTGCCTTCTACGTATGCTTGTGTACGCTCTGGTGTTTTCTGATTTTGGAACTGTGGTTAAAGCCTCAAAGGGAATGTGCGAGTCTGCAGCAGCTGAGAATACRTTTGTAGCACTGGAGGTTTCCATGTGGTTGAGTGTCTGTGCTGTSCTTGGTGAGGAAATGGTGTTGTCGAGCCTGTACTGCGGTGTTCAACGAGGGAAATTCTTGGAGACTTATTTAAATAGTCAAGCCGATGCAGTACAGGTTACACTTGTCTGTGCTTGTGGATGAGATGTGAGGAAATGTTATGGATTGGGGACTGTTTTTTCTGSCTGCTGATCTCACCACCAGCTCTGTTCATCCAACTGTCTCTCATCACTTTGCTTCTCTTTGTAATATTACCTAGCWGAGACATGGTCCTGAGGGGGAAGTGACTTAAATCTCAATCTTGGAAAGTCATGAATTAAAAGATACATAGTTCAGGAAAATAAGTTTTGGAATACAAAKTTAGGAAGGCTGTGACTGGTTCACATGAGCAACTTGCAGCAAGGTCGTGTTTTCCTCTAATAGGGCATCAACAGGAATTTGGAAAGCCTGCTTTTACTCAGRCTGTGTGAGCAGAGTGCTTTTGGCCATGCTCTTCAGTGCCACCTTGGTGAATCCAGCTCCATTTTCAGGCTCCAGAGATCTTCCAGGTTCTCTRGGAACAGGCACAAGAGTAACTGCAATGAGTGAGACCAGATTTACAGAACTGGCCTCTGGAGCKCAGAATGGCAGGACTCAAAAAAGAARAAAAMAWGGAGGCTTTCATTAATACAGGCGTTTATCAGAAATACACTAAGAGGGACGTAAAAAAGAGATTTGTATGTATTGGGTGGTAAACAAATTTCCAGCAAAATGATATAAAAATGGAACTTTCCTTGGAGACAGTTTGGCCAATAGCTGTTTCTCTTTTTTTTGGTCTTCCCATGTTATTTGTAGTGGTCATACATTGAAATTATGCACTGACCTACAGGACTACTGGCCTGAGTAAGTGCTTGGCAATTCTTATGATGCTTGTGCTGAAAGACTTCTCTTAATGGACTTTGACAGTGTTTGGTTTGATTTGTTTCGGAACAGGATCGCCCTTGTTCCTGTTGCTGCATGCTCATGATGTGGACCCTGGGAGTCAAGCAGGACTGAAAGATGCACGGTGAGGTTGCACAGGAGGATGTTGTAATGTGGTATATGTAGCTTGTGACTTTCAGCTATCTGCTCTGAAGCAAGGGACAGGAAAGGTTATTTTCTTTATTGATGGAAGATCAGTGCAAAGCAAAGAGAGGAGGTGAAGAATCCTTAGGAAAACTAAAAAGAGAAGTGAAGCAGCCAGTGGGCCAAATCTTTTGCTTGTATATGTGAGCATTACTCATATAACTTCAAGAGGGTACATGCTTTAACTGAGCATGTACCAGCTGAGGACTTGGCCCATAATGTCCTTTATAAAGCTCTGATTCCTCCCCAAATAGTTTTTCCCTCCCTCTTCAAAGGGCACCTGTTGTTGGTGGAGTTGGTGATGATACTGGATTAGTGCACATGCGGTCAGCCTGCTTGGCCTCGGCCCTTTGGACCCAAAATGAACTCCAGCTGCTGTTGCCCAGAGCAGGTGCTTCATCCAGCCCTAGCAGCTGTTTGAATGTATGCTGTCATGGCCAAGAGGAGGGGGGAGGTCCTCTGGAATACCCAGAGGAAAGACTGATCAGCAGGAAGGAAGGAAAAGGGAGTGTGCCACAGAGACCTGATTTTTATAATCAGCAGACGAAAGTTGTTCTAGCMTTTCCTTGTGGAAATAGGGAATAGTGGGTGTCACTCTGTATCCACTGAGCCTGCCCAGTACCATGATGGATTATGGCTGAGGGAACACTGAAGAGCAGCAAGGCCATGACAAATGATCTCTAAACTGCMAAACTTGTATTGTCAGCTGAAGCTATGAGACAGGTACGTGATGGTGTGTGAGAAATTTTGAGGGCTGGTAGTGTGTCACAGTTGTTCAGTATTTGTAGTCAYTGGTTTAAAGCTTCGTTGAGTGGCCCAGCAAAAGTGGGATTGGGCACAGGACAGTGCAGAGACTGCTGGTCTCCTACATGTGATAGCTTGGCCTTCACACTCACACTGCCAGAGGGAAGAAATCCAAAGCAGAAATAATCTGGGGTATGAAGCAGCTACAGGGGACAATGCCAGGGAAATGGAGGCTGAGGGGATGACCTGGGGGCATATGGAGATGAGGTGGTTGGGAGTTTGAGGAGGGGGCACAGATAGCTCATGTCAGAGGTAAAGCAGCAGCAACCCAGAGTTAGAGTGACAGGGACAGGCCAAGGATGCAGGTTTCGTGGAGTAACGGAATCACGGCCTTCCAAGGGCTGAGGGCAACTGAGGGTAAGGGCAACCCAGACCTGCAGCAGGAGGTAGTGGGGCGTGCCTTGCAGAGCAGTCTCACAGGATAAGTTGTTCAAAGTCACTTCCATTGCTGGCATCACAACCAGCCTCTCCCAAGTCCCTTCCAGCATTCCTTCAACTTACTGCCCTTCAACTGTTGTCACTGACCTGGCAGCAGTTCTTCTGCAGTCTTGCACTCTGATCATTCACATGCTCTTAGCAGCAGTGCTCCTCGCCTCCCTTTCCATGAGCAYGCACTCTCTGGCTGTGTCTGCATATATCACTGTCAGCATTGTTATTGAATTGAATGTGACTCCTTAGGTTCCTGTCCTCTTACCTATGTTCACTAAAGTTACCAGAGTCTTTCCAGTTTCCCTGATAGCCTGTGTGTCCACTTTGTGTCCCTGTCCTGTGCATGGTTTTTGTCATATCCCATCAGCCAGACTTTTCATTCTGTGTATCTTTGCTGATTGCTCAATCAAGTTTCCACTGAACCTCCATAAGGAGGGGTAAATGCTAAGCAAGGACACTTCTCTCTGTAGCTATAAAAGGATTATTCAGGCCAGATTTCATTACAGCATAGCCTCAGAGCAGGAGAAAAACATGAATATTGGAGGCCTCTCTTTGTCAGGAAATGGGATTTCCGCAGGTGCTCAGTTGTAAATGCTCTGCATGCTTCTAAGGCTTGGCACATGGCATTGCTGAATCCTGATTCAGGATGCAAGAATGTCTCATGACCCCTGCCATGAAAACTGGTGTCTGGCCATGTTTGGAAATCAGCCGTCGATGATGACAGTAGATGAGTATGGGTGAAATGAGCAGCTTGGCTTCGACACTAAGTAAGACTTGTTAAACATTGTAAATACAGATGTCCAATTCATATTTTGAATAATGAATATTATGAACTTTTCTGTAGCAAGTGGTAAGAAGCTGGATCATCTTTCTTCATCTGCTCACTGCCTTCACAGAATTTGCAAGTGTGACAAAGTATTTCATCCCTTTACAGGATTGGGTAAGATTGGTAACCATAATTCACRAATAAAATTGCATAGAAATAGTCTAGACAGCCAAATATACAGATTTAAGATCACCTGTGGGGTGGCAGGGAAATTGTTTCCATTTTGGTTGATCTGTTTCTTGGGTTGGTCAGRTTATCCATCTGACTTCAGCTGTTCATTCTTTTGGATGAGAAACTGCTGCTGGTACAGGCCTACACAATTTCTGTCCTAGTGTAGCTCTTCCATCAGGTATTCCTGCTATTTGTTTTGCTTCTACATTATTAAGGAAATTAAGGAATTGGAAAAATAACACCAAAAACTCTATGTAAATGAAGTTTTCAAAGCTGTTAAGGAAATAGATGCATTAGAAATAGGGTGTTTCTGTTCTCACATACCTTGGACAAGTCACTGTTATACGTGGAAAGAAACATCACACGTGACTGTTACAAGTGTGTGATGTGCCACCGTGGAGCGGGACACATCCTTCGACATGCTCCTGGTCACTGTCCTTACGTGTTTGCCACTTGGGTAAGTTACAGTTCACTCATGCTCCTGTGGCTGTACCAGCAACAGTTCCGTGCTGTCTCCTTATCTGCCTGGTAGCATGGCTGGGTGATACCCACACCCACTGATCAAGTGGCAGGTGCTGCCCTGCCTCCTTCCTCTGTACTTCTCTTCCTCAGCTTCTTTGCACTCAAGATGAATGGAAGTGCAACTTTCTAATCTTTGTGGGGTAGTAAATATTTGCTAAAAAAACAACTTTTGTTAAGAAATAAGTGCCATTCTCAGAGTGGCCCAAGATCTGTATTTAAGTGTGGCAGCACATTTAATTTGGTTTTCCAGAGATTTTTAACCACCTACATATGGATAAGAATTTTTTGAAGCATCTGTCTTTTGCTAATTAAAATGTAATTACAAAAAGGAGCCTTGCTGATTTAAACCATTCCTAAAGGATGGCAATGCCCAGTGTCATGTCTGCTGGGGAACAACAGAGTGAAACAGTTTGGGTGTGGTAAATCATAATTTACTAATGCTGGATTAAGACTAAGGAAATAAAGAGCTCGTTAGCAGGCCTCCGTGTTTTGGGGATCTGGAGAGCAAAGGGGTTTGCTTTTTATGAGGCCCATGTTATGCTGTGCAGGAATTCCCAGTTCAGGGTCAAAAATACTGAGTGCCCTTTGACCGTAGAGCCAACAATTAGCTTCTGCCGGTAGGAAGAACAGCCTTTAAGTGGTGAGTGAACATAGGGTCAGGAATGGACCTGGACAGAGGGGCAGCACACAGTCAGAGCGAGTGACACTCTTCACACCTGCTGTGGGGCATAACAGTAGCTGGCTGCCTTAGCCCGTGGCACTACAAGCAGAGCATTGTGCTGTGACACAGCCTGGACAGCGATTGAATTACACACCGATTAGGGCCTCGGCTTCTCCCTGTCAGTGTGGACAATGGAGAATCAGAGAAGTGGACATGAGAGCTTTAGCAGGCCTTGTGCTCTCCAGCAGAGGAGGRTTAGTTTGTAAATGGTAAATTGTGTTGGGGCCAAGAGTCGTAAAACTGAACTCTTGCCCTGCTGCTGCCTCAAAGACACAGGCTCTGCAGAAAAGCCTCTCTCCCCCCTTCTGCTAAATGCTGTGATCAGGGGAGGGGTGGACATGTGGAATCTGCTCCTCCCTTTCTCTGCCAAAGAAGGAAGAAGAAACTGGTACATTTGTAGAAATTTTGCTCCTCACTGTCTCTTACTATCCTTTCTAAGGAGGGGCAGGGGATTAAATTAATCGGTCTTCTGCCATTTCCACAGGGATGCGGATTTGCCTCTCCCTGAGGTGCTGCTGGCTGGTTCACTGGATGATAGAGGGTGTCTCTAACACCTGATTTAACCTGAAGCATGCACTTTCTCAGGAGGTCTGCAGCAGGGCTGGAGAACTGCAAACATTGCATCCCTTCCCTCCTGTCATCTGCTTCCACACGACTGCAGCCTGTGCTGTGCTCTGAGCTCCCTCACCCTGAAATGCTCCTTGTGTTGGTTTGTACTGAGATGCTTCAGAGCAGACTTTGCTTTTGGTGGCAGGATCCCTTGTTGCCATGTCATTCATGAAGATGACTTTATCCTTGCCTTTATTCCACTGGGACCAGCTGCTCTACACAGAGGAACCAAAAGTGGCAAATCTTCTAAAACCTTTTTCAATTTTTAGTTGAAGCTCTACATCGCATGAACTTCTCGGGGTTTTTTTGAGAGGTAAAGGTTTCTTTTTTTTTTTTTTTTAGGAACAAAACAAAAAAAAAACCCTAAAACCACAAACCAAAAACCAACAAAACCTAGACCTACTGAAGAAAAAAATACGTCAAAACCCACACATTGAACCCAAGTTGGAGAAACAACTGTATTGAGCGACTGATAAAGAGTACAAAGCATTCCCTGGACTTGCACATCCACTCCCTCTGCCTATTAATAGCTTTTAGGCATGAACATAGACATGGAGATGGGCAGGACTAGTTTGTCATGCAAACATTTATTTGGGGGCCCCATCCTGTTTTATAGGACTATTTGCTGTGATAAAGTGGACATCTTAAAGCATTGTTGGACACAGAGGGATGTAACTGCACTCAAACTGGGTTTGGATTAGACATTCTCATATCTTGGAGTCTGCCAGTAAATAGCAAAGTATATGAGCAATGGAAATATGTCCTTCGTAATCTGTAAAAAGAAAGAGTCAGTCTTGAAAATCCATCAGTCTTTCAAATCACCTGGAGCCATATTGATCCTGAATCATCACAGGGAAATTCAACAGAGGTGTTCCTGTTAGTGATCCAAGAGTACAGRTGTGGTTGAATACATGGAAAAGTGTATCTTGTTCCAGTTGTCTTTATTACTGTAATAAATGATWTCAACTCTCTCTTCTACAGGCTTTTATCTCATCTGTTTACAGTGTCGGCATTTATTTTGTTTTGAGCTGAGAAACAATGCATACCTAGATACTCTGGGGTTGTAGGAAGCTTTATGAATATACCATTTAAAAAGAATTGCTTCTGCTCTGGTTACTAGTTTGAACTGAGAAAAGACACTCATATTTTACACTCCTGAAAGCAATAGCAGATTTGCTGTAATACAGCAGTTCTCAGTAATCTGCTYGTAAACAGTCTGTTCCAGAAAACTCCCAAATCTCTCACACCTATTTTCTCTAATAGGTGGCAAATTCTTAGTGCCTCTCAAAATGCTCCCAAGTCTGTAGGGCATGAAGGCTTTGCTTTGGTTTATTTTYTGTAAAGCTTGGTAAAAAAATGTCAATGAGAGAAATTCAGCTGTTGCTCAACACAGTCACTACTGATAACTGAGAGTTTGTTTTTAAAACTGGAAAATAAGAGCTATTCTAAGTAGTCACTGTGGGTTTGAATGCTATGGAGTATTTCAGAGGTAAGTTTTAAAGAAAAAAAAGGAAAACCAGTCATTCACGAGTGCTGATACAGGAATGACAGAGGTTAATACCACTGACATCATGTTGGAACTGTATAGCATTTTGTTAATGGTTATTAATGCCCTGCTGCTGGGAGACAGACAGTGCCAGCTGCCATTAGTGTGGTGCCYCTGCGGGTGTGCCTGGGCCTCTGCTCGGGAAGGAGAGGGCCCTGAGGAAGGCTCAAATCTGCTCCCTTCTCTGAAACAGGAGGAGAGGAGACACTGAGAGAAGGCAGTTGCAGTGCCTTGCTCAGAACAGGACTTGGAGAGTGATGCAGGAGCAGCAGACACCTACAGAGGCACGTCCAGGAGGTACTGAGTACTTCTGTTCCATTCAGATCTCAAGGACTAAACTCAAGATACACATCCTTTGGAAGAAAACGGCAAGAAATTCACACAAATTATGCCAGTAGGCCTGGGGAAGAAGKCTAAGTTCATGTGAGAGAGCATTAAAGCTCTGTTCATCAGTGGAAAGGAGTCAGAAGTGCTATAGAGTGAAGGASAAAAGCCCTTGAGAGGAAGGGAAARGAACTTTGTAATGGCAGAATGATGATGGATATGGAGCAATTAATTAGCTTTGAGTACATCATATTCTTTGTACATCCAGGTTTGTGGGTTTAGCTGCCTTATTTGGGGCTAGCTGTTACTTTGTGTAATACCTTTGAATTTCATCCACCATAAGGGAATGAAACAGATACAGAAAAGTGCAATATGTCAGTGTAGCATATCAAATTGAGAAAGGCATTTTTAGCAGTCTGTACTGAGCAGAGGTTTAAGTCTGCATTAGATTATTCCTTAAGTGTATTGTTGTTATGACAAAACTGAAAGGAGCTAAAAGCRTTTCAGTAGATCAAAAAAGGAAACTTTGATTTGCTTTCCCACAGCCTGGACCCAAAATGGGATTGCCAGCCAGTCTTGTATGGCCTGGCTGTGTACCACTGGTGAGTGGGAGCAGAACATGTGGAGATGAGTTGTGAGTCCTGCCTCTCCAAATYGTCCAGCTTCTGGATCTCTTTAAATGCTGGTGCAATGTAACCTGAATAATGCACTGAGAATGGTTAGCCAAGAAATGCCTTGTGGCTCAAGGACGTTTTGATGACGGTTACTTATCWGATGTGCTACACAGACTATTGTCTTTTCTTTCAAGCTAATTAAAAACTAGTCTATCACTACTTATGTTTTCTAAAAGGGAAGAAGATGCATGTTTGATTCCATGAACCTCAGGTTTGGGGACACAATTTCATTTTAAACACCATTAATTTTGCACACCCGTTAATTATTAGAAATAAATGGAAACCTCCATGCAATATTGTACATGTACTCCCCAGTTRTGTAGCCTAATGTTCAAACACAATGATTTGTACAGGCTCTATTTTCTCTGGTCACTTTTACAAATAGAGTTGCCCATACAAATAGTTTGCAGTCAGTTTCCTTCAGAGCAAAGCGTGACCAGCAGGAGCAGCAGGTAAAGGGCAGTAGTTATTCCCCTCTGCACAACATTCATTGTCATCATAACTGCAGTTAAATTGTTTGTCTGGTTGTCTGGTTTTAAGGATTTTCTTTAATTTTCTTTATTTTTTTCCCTTTTTTCCTTTTCTTTAGCTAACTAAAATAGTTCACGTTATTCTTTCCAGTAGCTCAGACTTCTATAATTATTACAAAAAATGTGCAAGGGGGGGGGGGGAAAAAGTGTAACCAAACACATTGACTATTTTGAAGAACTTCAGATTGAAAGTAACRTTGAAATTCTGTATTTCTTCAAGAAAATAGACTCTTACACATTAACTTCTRATCTTTGATTACTCTTTCACTCTGTTGGTAAATTATATTTAGAAGAATTTAGAATTGTTCTGGATTTGTAGCTAGTGAAAAGAAAGTTAAAAATCACTTCCAAAACCTGATCTATAGCAGATGAAGATCTTGCAGGAAAGCAGTCAGGTATGTTCSAATGCACCGAGATTTGGGTCTTCTTCTGGGTCTTCTCCTGGGTCTTGCATTATGAGTCTGTTTAAAATACTTCTTTCAGCTTTTGACTATGTTGGCATTTCCCTCTGTTGACAGAGTGGTGTCTGTCTGGAAGTTAATCATCCTGTGTTTGTGTAAACATGAACTGCTTRTGTGGAGACCTGGGTGGAATGGATGAAGTCATATGCCATGGGCTGGTTATCAGCATCTGTGACTGCTACGTACAGAACTGGACATCAAGCTATTTCTGGCTGGGTATTTTGGGGGTTTTGAGCTAAATTCTGAGTCTGTTTGTTGACCCTAATATGTGTGTGTGTGTGTTCTTCCTTCATGGAAAGAGAATAGGACTTTTGAATTGGTTAAGACAGCAATCAAAGACTTCCTGGTGATGTGTTATATCACTTGTATGCTCACAGCAGAGAAAAGTAACTCCCTAACTTGAAATAATCATGTGTGCCAAGTTACCTTCACTAGCATTGTGAGAGAAGCAGCAAAAGGTTCACATAATGATTAAACAGACTTTTAGGAGCAAAGTACGTACCTTTCTCCTAGAAACAAGTAGTAGCCTAAATGATTTCACTTACGCAACTCCAGGAGTTTTAGAATTGCAGAATGGCCTGGGTTGGAGGGACCTTAAAGATCATCTACTTCCAGCCTCTCTGCCATGGGCGGGGACACCTACTAGACCAAGGTTGCTCAGCCCCCCATCCAACCTGGCCTTGAACACTKCCAGAAATGGGTCATCCATGCTTCTCTGGGCAACCTGTGCCAGTGTCTCACCACTCTCACAGTAAAGAATTTCTTCTTACTATCTAATCTAAATCTACTTTCTTTCATTTTAAAACCATTGCCCCCGTGTCATCACATGCCCTGATGAAAAGTCCCTCTCCAGGTCTTGTAAACCCCCTTTAGGTACTGGAAGATGCTATAAAGTCTCCTTGGAGCCTTCTCCAGGCTGAACAGCCCCAACTCTTTCAGCCTGTCAAATTTCTTCAGTGTATGAGAAATGCTGAGGAGAACTTGTTTTCCTGCTTTTCTTCCTCTCCTCCTTACAAAACTGAAGGACTTGCACTCCTGCTACTTCATGGGCRATGTATTAACTCAGCAGAGGCTTTTGTATATGAACAGAGTTTACAGAGTTGTGTTGCCAAATTGATAATACCAGAGGAAGGTGCAACAGCATAAGGAGAAAATGAAGTTTGAACACCTCTTAATTAAAAGTGCAAACTGCAGATGTGAGCAAACTGCAAAGCTGTTCAAACTGTGAAGGAAATAAGGGGAACTGATTTCATTGAGAGCTGAAGMTGTTAAATAAATACTTTGTGTGGAAAGGATGCAGGCAAACTCTTGGGATGGAGTTTGGCTGCTGGGGAAGCAGGTGGTGCTCCAAAGCAATTTTTTTTAGGGGGCACAGTGTAGAGTGAATGGGCTTATAAATATGAGCACTTCAGTCACACGTCTCAAAAGAACATGTCTTCAACCTGTACCTTTTATAAATAACATAGATTACGAGGGAAGGAGTTGAAGAACTTTGTTCAAGTACTTAAATATCTGGGAACAGCCGAGTGAATCAGACTTGTCTTACTAAAAGAGTGGTGTAGTAAGTCAGACTTGTAGGCTACCATAAGCATCTGTCTCTGAATCTGCACATATGCCATCATCAAATTGCAGAACAGGGTTTGCAAGAACAGTGCAAGATTTTGGTTAGTAAGGCTTAAGGTTGAGGGCAGCTCCTTGTCTTCACAGAGTGCTTTCTTTCTAAAAACAGAGGGCTTAGTTTCCCCTGCCACAACCCTGTGGCGATTGGCAGCACCTCAGCCTGATCTATGAACTTAAAACACATTTGATCTGTATGCTGGTGCTTACTGCCAGGTCCTGCCACTGCACCTGAATAACTATAACATGCTCATAAATCAGGGGAGAGCATTCCTCGCTGACACCATCCCAAATGCCCTACTGAGCTGAAGCCTGTGTTAGCCATCAATGCCTCTTACATAAACATGTCATACCTTAAAGTAGGGTCTTGCAAAAAGCACAAACAATATGCTGGTATGGAGAGGCCACACAAAGTCAAGAGCTGTTAAGTGGGGGGAAGAGGAGGAGAAGAATCTCTTGATGATAAATATATCTACCAGACACATATGGAAAGAAAATAGTTAAGTCTAGCTAACATTTCTTTCAAAATGAAATAGTCAGATGTGGACATGGTTRTCATATGCCCTGGAGAACACGGAATCTAGGAGCCACAAGAAAATAATGGTGTGGGATGCTTTGACTTTTGTTGTATTCACTTCAGCCTGGTCTTTATCCTATGCCCCATGCATCAGATACCCAGTAGTCTGTGTATCTGCTTAGGTAGCAAAGAAAATCTGGTTGGCATTTGGTCTGCTATAGAAAGCTGAATAAGACCTATGGCTCGATTTTGTATGTGCAGTCRAAACCACTTTCTAAGCCTTGTTTAGAGTCACCTCTTCATCTGGTACCAACATTGTGGCTGGTAGTTCCTGCCTCCCTGATCTTAACCCTCACACAAGCTGATGCCAGTTTTGGGCAGGGTAAGAGAAATATTCAGGAGCATCCCAGGCTCACCTTGGTTACAGTGCGCAGCTGAGTGACTTGTAAAACCCCTGTGTTTGTGTCGGTACAGCCTTTGATCTGACTCGGGAAGGGAAGCACTCTCCACAACCGCAGCTGGAACACACACAGCCAAAAGTGACACCGGGCTGTAAAGAGCATCTCCAGCCACCCCTGTCAGATGGGTCACAAATCACGGGGCTGACAGGTGCCTGTGCTGGATCCTGCRCCAGGGTGTGCCTTGGTGTGGAGCAGCAGGTAGGAAACCTGCCTGGTGGGTGGCCAGATTGGACAAATGACTCAAATTCTCTGCTCAGGAGCAGCCTGTTGCACAACTTGTTGCAGAATTAGGAACATTTGCTTTTCCTTAAAGTGGGCTGACTTCTGCTTATGCTCTGACTTCAGGGTGGGTTCAATTCTACAGCCTATAATAGTTGTGATAGCCTAAGGTTAAGTTGTAGTATTAAGGCAAGAGGTTTTTATGAARCACAAAACTGAGCCTGCAGTTCTCCAATTGCTCATACTGGGGTTGGGCCTTCAGCACCCATGTTGCTTTCCCAAGGAGGGAGATCCAGCACGCAAGAGGGAGGTGTGAGTAGTCACATCCTGGAAGGGCTTCAAGGTTTTTGGGCATGGACTTTTCTTAAGGAATATCTAATCTATCCCTGGGCGTAATTTCTCTTTTCTAAATGTAGCTGGTGATTGTGATTGGTAAGTACTACTCTGCTGTGGGACCCTGAACTGTAGTTAGCATTTGTGATTGTGATGGCCTTCCAAAAATGCGTGTGGGAGACATGATACAATTTTTTTCCATTGCCTGCTTRGGATTGGGTTTTACAGCCTTATCCTCTACCCATATATATTAATTCCTGAGCTGCCTCTACCCCCTCACCACCTCCTTCTATATATAATTTAAGGTCTTTAGGGCTTGATCCAAAGCACCCAGCCTGTAGTAGATTGCTGTTTTCATCCTAACACCTTGCTGATGTTGTCTGGCAGCAACTCTTGCCTTATGTACGCAGTGTAGTGCCTTGTGGCAGGTCTGTGCTTTTACATCCCAGCCTTCAGTGAAGCAGGCAAGCTTTTGGTCAAAGGGACTAGCTTCCACATGACTTTTTTTAGAACCAGAAGGCAGCTCTGAACACGTGCTGGCCTCGGGAGAGGCTCCTCGCTGCTGTGCAGCTGTTGTGGGAGCTGGGGAGGACGTGGGGCTCCATAGCCGAGTGCCACATGTGCTTAGGCAGCCCCTGGCAATCAGCAACCCTGCCTGAAGTCAACTTCTGTTTAGGTGGTGGTGTTTTGCTTTTTTTTTTCAGGGAGTCACTTGATAGGGTGTAATCCTGTAAGATACTCAGCAAAGAAGCTGATACAGGAAAGTATTTCTGCAGATGCTTAATTTTCAGTGAATAAGTGGTCCTTTTATGTGGGTGGGAGCACTCATGTGCTTAAAGTTAAGCACATGCTTAAGTGCTTTCTTGGATTGGGGCCAAAATGCTAATGTGATGGAGGTTCCCTTTCTCAAGTAACTGCAGTGTTCAGGACTTCATGTGGACCCCTGGGCCTGCAGGATTACTGAAATACACCCATGACTGGCAAGTATTAGACACTTATGTTCTTAAACTTTTTGTTTTCGGCAAAAACTTCATGAGATGTTGCTATATTCTGACTTTTATGCTTTACATACGAAGGATAGTTCTTGACTAGGCCTGTGGCAGACTTGAGAAGAAACCCAATTTGCTGACTTCAAGTTAAACTTTTGTTTAAGAGGATATTTTATTTTTCTGTTCGAGGGAAAAAAAAAAGATTCCTTCAACATCTTTTGCTCTAACCTCACTGCCTTATCTCTAAATTGTTCCTAACTACACTTCTGGAAGAAAATAAGCCTTTGACAGGCACCACTAAGATATTAAATTCAAACTACTGGGAGTCTCTTGTGTGATGTTGCACTTGCTGCCGATGGTCTGCTTTGATGACAGCAGTGGTAACAAGCCCAAAGGACACATGTTTGGGATGTGACAGAGGTGTGCACCTGTCTCAGGCAGGGGGCACCGGGTCCTCCCCGTGGCAGCTTCCTCTGTGGCTGTGCTAATCACCGGGAGTGACACGGGAGTGACACTCGCCGTGCCCGGCAGACAGGAGTGAGCCAGGGCTTGGGGCTCTAAAGACACAGCTGCTTCTCAAATTATGATGCAAAGGGTCAGAGGTCACTGCAGTAAAAGCAGATAAAATTATGCTTCCTACTGCCACCATGCCACATCAAAATGGTAAATTGTTTGTTTTATAGTGGGTCTGTCAAGCTGTTCTACCATAGCAGAAACATGAATTTCTCAGATCGCTTGTAGCCCTTTAAAAACAAAGGGGTTTGTTTTCCAAATATCATGTTAGAGATTTCTTTCTGTGAAGTGTTGTTCTCTGCTGCTATAAAATTGAAGTTTTTAGACTTTTTTAAAGTGTTTGCTTGGTGGTCAGGCTTGGCAGCAGGGTGRGGGTGTGGGGCCAGCAGTGCTGCAGGATTTCTCTGCTCCGGCCGTGCTGTGTGTGGGCATGGCAGCCTGTGGGCTCCCCTCGGATACCTGGGATGTAGGATAAGCTGTTGGCAGATGGCTGTGCACAGGACGAGCCATCTAGGTTAATAACCTGGGCAATGCTGTCAGCCTTCCTGTGCATGGCTGCCGCTTCTGTTCCTGTTTCAGAAATAGGGCAGATCTTTATCCTGTGTGCAGCATGCGTTCACCTTTCTCCGAGTTGACACCTCTCTGGTGTCCTTTCCACTCGAATGTGTGTTGAACAAGGGATGGTGCTTATAAGAAACTTGTGGAACTAAGAGTGAGAACCAGGCTGGAAAAACTGTAAGAGTTCAAATATGTGAGGTATGTGATGCTTTCTCCAGCTTTGACTTTTTTTGAGTTCCTTTTTATTGTGAATGGCTTGTTAATTTTTTGTTAAATTCTTCGACCATAACTGTGACCAAAGAGAGGAATGCATTTGACAAGTGCAATAAAGCAACTGTTCCATGTTTATGGCAAGTGCTATACTTTTATGCTATTAATTCAAATTGCCTGGATTCTTATAAAACTGGGACAGTATAGGATTACCTRCCTTGCTAGAACACAGTTGAAATGGATCACACTACAAAGTAGTACACATCTCCCTATCAAATTTTAGAGGAAATAATCTTGGAGTCACAGGAGAGGCATATGTCTCTGGAGCACAACTTTTAGATGCATTTTTGTATCCAGCAAATGTTGGCAGTTCCAAAGAGAAATAAATGGAGGAAAAGGAAAATGCCATTAAGTAAAATAGAATAGTTCAGGGTAAAAGGAAAAACAGTTGCACTGCATGTGAGGTAATGACAGGAGGATACAGGTAACTTCAGAACTGTATTTTGTTGCAGTACTTTAAATAAGCAGAGAAGGTGACCGCAGTACTCGGTCCTCTTTGAAGAGGAAAAGTGGTGGGAAATGTATGTGGGGAAGAATCCTTTGAGCAGACTTCTGCTGAAAACCAGAGGTGTACAAATAATTGGTTATTTTCCTTCAGTTCGATGGCTGCACAGACAAAGAAAAATCATTTGGGACCAGAAAAATTTTTAGAGAATGAAGAAAGCATTAATGTGTTCCAAGAAGAAAACATTGCTTCAATTCCAGGTATTTTCAATTTTTTTTTTCCCTAAATAACAGCAAGAAATCTGGGGTCTTGTTTGTTTTTGTTTGTTTGGTTGGGGTTTTTTTGCTTTTTAATTAACAAGGTAGAATTCAGAAGTAACGTGCAGCTCCAAGATACCTGTGGGAGGGAGTGTGGGCATCCCTGCCTCTTCACATATGGCCAGTAGGGTTAGCATTTGTGTCACAAAGCTGTTGACGCTTTCCTGTGAGCCTGGCAGAGCAGAAAGAGGGTCTGAATTCAAGTTTCTGTATCCAAAAATAGTTCTGACCACTGAGTGAAGGATATGAAGTGGAAAACCTAACAAGAGTGACCATAGTGAACAGTACCTGAGTTCCCATGCATGTGTAACTTAGAAATATTTGTTTTCTTACACTGAGAGGGAGGAATGGGATCGGAGCAGGATAGACACCCCCAAATAAGCTGGGAAGACTCTCCTAGTTAAACCTTGCCCAACACTACTTGAGTTTAGGATCAGTTCAGATGAGTAATTAAAGGCTATCTGTTGAATTGAAATACTCTTAAGTACACTCACATTTTCTTTGAAGCCTGGTCCTAAAGATTTTTGGTACTGAAACAAAGATAAGCTGCTCAGTTGCCGGTGTCCCCTTCCAGGGAAGGACTGGATGCTGTGCCCTGCTGGATCTTGTGTCCATGGCATGCTTGGTCACTTCTGGTCAGTGACTGCAACCCGATAGCGCTAAATCCTCAGTGTCTTCTTGAAGTGACTCTACAGAAAAGGGATATTCACCATGACCAGAACAGCTTCTACTTTTATTGGGATCTGAGTGGGACCAAGGCATTTGGATTTTGGAGGTGGTTGCTTGTGTGGCTGACCCCTCTCTTTGTCAGCTCCTCATCTTTGTGTGATAGTCTCAGCTCTCAGTACCTACTAAGGAGTTAGTGTACAAATGTGTGGGTAGCTTTTTGAACTGCAGTATTTATTTGAGCCTTAAGTGTCACCTGACATTGAGGTCAGTGGACCTCACCATTCATCTTGGACAAATTCTTTTTATGTTGTCAGGCTTCTGTTCTGGAAATGAAGTTATGCTCCTTGCTGTCTCCTCAGGAGTGACAAATATAAGGCAACCAAAAAGGACTTATCAGTAATCCTGCAAAATTAATTTCATATCAAAGTTGATGACTGAACAAGCAAATATAGCTGTGTAGACGGTGTCAAGATATCCCCATTTGGTTTGAGCCAACTTTTTCCGTATTGACAAATGTCAAATATTTTCTTTATGAAACCATTCTTGAACTCTTACATTTTATATCACTATGTTAATCACTTCAGTGCTATGGTGTTTGCTCAGGTCCTTAAGGTGACTTTTAACACTAGTGGCAGAAAGAATGATCTGTTGATGCTTTTTAAGTACAATCCTGAGGTCTGTGGTATGTCATCAACCAGAGTGTGTCATTCCTTGTCCATCATGTTGCTTTTTTTCCTTGTACATGAGAAGCAGGCTTATATTTGAGGTTTTTACTTTAGACCTGTGTCCTCTCTTCTGAAAGCAATGATATTTAGCATTTTTATTCCCTAAGCAGCTCCTATAGAAGCTGTGCATGTGTAGAACTAGAAAAGAGAAACTATCTGCTGCTAGGGCAGGCTTTCTTACGTGTGTTCCTTTCTTGGAGTCCACCGTTAGATGCTCTGTGGAGCCTGGGATGAGCAGGTCATCCCATGCTATGTGTTATCCTATAGCTAATGCCAACTGTAATTTCAAGTGTTCCCTCCTAATCTCTTCCCCTCATGCATTATTTCCTTGTGCAGCATTAACACACCACATGCTGATCCACTGTTGCTTCATGGATTTAGAAAATAATCTACAGGCCCGCAATGATGTAAAACATTAAATATTGTTTTAAATATCGGAGGCGCCATCCTGCCTACACGGTGCTTAGGGTGGGCAGCACGCCAGCACGTTTGCTGGCATGTGCCTGAGAACTGGAGCATGCCTGCTCCCAGCGAACAAAGCAAAGCCCGGGACAATAAGGCAGGAACGATGACAGACAGGGAAGGGCTGGCTCATGGGTTGTGCTGTTTGACCATAATATCAGCTTTGGAGACTATACTGTCTGGAGGGCTAAGAGTTTCTTTCTACACTCCTGCCTTACTGCCTGCACCTGCCCATCTGAGGGCAGGCAAGAATGAAAGGACACTTTATAGAGCTTCCAGGGGCTTGTCAGTCTGTTATTGCACGCTGGGTTTGCACTGGATGCTTCATACTTGTTCTCTCACTCAGCATTGCCAGATAACACTGGGCTGAGAGCATTTCTTCTTAGTTTGCTTCCCTTTTTCTCTTTGCAACAGCAAAAAGCCAATTTGTATGTGGGAGGGGAGGGCTGGGGAAGCCTGTGTGCCGTGTGTGTGACTGACACAGTGGGAGTCACTGGCTGGAAGGAGACGTGAGCATGAGCATGGGAGCTGGGAATAAGCTTTCACCCCCCATCTCACGGAATGCTGCTCTAAAACTCCTCGGTGTGTGTGCATATGTGAGTGCAGGGAGCAGAGGGACTGCAGAGTGCCTGCTGCTCTGTTTTGTCTGTGGAGAACCYGTGCGCAGACATCTCCGAGCTGTGCCTTTCCTTTCAGCTCCAGAGGAGTTATTCCCTCTACAGCCCTGCCCTGCCTCATCCTCAGTCTGTGCTAATTGTTCTTCTCGGTGTGCAGGGAGTCCTGATGGGCTGTCCTTCAGCCCCTGGTTTTCAGCAATGGGTCCATGCCTACGCTCACTTTTTGGACAGGCCAACTAGAATAGAGGATTTTTTTTCTTTTCCATGTGTTGACTTGGACATGGAGGTATGAGTAACCACAGGGAGTCATCCTGCTTCCATACTGAAAAGCTGCAGTTGCATGATGTCAACCTACAAGCTGCGGAACTTCAGAGTAGTGTGTGCAGCTGCTCAGCCCTCTGAGCACAGCCTGCCCCTCTATCTGCATCAGGCAGACATAAACTGGGATATGGGTCTAGGCTGTATCCACTGCCTAAGGACTGCTGACCTTGTCCTTACATGGAATGTTTCCGATGTTGGCAAAACATCGGTCACCTTTAACTTTCTCATCACCACATCAGCTCCTGTCTTTGTGCCCATTGCTCCCAAATTCCTTGTGAAGGAGAGCACTCAGCCTTTGCAAGGTGGTCCTGCACTTCTGAACTCACGGAACAGCAAATGAAGTTTTGAAAGGCAAAGCCTCAACTACTGTTGGAAACGTCTACCCATGAGCTATTTAATATAGTTCAGTATATTGGAGTGTCTGTATGGAAGAGGCAGGAGAAAAGGGTTGCCCATGAATATTATCAGTACAAATCAGCATGGTATTAATGCAGCCAAAGGTATGGTCTGTTTATACACTCACCCTTTAATGCATGTGAATGTCCTTAATTCTGTGAGAACTTGCAAAGCCAGGAGCTATATGAACTTGGCTGTCACACACTTCTTAAAGCATTATTTCTCCTTTTGTCTGTAGATCCTGCTAATGCCAAATGGCCCAAGAACTTCAAAGACATACCACAACTTAAATCTGTCCTTCATGCTTTTGCTTCCTTCAACATCTAGCTGTGGCAAAGCCAGCTTGTCACTGGCCCTAGATTCAGGCTCTTAAATGTAAGCAAATCATAAGAGTTCATGTTACCTGGTGTAGCTGCACTAGAAGTAGGCACCATTTCTCGAGAGCTTCTGAACTGATTACAGGGTGACTAATATAGGTAAGGTACCTGACCTAATTTTATGTAATTGGCATAGATTACTTGCTGAAGTTGCTTTTTCTTCTAAGAGATGAAAGTGAACCTTGCAAAGCATTGAAGTGCTGTCTTGGAGCATTTGTAAGACACGGATGAGACTCCTGAATTTTCTCGCCGCATGCTTAAGTTTGTGTAAGCTTAGCCTCTTTCTTTTGAACAGTTGCTGTAAGTTGGAACACAAAATGAATGAAAGCCAGAAATGCAATTTATCTACAAGCTCTTAAACGCAGTACTCTCATTTTGTAACCTAGCTGACTGGCTAAGACAGCAGGTGTGGAAGCAACACTTCCCACTTCTGGCTGTCCCAGTCTGCTGTTCCTTCCCTTGCCGGCCAGCAGCAGGCAATAGTGTCCTGTCATGCTCACGTTCAGGTGTTAGTGGGTCTCTAACCTGGGTTGCTAATCAATGGGATTAGCCCTGAATGTGTGCAATAAACTCAACAAATGGAAAAGCAGAAGGAAGATATTGCTGTAAGACTATATATGTTGTTGAGATATGTATATATCTCTTCTTTCACTGAGCTGTAAGTAATCAAAATATTCACACTGAGTTATTCCTGAAGAAGATACTCCCCCATTTAATGTCCGGCATATCTTGTTGTTTCAGCCTGAGCATGTGTGCTTTGCTTCTTGTGTATTGGAAAAATGTGATAATGTACCAAACTGAAAGTTATGTGGGAAAGACATGAAGATGCACAAAATGATGAAATCTCATGGGTAGAAGGATCTCATTAAATGGACTTRGAAGATTCTCATAAATATCATTTTAATGTGACTTAGTTCACATGATAACAAGATCCATCAGCAAGATGGAGCATTACTCATAACACAAACATGGCTGTTATGTGCAAACTTTCGATGTTCTGCCAAGGTCAGTTTGTGGGGGTTGAGATGAAACTATTTCCTAAACTGTGAAAGTGATCCCGGGTACCCAGCCTGCTGGAATGCCTGGAGGTTTTATGGATTCCTTCCCCTTTAAGCCCACTAGCAGGGTATCTGCTAATGCAGGCTCTCTTTTCCTGCCTACATCACTCTAGTGAGGCTGACTTGAGGGAAAGCACTGCTTTTGACCCCTCATTTTGTTTTCTGGCTTCTTGTTTGCCTGAAAAAAGAGCCTTTACTGCAGCCTTTTCTGTAGATAACCAAGGCAAAAGGGACTTCAGGTATTGGAAAAGATGAATGTAACACTCATGTTCGAATATGACACCAGGCCCACGATAGGAGCGGGAAGCTGTCAGGTTAGAGTCAAATCTACTCTCACAGCACCTTAGCTGAAAACAGTTGTTTGGGAAGGGCTGGGGAGAGGTCTCCTGTCATTCAGGTGATAGAAATAAAAGGTAGCGAAACAGGGTTTGGCCTGGGGCTGAGCATCTGCAGTGTGCCTGCTCCTCCCACGCACTTAGAGGGCATGTGCACTTGCAGGTCCCATGACCACACAGGTTTTAGTGGCGCCTGAAGGTTGCTGGAAAGGCCACTTCTGAGGGTGCCTTCCAGAGCACCAGCTATGTCGTCCCTGGGTGAGGCTGACTTTGTGCCCTTCCCCTGCAGTTCACAGGTTATTGCTGGTCTGACTGTGCTTGCGCAGTGCTCCACAGCCTCAGCCACAGCTTCCCATCTCTGATGGCTCAGAGCAGAGCATCTCTGGTAAAACTTCATGTTAGAAGCAAGCACCAAAATGAAGGTCTCAGAGTGTTCTCTTTAACTACTTGAAGTAGTGCAGTCACAAACTATGTCTCATTAGGAACATGCCTTTTTTATAGAAGAGTGTGGAAGACTAATGGAATGAAGCTGATAAGCAGCAAATGGAGATGGAAATACGTGCTCAGAGTGAAGTGGGGGAATCCCACTTGAAGGATCAGACACAGATTTTATTCCCRCGTCTTCATTTAAATGCCTTTGGATTTTTTAAATCATTCACTCTTTGCCTGTGCTATACAGCGTGTTAATTCAGGAGTTAAAAATCTAAGGGGCATTTGTCTTTGCTGGAATTTCCAGGTTTCCATGATGTCACTGTCAGACTTGGATCCTGGGAAGCTCTGTCTTAGGGCAGGACCTGAGGATGAAGGTTCTATGTAAGTACAGAAAGTAGTATTAAGTTTCAATCAGACACAGAAAGAAACAGTAATGGGCAGAAAGGTCTTCCCTCAGCTGAAGTACTTACTCTCTTCATACCTGTAAAGAGGACCTTGCCCAAATTCCATGAACATGCTTTAAAGTACGTCTGAGGCCCCAAGYAGATGTCAGCTCTAGTGTATTTACTGTCCGAACAGAAACCTCACCCTAATTTTATTGGAATCAGCTGCCACTACTCTGGAGCAGAAGCAAGAAAAAACAAAATTAATATCTGGATAAACAGCCCATTAATTTGATGACAACTGTTGTTCTCCATTTCAGGGTCCAGAGAGCAGCCTGGGCAGTGAGCTAATGAGAACACCAGAGCCGTGCAGCCTTGGGGGAGGTGGGGGGTAGAGAAGAAAACAGAACAAACACTCTTTTTGTAGCTTGGAGCTAAGGGGATTCAGCCAAAGGTTAATTGCTTTCTACCCTAAAATGCTGTGAAGTGTTGCTGCGTGGTGTCATACAGCTGCTTCATCCCAGCCTAGGGGTGTCTGTTTCACTGGTGGGTGGCATGAGCCAAGATCCTTTTTTTAACCGCACGGGGGTGTTGCAAGGTCTCTTGAGTTAAGACTTCCAAAAATCTGGTAGAGCTTGGTTGGTATTGTTTAGGATATCACTGCACCATGGGAGCAGTTAGCAAAAACACCAAAGGAGCACCGAAAGAGCTGATTGCTCTTCACTAGGAATTTTTTTTAAGGGGATGCAAGTTCATTGTTTCTGCTGATTCTTCATTAGACAATCAAGTGAAAGATGCTGCAGGAATCCAAAGATAAGTATCGAAACGAGTGTAATAGTAAACTTCATCTTACTGTCCCCTTTGTCTCTTAGCCAATGTTTCTTGTGTGAACTTTAATGCTCAAATATATTCTTCCTAAGACTTTTTTTCTCCATGCAGAATTCTGCTCATGCAACTTTCACACTGTGCAGAACTTAGAGCAATAAAATAACTTTCTATTAGTTTGGGGCTGTTGTGACAGCTTGGAAGTGTCCTGCTAGTTGGTGGGAAGTAAAAAATTAAAAAAACCCAGAAAGGTGGAAGCAGGAAAAATTACCCTGCGATTTTGTGCAGTCTTGTGACACTGACCAGGTTTCCTTGACTGGAGATTATCATGGTGGAAGAGAATTAGAGTATTTAAGTTGGAAGGGACCTACACTGAGTATCTAATCCAACTCACACTGGTACTTATGTGATTAGATGGAAGTAAATGGAAATGTGRTGTCTGACCTGCCTCTAGAGTGGGTAAATTTCTGACTTTAGTGTTTGTAGGTGAAGTCCCAATATTGGACTACTATCACTTTTCCGACCTGTTTGTCTCAGTTTCTCCTGCCTGGTCATTCTGCCCATTTCTTGTGAACATTTTTTCCTTTTACTTTACTTGTGCTTTCAATGTTTCTTTTAGTTCATGGTGCCACAACTGAAGTTTATCATATATAGGACTTAAATTCATGACCTGTTTTTCCCAGGTAGTTTTAAGACATTTTCTAATTGGGTTCTGATGATTAATCTGTGGCTGGTCTGGACACAGGATGGGAAAAGCTTACAGGTTTTGTCCATGCTGAAATCTACCTGTGGATGAAGGTAAATATATCAGAAGAATAATTGATTTGATGAGTAAAACAAATGTTTATAGCCCAGAACTGTGTGCCTGAACTTCAGCTGGGCTACAGAGCTGCATGGATGGAGAGGCTGCATTGTAGCAGTCCTTGTACGAAAGGATGTTGACATCCACTGCCGTTGCTGAGTAGGTGTGAGCGCAAGGGTTTCTGCTGTGGTGGCTGCAAAGAGTAGCAATGGAAATGCCCTTCCTTGGGATGGATGAGACACCCTTGACCTGCTGCAGCGGCACCTGGATCCTGACATTGTGTGCAGTGGTGGGGTTTTCCTTGAATGCATGTGGAAAGTGCTTTCTTTAAAAGGCTATGAAATCTTAATGTTCTCTCCTGGCTCCTGTGTAGTCCTGGCTGCTGTGAAGTTCAATGCAGGCATCTTATGCSCTCATGTTTCTGATAAGGCTTTGTGCTGCCATATGGAATTTTCTAGATATTATAACCTTTAGGTCTGTATGATGAATATGCTGTAGTAAGGGCTCAGAACATTTGTGTGGCCATTTTAACTGGCAACATGTTGCTTTGGAGAGCAAACCTTCTGCCATGACAAACTTTGGTGCCTCTCAGTTGARCCTTGAACAAAGGAGTGCCATTGTGAAATTATCCTTAAAATCTGTCTTAGTTGCTGTAAAACATCCATCTCTTTTTCATCTTGCTGATGTTTTCTAGCTGAAACTGGCTGCTAGTATAAAAACTACCTAGCCTACTTCTGTACTACTAACTTGTGCTTGAGCAAGTGTGTGCTGATTGAACGTTGGAGCTTGAGTATTTTCARTGCTCAGCTCAGGTAAGGAGGAGCTGTTTCCTCTGTGATTCTTATACTGAATGACAGGATGGTCTGAGAAAACCCTGAAGGTTTCATTAGTGTCTCTTCCTATCTCAGTCATGTGTGCATGGCTCACTCTGCACTGCTCTGTGCCCAGACTGGTTCCACCCAACTACCAAAAGGCAAAGGGTAGGATCACAGCACWGTTCCAAATAATCAAGCTTTCTCCAGACTTAATCCCCCTCAGAAAGGAGGAGATGCAGGCAGTAAGGGAACCAGGGATAGGTGTGCTCGGGGGCCTTGTGTGCCCTTCATATGGGTCCCTTCCAGTCTCTTTCTGACAGTAAAAGAATGGGYCCCTAGAACTCTAGAAGCAGTTCTTCTGCTTCTAGAGAATAGCCTTAGCCATGGTGCTCAGGCAGCTAATGGTCAAACTGGGAGCACAGGCAACCCTTAGTGCAGTTTTACCATATGTGAAATGTGTAAAGCACTTTTTCAACAAGATTTTGGTGTGTTTTGCTTCTGAAGTCCCCTGTTCCAGACAGGGTGATGTACCTCTTTGTTGGAGCTTTTGTTGGAGCTGGGTATCACAAACAGGATGAGGCTCTCTTTCTGCATGTCAGTACAATAGAAAACCATGAGTTTTTCTAGAAGAACCTTTCTGTGTCAGCAAGATTGCCTAAACTTTCAGAGAGAACTGCAACCCACCCTACCAAGGGTAGCATTGCATGGTATCACTCTTGTTCTCTTTTCCTTACTTATCCTCTGGCCTAACTGAAGGTGCTGACTTACTCGCAACATGAATGGTCGCTGAGCCCAGTGGGACTGGGGAGAGGGTTTGTAATGCTGCTTGCATGACTCTATTAGCAGCAATTTGGATGAGTAATTTGGTGGAATAGTCATGAGCCATCTGCCTTCACCTGCAGTTGCTCAGCAGCCTGAAAGTGCATTATGAAGTCAGCTTTACTAGAACTGACCCTAGTAAGTTCTTTGCTTTTCATTCCTGGAACTGTTGCACAAAGTTAACATCAAGAGCTGTCTTGGAGTCCTGGATCTTGTCAGGGAAGCAAATGGGAAGTCTGAAAGATTCTACAGGGTCTGAGAGATCTCCAGTGTAGCTTTAGACTTTTGTGACTATTTCATGGGAGACAACTTTTTCCTCATTTTCTTTTTTTTTCCACTTGATAATAACATCAAACTCATTTTCTGCAAACCTGCTTTCAACGGTCTAGCTAATTGGTACTGGAAGTAATTGGACACACCTAATGAAAAGCATAGTGGAATTCTGCTGTGAACTGCAATGTTCTCTTCAAGTCACTGGTCTCTTCCATTTGATAATTGTTGTAACAGCAGTTAAGTAACTTGACTTCTCCCCTTTCCCGCCAATGATGAAAGCTTGAAATGCGTCTTCAAAACCGTAACTCTTCTCTAAAGTTTCCTTAACAAAATGGCATTTCTTCCTCTCTTAATATCTTKCTATCTAACATTAGGCTGCTGTTCAGCCTTCAGAGATCTCTGACTGGAATAGTTAACCAGGGAAGGGCTTTAGATACTCTAAGGCTGCTGCTTATCTGGAGGAGTCCAAAGGGATCATGGTGCTGCTGTTTATTTGACTTCTGTCTCTTCTTGTGTAGAGAACATGTTCATCTACTCTCAAATCCATAGTAGATTCATATTATGTGCTTACCTGGTCATTCCTTACGGGATTCTGGTCCATACCCAGAGCTGTAGTGTTTCTGGGCAATAGCAGCACTTGTTCTGCTGTTGTGGTTGCGGCTTTTCCTGGTGTGCCCCTGGCATGGCAGGTGCCACATGGACAGTGTGTTGAGTTGTTCCCTCAGCTCTTGTTTAGGATTAACTGGACACTGTCTTCCTTGTGCTTTGTGAGGGTTCTCAATCCCGTACCCTTCTTCCGCCTTTGGAGAGGCAGTGGAGACATATACAGAGGGCACCACAGAGCTGTAAATTGCTGCCATCTACCAGCTCGTATAGGGAGTTCCCACCTAGGGTGGTGTGTGCTGGGATCTTTGCCCTAGCTCCAAATCCTGGCTCCTAGGATTTGTCTTTGACTGGGCCTGTTCGCAAACTCTTGATGAAAATGGATGCCTCRTGTAATCTCTTCATAGACAAACTAAACTTGTCTGTAGGTGCCTGCAAAAAAACCCCCAAGACCAAACCCAAATGAAAACAACAACCAAAAAACCCAACCCCAAGCCCACAAAACCCCCCCAACCAACCAACCAACCAATCAATCAATCAATCAAACCAAGACGAAACCAAAAAAACAATGTGGACCTAAGGTTTTTAAGCAGTCACTGTCTAGCCTAACTTCTGTGGGACAGACTTCTTTATGTTACAGGTTCCTGTCCCAGAGGGGTTTTTAGCAATCAAGAGGGCTGGAAGGTATTTGAGCTGCTATACTATAGCTTGTTCTCAGCAGGAGCTTCTACTCTGTGTTCAGTCCAGAGAGGGTCTTAGCCCATCTCTGTGAGCATAGCTGTAATGCTATGAATTATTTCTTGTGGAAACTTTAGCTATTGTGCTTAGTGGGTTTACAGGAGCTTTTTCAGTCTGCTTTTAATGTATTTGTGTTGGTGGGGATTCTGAGTGGAATTACATGCCCAGGCTTTCAGATAACTGCTGTAAATACACAGATCCACTCTAGTCTCTTACTTCACAGTAGCAGCTGCTGCGGTGTTACAGAAACTTCATAGCTTTGACTGCATCTTATTAGTTCAGCACTCTATTAATATCCCACAAGCTTTTTGTATTAGTTTCCACACTTAATATTGGTTCTCCTGCCTTCGTCCCTGCCCCCCCTTCACATTCAGTGATTAAACTAAATTCATCTTGGGGCTGTTTCATTTAAGATGCCCTTGCTGCCCACACCAAAGAGGGGAACCAGACTGGAAGCAAACCAATTGTACTAACAGTCACCTGGTATATTTAGTGGCAATGTCATCTGACATGCATTTATGCTCAGAAGTAGCGTCTTTCTGCTTCTATATGGAGCATTTGTAGTGCTGGCAAAATCTTTCCAGAGAAACAGCTGCTGATTGGCTCTTCTTGTCTATTTGGGGAAGGATCTGTCCTTAAATACTTAGTTATTCTGCTTTCTAAAAATGGCATCAAGCACTTGGCACTATCAGGATTGGACTTCAAACTTTACTGAGACGAATTGGGTGCATTGCAGCAAGACCTGGTGAATCCTTGTCTCCCCTAGAGAAATGACTGCAAAAGTGGGTGGAGGTACATCTTGGGCAAGCCAGTGCATGGGGCTCTAAAATGCAAATTACAATCTTCCCCTGGAAGGCTCTAAAACCAAATATCACATTTGGTTAAGCAGCTCTGATGAAATACTACAGGACTGAGGTGCATCTCAGCTACTATTTCTCCTGAATGTAAAGAAATCCCGTCCCAAATGGCAGCAAAGCCTCTTCTTTGAGGTGATGTGTCTCAATAAGGTGGAGAATACAGGTTGTCTTCTGAGTAGGGACTGGGAGCCAGCTTGCCTTTGCCAGTCTGCTACTGACCAGAAACAGGGCAAGGAGGAAGGCTCCCTCAGCATTTGGCTGGACTGCTCCACCCTCCAAGTGCATAAACCATCTGGCTGTCACCTAACTCTGAGTGAGGCACAGATTCTAGGTTGAGCAGCTCACCAAGAAGAATAGAAGTATTTTATCCCTTTGGTTGACAGTAAGTGCTTCCCACTGGTCCTCAGAGCTTACAAGATCAGGAAAACATGACATCCAGAGAGCWGGTAGAGCACGGAGAGAAGGGTTTTACTCCAGAGCCCAGGGGTTTTGCTCACCTCTGAGCTCTTGCTGTGACACCTCACACAAGGGAGAGCAGTGAGTGAATCATGTAATAGCCCTTTGAAACAGAGGCTAGCTTAGGACAGCTTGAGGGTCTAGGACACTGAAATACCTTCCTGTCCAAAATAGTTTGAATTAGTTGATCTGCATGGCGTGCTGCCAGCCTTCAAGGAGAACTGGGGAGGCCTGGCTACTGGTCAGCAGGCTGGACTGGATGGTAGGAAGTTATTAATAGCCGCTCTTCCATGGAAAGAATGAGTTTGGCTTAGATGGGATGTAAAGCCGCTAGCTGGTACAACAAGTGAACGCTGGAAGTCTTGTCTATTATCACTTGAATGAGCTTGTTATGGCTTATGGACAGCTTTGAGCCTCATCGCCTGAGGTCTCCTGGTGTTGGCCTCTGACTCTGAGCTGTGTGGTCAGGCAGCACAGGCGCAGGTCTGAAGAAAAGMAGCTGTCAGCTCTTGGTCAGCCTCAGGGTGTGGTGGGTGTTTCTTCTGTTCCTCAGCAAGTTTGGGTTCCCTCAAGTTCCTTCATGCTCCAGTTCTCTCCTGTGAGAGTCAGCTCTTTGTTTCTGGAGCAACTTAATTTAAGGACAGAGAAGTAAGAAAGATGCTTTTCCACACACTAAAAGTTTTGGAAAAGAAGATTATCTCAAAAACTCAGACATGAACAGTGTGGAACAAAGGGTGGAGGAAATTTAGTGAAGTAAACAAATAAAAATTCTCCTCTTGAGTAGAATGGCAATGAGGAATTTCTTATGGGGGATTTAGCTGGATCAAGGGTTACAGTAAAGCACATGAATAATAGATTAGCTTTATAGCAACAGGTCCTTTTAAAGGCTTGTGGATAGAGTGGCTTTAATGATGTTATTGTGAGTATCTGTTGGACTTGTTCTTGAGTGTTTGATTAGAGTTTGGCATTTTTAAGGTGAAGGCTAGGAAAATCAAGTGGTATTGTCTTCAGTCTGAAGCTTCTATTTCCCTTTGTATCCTTCAGTTCTCTTCAGGAACAGCAACCCCTGGCAGGAAACTAATACAAGGCTCTGTGTTAATACACAGAGGTGTCCAAGCCAAGCTTTGTTTCAGTGGGACTGGCATTATTCATCCCTTGTAACAACTGGTGCTTCTTAAGGGAGCTGCTAGCTCCCAGAATAACTGCGTGCATCAAGTGTTGTCTCCCTCATCCTAAAGTTCACACTTATGGTTGTCCTGCTTAGAAAGAGGGTTTCCAACAGAGAAGGAAGGGGAATGAACAACAGTTGATGGAATATCCATTTCTTATTAAAAATAGTTCTTGTCCTGACTRTTGTAGGGAAACTCTATTTCCTTGGTGCCTTGTTGCTGATCTCTGCTCTTGTCCGTTTGATTTCTGCCCTGGAAAACAGGTGTAGAGATGCTATAAGTAGCAAGAAGTCTAATGCATGCAGTGAGTTCCTTGCAGACTCTAAATTACAGTTTTCCTTCCTGTGCTACAACCTCAGGTCCCTGACCTGCAACTGCAGCATATTTTCTGTGACTAACAGCTGTAATTCCCTAATTATCATGCTCTGTTCTCCTGCTGTGCTGTAGATTTTGTTACCAAGGAAGCAAACCAAGTTTCCTCATTCCTACCCTTGCTCTGTGTACTCCCAACTGTTTTAAATCCACCATTTGATGCAGCCCATAAAGACAAATGACTATCTCTTGTTTCAAATATTCAAAGTCTCCAGAATGTATTACGTAGCTACATGCTGGGGACGAAGAGGGCAAGATGAGTCTTTCTGGCCTTTCTTTTAGTGAAGGCAGCTGGTCCAAAGCTATCCCCGGGTTAGAAAAAGTACCTTTATTAACTGTAATCATCCTGTGTGGAGTGCTGGACTAGAGGTAGTCTCAAACAGTGGGCCTAAGTAAATAGCACTTCTGCAATATGACTGACAAAACGTCTGTAAAACCCTGGAAAAGGTGTGCATTAAACCCTGATGGCAGGTTGTGTGTGTGTGCTGTAATTGCCATACAAGCCTCATCGTTTGAGCATGACTGACAAGGGGCCAGTTCCTTTTTGCCTCCACTGCTGTTGAGGTTGGGGATAAATGACTGTGTGCCACGCAGAAATGAGAATAAATCCAGGCTAATCTGTGTTAGAGCAATACCGCCAGACTGTATTGTGGCAGATAAGCAGCTGATTAAAACATCACAGAAACATCTTAAGCAGCAGAAAAACCTTCTAGTTTTCTAAACCCCCACAACTTAATGTTTACCCTACTAAGTATGCAAAGGCATATTGCCTACTGCATTCCCCTTAGGCTTTATTGGATGCTGCCCATCATCCTCCTACAGGATGCACAAAGGCAAGTCTAGTGCTCTAGGCCATTGCCAGTCTGGACTCCATCAGTCTAACGTGGCTGCGTCCAAGACATTTGCATCCAGCCCCCATTGCTCTGGGTGGCAGTTGGTGACAAACAGGAATGCTTTCCATGGGTCCTGCCTCCAGTGACTAATTCATGTCTCGCTCCAGAAATATCATCCAAGTTGCAACATGAATGATGTCTCCTAGGTCACAGGATAAAAATTACTGACTCCACATGGGGGATTTTCTGCTTGACTCCTCTGACCATTAAACTAAGAGGGAGGAGGCTGCTCCTTCCTCTGGATCACTGGAGTTAAATCCACAACTGGGTCTAGCAAATGTGACACCCGAGGCGGGGGTGGGCAATAAAGGAAATTATCTGCTTGKCCTCAATCAGAGGAGAAGGAAAGATGAAATACGACTGCCAAAGGAAAGGAGTAAGTTTAGACAATACACCAGATGTCACTRGACATAAGATTGTCCAGCACTGCTTTATCTACAGACTTCACAAGGGACTTCATAGAGTGCATTATGTAGCTGGCAAGCATGGATCAGGTATGGATGCACATAAATCTGCGGGATCCATTGCGGATGTATTTTCACAACAGAATAATGATGGGAAGAACTAGATAACCGCTGAAGATGCTTTTGTTCAGTTTCTGCAACTCTGCTCTTTTGCCTAAGTGTTTAAATATTAAGTATTGCATAGCTTAGCAAACACTGTTCAGAATATATTAGTGTAACATGRAAACGTACTTTTAAGATGCATTAAACCCAAGGTTAGAGGAACAGAGTAAAACTTTTGTACTTCATAGAAACTCAGGTTGTGGAGGTAGTTCAGCTGATGTTTTSACTTCATGGCACCATGACCTGGTGTTATGCTTTGCTAGATTGTACCTGTAATAATGTCTAATCTGTGCAGGCATGTAAAGTCTGAATAAAATTCAATTTTTTTTGAGAGACAACTTACTSTTTGAGGTGATGGTACCTGATTTAGGTTTCTGAGGTTGCTTGCTGAGTGTACCTGTCCATACTTGCAAGGCTTTCTGTGGTGGCCAGCAGGTTGTGGTGGATTTGCCTGAGTCWGAGGATGGGAGGAGTCACCTGCATGTGTTGTGTTACCTGTCCCACGTTCTGTCACCCTTCACCAGCAAGGCAGGCAGGTCCCCCTCACCCCTACAAGCAGCATTCTTTCTCAGCGGTGTCAAAATCCCCTCTAAAATAGGAGTTGGATGTGTAATTAAAAACCTTTATTCAGAAATAACAAAGGATCCAAGGTGTCTTTTTCCTTCGACATGGCCTGGGAGAAACTACCTTGTACCAGTCTACTGCTAATACTCATTAAATTGGTACCTCAGAGGGGTATTGTTGGAGGAAGTCTCATGCACTGAAGATGTGACTCCTTATGTGGGAGTTCTGAGCTGTTCAATGCATCCAGATTTCATAAACTGTGCAGATGAACTTGTTGTCTTCTCCCCCCATGAGCTCTCATGGACATGTGCTGCTGGTGGCCTCAAGCTAGGAGYGAGTGACTTTTGGTGGATGGCTGTTGGGGAACAGAGAGAGTGGCACTCAGGTGCTGAAGGACCATGGAAGGGAGGAGAATGCCCTCACCTGTTTCTGACTCAATGAATAAACAAACAATTAAAAAAAACCCAACCAAACCAAGGGACYGGTCACCTGTATGGGACAGAAAAGTATGGCAAATTTAGAAATTTAGAAATTCATTCTAAATAAGMAAAATRTAATTGTTTCATGAATCTTTTATAWTGTGGGTCTCAAACAGGAATGCTGGAGGCAGAAACTGTCTTGAGTACAAAGAGAAGGAATCATTCAGGTCTACTGCTCTTAGAGGAGTCCAGTGGTAAATCCAGGAGTCAAGCCTGACTGGGAGGCAGCTCAGAGGGTGCCTGGCCGTGTACAGCACAGACAGAGTGAGTCCTGGTCTTCTCAGCCCCAGCACAGGCCTGCACCCCAATGTAGAACAAGCAGCAGCTTATTGTGCTTAATGATGCCTTTTTTTTTTTTTCTTATAGTGCAGGCTTCCATCACAGCAAACCTAGTGAATCACTCTGTSCAGGATCGATAGAAATACAGCTCTTGCTCCAGGCTTGGTTTATTAACAGCACYAGGAGCAGTTGTGTGAGAAATCCGTGTCTCTGCCTGCTAGGCACGCATGTCCCTCCATGGAGAAGGAAGATGTGTGACCATCAAAGCTATGCTCAGCAGCCAGGAGCACTGTCCTGCAGCATTCCTGCTAAGGCACACTCACAGCTGAAACTCTTGGGCTGTGGCACTGGGGAGTTGGGTTACACAGGGAAGCAAACTGACCCTTTCATAGCTGAGCATCTGCTGTGCCACAGCACAGGCACAGACAGAGTTGCTTGGGGGCTACCTCTGACTTGCTCCTGTGGAGGTAATGTTTGCTGAGAGTGTGGGAGGGTGCATCTGGTTCTCCTGAGAGGGGAGAGAGGGTGTGTTGGTAACCACCTTGCTGAGATGAAATGTTTTACTTGGAAAAGAGTGCATATACTTGGCAAATAAAATGGAGCTCTGACCAGAGAGTTGTGAATTAAGTCAACCAACTTGAAGCCTACATTGCAGAGGGATGGTTGCTGTACCATAATGCTAAGGTATAAAAGCTTTTTTGTTGTTGTTGTTGGTTTTGGTTATTTGGCTTCAAACAAGTGGCTCAGGTAGGACATTGAAATTAACCACTGTTATTAAATAATTGGGGGAAATGAGTGTCAGTCTCCAACTTGTAACAGCCTGCTGTTCCTGAGCTATCCAACTGTGTCTTTAGCACTGTGCATGGCTTAGTGTGTACCACCAGGCACAGCATTGCCTCAAGGAACACTTGAATGCATCCTGGTATTACTGAGGGTCAACAGGATAAACGCTKTGGGAAGGCTGGGATGGTCTAATACAAATATTATGGATGTTATTTGGTGGTTAGTTAAAGGTGATGGGCAGAGGAAACAACTACATCTGAGTGGAGATGGTGAATGCTGCCTTCTCCGCTCTGCTACAGAGGGGGGATGTGCTGTGCTTTGCTTTTGCTTTCTGTGCACCCCACCAGTGTAAGAAAGGAAGTAGCTGGGAAACCTGAACTGGGAAAGCATGAGTAGCACCCAGATCCTGTCTCCACTGCGTGTGGCTGATGTGGCTTGTACCCCATGTCTGCAGCATACACCTACTCTGCTTTTCATGTGTGCAGTGTGTAAGTGCTGTGCACCAGTGGGTTTTGTGTGTTTTAGGAGTGGGGGGGTGTGTTTGTGTTTCAAGTGTGGTGTGCACGTGGGGCATGCACGAGTGGTTTGTGTCTCACACCTACAGCATGAGTGGTTTGTGCAGTGCAAGAAGCAGCACCCCTGGGTGCCACTGCATTCCCCCATAGCTGCCCTCCAGCCTGCTGCAACACACTGCATCCCCCTCCTGCCCAGCACKGGTGTTGTCATGGCCAGCTGCAGCTGTCTGGGGACGAAGTGCCCTGTTGGGGTGCCAGCCAGTCTGGCTGCTGTGCAACAGGATTCTGCCTGCAGTCCCGCTGGTTTTTCAAGGCTGGAAGTGTTTTCTGTGTCCCAGTCCCCCTCAGAGCGCAGCCCTGGCTCTGTGTGAGCTGAAGCCCTGTCAAGGGTGGCCTAACACTCCCCTGGCACACAGGAGCAGGTTTCTGTGGCTGCAAGGGCCACCCATCAGATGCAGTCCTGGAGGTGACGGTGCAGGCGTGGCAGACTGCTCTCATGCAAGCCTTTCCGTGGGAGCAGGAGAGATGCTGAGGGTGCAGGAACACGTCCAGGTGGGGTGGGAAAGAACTGTAGCTCCTGGAGCCAAGTCTTCTGCTCTTCATCCTCAGGGAAGCACATCTGCAGAAAACTGAAATCCAAGGCAAGGTTGTTGATAGTTAGAGACATTTCTCCCTGCAACAGTCTGCATTTGTAACTAAGCGAGGGTCAGTCTGCCAGCCTGAKGGGGGGATAGGTCTTGCAAACATCGACACTAGTCAGTGAGCYAAAAACTCAGTGAGGCTTGGGCTCTGGAGCTGCTTTTGACTGTTTTCCCTGTATTCAGTTGCCCCAAACACAGAGGAACCGTGCAGGGAGGCATTAAGTGTTTTCAGCCTGCTCACCTTAGTGTCCCAGCTCTTGATTTATACCACCTCATCAACTAGGCCACAATTCTTCTTGGGTTTGCGTTTTAACTTACCTGAAAGAAAACCATACATATATCATATCACTCTGAGTGTTAGAAGTATTTATCTTTTATTTACAAAGCAACTCTTTCAATCTRTATTTAAAATACACTTAAACAGCAAATAGATGAAGCAGGGGGAGGAGGTGCTATACATACCTCAACAGCAAGACAACCCCCATGGTACCAGTTTCCTTCAAAGGTCTTCCACTGTTTCACCATCAACCAGAAAAGGCTGACGGGGGCTCCTGGGCACGTGCAGAGGGGATTTCTTCTGCAAAATTTCTTGCACAGAGCCTGTGGGCTCAGCTGCTGCCTGAAACAAGAACCACACAATAGAAAAGCTGCAAAGATTTGACCCAACAGCTGCTTCATCTTCTGTACTGATTTAAAGCTCCAGAGCCCTTTCTCAACCTGGCAATAAAGTCAGGCATTTATACTTTTTTTTGACATGTACATAAATGATATATCTATRGATATGTGTATATATACAGGCATACAGCCACACGTAAGTACATATATATTTACATATTTGTACATATGTATGGATAGATAGACAGATGAAGATGGACATATACTTGACTAAAAAAGACACTTGGAGTGCCCAATTAAGAACCAAGCACTTCATTATCCATTTCAGCACTGGGTTGCAATCCTGTGCACCTCACTGGCCCAGGTAGTAAATTAAAGTGCAACCTTTTCTGCTTTAGCCTGTGTGGCAGATGGCACGAGTGTGCAGCCTAGGGGCCAGCAGCAGGTAGCGGCCACTAAGGGCCAGTCAGAGACCCATTTCCACCTCAGCAGCTGAAACTGTGCCTTGTATCCTTTTAAAGCCCCCAGGCCACAATTTTTAAACAGGGAACAAAATGAGGTTGAGGGAGAAGAGACAGCAGGAGTGGGGAGAACTGTATTTCCAGAGACACAATGGTTCCTGGTGTCAGACAAGAGGTTACCAGCCCCTGCGCCGGGGTGAGGCTTCCTGGTGCCTGTGGGGARATGGCTTCTGCCACTCAGCTGAAGCCCATCATTTCTTCCTGTGGTTTATCCCATTCCAATGTTCTCCTTCCCCTGGCTCAGTCTTAGGAACTCAGCCTTTGGTTGAGACACAGGCATTAGGTCAGCTGCTATGCATTTGTAGCCRAAGCATGTTCAGCACCTACTTAAACAGCTACAGCCCTTTATGTATATATATAATATTGTATTTTTAGATAAATAATAATATACAATCTCTATTGATATGTGTAGATATACATAAATGATATAAAAGATCTTTTATAGAAAGATCTGTACAAAAACATCTGGCATATCTAGGTGACCATCCAAGACTGCCCCAACACCTCTGTCACCCAAAAATGGGTGCAGAAACATGTCACCAAAACCAAGGCAACTGGAAACCCAGGCACAAACAGTGCAGTGTTTGGTCACACACCATGGCTCTGCTTGTTAGCCTGTTTCTTGGAAGTGAAAGCATAGRGTAAGTTTCTCCACAACATATGTTTTTTTCATGAGAGAAAAGCATCTACRAAATTTACAAGACAATTCTATAGCTGTAACGGGAGCTTGTACTGTACGTGCTTCTGGTGGTGCCTCGTTACCAGGCTCATGCTATAGAGACCTCACTGTTATCTGCAGAAAACCTGGCCTCACTGGGCATTTTCTGCACCACGCTTTGCATTCCTCCTCCTTTCCCTAATCGTCCTCTCCCAACAAAGGTTCTTTTTTTCGGAAGAATTAAGGCACAAATCGTCGTATCTGTTCCAAGGGCAGAGAGCGTTGGTCTTACTTACTCTGTGAGGAGTCCTGGCATTCATGGGACCCCAACAGCTGGATCTGAGCATTTCCTTTAATTGAACAGGTTTGCAGTCTCTCTGTGCTGAAGCAATTCTCCACATCACACAAGCCTGCATACCAGAATAAAATGAAAATTTAAGAGCGCTGGCTAACAAGACCGAGAAGCTCATTGTTTAAACAAGAGGCTGATTGTCTGGGTGCTCGAGTGCCCCATTCCTCCAACATTAAACCCACACGAGGGACAGCAGCCTAATCCACAGCTTGCTGCCAGGTGGTATAGAAATTAATCTTCCACTTACCCGGGCTATTAGTTGCGGTGTTCATAAAGGTTTGCAACCCAATGAGGCGAGCGACCAAAATTTTCTCCGTGTCATAGATGGTCACGGCAACGTGGTGATATRAAATATCAGCCTCCAGGAGTGTCCCCTGTGGTGAGGAAAGTGTGGATGATGTGCACCAGGGAGGGGAATGGCACCCCAGCACCTTCTGTTTCAACACATGAGCCCCAGGCTGTCTGACTGCGGAGCGAATATGTCGGAGGATAAGGGATGGACTGGGAAAGCCCAGGCTCACCAAGGACCTCAGCATAGGCCACCATAACGTGCAGGGCTGAGCAAGTTTGGTGTTTATGAAGAAAGAAGATAAATACTGATTTTTCTCACATTTTATCAACACAAAACCTCCCATTTCTAGTCTGACAGGCCCCCTGGGAGTGCTGGACACACAACACAGAGACTCTCATTAAGTCTCCCAAAAGCTCAGGGACATTCTTCAGATCTGCTTGCCAGGACATTTCACTGGTCTTCCTAACAGGGTATTAGAACAGAGGAGGAAGAGGAATCCAGGCCTTTATTAGTCTGCTGCTCCCTTAAAGTCTAAGGAGGAAAGGGAAAATACTCAGCAGCAAGCAGGTGATCAAAACAGGGACCACATAAACATAAACATTTGGAAGGGTAAAGCCTCGGGAGTGTTTAGCATGATTGCTTCCAGTTTTCATCTGCTCACATTTCACTGCAGACGTAATTCGCTGCAGAGCACTGCCAAAGCTTTTCACAGCACCAAGGCACGGTGAACTCGATGCAGATAATAATATTTACAAATATTGCAGCTTTTCCCCTCATACTTCCCTAATGTTTTCCCGGCAGCTTGCAATCCCATCTGGCTTTGGCTGTTCTTACTGCCCTCTCAATGACGTTCCTTGCCTCAGGAGCTCGTGGTCGTGCCACAGGGAGGTGGCAGCCTTTCCTCTGTGGTGACCGACCTGCCTTGCTGTGCAAATGGAAAAGCAAATGGTCAGGGCCAAGTGCAAGTCAGTCCCTCGCCATGTGTTTGTGCATGACTCTGACTTGGTGCCCAGGTATGTCTCCAGGGCATCCYGGGTTATTCCCTAGTCCAGAGAAATGTTTTGCAAAACAACAGCTTTTCCCAAAYAGTAATGCCACAGTCCCGCTTTGCTCCATATATTTCTCCTGTCTGTGTCCTCACATGGCAACAATGAACAGTTTATGCACCAACTTCTCCCATGCTGCTTATCAAATTTGCAGCTAGATCAAATACTTACTTTTCTGGGGTTCAATTAGGTTAAGGTCTAAATTTTTTGCAAGGTAAATGAAGAACTGAACAAATCTGAAAGGCTCTAATGCAGATTTTTAATGGATCCCATGAATAGCAGCAGAGCTAATGCAGAGCTTGGACTTAGGGGAATTTGAATCCAAATTATTTTTGTTCCTCGTTTGGCTTGCTTTATAAAACATACAGCCAATAATTCCACAGCCTCTGTCAAACTCCTTTCTATAAATAACAATTTACCATTGAAAAGAAATGTAAAGGGTCAGAGCTATGCTCAGAGATTCACATATCACCCACAGAAGGAGCTTCTGAGTGAGCTGGACACAGGCAGAAAAGTAAATTTCCCAAAATGTGGATAACTGAACAAATAAGGTATTTAATTCCTTCTGGTCCCATCCCATACTTTTATTTAATCTGGTATTAATCCCACCTGCAAGCACTGCCCTAGGATGAGTCCATAGACTACCACACTCCTGGCAAAAAGCAGAAGGAAGTCTGCAGTCCCAGGGCTAACCTCCATCCTTAGCTGTCACCAGATCCAGACTGGTAACTCCTTCTTGGATCAAAACTAGCAAACCAGTTACAGGATTCAGCTGGGGTCCTGGTAGTGGGAGCTGCAAGGCTGGCTCTGTTTAGCAAGATGGCTTTATCCCTGACCAGCTCTGGATGTGATAAAGCATTCTCCTTTTCCTCATCCAACTTTGGCTAAAGTGCAAGAGTCTAAGAACTGAACCAACAGCCTCAGCTCTCCTGAGCTGGAGTCTCCATCTCAGCACTAACCACTGCCTTAAACCTTACAGAACTGTTCAGTTCAGTTTAAGAAAACTAAAACTTAACCCTGCTCCAAAGAGGTTCCTGAAAGYGTCAGCTCTCATCCTGCCCATGTCTCCACGTATGTCTCCACAATAAATGTATGTTTGAACCCTCTGTGTTGGCAGCCATAGAGCTAGTTSCAATTCCACTTGTAAACAAAGCCCCAGTCAGCAAACCTAGTCACAATCAGCATGGGTATTTCTGGCAAATGATGAGCAGAAATGTGTCTGCTAAAGCTGGTCTTTGTCTTGTAGCTGCAGATGTTYGAAGGTCCACCAGTTACATAGGCTCAGCTACCTCTATTTTTGTGAAACAGCTCTATTTCCCATCTTTGGTACTAATCTTAAAATCAACAGCAGACAAGGGGAGCAGCCTGTGCATGGGACAGCAAACATCTGCCCTTAAACTGACTGACCCAAACTGGTATAAGGTAGCAGACTTAGGACAAGCCTTCGTCTGGACCAGCCAGAAAAAAACAGAACCTTGGGCCTGACSCAGTGAATAGAGAGGTAAATTGTCTATGAGCTTTTTTGAAAGAATAAGGCAGCATTTAGCAAGTCCAACACTAGCTCTTACTTTGGGAGGATGTGTTTTACTCTGTCTCTGTTGTCTAAGTGAAACGAGTGCTTCAATTCTAAACTTAATTTCAACCCCACACAGCAGCCACCAAAGTGCTGCTCTTTCAATTCCCCTTGGATTAAGGTATGGGAAAAGATACTCACCTCTGTTGTCCCACTTCCCTGTAATTAATGTGAGCTGTTAATAATAAGGCTTCTCTTAAATCAGTTTCTTAAACCAGRCCTAAGCAAATCTTGAACTCTAGATTTAACCTTAGCAAAAGCCATAACAAGCATCAACAATTATTGYTTCATAAAAGAAGGTATTACACTAAAACAATACCAGTGTTCACACCGATACACCTCAAACTTTGTCTTTAAAATTAATTTGAATTGTTAGCATTCACTGAMTTAAATCACAGTTACAAATATCAAAATATGTCCCAGAGCATTGCTCAAAGTCTTAATTTGCAATAAGACCAGCACAATCCCCCAGTTTGGACCAAGTCATCTTAAGCAGGCATCCATTCCCCCTGATAAACCACCTTTTAATTGCACTCTCCAATGTTTTTCATCACTGTTTTAACACTTACTATCTAAGGTATGATGAGTCTTTAAAGCAACAGACCCAAACACTATTTCCATTTGGGAGGGTACTTTAAAATACTTGTACACTTCCACCACAGTCCTAGATGAGCCATGTGCTACCCTGAGCAGATGGAAATGAGGGTGGAAGTGTGTGTGGTTTACAGGAGTGACAGTCTTTATGAAAAAAACCCCAAACCAACCCACACTAAAATTACCCGGTCATGGCTTTGTGCAGTCATTGCCATCGAATACAGCTGGGCAGAGGAGTATTTACTTTACACATGCAGCATTTTTCGCCCTGTGGTTAAAACACAGCCTGATGACTGCTGCAGGCATCACAACCTCAGAGGAGTACTTCGAGCCAAATTCTGCCCTTTTAGAAATCCTCTTCCACAACTTTGAAACTTTTGTGGGCATCTGCTCTGCACAAACCCAGCTTTGTTTGCTGAGTGCCACCTCAGCACCCTGCAAGTCCCAGCCTGGTGAGCATCTCCCCCCTTGCACCCTGCTATCATCCATTGAGAGCCACTATGATATATTTTTTTCTTTCAGTCTTACACAGCTCTGTCTTTCACACTGGCACCTCTGGCCCCATCTTCTAAAATATGTCTTGGAAAGGGGAACTCCTGTCCACACATGCTTGGTCCTCACATGATGAGTTCAGCAGGAGCTCTTGACAGCTGCCTGCTCCCAACCCAAAATCTCCCCTTCTTTCTAAACCGACTTTGAAAATGTAACAGCCTCTGCCAAGCAAGCTCTCCTCTAGCAAGGACAAATCATTAAAAAAATCTCAGATTGGCAGGTTACCTTTTTCTTCAGAGGGAACAAGGAACACTAGATGGCCCACAACCCAGCAGCTATCCAAAGACATWAGGTCATCTGTCACTAATCCACTTACGGACACTGCAACACATCATACAGGGACCAAGGGCATTAGGGCCCCATGAGGGAAAGTCTGGGAGCACTGATGAGCAGATCCATCTACCTYCCCAGCTCAGCTCCCAGTCTGCAACATGGGGCTCTTCCCTTGGGATGGRTTACGCTTACAGGCTACAAGATCATTAGAGAAAAAATAAACAGAAATGTATTTTTTTAAAAGACTAGAGATTTCTTCTTCCGATCGTTCTCCATTACAGAATATTCTTTATGTCCTTCATCAGTCTTGTACTTGGTTACAGATGGAAAATATTAGCTCTGGTTTACAAAACATGGTCCCGTTTCCTGTAACACGGCACAGGTTGGACAAATCTGTCATTTGAGTAGTGTGTCTATTCTGTGGCCAATTCTGTAATCTACAAGCAATGTGATCCTAAACAAGGAATCTCGTATTAGCAGCCAAGATTGGAAAATCCCTGTTTAGTGTGATTGCTGCCAAAACCATCTCACTTGCTAAGGACAAGCTAATTTTCAATCTGCAGTTTGGAAGCTGTTGYTTTTCCTCTTTATTTTATTTTTCTTTAATAAATAAAACATACCTCATTTTCTAAGATGAAACAAATACGCACTTGATTTTAAAAGGCGTAAAGTGTATTCAGAAGAGAACACATTGTCTATTAAAAAAATTCTATTTTTGACTATAATTTGAACACAATTTGAAYAAATACCATTTTACAAATCTGAAGAGTCGTAATTCAGAAAAAAGAGCAACAAGACTGTTGTGTACAAATTAGAGGAGAAGAGCAAGGAAGCAAAGAAAAAGAACTCTTATATGATAGAGATAGGACATAGATCAAGAATGATCTCGATACAGCTCTAAATGAGAACTTGACSTCAGTTTGCAAGATGGATGAAGGTGATATAAATAATGGCAATGGGGATAGGAGATAATCAAAACTAASATGGAAGCAAGGCTCAAGAAATTTAATATATGCAGGTTGGCAGACACAGAGATGAAAGGCAGAAGAAGCTACATTAATTATTAATGGTAAGTTTTCCAGTTCACAGATACTTCTAGCTGATAAAAAAAAAAAGCCACTATGCAAGTGTCAGCAGTATCTCCTTAAGCAGGTATGTTTCAACTCAGTATTTAAGAAAGGGGAATTTCATCTGGAATATGTGCAGGRCAGGGTCGCAAAAAAACCTTCTGGATCCAGACCTGGCCTCATTTGGTATCACATGTACTTTTTCCAGGGTTTGGATTCTTCTTTCTTTGCCCTTCTAAATGCTCYTTCTGTAGTTTCCTACACGAAGAGATTCTTTCTGTTTTAAGAAAGTTGGGATGGGGAGTTGTGTAGGTTTTGTATTGCTTGTTTGTTTTTTTAAAGCTAAATATTACAAATATTGATTTTTCTTGCCTTTTTACTTTTTGTAAAAATTTAAATTTGTACACATTACAGCATCTCACACTTTGCCAGCCCACTCAGGGGGTTGATGGCTCATCTCAGGAGGGGGGTGGTAAAATAGGAGGAGGAGGAGGTTGCACTGTCAGAGCAATCAACGTCTGGAGCGGTTTCTCGTGGAGAGATGTATGAGCAAGACTCAAGGCTCTGAGGGCTTGGTAAGATAGGAGAGGGGCTGGCCCACATTTCCCATGACAGAGAACTGTACAGGACAGGAAACATGATTTTCCGTGTGATTTTCTGTTTCCATGACATGGCAATACAGGTGCTATCATCAGTGTTTGCCCAGCAGGTCTGTACTTTGCCTCCTGTGAAGTGAAGGGTCACCTTAGTCCTTCTCAATTTCATAATGAAACACACAGAAAAAATTTCAGTTTTAATTCCCCGAGCTGCCTCAGCTCACGACTTTTTTATCTCTTCTCCAGCACACTTAATTACACTGAAGACATCCCTTGTAGCAAGAATACACTGCAAGCGTTGGACTCAGTTGTACAATCGCCCAGCACCTCTCTGCCCTTCATTTCTGTGTGGCACAGTCTGGTCCAGACCAGCTCCCACGGGGAAAGACCAGTCCTGAAAGCCTCAGGAAAATTTCTCTGGCCTCCTAAAGAGCTTCTCTCATCCCATGCATCATCTCTAGCAGAGTGCAGGAGCTAATAATATCTGTCTGCTTCTGTAATATAGCATTTCCTCCTCTTTAACTTTTACTGGTTGCATTACCAGCTGCTCCTTTGCCTCTGCCACATGACTGAGTGTCAAAAGAAGCCATAAATCAGCTTATGGTGTTCATCAAATGGTGAAATTGGTGCTTTCTCCCCTTTTGAAGGACTGGAATTTTAAATGCAGCTTCTAAATATACTTTAAGATTTAAATATTTTGGTTAACATTTGAAAGATTTTTTTTGAGAGAAAGCACAAATCCAGCTTTTCTTGGAGAAGGCATTTACTGAGATTTTCTCAAGAAAGTCACAGCTACTGTTTGGCATAAGAGGGACAAAGCCACAGATCCCAACCAGGGATGTGCTGGCAACCACAGCCTCAGCCATGACAGCCAAAACCCTTCCCTGGTGCTGTTGCAGTCATGAAAACATTCTTGACAGAGAGCTGGAGCTAAAGACTAGGGTGGGCACAGGCATATTGGACCAAAAACGCAAGCCAAAACCTCCGTGTATCTCACCCTGACAATCCCCTCTGTGCCAATTCCCCACCCTTGTTTTTTTGTTGTTGTTTTTCTGTTTGTTTGGTTTGAGACCAAAAATCAGAACAGCTCGGAGATATGGGAGGCAACTCTTGTGTCCGGTGCATTCCTGTCTGACCACACAGACCAGAGCCAAAAAGCCTCCATATAAGACAACCATCAAGGAAATGAAGAATTTCAAAACAATTCTCTTGCGATCTGCTATATTCAGCTGCTATTTCTAATAAAACACAAAATATCAGTATTAGTATTTATTACTTACTAACATAAATGCAGCAATTCCACATTGAAAAGGAGCAAAGTACATGACTATGAATGTATGATATACAATTTATTCTTATCAAACTGACAAAAAGCTGTTCTCTTAATATTTCCATTAAAATGTTTTGTCGAGATAGTTTCCTGAAGTATTTTCTCAGCAACAGTGATTAGATTTCAAGCATTAGATGGAAATAATGAACGATTGACCAAGGGAAAACAAAATAGAGCTAAATATTTTTTTTTAATTCMGCAACTAATTTAGAACAACTGAAATTTAAGCTGCTTGCATTCATCTAGGAAATACTAACAGGAGTAACTATTTGCTCTCTACTAGCCCCCCGTCTTTAGTTTCACATGAATGATAATCCAGGCTGCTTTTGCCTTAGGAGCCAGGAGTTATGTTTCCCACTGACCTTCTACAGAGCCTTCCAAAAATAGGGAACCTTGATAGGGATGGCACCAAGTGCCCATGGAGCGCYGGTGGCTCTTCCTGCTTTGCACCAGGGAAGCGGAGGATTTCAACTTTCATTTTCTGATATGCTTTTTCACCATTTCTCTACAAAGATGACCGTGAAAACACTAATGGAAGTCAAATGCAGAGGTTTTTTCTCTTTCTGTTAAACAACTCAGCTTCTTTTCTCCTCTAAAGACATTATTTTAATATACTGCTACGAACACCCAGGAATGACATTTGGAGATTTCAGCCAAAAGAGTCTTCTTGTTAGGTATTCACTTTCTCAAGGTACATATAACATTCTTTCAATTTAATGTTTAAAAGTCTAATGACATTCATGGAATACACAAGGGGAAAAATGAAGTGACTGATACACTGCAGTCTTCCCCCCATTTGAAGAAACAGAGAGTGAACACCTACACAGCAAGACCCGGACACCATATAATATTTAATATAAAACGTTGTGTGGTATCCTCTCTTCTAGAGTTCCTTTCAGATAGAAGATAAGTAGGAATACAGACAAGTTGTTCACTTTTAAGATGGCTTTTAACCCCATGCTACTTGTTTTCAGTTCTCGACCAAATGGCACCATACTTTTGTTTTTAGCAGAACAAGCAAAACCAAACAACTGCCTGTTTCCATTCTTGAAAAGCAAAAGTCTTTCACATGGAATTCTGCAATAAATTCATCTTTGCGAGTGACACTAGCTCAAAAATTTATTCCATATCTACTTTTGGGAATAAAAAAACATGTCAAAGTTTTTGACAGTACACTTTCCATTTATCACACATTCTGTTTTACCACATTTGTTACAAATCCTACAATATGGTTTTTGCTAAGGTAAAATGGACTTTTTTTCAGGAGGAAATATTAATTGTTTTAATTGTTTGGAATTTCATACCCTGTGCAGGTGTGAAAGGCTCCAGTGACTATTCCTTCAAATGGTATACATTTCAGTGGTAAAACACCCCTAATTATCCAGGCATAAATTACACTTTCCCCATATTCTTAAAAAAACCAAAACAAACCCCAAACATCCCCCTCAGTCCTGCAGGGGTTTTATGCAGCACTGCCAGTTTTAGATGGTAAATTTCATATTCTTATTTCCACAAAGAAAACTTCACAACCAATTTTATTCAGATAGCWGCTGGTTTAAGATATTTCTGAATTACAGACCCATTGCACCCAACAAATAATGGATTTAAATAACATAACCATTAAGAGCATGAAAATAAGATTCAAGGCACTAAGAACTACTTAGGAGTCATAACTCAGCTCCAGCACAGCAGTCTGTTGAAAAACTCGTATTTTTAGAGCCTCATCAAAGTGTGCTTATGCCTTATCCTACAGGCTCACACAATAAAGTAATGAACAATGCTGGAATCATCCCCACTGCAGGCTGGCTTGGCACAACAGATGAGCTCCCTAAAAGAAACTTTGTCTGGATATAGGGAGGAACATTCCCATCCCAAATGGTGGGACATTTTTACCCTGYTGCACATCACAAAATTCCTAGTGCTGAATTTACATTATTACAGTGCTGCATTTCCATGCAGAGGCACACAGCAATCTACAGCTGATGAACTAATCGTTTATTCCTCTGGGTAAAGAAAAATAATGTTCTGAATGTTGGTTAAATGCCACCCAAGGATACAGGAGTTTAGATGGTAACTTGGTGTGTAAGATTTACCAAGAGCCCCACAGGAGCCACAAACTGAACAAGAGCAGAGGATGTCTTTGCACTGACAAGCCATAAACAGAAGACCTRGCAAAAAATAATTCTCTGGGTCTCACATGAGCATTGTCTCTGTTCACCCTTTGCAAACACAGATATCAGAGTTTCCTTTGTTAATATCATGGTGGCACTAGGTTATGGCAGGTATTTACTATTGTTATACCAGTCTTTTGGATGCTCGTGACCAAAAAGATCAGATGAGCATGATCTATAGCACTTTTTATCCCCCCTACTCTCCCACCCCAAATTGTGAACACAAGATATGGTAAGGATCTAAATGCTCAAGATGATTTTATATATAATATGCTATATAACATAGCCAGTCTCCATCCTTCTCACCTACTCCAAAGAAAATGTTTGAAACTCTTTATTTTATAGGGGAATTGAAGTGAAACAATTTTCAATTTCCTTTCTCAAATACTCAACTATTTTGGGTAACTGAAATCACAGTTTGGATGTGCAGGTACAGGATCAGAAAAGCTAAGGCAGAGAGGGAGCAGGACTTGCCAAGGGATATGAAGAAAAACAAGAAGGGATTCTATAAGCACAGAGGTCAGAAAAGAGAGGCCAAGGAGATTGTGCAAGAGRGTATAAGAAGAGAGAATGGGCGACAACCGATATGGAGAAGGCTGAAGTACTCAATGAGTTCTTTGCCTCAGTCTTCACTGGCAGTCAGGCTTCCCAGTCTCTCAAGGGATTCTGCCCTTCTACTCTGCCCTCATGAGACCCCACCTGGAGTGCTGCATCCAGCTCCGGGTCCCTCAACACAAGAAAGAGGTGGATCTGTTAGATAGATCCAGAGGAGAGCCTTGAAGATGATCAGACGGCTGGAGCACCTCTYCTATGAGAGTTGTCCAGGCTGGAGAAGAGAGGGCTTCAGGGAGAGCTCATTGTGGCCTTCCAGTACTTACAGGGAGCTTATAAAAGAGAGGAAGAGCAGATTTTACGTGGGCATGTAGTGACAGCACAAGGGGGAATGGTTTTAAACTGCAAGAGCACAGGTTTAGATTAGATATTAGGAAGAAATTCTTTACTGTGAGGATGGTGAGGCACTGGCACAGGTCGCCCAGAGAAGTTGTGGATGCCACATCCCTGGAAGTGTTCAAGGACAGGGCTTTGAGCAACCTGGTATATTGGAAGTTGTCTCTGCCCCGAGGGTTGGAACTAGATGATTTTTAGGGTACCTTCCAACCCAAACCGTTTTGTGATTTTCCTTTCAAATTCCCCTAAAACTGTTGCTACTTTTGAGGGTACACAGAATAAAAGTTTTCCTATGACTTATGGAAATTATTTCTTAGCTACATCTAGCAACTTATGTGAGTTACCAATATACAGGTTTTTCCAACAAAAATAAATTGTTTTCTACCTAATTTCTACCAAGAGGTGTTGATTAGACAAAGGCAAACAGTACCAGCCTGGATAAGCAATAGAGGCTGCCAGTAGGAAAAAAAGACAGTGTTGCAAAGATGACAAGAGAGGCCTGATTCTTTGCTAATTCATTTGCAAGCACATGCATAGGTTCCTATKATAGGTAAATTTGCATTTAAATCACTATTTAGTTACTTACTTCCTTACCTAGCATTTATCAAGATTATACAGAACAMCTTCTTCTGAGAAAAAAAATAAAAAAAAGAAAACAACAAAAAMCAAACCAAAACACAAAACCAAAAAWACCCAAACCAAAACAAAAACCGCAACTGAAAAAACCCCAAAGCCTATTTTGGTTCAAATTATTTTCAGAATATTTTGGCAAAGCAATTTTCTGCATTCGTCTGAGACTTTTTGGACAAGGTTTGTACCAATTCCAATCTGTTATCCAGATGTGGAAAGTATTGGTATCAACAAGKTGCGTATAAACATCAGTGCAAGGTATTTTAAGGTGATGAAAAAGCATCACTTCAAAATTAAAACTAGCAACAGGTTTAATTTAATTACCCACCTAAAATAAATCTGAGCATACAATATGAGGGCATGCAAGAATGCAGCTTTGGAAGAACCTTAATCCAAGCACAGGATGAGACTCCCAGGGGATTTCTGCATGAAGAGTCACTGACAGCATGTGAGGGATAGCTTCTAGCGTATATTGTCTCCAAAAGTGAGTGAAGTATTTGGCCTTAATATCATGAAGACAACAGAGCTTGATTCACAGTCTAACTGGCAGGATCTTATAAACAATGCAGTCTATATGTGTGGTCAATGTCAAGAAATTAGGAATTTTGTCATATTTTTATATAAGCAATCATCTGTAACTGTCTAAAAACAAAGCACCCAGACCACCCCATTTCCTAAAAGAGGGACCTTCTGTCACTCTGTGCACTGCTCCTGGGACAGTGTTTGATGAGAAGATCACCTTAAGTTTAAAAGGAACCAACAAGAAGTTTGTGTCAATTCATTAGTGTTACAGGCACCAGCTGACAGGAATCAATGAAGGTCTTRTCTAGAAAAAATTGCATGTTTTTTATTAAGTATGCAGTTAACAGAAGCACAGCTCCTGTCACCCACTAGGAATGATTTCACCAGCATAAGTCACCTTTTCAATCTTCCTAGATTGGTGCAATAACCTGAGTTTCCACCACYATCTTATGCTTTCACAGAATTTCACCATCTTATGCCTCCCCATTACACTATTATAAAAACGGTTGCCAATAGTGACATTATTAAAAAAAAAAAAGGCCACTCTTTTGCATAAATAGGGGCAGCACATGAGAAAACTGCAATGACAGTGTGGGTCCAGACCAGTTTGTCTTCCAGGTCTCCTCAAACCCTTCACCCGAGCACCACGCTGGGCCAAACCCTGCCTGCACCACCAGCCACGGATCCAGCACCTTGGTCCCGGGGCCGGGGGGACCTCGCAAGCTGCAAACCATCACGAGCTGTCAACAGYGTCCGCAAATCTCACGGCCATCTGTGGCTTATCAAGCCAGCAGCATTTTTCCTACATTAATCTCCACTAGGCCTGACCCAGCTTTCATTTCAAAAGACTTGGCATGGTATCTCCAGGAAAAAAAAAAAAAGGGAAAAAAAAAATTTAAAAAATTGCTTGATTTCTTGAGATGCAGCTGGTTAGAGGGACCGCCTTTGAAATCCGAGCACGTTGCAGAGATGTCGACATGCTCATTGCAGGCAGCAGCTTGCAGCACAGGGGACAGCACTAATGACTGCAGAAGGCTTTTAGATGCTGCCTGTGGGCGAGCCCTCCCCTTCCTTTGGGGGAGTTTGGGGAGTGCTTGAAGTGGCTGCCGTGCTGGAGCAGCACCCTGCTACTGCAGCACCCTCCTGCTGCTCATGTTGGTGTTCTCCAGTGCTGGCTTTGCAGATGGTGGCCAAATTAAGSTAACACCTTCACTGCTGATGTGATGAGAGCCCAGGAAACTGCTCCACCACACTGCACGTGTCCACCTTGGCCTCCTCACCCTTCGTCGCCCTTCCCACAGCCCTGGCCACAACACGGTCCCCATCCCCCTGACTGCACCTGATGCTCAGGGACATCCCAAACTCTACAAACACAGAGGTGCCTGAGGGCACATCTCGTCCTCACTGCCCTGGAGATGTTCCTTCTCCCTGTACATGTCAGCTCATGTTACACCACATTTTAAAAGGTTAAACACCACACCACTCTTACTAGACACTGAAATTCATCCTCTSTCAATAGAGATCAATTACTAGAGGTTAAACTACTGTTAGGACCAGACAGCATCACCCTGACCTAGTAAAGCCCACTGGATTTTTTTCTCAGAGTTTTCATGAAACAGATCCGGGACATTTCCTTAGGGAGAGCAACTAAGTCTTAGTTTTTCCTTGCCTTTYTCTTTTTTGTTGTTGTTTTAATAACCTGAAGGATCTCTTATATATTTTCCATCAAAATCTTAGGGCATAAGCAGTAATTAATACTTATTTTCTTCGCACAGGCAAGAAATATTAGCACAACAAAAGGCCAACCACCAGAATCTCAGTTTACCTGGCACCTTTCAATGCCCCTATGGACTGCAGGTGGGGCAGGTAGACTGYCATCCTTATGGGTCTAAAAGCACAGGAGGGATGGCTGTGCTCCACACAGATGAAAAAAAGAAAGAACTAATGATGTTTATAGTTACAGCCCATTTTCAGCTCCAGCTGTCTCAAAGCAGAGTGACATAAAACRTATAAGTTCGTTGTATTTCACAAGAGGATATCCATATCCTTTCATATCACATTAAAAATGTCAAAATATCTTTCTGTTCAGAGCGTGCATGCCAGGAAAAGGTCTGAGCAGCATTTTCAATGTTGAGCATGTGGTGCTCATCACTAGACCGGCTCTTCTCTGCCATGAGCATCTCAAACTGAGTTATCAACTCAGATATATCAACTCAGATATATCAACTCTGATATATCAACTCATTCCCTCTACAGCAGAGTGATGAATTTAAAAGCAGAAAACACAGTGAGTGTATAATATAAATAAATAAATATATATATATATATATGCACACACACAAAACTACTTCGTCTGAAGATACATTTAAAAATTTAGGCCAAACTTTAGATCCATTTTAACACAACCTTCTCTGATCAAGAGAATGTTAAAAAATTTATTTCTATTTTCTCCAGAAATTGAACTAAGTACGTTATTAATATTTTCAATACAAGAACTGGTAGCTTAACTGGTAGCCTTATCTCTTTATAGTGGTCTACAGAAGTTCTAGGAAAGATTTATTGCATTGTGGGTTTGAAATTATTCACTTGAAGCAGCTTGGAAACAGCTTTCAGTATCACTGAATGTCCAATGGCTCTGTTAAATGAATGGGACACCAAGATGCTTGGGTCTTCACATAGGCRGGAAAAATTTTGACTAAAAATGAAGTAACTTAAAATGTCTTTTCATATGAAGCTTTACAATTCATCCTAGTCCTGAAGTAGCTGAACATTTATAGCTCACTTACTGTCTTGAGGCAGAGCTGTAGTTAGGAGATGTTGGAGTCCCATCAGCTTTGACATAGGAATTTGTTACATTCAGAGACCAGGAATTTAATAAAAACATAGTTTTACTAAAAGGACTGCCAGAAACACCCAACCAGTATCTCAGGAAAACTCTGGTCTTGCCTTGCCAATTGTTAGCAGTCACAAAATATAACTCCACACCAGTTATCTGATGATTAATCTGGAAAAAAATCTTCCCACTGGTCACATTTCTGTAAAAATTAGATTTTTGATGTAACCAATGTCATGAAGWCTCAAGAAGACAGGAAGCCTCATCCCTATACACTGAGTTTAGAATGTCCCATCACTTCTGGGTGACACACAAAGCAGAAGAAAGCCTTGGGACACTGGGATGAGTGTCYCAGGGATCACAGAATCATTTAGGTTGGAAAAGACCTCTRAGATCATCAAGTCCAACCTTTGACTCATCACCACCTTGTTAACTACACCATGGCAGCAAGTGCCACATTCAGTTGATTCTTGAACACCTCCAGGATGGCGACTCTACCGTCTCCCTGGGCAGCCCATTCCAATGCCAGTCAACCCTTTCCGTGAAGAAATTCCTCCTGATGTTCAGGGTCATGCATTCTTCTCTGAAACCCAGGTCTTCAAATCTGCTGCTAACTCTTATATTTCATTCTCAGTCATAAGTGGAAAMAAGTACTTCTAAATGAAAGATTTTTTTTTTCCCCTCGGCTCAATTGGCAATTCCCCACTGATAAACCCCAACAGACAGTTTATTCTTGAGAGACAAATTTGAAAGAATGGCACCAAAATCAGTGAATTCACATTCATGAAAACACTAAGCTCAACCTTTTCACTCTACTTGTAACACTTGCCCTTCGCTGAGCTATTGTAAATCTTTATGGAGCCATGGAGACCCATATCTCCATGTCCAGACTACCAGCCTGTATGAATTGGCATAACACCACTGAGGCCACCTTTACAACTCAAAGGCCAAACCTGTGAACCACCAATCGTTTCTTCTGGCTTTATCTTCAAAGGAAGTTGTGAACATCTAAGAACATACAGTTCCACATCTAATGTGAAGCAAAATGCAACTCCATAGGAAGACACTTGACTGCTCTTAACCAAGATATTTTTTATTTTCTTTTAAACATTTCCCCCATGCTTCCTCATCCTGACCTGTTTCTTTATCTCAAGCACTGTTATTCCTAATGTTTTGGTCTACTAGAGATGAGACTGCCACTTTTTCTGATGCCTGTGCATGTCCAGCCATAGTGATCCATCAGCTGTTTGCCATGAGCTGGAGACATTTCTATTTCTTATTTTAAATAGTCTTACCCATGCCAAAAAGGAACATTGCTTGTCTTTTTCTTGTTGCAATAAGATTTATAAAATCATAGAATCTGCTGAGTTGGAAGGGACCCATCAGGATCATCAAGTCCAACTCCTGGCCTTGTGCAGTATACCCCAAGAGTCACACCATGTGCCTGACATTGTCCAAATGCTTCTTGAACTCTGTCAGGCTTGGTGCTGTGACAACTTCCCTGTTCCAGTGCCCCAACACCCTCTGGGTGAAGAACCTTTTCCTAATATCTAACCTAAACCTCCCACAACTTGGTTTTGTGCTGCTTCCTCGAGTTCCTTTGCATACATATGTTGTATATATAAAGTACATATTTGGATGACGTGTTAGATTTTATTTCMTCAAGCTCTCATGAAACTTGAGGCTTTCAAGCTGAAATGATATTGAGTGTTCAGGGTTTAAAAGCCTTCCCACTCACCAGCAGCTTCTGTCTCACAGTGCTCAGACCACTGAGCCCTAGCCCAGCTATGACCTTGTCAGCTTTACTTGGCTCTGGGTTTGCCTGCCACCAACTAAACCATAAAAAAACAAAACACAGTTCATTTACATCTCATCTGTTCTCAGRCTCGGGTTTAGGTCATGTTTTAACAGTTCTGCTTCCTGTTCATAGCAGGTTTTGCATATAAATCAGTAGGATTGCGAAGCTGTTAGGATCATGCTTCCCCCAGGCTTCAAGCCAGCTGATAACAGTTTGGGGTGGAATACGAGTGTTTGCTTTYGTAGCAGTAGCTTAGAGCACTCCTCACTATATCAAGTAATGCTCTTCAGCCCTCCTGCCCTCTCATTACCCAGAGTACCTTACTGACCTCCTTGATGTAAGCCTGATGTCACCAAACCTCTCCTGTGCAAAAYCAAGAGTTGCACACATTCTTTAATTGTCCCAGGCCGTTTACAGCCTCTTTTCTGCCCTCACCAGTCATCAGAGAATGGCCTGGGTTGGGAGGGACCTTAAAGGTCATGCAGCTCCAACACCCTGCCATGGATAGGGATACCTTCCCCTAGACCAGGTTGCTCAGAGCCCCATCCAGCCTGACCTTCAACACTTCCAGGGATGGAGCAGCCACAACCTCCCCAGGCAGCATGTGCCACTGCCTTGCCACCCCCACAGTAAAGAGTTTCTTCCTACTATCTAATCTAAACCTACTCTCTTTCACTTGAAGACATTACCCCTTGTCCTGTCACTACAGTCTTAGGTCCATAATTTTTCTGCTTTTACTTTTTTGTGTCTCCTATGTGTTCCATCCTTTTTTACTAAAAATTAAAATTAATTAAAACCAGTGAAGAACGGTTTTATTGTTAGCTGCTTCTCACCCCAAACAGTTCTCCTTCCCCACATCATATTGCAAGAGACAGGGTACACCCAACACCACCGAGAACAGTGTGGGTCAACTTCAAAGCAGGCTCCTATTGACACACTAATTCCCTGTCACCTCAGAGATTTCATGTGCCAATTTCTTCAATAATTAGGCTCTGCCAGCAAAGAGGTGAAATTATTGTTTTAATATTAGCCTTCCTTTTATCTTTGAAAAAGAGCATTTGTTTTGGCACTATCAAGACAAACCTTAATAAACTGACTGGCAAACAGTATGTTTAGCAATGAAAATGATACCCGGACAGGGATTATAATGTAAGCAATAAAAGGGAATAGAGAGATTTAGGAAAGGATGTGATTTATAATGACTTTAAGGAGGATAAGCTGCTACATCTGTGATTGCTTGATTCTATAATATTTTAATTGATTATCAGAGCTAACAGGTTTATTTTTTCATGTGAATAAAAGCTGTTTTACTTCAGCTTTCGTTTGCATTTATTTTACAGCCTATATTAACATGGATATTTTTTCATAAATTTTGGCTCCACCATGTTGTACTCATTCCATAGGCTTAGAAAGCTAAATTAGCTTGAGCTGGGGGAGGGAGCCAGGAAAACTTGTGGTTACACCTGTTACTCTGCATAGTAGTGGAGGGGGTTTTGGGGATTTTAGACAAAAACAGTATCACTCTACACTGACTCACCATCCTTTTCTTTACTCTCTGCTGACAGGTCCCCCAGCAATTACCACTCTCCCTTTCAGACTGGTTTTCAGCCATGTTAACAAATTCAACACAAACCCAAACAATTCAGGGAGGCACCTGCAGCCATCCAATGTACATCTTTTGCACCCCACTGAAGGCAATAGGTCCTAAGCTGGTAACTCTCCCTCCATGCCTTTTCTGAAGCAAGTTAGGGTTGGTTGTTATTTATTTCTCTATCAACTAAACATTCTCTCAGCAACTCAAAATCCAGGGAAGACTTTAGGTTCTGGTAAACGTGTACATTTTTTTAAACATGTACAGAAACGCACAGTGCTGCTCAGGTTGGGTGGCTCTCATATAGTGGTTTTGTCTCACATTTATGAAAATGGTGGGATTTGGCAATACTTCCGTGTAAGTTCTATTACTTATAGAATATATTGTTTATAGTTATTTGCAAACAGGGTGCAGGAGTGAGGAGGGAACACACCCTGAGTTGTACCTGCTCGTGAATATTAGGCAGCTGTTTCTGAGGCYTTCGTGAAAATTTTTAGGTTTTGTACACTCCCCCAGCCTCACTCAGCATTTGGGGATGGAGGCAATACATCAGAACAGTTATGGTTGGACTCTATGATCTTTAAGGTCTTTTCTAATCTAAATGACCCCAGGATTCTAAAAAGTTTCAGAGTTCCTGAAGGTACCAGTCAGGACGTGATAAAACAAGTTCCTGGGAGAGCCCCTGGGAAAGGGGCAGAAGCAGGTGAAAGCTCAATGGTTTGAAGTAAAAATACCAGGAGMAACCATTTGCATATTTTCGACCACTCATCTAAAAAAACCCCCTCCAAACCCTGAAAAAACTGTGCCATAAATTACTTTTAAATCTAAGCAGCAATGATATTTTGAAGAACTGACATTGAAAGCTCTTAYCTCCTTTTTCAAAAGATGCAATTCTTCATAGCACTTCATTTGCTTGAAAATCAGGTTATATTACACTATTCCTGTGCATTTCCTAGTTGGATTTTCCAATCAAGATTTTTATAAATTTTTTATTCTCTTATGAAATTTCAATAACTTTTCAATGCAGTTTCTCAAGAGAAAGCCCTTGAAGCCAAGAACTTTAGGTGAAATCCTCTTCACTTGATTCAAGTAGCTATGTAAGAGTGGACTCAATTTGGAAAAAAAATAACAGAAGAATCAAGGACTAYATGTAGATGGTAAACTTCCTCTAAGCAGTGAGCAAGGCAGATATCCTAAATGAATAAGTAAAATATAGATTCGGGTCAGAAGGGTTCAAATTCCCACTGTCAAGGCAAGAAAGCCTAAAATATCTAAGACTAAAAATTATTTCAGTGACATTTGTACATGTAGACCAGCTTTATATTGTCMACATTTAACAGAATAATTAAATACACTCTTAAAATTTGAGATTAAAYGAATGCTTACTTTTCTCTCCCTACAAACCTTAACACAATTCTTGTTCTGTTTCAAAGGAGAGCAAGTAAAGCTTTACTTCTAAAGCATGCATTTGAATTTGATTTGCATATGCAAAACATTTGCTTCTATTAGAACTTTTGGGAAGAACAAAAAGATCAGTCTTTAACTGGCCACCACAGTGGATATTTTTAAGGGAGTAAACATCAAATTAAAATGAAGGCCAGCCTGTAAAATGTTATGCAGCTCAGAGTGGAATCTGTCCCTATAAAGATCAGCAGGGATTTTGCATGTTTGATCTGTATAAGACATGTGGAGAGTACCTTGCTTCTGGCCCAAGGAAGACCTGTATTTTTTAAGTACTGCAGTGCCAGTTTTACCTTTCAACACTTGATGGAGCAGTTTCCCTGGATTTCCATKTTGCCTGGGTCCTGCTCCAATCTACCTTCACGCTACCTCAATCCATCAGGAGYGTTTCCTACCAGCTTGGTGCTGCGAACAAAACCAGCCCAGACTGAGAGCCTTTAGAAAAGCATCCTTACACAAAAAGGAAAGTCAGGAGCTTAGCATTCAATTCCTTACATTCATATTGCTAATTTTTTTTTTAAATGCTGAATTTCTCTGTTTTTAAGTGGAGCCGTTACAATATATTCTGACACAAGGGAAAGAAAGAAGTGTTTGGACAACACTCTCAGGCACATRGTGCAATTCTTGGGGTGTCCTGTGCAGGGTCAGGGCTTSGACTCTATGATCCTGATGGGTCCCTTCCAACTCAACATATTCTGTAATTAAGCAGGGATTTGGAGAACAAGCCTTAGGGTTTTGTTCTGGAACATCTTCCAGAAAAGAAATTGGATGGCTGGCAGACAGCATCAGGTATGGACAGCATCCTCCAAAGGAGACTGAAGTTTGCTTCTGTTTCAGTATAAAACCAGATTTCRGCATGGATTTCCCTACTTGTATCAACATTGTCAAAAATCTGCTTCTCTTTCACAGCAAACCTCATAGCAAAAAAAGAAAACAAACCAAATCCACACAGACAGCTCAAGAAATGGACTAAACTTATTACATCTCGGCAAAAGGACAYCTCATACTTACCTTATGAAATAAGACCTCCTCTTTATTAAAGAGATACAGTTACAAGCTAACCGAGAAATAAGGATACAGGACATTGTTCTGAAGGCTTTAAAAATCCTCTGTAATCAATATACTGGCAAATTACAACTTTAGCAGCAGCAATTCAGTATCTGGCTTACTGACTAATCCTTTAATCTTGTGTGCTACAACCAAGTTGAGAGTGCCAACAAATGCCATGCCATAAAAGGTGGGTATTCTCACATACTTTCCTATGCTTTGCATGATTAGAGCTTAAATCTACTCATCACTAACTTCCTGAATGAAAAWGGGATTTGGACAAATAGTCGAGATTTCATAATGACACTTGGGAATTGCGGTCTTTGGCTGAGAAGCATCCCTTTGGCATACCATGAATCGAAGTTCCTTCCTCCATTTCTGTTTGCAAATTTCAGCAGTCTCCCTTTCTGTGAAGTGATTCTTACTCTGTATTTTTAATGTAAGGCTTTGTAAAGCCCTAAAAGGGGCAAAAGGTAATAGATGCCATGGGTGATCCCCAGCTTGCAACCAAGCAGTCCAAGAGCTGGGAAGACACACATATAAAATTGCTGACTGCTCAACGAGATCTATTTTAAAGAAAGCTGCTGCAAGTTTCTTGTAGTCTTGTGCTGCAAGGTGTCCATTACATATTTTGATTAAGAAAAAGACATCTTAAGAACGGGCTACTGTCAGCTCACACGTCAGGAGTCAAGCCAAAATTTCTTGTATTTACACTGGAGTTGACATTCCAAAGGAAAAGAAGGTCAGGGACAAAAAACATCCAACAACAATCAAACTCTGAACAAACAAACACACATGAAAAAACCAAACCAAACCCAAACCCAGACCCAACACTTCTGCTCTGATCCAATTTGATRCAATTGCACAGGACAAATGAGAATGTACAAGACCAGCAGGAGAGGAGGGAGARGGAAAGCAAAGAGACAGCCCTAACACTGGTGCAGAGCTGCTGAAATTGAAGTATTTGAAAATAAAAGTCAGAGAGACTTCCTTGCACCAGTGTTTTAGCCTGACACGTTGGCCGAGTCCCTGACTGGCATAAATCACAGTAGCTTTGCTGAAGCTGCCTATATTTATAGCAGATGGGACCTGGCAGTGCAGTCATGCAGAATATCTGGTTTGTGCATGTGCAGTTCCTAGCAAGTTCATGGCCAAGGAGGGTACAGAAGCAAACCTCACGTACCATCCCAGTGTCAAAAATTGCTCCCTACTTCTTCCTAAACCACTACCACCRATAGTAAACTGTCCAGGATAATCTGGAGAAAACATATCACTTCTCCCTTTACCTGTTTCTGCTACAGCTTTGGCACTGCAGGCTTGCAAGGGCACCTTCTGAAGATTAGAAATTACTCTTGCCCAGGAAGATAGAACGGTCTCCTTTTCTGGGGTACAGACTAAGACAACAGGAACATTTGACCCCCATCACTCTAGGGCTTGACTGGGCACAAGGTGATCCACCCTACTTTTATTAAGATGGAAAACACCCTATAAACTTGCTTAGGACATGCGCTTTGTCATTCAGCTTAAAAAAGAAAGAAAAACAAAACCCTGGGGAAACAGACCAGATCAAAGCAAGCAAAAGCGAGTTTCTTCCCCCAGCACTTTCCAAATCCCATCAGGACAGCAGCAACACAGACCTTTGAAACTACCTGGCTTAAAGGGTTGTGGTGAAACTAAAGCCCAAGGCCACAGTCTGGGAGTGCACCCTGTCCCAACCTGCAGCAGGAGGGCACCACTGCACAGGCTCTCCACGCACTGTCCATCTGATCATCCTGAAATTCCTGCTGTCATAACCCAAACCAAAGTGCTCCCAGCTTCACATCCTGACTTTTTATGGTACTTTTCCTATGTTGTTAATAGATTTTTCCTTTCCAAGTAGAAACAGCTTCCAAGCTCATTACTGAGCAGGCCTTATCTGAAAGGAGCTGCTGTCCCTCAGGAACGTAGTGGAAAATATGAAATCACAATTAAAATTATATCTGGAAACTTCCCATGTGATGAGCTTAAACTTTGTTATGGTAAATATGCTGCTTCTGTTCAGCAACAACCTTGGCAGAGTTACAGTTTTTTTCCCAGAAATCAAGTCCCATATTGCTATGTGACAAAAGTAAATAATGACTCATTATATGATCCTAAGAAGAAAAACTGAAGGCTTGCTCCTCTCAAAGGTATTTGCACTGGGAAATTTGATAATGTCACCMACCACAGCAGCAAACATTACTTGAAGGTTTTCTCCCTTCGTTGAGCCAGCCAGCAGCATGCTGAAACCACTGCTCTGTGTGTGTGCAGTCACCTTCACGACAAGGCTTTGTTTTTCCATCCTCAAAGACTGGTACAAAAAAAGTTATATGTCAAAAGGGCAGTGTGAAGAATTAGAAGCAGTGTCACAGCTGGTATTCTTGGTGCCAGGCACACTGCGCTTGGGACCAACTCTGTCACTGGAATGCTTATTTTAATTCCACTTGAGCTTGGCTAAATAGTCCAAAAACAACTCCTTTAAGACCCATTGCAGCTCTTGTACCAAACTGAAAACTCATGYGAGACTCTCAAAGGCAAGAGGCAGATACATTTACCAGAAGTAGGAAAGCACGGTACAGAAACCGTGATGTGGAAAGTCAGTGTGAAACCTCTGATACTCCACCGTGGAGCAGGGACTTGAAGCCAACACCAAAGGCATATTTGGACTTAAATAAATTATTCTTCCCCTCCRTTTCACAGCAGCTAAGGCATTGCACCGGCACAGGCGAAGCAGGCAATTTGTTCGCTCCTCTTAAGTTACCCATCCATAGAACATTGTCTTGGCTGGGGTTTTGGTGGGGAAGAGGAAAGAGTGGGTTGTCTTTCACTTGCAACCACCGCCTTGATATTGTAAAGCCTTAGCAATAATATCTTTCTTAGTAACCTCTGTAGGACAAACGGAAATGGTGCCTTGATCTTTGATAGAGACTAGAGAAGCAAAAGTCATATATATTAGATTGAAAACTAGCTAAGTTCCATTTAAGAACAAACAAAGCCCTTTTATGCATTTGTACAGCAAAAATTTGTAGCAAATTCATACCTGGAGCTTCAGTTTATTAGATGTAACTGTCTACAGCAATGAGAATATTCATATTTGCAGCTTGACTGTCAAATATTGAGATTCATATATATTTTTAATACATTTTTATCCAACCATGTATACATAATTAAAGCAGAYACTATCTTTCTACAATGCTTTCTTCACAGTGTACATTTATAGCTACGTTCCTTTTTCTTGTAATGGTCATATCTTTCCATGTGCACTCCTTGGGTATCACTGGTATCACAAGGTGCTCCCCRTCGCTGGCTRCCACTGCCAGGAGCTCCCTGCACACTCCTGGCCMTGCTCAGTCACAAGCCCGGGTGCTACTCCAGCTCCAGCTTGTACTCCTGAAACAAACCTTGAATGCATCAGCTTTGGGGCAGCACTTCTTCATCCTTTTCAGTCTTCATTTGACAATAAGATGTGGCTSGGTCTGTTTTAGAGGAAAAATACCCACTGAAGAGGAGGATCTGTCTGCCCAGGGAGGGATGATGCTTCATGTGCAACACTGGGCCAGTGGTCSTGAAATCGGTGGAAACAGGTGGATCCTCTTTAACTGCTTGCCATGCACTGCTCTGAGCCTGGATAACTTTCACCAAGTGCAAGACCTCTACCTTTATCCAACTTCCACAGAGTATACCAGAAATGCTGTACCATTATCAGTGCATTTGAAGCAGTTAATTTTGTGGCAGTTCCACAGTCTCAGCAATCTTTTTTTTTAATCTGCATTAAAAATACTTAGATATTTTAGTCGTCTTTAAGCTGAATAAAACCACTACCTTCTTTTTCTCATCAGTTATGTGCACAGGGTTTGAAATCAATATTGTGAGTACTGCTCAGCTCTGATGGTCTATAACTTCACTGTAATTTTCCCTTTTCTACTCCCCACCTTCTTCCCCACTGTCCATCTCTTACTTTCTTACATCTGCCAGACAATACACAGAGTATTTTGGAAGGGAAAAAAAAAAAAMCCTGTAAATTTTGAGATGCACTGAAATCCAGAGCAGCATTCTCTCAATGTAGAAGGGTCTTGTCTCCAAAGTCAATACTTTTTGTGAACAGCATGCACATGTCAAAACTAACAGGCTGTGCCCACACGTGCCCCATTTGTGTCTCACTTCTAACTCAGCCGACCCACCCAGGTTAACACAAGCTGGAGGATGCTGTGCTTCCACCCCTGCACATGGAAAGTGATCCAAGTATCTCCAGCTCATTCTCTTCACTACAGTCAGTTTGGATCCAGTGCTGGAAACAATCCATAGCTGTTAGATGACAACCTGCCTAGGGGAGAGGGACAGCTCTCTCCTGCAAGAACAGCAGGTACAGCCACCCCTGCTTAGCATATACCATGTGCAGGAAACCCTCCCCTAAAGCAACCCCTACAACATTAAAGCAAAGCCTCCCGTGCAGAAATTACTCAGTTTCTGCTGAAGTGCATGAACTGGTGACAGCTATTTCCACCTGACATCCTGCTCCGAGGACATCCTGCTGTACCAAGTTTCATCACCACATGCATTTGAACCTCTGGCACTGTGTGCTTGCAGCCCAGAAAGCCAAACATGTCCTGGGCTGCATCCAAAGCAGTGTGGMCAGCAGGGCAAGGAAGGGGATTCTGCACCTCTACTCCTTCTGTCCCTCTATTCGTGCGATCCCACCTGCAGTGCTGCATCCAGCTCTGGGGTCCCCAGCACAGGAAGGACATTGATCTCTTGGAGCGAGTCCAGAGGAGGCCACCAAGATCATCAGAGGGATGAAGCACCTCTCCTGTGAGGAAAGGCTGAGAGAATTGGGATTGTTCAGCCTGGAAAAGAGAAGGCTTTGGGATGACTTAAGTGCAGCCTTCTGGTACCTAAGGGGAGCCTATAAGAAAGATGGAGAAGGTCTTTTTACAAGAGCACGTAGTGACAGGACAAGGGGGAATGGCTTCAGAACAAGAGTAGGTTTAGATTGGATATTAGTAAGAAATTCTTTACTGTAGAGGTAAAGAATTTAGGTACTATGAGCCAGTGAAACAGATTGCTCAGAGAAATTGTGGATGCCTCATCCCTGAAAGTGTTCAAGACAGGTTGGATGGAGCTCTGAGCAACCTGGTCTAGTGAAAGGTGTCCCTGCCTATGGCAGGGAGCTGGAACGAGGTGATCTTTAAGGTCCTTTCCAACCCAAGCCATTCTATGATGACTGTGAAGTATTTAAGGAAAAACCTAAAAGAGACAACCCAAATTCTTGTCAGAGGGTGCTTTGGCTAGAAACACCTAGACAGGAAAGGTTAACCTTGCAGAAAGCATGTGGCTTTCTCTGTCAAAGACCCTACCAGAGGTGCTATTAAATGTTATCAACTGATCTTCCTGGTGAGTAATCCCAAAATTTCATCTGCAATCCCTAACTTTCATCTGCTGTTTGAGTGGATTTTTCCTGAGCAGCTCGGGCGTGCCCCTGCACTGCCCTTCTCCCAGCGAGCTGCTGTCCACTGCGGCGTAAGGGAAACTGGCTCGGCCCACAGCGTGGTGGGACTATTTTAAGTAGTAAAGTCTGATACTAGAGGAGCATGAAATTCAGTCATATCATAGCTGAAATGCCTAAACCCACTTAAAAAAAAAAAAAGCTATTGCAAAACYCTCCCAGAGGCTTATAAACTGAACTCTGGAAATTGTTCTCAAGTTGTAAGCCAGTAAAAATTCTCTATCTTACAACTTGCTATTAAAAAATGAAACAAAATACACCTATCCACAGCAAGAGTCACACAGAGCTTTATCTGTTGCTCGAAGGCTGAGTTGTAGAGATGAGTTTTCATGTCTCTATTCTAAGACCTGTTACTGTGCACACAAAAACAGCCCACACAACAACAACAGCGTGCAATTGGCAGCATCGCAAGGCAGAGAAGACACTGAGGAGAAAATGCACTGTCACAAATACCTGTAAACATACAGCCCTTCCCTTCCTGATACAAAAACTAGGACCAAAGAGTCCCATTGACTTGGCTTTAGTCAAATGCTAAAACCTACAAGATTCCATCTAGAGGAGTTAAACTTCACTAAAAACATGAAGAAAGGAAGAATAGGATCCGTAATTGTTTTTCATATTATGTTCATCACCCCACATAAGCAGTGAAAAAAACCTGTACTGTGAAATGCCTAAAGCTTTTGTCTGCTGAGTTCCCCACTAATAATCTTCCCTCCCCCAAGAAAGCCACAGACAGTGCAATCAAGGACAGCCCAGGTTAGGCACACCAGAACCAAGAAGGAAAAAATTATTTGCTTAACTGTGACAAACCTGTACTCAAGTGCCCCGAAACAACAGACTTTTAACTCCCTCATCAGTATCATGGAGAGTGGGCTGTCTCCCATCTGCCTGAAGGCTGAGGCAGTCAGCCAAAAAGGAGGTGACCAAGGCCCTGACACCCCAAAGGATCCTTTTCCCTGGTGCAAAGCCAGGAGGGCAGCTCTTCCCTAGGCTCCTGTGTGCTCTGCTTATGTCATAAGCCTAAGGAAGAGACCATCTCAAGCCCAAGGCAGGCACAAAATCAGACTGGGTGGCTTTGTTGGGTTTTGATTTTTTGGTTGGTTGGGGGTTTTGTTTACTTAATTTTTTTTAGTCCTTTTCTTCAGCTTCCTGGATCATTCTTCTTGACTTAATACACATTTTTAGCTCCCTGTGTCACAAGCTATTGGCACARGCAGCCCTTGCTTAATAGTGTAAGCAGTCTTTACACTATCCTACTAGTTTTCTTAATGGGTGTACTAAAATACCGACTAAATGCATTTCTCGTTCACTGTAAATAAGTCATACAAAAATATAACCGAAGTTTTTTTCAGGGCTGGTATTCAGCTGATGTTACTAATCATAATTTGCTGCACTTTTCTCTAGCAAGCAGAATGCTTGGTCAATGTAACTCGATAGTTGTGGAGGAAAGGGCAGGCCCTTCACTGGGGTGAGTTGTCAGAAATCCACTGGAAAATGCAGAACTGTAGCAAGACACTAGCTGAGCATCTGCCTTAGATGCAGTCATAGCCATAAGATGCAAAAATAATTTTGTTGAATTGTATCTTTGCGTGATAACATTCCCCATCTTAGAAAAAAAAAAAAAATGGTGGAGCGGGCAAATTTTGGCACATCTCCGAAAAGCAGCGACGTTTCCATGGCTCAACAGATATTTGGCAAATATGTTCAAGTACAATTCAGAATAAGAGGGAGAGCCATCTATCAGTACAGAGAAGACTTTTACTCCCGTTTAGAATCTGATTTGTTAACTAGTGAAAGAACAGACCTGAAAATTATGCCGCCACTTCAGAAGTGAGGAACACCACTCACTGAAGTGTAATACCCGAGGTTCTTACTCCTCTTTTGAAAATCTTAGATGATGTCTAACACTCTGAAGACAGACAAAGGCAGAGGCAGAGGATGAAAGCACTGTTGCCACTCCAGGTTACTAAAACACTTGTACACTAAAATGAAGACGTGAAAAAAGTTGTTACACACATGTAACACTGCTTGTCATGCTCAAATCCAAATTATCTCAGTTTAAAACTTGTATTCCTCTTGGAGATAATTCAGAAAGACAAAAATACGACAACCAATGGGAAAGGATTTTTCTAAGTATTATTGTCAGGAATTGAGGTATTTTGCTATCCCGCTCGTGAAAATAGCAACATGTCACTATTACCGACTATAACCAGGCAGAAATTAAAGCCAGGTTAACACACCATGCTGTGCTTTTAAACACTTTTTGGCTTGTTTGCCATTTCCTCCCATTTCTCTCTTGTAAGTGCTCAAAGCCTGAACCTGAGAGCAGCTCGTTCCTCTAATGCCCAGCATTTACCCTCCACGCCACATTCAGGTGTTGAAGGCAAATGCACAAATGCTGCCAGCAGAGAAGACGAGTGCAGAGCTCCAAAGGCAAATGTTTAGCACAATAGTAAGTAGTCATTCTGGTGTCCATGTGCCCTGTGTGATATTTTTGGGACTCTCAAACATCCAATGCATAATGGAGGAAAAATATAAAAGTGTTCTTCAAAAAGATCGCAAAGGAGAAAGCCCTTCTTCAAAGCATAAAACAAGCTCCAAAGTATACCTAAGCAGTGGTAGCACTTACCTATCCAGTAAGAGGTCTGGGGATTACTTTGTCAGATTCTACACAGACACACTTCCCTTACATTTCTTATGAATGAAGAAGCCCTGTTTTTAAAAAGCAAGAGCAGCTGTTAAGCTGAACACTGGGCTCTTTGAAAGTTATGTGACATCTTTAGAAGGAAAAAACTATAGCTCTAATAACAAAAATGTGTTGCTTATATAAGTGATGAAATAGAGGAAAGAGTTGAAGGATTTAAAAAAAAAAATAAAAATTACCGTGACTAATGCAAGTCCTCTTTGGTTACTTGCCACTGAAACATCAGAGTGTAAAAATATTACCCACCTACTTGGTGTCTGTTGGAATAAGTCACTTTGCTTGTGCCACACTATAAATAATGGTATTAGTGGCAGGGAGTCAGCTCATCTAATACTAGCAGATCCCCAGCACTTTACTTGTCTGGGCAAGCAAACACTTCAACTCCACATATCTCTTAAAAGAGCAACTGTTGGCCACTAAATCTTTATGGTCATACTTTTAGACTGTGTTTTGTCTGGGGCTTTTTATTTATTTATTTATTTTTAACAGTTTCTGCTTTTCAAGAACGCACAAGGCAGCGCAATCTCCTTTAAGAGGTAGGGTTTCCTTAACCACTTCCATGCCCTTCTGAAGGCTACACCTCATCTTTCTACTTGTGTTTTGTTTCATAACATGCTTGCAACTGGATCACAGGTAGAAATAATTTAATATGGGTTGAAATAATTTACTATGCCAACTCCATAATAAGAAAGCCTCTAGGGGCTTGTCACTATAAGCACAACCAGGTCAAGATCTACAAACTCAGGAAATGTTAATAACACCATTTTAGAAACTGTCTCTGTTGCTTCCCAGTTGTCTGGTAATGGGAAGAAGACAAAGGTTTTAAAGGTGTCCTGCACAGCCTATATTTAACTTGGCTACACGTTTAACCAAGAAATTACCTAAGCTGAAATTAATAACGTTTTACTCATTTGCGATGTTAACTTGACAATATTTTTGCCAAGACCCACAGTAAGATCYTTGTCTCCATCTGGGAAGAAATGTTCAGTGAGGGCTTTTAGGCCCCGTAGGGCATTGCTGTGCTGCTCTGAAGCACAGAACACGTCTAGAAACTGTGCGGCATTTGGTAGCATTGCTTGCACATGCAGTTGCATAAAACTCACTTTAGTGGCATGCTACATCAATCCTTGGGTGAAGCAGGATTGTCACGAGCCAGAAGARCACCCTACAGCCAAATGCATTTTTTGGAGTTTCTCCTCTGGTCCTGCCAGAGTTTTTTCTAACTGCACATGCAGTACAGGCCCAATAAAACCAGGACYTTTGGTGCTTTTTGGGTCTGTGTTTTATCTTACCTGCATCCTTAGATGTATGAGATAAGCTACCACTTTAGTTAAAAACCCTAACAAAACACATGAACCCAAGTACACATTTTCACCATGTTATGTGTTAACTGCTTCTTGAATTGCTAAAGCTGGAACAATGGCCTTTGTTTGAGATCTGTTCAGAAGGGCTAATACATGTAATGAAWGTTTCACCATCTGACATTTTAATTAAAGAAAAAAATAGCAACTTCTAATTCTTGTTTCATGGATTTCCTTCAAGGGGTGAAGGTTGCCATGAATTGTTTCCAGCCCCATCCTYACACACCAGGGTTCACTGTGAAGCCTTGCTCCAGGGCKAAGGYTCCTCAGTCATCAGTTCCTGATGCAGCACCACTGCCACGTTCTTCCCACTGAGACCTTCAGAAATGCTTTGGCCTATACCATTGTCTGGAAGTAGCACTTCACGGAGCATGCAATATCCAAGTACTGAGGGGATTTTGAGGAATCTAACAAACATGACAGCTGCAAGGAACTGTTTTTTGTTTCATACCATCATCTGTTTTCTCATTGTCMCCTAGAACTAGAAGTGTTTGAAGATATAATGAAGCATGTGAAGGGAAGTCTTCTCATCCACAGGCTGGACCTGCTGTCTCAGAGCCATTTTGGTTGCAAGAGACTATTAAAGATCATCTAGCACAACCCCACTGCAATAAGCAGGGACATTTTCAACTAGATCAGGTTGCTCAAAGCCCCATCCAACCTGACCTTGAATGTTTCCAGGGATGAGGCATCTACCACCTCTCCAGGAAACTTGTTTCAGTGTTTCATCATCATAAAAAGTTTCTTCTTTATATCGAGTCTGAATCTACTCTCTTTCAGTTTACAACCATTACCCCTCGTCCTTTTCCTTAACTTTATCACTTCATCCCAGCTCATTAAGCCAAGARCATGCAATGTGTCAGTTCATGCAAAAAACACCACCATGGCAACAAATACTATAACTTCCCATAAACCACATTAAAATGACAGGTACTATATTAATAGAGGCAGGTACTATATTAATATAAGCAGTGTTGAATACAGTCCATATGGTCAGGATCAGTGCTAGAAACTCACAAGTTGCCCATGCTGCAGCCACCCGGCACAAGGCAGAAAATAAGTGTGAGAAAATGGGGGAAGTCACTAAATYCTAGGTACTTTTACCACTAAAAATACTGCAAGGCCATGCTGGCAATTAGGAGAGAAACCATAGAGAAACTTGTATTTGAATAGCAATATTTACTAGGGATACAAGGTGAAGTCTTCAGCCCTATTGAAATGCAATGGCTCTAACAGCATTTTTATTTTATATAATTATTTATTTAAGCTTTGGTGTTAACCCTTTTGGATTGAAAGTGTTCAGTTGCTCATTTTTCCACAGGACAAGGGGTGCCAGATTTGATTAGTCTAATTTACACTCTCCTTTCTGCTGTGGGTGAGGATGAACTTACATTTCAAAATCTTGAAGTTGTCAACACTCGTTGAATAAAGGAAAACAGTTTCTTTTTCAGGCTTCACTGTTCAGAGTTATTTTTATTTCAGCAAGGATTTACTTTTCTTTCCATATAGCAACTTGACTACCTAAAAAGCTGTAAAATGGGATGAGTAACATGCTTGAATGTCATGTGCATGAGCTCCATCCTTACGCTCACCTMTCCCACCAGACTCACGCAAATACAGCTTCCAGGGCACACTCCACACCACTTCCAGTTACTCCCTCTCTACAGTCCCTACATTTGGCTCTGAATTCCTTGCTGTGGAAACTGCTTTGTAGTGCAATATAACTAACATACCACCTCAACTATTGCTCACTGCAATAGGAAAAAACAACCCCAAACCAAAACACACCTCAAAACACATAAAAACTAGCTTCTAACCAAAGAAATGACCTAATCTTAGCAGTGATTTACCCAAAGCCACATAATTGGCAGGTCTCAAGCTGACACTAGTTTTATGAAATAAGTCCATAATTTTAGTTGGTATTAGTATTTCAGAAAAAAAMCAACAAAACAAAACAAAGAAACAGTCACTTTCTTCCTCAAGAGCAAAGTCAGTTATGGGAGAAGATTAAAAAGGAATCTGAGTGACATTCAGTTTGAAACYCAGGTTCAGTTTTCATATTGAATTCAAACTGCTGCTTCTGTTGTTTAAGCATCATTTATGAACATTTGAGAAACCCTTTAATATACAAATTTAAGGTGAAGTTATCCCATCACACCATATTATTACCAATAAGTTTCACAAGTGTACATTCATTTTTCCCCTACTGAGAGATTTTAGACMTGTTGCTATCTGATGTCCTTAACAGTGTAGTAATACTTATAAACAAATTGAACATTTTTTTTTTTTTTAACTCAAAGGTTGCTTTAAATAGCCAAAGGATCATGAAAAAGTGTTTTGAAAGATAGGATGAGAAAATAAATGAGGTTTCTTATGCCCACCACCGGAAAACACAGTCTGCAGTGCCTCCATGCCTATAGGATAAATTGAAAATAAATCCATTGGTTTCAGCCTACAACTATACATCTTCTGCAGTTTAGAAACGACTCCCCTTAGTCAAGAGGCATTAAACATTTGCAGGGGTGAGGGGGTGTCAGGCTCAGCCCCATCTATCTAGCAAAGTGCAACAWCAGTCCATGTCATCTTCTGGAGAAGTAACCAGATATCTTCACTAGGGCAAGGAGAGATCATGTTTCATGGTCCCTGACTTGTGGAAGTGCTGCTCTTTCCTTACWGCTGAAGGATACTGACTAACACTGAATGCTTTACTAAACATGGATGTCTTTTCCCTGACCCACACGGACCTGCAGCAGTCGCCCAACTCTGTCTGCTACAAGGCTGCAGCTCCCTCCCAAGGCTGATGTTGAGATGGGGCAAAGACAAAGTTTTCCCTTTGACTAGTGCTGCCCTATGCACCTTCCCAGGAAAAGCAGTTCAAGAACAATATTTCAGTTCCCCTTTCCCYCCCGCAAATATACTTCTCCCCACCACCCATATGAGCTATGGCAGTACAGACTGCGTTCAGAACCATAGCATCTTCTTTCACTGCACCAAAATTTACTCCTTTCTTCCTACAGGACCAGGGAGAYAGAACAGATAGATAATAAAATAATGAAGCCATACAACACATTCACTGCATTGACTGATTTCCCTCGCACGTTGCCATCACTCTCTCTGGGCAGAGTCGCTGGAGGAGCCGCAGCCCCGCTCACACAGCCCAAAGTTATGGGACACCTCATTAGGGAGAGCGGTGAGAGCCGTGAACTCTCAGGTCACTCACAAATCGTTTCCACCCRTGAACTCTCAGGTCACTCACAAATCATTTCCACTCCTCCACGCTACTCGTGAGCCCCTGGCTGTGAGACGCTGCCACACACGAAGCAGTGAGGGCATTAATTATTTCTGACAGCATGGCCATTAATTAGTTCTGTCCCGCACCCAGTGAGCACCCACAGCTCACCCTGGCTCCCTGCGACTGGGACCTCCAGCTGCTTTTTATTCCATGTCCATCGAGGTTTTGCTGGGCATCGCTGTATCTTCACATCCACCCTGCTCTGCCCTTGAGRGAGGGCACAACCTGCCACCCTGACAGCCCAAACAACTCTGCCATGACCTGACCTCCCTTCTCCCACTGRGAGGAATGCCATGGTGTGGGTATACAAATGTTTTGGGTATGAGCTCTTTGTGAAACATAGAGGATAACACTAGTTAAAACCAGTGGGTTCATAGGGAAGAATAAATTAAACAGGAGCAAAATCCATGGCATTTAGCAAACATTTATAAAATGAACAGAGAGAATTAAAAGCTTCAGGAAAACATAGCGTGGGAGCCCAGAGGTGACAAGTTAGATGACATAGGTAACCAACAGGTCTAAGAGGTAAAAGTTTTCATCAAAGTGTTGTCTTACACAGAGTAGCTACAAGGGAAGTAAACCCTTGATTCAAGTCTGTGCTAGAATTATCCAACATCATTTTTTCCACTTTATTTTTATACCTGAGTCAACTAAGTAAAGGCTGTCTCTTTCCCCAAACTATGTTTTTTAAATTTCTGCTATTTGCAGGTGAAAGTTCCAGTAAAAAACTGAAGGAGCTTTTATTTTTATTACTGTCAGGCAGACCATGAACCAGTCATGTTATTTCTTGCATTGATGAGTTTGATATTTCCACTGTACAACAAAGCTCTGGAATGCAAGATATAGCTGGTAGCATATAAAGAAAAGGGGGGTAGGATGCACCACTACAGAGAGCAATGATCAAATAGGTGAATATAARAAAATGTTTGAAGAGTTTGAATTTCAATATTGGATACAACAGAAGCCTGAGACATGCACTTGTGTAGATTGTATAACTTTCTGTGCTCAACTGTTCACATCTTTTAATCATGCTGGAAGAAATTGTGACAGACATATGTATTCCAGCAGCTAAAGGGATATSATGCAATATTCCTGTGTGCTTTTTAGCAGGTGAAGAGCACACTAGTATTTCTGCATAAATAGTCAAGGAAAAAAGGTACAAAGTTTTAAAATTAATAAACTGATTTCAACAGGTGGAAAACATTATCTTTACGTTATGACTTCTGTTGGCAGATTAACCTTGGGTCTCAAGGGACCAGAGAGTTCAACGACATCGGCTTTCACTTATGCACAAGGTGTAAAAGGTTACTCTCAACGTACCTGAACAAATCTATATAAATAGTCAACTACTTTACTTCCCATTTGGGCATAGGAATAGTAATAATGTAATTCTACAACGTAAAAATGAATGTGTTATTTCAGCAATTACCTGGACTAGTATAGAAGCAAGAAAGGAAGGTGATGTGAAGGCCTAGGAGCCTCTTACATCCTTCAGTTTAAAATRTTGCAGGCAGGTAAGTCTCAGTATKTGCTAATACTCRGTGTTACAATAGGGATCTATCATTATTTACATACAGAACGAGAAGGCAGTTACACGTCAAATTAACACGACTGACTTGCAACRTCAACTTAAATTTACTTCTTATATGCATCTTATTCTCAATAGYAAGTGAAACTGTAGGCRGAGGAAAATAAACCCCAYAACCAAAACTTACTYCCTCCTACCTCCAAATYTAGAGCACAGATCACAAGGGCATTAGTGCTGCATCAGTCTCTGACCCAAAAACCATCAACTGACCTGAAATAATGGAAAAGACAAAAGGCATAACAACATGATTCCCCCCCCCTTCATTTGTTGCTAAAGTTTATCAGGAACAGAAAAATGGAAAGGAGTAGCTTTCCAAATACAATGCACCTCTAGTTATTTCTCTAACTTGTGTGCTATAAATAATTAGATTTGCTCTTCTATTGATGTTAATCCTCATAATATTGACTACCATGTATTAATTAAAAATWAAGAAAGTATATTAAATATTAGTTAAGTATTAATTTTCCAACATTAAAATCTGTATTATCCTTAATTTAATTTACCCAAAATAACAAATACCAGAGAGCCTTTTTTTGGCAGTATGTTGTACTTTGGAATAATTTAATTAATCTGATCTTAGTAAAATTTGGAATCAAAGTACAGCTGTTGAGCTGTAATGATTCTTGAATCCCTGGTATCACGCTGAAGACTTTTCCTTTCTCGTATTACTGCAGGATGTTCTAACATTTGGGAAGTTTAGAAAAGTAGCTTTGCAGTCAATTAATATTTGTCAAAAGTCCTATTTCTTCTAAGAGTATTGATAGTCAGGACTGAAACATGCTGCCTTCTCTGGTCACATGCTGTGGCGATTGAAGCTGTCCCCGATTTGCACACCTTTCTTTTAGCAAGGGCCCAGATGGTCATTTTTACTGCAAAAATAAGTGTTGAAGGGGTATTTCAATCAACAGTCTGAGGTTGTTTTCCCCTCCTATCCAATATACCAAATATCCATATTTTTGTTGCCRTTTGCTTGTGGCTGGTGGACTTTGGCTCCACCACTAACAATCCACACTGGAAGCTCAAAGCCACCCTGAACACACCCCACCACCGACCACCTTCGCTTCCCGCTTCGGTTCTCTCCGCACAAGCCCTCCACTGCAACTGCAGGCAGAAATGCATTTCCTCTGCAGCAGCTTTGAGCCTGCCTTCACAGTTTATCTTTCYGCTTAACCGTGCGCAGCTGTCGGGGCCGGTGGCTGGCCCCAGCCGCACGCGGACCCCGCCGCAGCGCCGCAGAGGYGTTTGGTCATCCCTGCCTTTCTGCCCCTAATCCCCTCTGCTGGCTGCGGTCCCACCAACGCCTCATGAAAAAACAGATGGCAGTAACCGATACGGTCTGTAATTGTGGCCAGTTAATAGCAGAGGATAAGAGTGAGATAAGGACCAAGCGCTGGTGGCCAGCTGCTGCCGAGTTAACCCTTCCCGGCATCACCTCAGCGGCTTCAGCTGCTTGCATAAACCCAGGCTTGAGTTATGGCTCTTTCCAGTTTCCCCCTCTCAGCTCTTTTGCCATTTCACTCGTTTCAGGGCTTTTGTGCCTATCAGAATAATTAATTTAAAGYCTGATTCTTCGCTTGCACCTTCCAGTCAAGGATCTCAATAGCCCCTGGCATTATGGAATTTCTTATTGGAGCAAGTAATCCTGGCTCCATTTTAAAGAGAGGCCAAAGAAGAGGAGAGAAGTTGAGTAACTTCTCCAAAAGCTCAGGTCCAGATTTATGCTGGTATTCACAACCCAGTTTAAATAAAGAAGTTGCTCGATGTTTCGATCAAATTCAGCCCTCAAAGTAAATATTAAGAGAAGTTCCTTATTCTGGGCTATGAACACCAAACTGGAAAAAAACCCAGAAAAATAAACTTCAAAACTAAGATACATAAAGTACAACCAATTAATGCAAAAGTAAGCTCTATCCTAAAACAAGTGACTGAGATATTGCAGCTTTATCTTCACAATATGTATTCCCACAGCATAAAAACCCAAACCAACACATACATCACTTCATGAGGTACTTGTCATGAGCTGCTCATGTTGTCAGCTTCTCACTCCAGGAAAAAACCCAGGTGCTGCTAAAATTTATTTTAAAAAACTTCATCTTGTCTATCTCCCATTTGAACTCATGGATATTTTAAAGTCAAGGCTTTTGGGAAAAAAAGTGAGTCTGACAACACAGAGYGCAGTGAAGATGCTGAAACTTAATTCACATCAAAATATTTTGTTTCAACTTCCTAAGAAGAAGGAACATCTAATTTTATTTTGAAAGTATATTGTGACTTCCAGTGTTACCCATCCAGACAGTATGAATAGAAAAAGGTGAACTCAAGTATAAACATTTTGGAGGTTCTTTCCTAAAACAAAATGGTTTTATAACTTACTCAAAGTCTCCCTGAACAGAAAGTTTAATTGATTTTTTTTCACTCTAAACTGAGTGACTTTCCAAACTCTTAAAATCCTATGCCAGCCCCCTGTATTTCCACTCCTCGCAAAGTCTGTGGCAGCCCTAACTTGCTTATGTAAAGGGTAAATACTGGCCACATTCAACTAAAAGCCCTCCTAYGCACAGCTCAGGGTAGCTGTAAACACACATCAGTCTTATGGATCTGGTATTCTAGTTAAAAATAAACCTGTTTAATAAAAAAGGAAGAAGTAGATATAAAGTAATTTCATTGTATATGTATTATATGTCACTATTTTAATCTAAAGCCTGTGGTTTATCAAACTCCTCCACCTTTTTTAGCAAAAAAGAGATTGAATCACCACTGTCAGGCAGTCTCTGAGCAGCTGGAGGCTCTATTCCAGCAGCACATTCCCAATCCTCCAGTGTAGGTGCAGTCCTGAGGTACCCAATGCCCTTTTCACAGTTATCTCAGCTCTGAGTATAATGTAAAACAGAAAGGAATTAGWAAGTTCCCTTCCCCTGTACTATAAACACTAATAGAGGAACCATTTCACATCCTCTCTTACAGTCTGCATCTCCCTASGAACCAAGAACATTTGCTGCTCTTGAGCATCAAGAGTAAGTAAACCCCAAACATTGGCCCATATGGGTTTTCCATAGGAGGTAGGTAGTCTCCCATGATAGTTTCCATAGGCAGGTAGTCTCCCATCCCAGCAATAGGGCATTCAGGGGCATAGTCTATCCTCTTACCAGCATTCAGAAAGAAAACAGGCCACAGTTTAATCACAAAAGACGCCATGTTACAATATAGATCCAGCATCAGAACAACTTCAGTAAACACAGCAGGAAGCAGTCATGGTGGGATGGCTCTGGTCGGGTATGACAACATAGAGAGCACACTACTGTGAGAACCATCAACTTCTATTATATCCACCATAAACCTACTCTTATATTTCACCAAACATTCTCATTCATCTCGTGCAAAGACCTCTGAAACTGTTTTAGAGACTTAGTAAGAAATTCTTTGACGGTTTCTCTCCATYGTGTCTGCTTAGGAGGAAGAAACATGGTTTGTGCTGATGCAGACCTCTGTATCCTGTGCACATCCTGTGCAAAGAGAGTCAATCAGACTCACAGTTTATCCTGCAAGGCAAGTGAAATGGTAGAAATCTAAAACCTTACAGTTAGGGCAATATATAATGCAAATACWGAACAAGTTTTGTATCTCCTAAGAGATGTTAAAAACTGCAGCAGGCTTGGGTATCTCCATTCCTTTGTTTGTCAATTAGTAAGGAATTGAAGGTGTGGTTGCATATACTATTTACCCCTCAACCTTCTCCAGGCTACTCAGACTTCTGTAAAATGTATCTTCTTCCTTCAGCTCAGATAGAAGCAAGTTTGGCCTCTAGCTATTAATGACATTCTTTTCTATTTTTACTTTTACTTCTTTGTAGATAAGAGATATCTGTTCCAGAGAACTGGATTCTTTTGTCTTGACTAGCTAGATTTTTGTTATTAGTTTTACTGAAGAATCAGTTCCCAGATSATAATTTTGAAACTTGCCACTTGCAGGATGGTGTGTGTCTTCAGCAACACAACAGAAAAGGTATCTCCTTAGAACTACTGAGCTAAATTCTGCAGTGCCATAGAGCCATTTCTTGGCTAAAACATAGGAATGGCTATRGCTTGAACCACACGAACCATAAGGAGATTTCACCCAAGTACAGACTTCATTGGGATTAAGCCAAGTATGAGCCACACCAGCAATGGGAGAGCAACCGTCACTTGATGCTGTATAGTGCAGGGATTGTAATGATTATACATTTTCTAATCCTGCTTCCTTCTGGCRAAACAATAGATTTACTATGACTTTATGGCCACTGTGTGTCAATCAGTTGGGTTTCCATCACCAGCATTCCTCCCTCACCACTGACACGTTGCTCCCACTTGGCCATAAGCCGCATGCTAAACCCTTTCGTGCTGTGGAGTTTGATTCCGGCAGGAGGAACAGCCCSGCTCACGTGCCCCTCTTGGAAGTGCAGAAGGCTGCGGTTGAACATCTTGTTTTTTCATTTGCTATAGACATTTGTTCTTGCAGCTGACCATGTGCAGGAGAATTTGCTCATGTTCCAGGAAAGGACAGCTGCACCACAAATTACCTTAAACCTCCTTGCTCCAGGGATTATCTGGGTACAGTGAAGTGTGTGTATCCTAGGGCAGGGGTCTTTTCTTACTATAAACAGAGTTATTAACCTCTTATTTACCAAAAGTGGTTTATAAACTCAGAAATGAAGACAGTTTTGATATTACTAGTCACTCTTTTCTGGTAGTAACTTTTTTTGGAAGGTCCATCCTTTTACACTCACAGGCTGATTTTCTTGACTACTTTTTTCCAGGAATGACACCTGCTACTACCTACCTGCCCTTAGGGAACAACATATACCTCTTGGGGCTGACTGACTGCATTTAGGACTGATGACTCCAGCCCCTCTTTGCCACATTCCCCTTCTTGGATCCTGCTACAGTAAGATCTAGGGGGCCTTCCAGCACCCTTATTGAGCAATCTCTATAGTAACTATSCCAAGCATGTCTTGGCTCTCAGCATACTTATCTTGGTATTTACAGGACATGAAGAAGCATCATTAAAGGCAAAGACAATCCAAAGAAACATTTCCATCTCTACATTTCTAAGCATCACTCCAGCAACACTACAGCTACAGAAATAAATGTAAATGCAGGCAGCAAGCACTGTCATCAGCTGACTACTGACTGCTCAGCACCAGGTGAGGAACCAGCCTAGGGAAAGGCAAAGACAAAGCTGTTGATACATGTCCAGTGAGATTGCCAGCTGTGTTGGTTTTGCAGGGCCTGGTTTTTGGTAGCAGGAGGGCCACCAAGGTGGCTTCCATGAGAAGCTGCTGGAAGTTTCCACCATGTCCAGCAGAGCCAATCCCTGATGGCTTTAATGATGGACGTGCTGCTGGCCAAGGCTGGGCCAATTAGAGATAGTGGTAATGCCTCTGTGATAACAGACTGAAGAAGAAATCACAACAAACTTAGGGGCGCAGTTGTAATTTTCCAGCCAGAGAAGAGTARGAGTGAGAACATGTGAGAGAAACAACAATGGAGGCACCAAGGTGAGTGCAGCAGGAGGGGCAGGAGGTGCTCCAGGCGCCGGAGCCGAGATGTCCCTGCAGCCCATGGTGAGGACCATGGTGAGGCAGGTTGTCCCTYTGCAGCCCATGGGGGTCCACGGGGGATGCAGAGATCCACCCGCAGCCCATGGGGGAGGTGCCCACGCCAGAGCAGCTGGATACCTGGAGGAGGCTGTGATCCGGTTGGAGTCCCAYGGAGGGAGAGGCCTTGCTTCCAGGCTGGAGCAGCCATCCTCGGAGGACTGCACCCCGTGGCAGAGTGACCCACGCCGCAGCAGTTTTGGGAGGACTGTCTGCCCGTGGGATGGACTCACGCTGCAGCAGTTTTGGGAGTGCTGCTGCTCRTGAGAGTGGASCCACGCTGGGGAAGGTCACAGAGAACTGTCTCCCGTGGGAGGGACTCCAAGGTGCAGCAGGGAAGCAACTCTGCTCCCTGAGCAGAGGAAAGATGATCTCAGGTGATGAACTGACCAAAATCCCCACCCTGTCTCCCTGCRCCATCGGTGGGAAGGAGGGAGGGCTGGGGGGAAGAAGGGTGTTTTTAAGGGCATATYTTACTTCTCATTTTCCTGCTTTGATCTTGTTAGTAATAAATTCACTCTATATCTTGAAGTTGAGCCCGTTTTGCCCTTGATGGTAATTGATGAGTGTTTTCTCCCGGTCCTTATCTCAACTCATGAACCCTTCRTTAAATTTTCTTTCCTCTGTCGAGGTGTGGAGCAGGGGAAGGTGGGTGAGAGTCTTTTTTTGTGGATGCCTGGCATCTGGCCAGCATCAAACCACGACACCAACTTTTCACAAATCTAAGTAATAATGAAGACATAGCTATATGGACCTTCAAGACATAGCATTCCAGCTATTTGAATTTAGTCTTTTATTTTTTTCTTTATGTTTTCCATTAATGTAAACATTTTCAATGTAAAGAGGCTTTTTACACGTGCTTCATGTAAAACTGTTTTGCCTGCCTCTGTCTGAGATCCACATACTACCTTTTCACTCCTGCTCTAAACCCAGTTCCTGCACTTTGACACTGCAGCAAATTCTCTGCTGATGCAAGCAGCCCTATTCATTTTCAAGAGCACAGATCCTGTCTCACTCCCCTCAAAGCTCTTCTCCTCTCTATTTAAAGCATCACAATAGATGAGAAGTTGACATACCTAACATGTGCACAAATACACTTGTTATACAAAACATCTATCTACAAGTAATAAAGCTAAACCAATAATGAAAATAATTGAAAGGGAGCTTAATGGGGCCCCCCACAGAGAGTTCTCTGTTTTAATATCAACGATGCAAACACTTGTGCAACCAAAAATTTTATCTTCAGTCTAACTTCAAATAGGACTTGAGTGGAAATTTCATGCATTCTCCAGCTCTTCGTTTGTAACTGGATGCCAGTAAAGAGGTTTGGAAACATATGTCAATTGAAAACCTGAAGCACAAGAGATACTGTGCAGATAAAAAAACCCAACGTAATTGAACATACGTTCATATCTCTTCATAGGCATCCCTGTTAGTGTACTTATTAATCAGTCAGATAATTATTTTTAAGACAGCTAGAATCTCACATGTAGATACCAACAGAAGGTCAAATACAGGATATGTTTGGGAAAACTTTTTTTAAATGTGGAAACCACACAAGCAATATCCTCATGAAACTTAGATTCCAGCTGTCAAGAGAAAAATTAATAACAGCTTCTTTTTTAAAAAAAGAAAACCCAAACAAACCCAAAATGAAGATACTCAGCTTCTTACCAGTGGAAGAACCCACCTCTAAAGTGGTTTTCAGCATTCTTAATCATCAGCTGCCCTGATAAAAGTAGTTGTCACCCTCCATGTTCACTGGCACGATGTGATTTGGCAACACATTGCCTGTTCTGTGTGGAGCCAAACACTTCCTACAGCCATAATCCTGTATTTAATTTTTAGGCCACTCTTCCGTTCATAACACTCCTTAGCCACAGCTTTGAGCTTTTTGCATACATCTCATAGTTTCAAGATCTTACCTAATAAGAGTAAGGCTATCACCACGCATTAATTCATCAAAGGTTTTGCAAGTACAAGCTGTAGCATCTTTCTAGGAAGTGTTTCCATTTGTTCCATAACTTTCACTCTGATTCCAAGTTGCATTATCACTGTAATGCTTTTATCTAGGATGTATATTGTGTTACACTTCTAGAAGTCAAGGGTTAGATATTGCTGGGAAAACTATGCAGCACAAATTCCTGAAGTGTACTGGCAGCCCACAGCCACACCAAAACCAGTCTAAAAATAAGTCAATTTGCTTTGGTCCAGAAAGCAAAGTACCAACACCAGCTCCTTGAAACAACCTTCCTTCCATGTTATCAAAAAAGCCAGAATCTGTCAAAGAAGGAAAAACAAATCAGTGCTCTTTGTATAGTAGTAACTTATGAATTTAAAGGCCTATTTGAAAATAAAATGTCAGTTGTGCCTCTGACATTAGATTCTGAGCCAGTTTTTATGTCACCACAGAGTCCTGCCTCTCAGCATCCGAGTGTCTGTAGTGTCTGTAGGCTACATGCAAATTTCACTCTTAAGAGATTAAAGAAGCCAATCTGGCAACCAGTAGATCAGATAATTTCTTGGTCTCAAAAAACCCCCAAACAAAACTAAAACCAAACCAGACCCAAAAAAAACAACCAACACCAAAACAAACCACATACAGAAAAGAAGTAGTATCTTATACTATAATGGATACATTTGAACTGGAATCAATATGGACACCCAAACAAAGTGTACTTTGTACCATATATTTGCAGGTTAAGTTTTCCTGGATACAAGTCTGTGTGCTAGGAAAAACCACATCTCTCATTCCGTCCCTATCTCCGTTTCCCTGTCATTCTGTACAAGAAGCGACTCCCCAGACAGCTGACACAGAYTTCCATTTCCAGATAACTGTATTTCCATAGAGGGTCCCAAAAGCAGGGAAAGGAATGGAATGTCCTCAAGCTCCTGCAGGATGGGAAAAGGCCGTATTTCACCAAGAAACACAGCATTTCCTCCACCCAAGGCAGAAAGGGACATGAGACTTCGGCAGCTGTGGGGAAATCACTGTGCCTGAATGACACTGGAAACCCAATGGAAAGGGTTCTGCTTCCTAAGAAAGTCTTCTGAGGTGAGGAAGAGGGAAGAGATGGACATCAATTTTTACTTTTCCTCTCCTAGAAACTTTGGAGTTAAGAAAGCCATTGCTCAACTGGGATGCCAAAGAGCCTGAAGTTCATGCTTTAGGTGCATTTATTCCACGAACAGGCAGTTTCATATTTAGGAAGCAGAAGCTATAGAATGCATATTGACTTCTATTCCCAGGAAGGAGCCATATGGCATCAGGATGTTTATGACCTTCACAGACAGCTCTGGTGGAAAGCAGTGGTAGAGGCTCTTCACATGCACATCCACAGGGAGCAGAGGCCCCACAGTACTCCCCACACTCCAGCTGGGGCAGCCAAGGCCAGAATTCCTCTTTCTGATATCCCTGTGGTTATCACCTCCACACAATGCAGCAAAGCAGAAAAGGTGCCACTTGCAACTTCCAGAAGAGCCATGTGAAGACAGCCTGAAGGACATCCCAGGGCCCATTTTGAAATATTCACCTTTCAATTCACCAGCATCGGTCAGGACTCCCTTAACCAGGGGACCTTTGTGCAGAGCACACAAGATGCCACCAGGCTGTTCAGTGACAACAGGGCATCCAAACTTTTGCAGCACATCCAGCACCTTTCAGCTAGACAGATTGACRGGGGCTGCTTTCCACACCTTTCAGTTAAACAAACTAAAGCCCAACACTTCCATAGTGTTAATTAAATTGTTTCATATTAAAACAATAAAATATGCTCCATTTGCTTTTTCCTTCCTTTCTGTCTTAACGTGCATTAGTTAAGGAAAGAAGGGACTGTCCCACTACAGAGCATTTAAAACCACAAAAGAAATTCCAACTTAAATATTATCCCTCAGCTTTTATCTCCTTTCCATCATTAGGTCTAAAACAAAGATCCATTTTTAAGTGTTTAGACTCTCTGAAGAGAAAAAAAAAATAGGGCTGAAAGAGTTAAAGAGTTTATTGTGCTTTTACACATTTTAAGAGATCATCTTTCAACAATGGCAGTAAAATCAGCATGTAGCCTTAATTTTCTATGGTTGAACCTTGAACGTGAATCATTATATTACAATGTACTTATTGATTTCAACAGGAAGAGGATTAAGCCCAGAAAATCAGGTTAGGAACCTGAAACTGGACTGAGGAAAATGGAATTTTTCTGGTACTAAAAACTTCTTATGTTATGTAAAATACATTAGAATTTTAAATATGAGATTTGGCCATTTGGAAAATATTCTTAACATCTTGAACTCAGCAGAGATGTGACAAGGTCAGTGAACTGAAAATCCAATTAGTAACCAGTGCTTTGAATAAAAACCCCCATTACTTCACATATTAAATGGTAAAACCTGATTTTACCTACTTGCACAAACATACATATATAAAATGAAAGGTGCTTTAATGTAATATTCAACAGATATAAAGTGAAAACATCTGTGACCACTGACTTCTGTTTGTTGGCCACCACTACCACATTACCATTGTGTGCATGTATATAATATATACACACAGTGTCCACAGTGTATATACACTTCAAGTACAAACAGGACATCGAATTATTGAAATTACTTTTCAGTTTCCTTGTTGTTAGGAACACTTTCACTTACCTGTTTATTGGAAGTATCAGGCTAACTTGGCCAAAAGTGCTGGCACTTGCTTCTGCTCCTCCCTCCCATCACCACTTAACTTGTTGGAGAGCAAGTAACACAAATTTCAGCTGCACATCCACTAACCCTCCATGCATTATTATTTGCTAGAGCTGGTGGCAGCAGCCSACCTCCCAAATAATTTACAGCTTAGAGAAGCAAGTGATTTGGACAAAAATTTTCTGTAATGGACATAGTCCTCCCTGAGTTTACAATGTGTGCTACTGAAGATTCCACATCCAAAAACCATTTCTCATTTGCTCTGGATAAAGCTTTTCTTACACAGAGAACAGCAATGTCTCAAAGAGTGCTGCAAAGGTCTTCAACTGCTTTGAACTTCAAATGACCTCCTAACAAAAACAAGTTCTGTAAGCACTGAGCAAGTCACATACTTGGGTGAGTAAGCACACAACTCACTGAAATTTCCAACTTATTACAAATACTTAAATCACAATTAGCTCTGCCAGAGAAAAGGGAAATTAATTCATTAAACTTTAGCAGGAGGACAGGGATGCTGGTAGCACATTGATGCAAATCACTCCTGTGGTACTTTCTTACTTGAAGCAGTTTGGGGCAAACATAAAAGGCTGATTAAAATATTTTGAGCTGTACAGGGTGATTTGAACTATAATATGAAAGTACTGGAAGCGACGAACCTTTCATCAAGCAAGAGAAAAAAATGCAGCAAGGATGGGAAATTAATCCAAATTCACAATCACAACACATCTCTCTCTATGCTTCGCCTCCCCAGCAGCCTCCAGCTACCTGAACAGTGGTGCTGTTTGCTGCCAYCAGTGAATCACAGAATCACAGAATGGTTTGGGTTGAAAGAGATTATCTTGTTCCAACCCCCTTGCCATGGGCAGGGACACCTTCTGCTAGATCAGGTTTCTCAGAGCCTCATCCAACCTCGCCTTGAACACTTTCAGGGATGGGGCATTCACAGCTTCTCTGGGCAACCTGTTCCAGTGCCTCACCATCCTCKCAGAAAAGAATTTCTTCCTAATATCTGACCTGAACCTGTCCTCTTTCAGTTTGGAGTCATCACCCCTTGTCCTGTCACTAYATGCTCTTGTCCCTCTCCATCTTTTTCATAGGCTTCCTTCAGGCCACAATTAGATCACCCCTAAGCAATTTCTTTTTCAGTCTGAACAATCCAAATACTTTCAGCCTTTCCTTACAGRAGAGGYGCTCCTGACCAACTTGGTGGCCTCCTCTGGACTCACTCTAACATTTCCATGTCCTTCCTATGCTGGAGATCCCAGAGTTGGATGCAGTGTTCCAGGTGGGGTCTCACCAGAGCGGAGCAGAKGGGCAGAATCCCCTCCCTCACCCTGCTGGCCACGCTGCCTTGGATGCAGCCCAGGACAAGTTTGGCTTTCTGGGCTGCAAGTGCACATTGCTGACTCATGTCCAGCCTCTCCTTCCCCGGTACCCCCAAGTCCTTCTGAGCAGGGCTTCTCTCTATCTGTTCATCCCTCAGCCTCTGTTATACCAGGGGTTGCCCTGATCCAAGTGCAGCACCTTGCATTTCTTATTAAACCTCATGAGGTTCCCATGGACCCACTTCTCAAGCTTATCCAAGTCCCTCTGGATGGCCTCCTGTCCTTCAGGTGTGCCAACCACACCACTCAGCTTAGTGCCATCTACAAATTTGTTGAGGGTGCTTTGATCTGTCCTCAGTGGTTCACAGGTTCTTCTTTGTCACCACCATGACTTGTATCCAGCTGACTGGCACTCTACCAGCCCTCACGCTAAGGTAGCAACAATTCTTTTCATTTCCACCCCAGCAGTGCTTTGACAGACCGAGGGAAATAGATCTATGGGATTCATACTGCTTTTTTAAAAACACAAACGGGGGTGGTGCAAGCCAGAGAAAGTGATGCTACCAGAGTACTTCAAGTCACGAGACAAAAGGAAGATTTCCTTTTAAGCTGYAAAACTTGTCTCATGAAAGAGCAGATGGCACTAAGTTGGCACAGATGGCATGAGGCTGTTTAGGGTAAATTGCAGTCTGTGGTAAATACTTTAATTCTGTTTCTAATAATTCCATTGTTAATGCAGTCAATTGCATGGTCACTTGGGAATAAGCCATTTGCACTGAATTCTAAGGTTAAAAATTGCCATACGGAAAAAGCAAACACTTCCACTAGCAACTTCCACCAAGTAACTTTCCAAGCCTTTCCAAAGTTAAATTGACAACGTAACCAACGAGCCCACAATTTCCTTTGGATTTTGGCTCTCCAGGCTTAATGTGAAATGTTTCCAAAGCTCTAAGGCGTCATATCTCATTTGAGAGAAGAGACAGGGTAATGCTGGAGGAACATCAGGGAAGAGAAGAACCATCAGCATCTCAGCACCTCTGTGCTAGCTCCAACATGGCCAGAATGGAGCAGGGCGTGGATCAGGAATGTTGATATCCAACTTAGGGCACCTGTTATCAAAGCGAACCTTGGTGCAGAGAATAGAATATTCAAGCTTCACAAATGTCACGCCCGGGGCACCTCTTTGAGCACAACCACCACACGCTATCCACCAGCAGCAAGGCTTCTACCCAAGGTAAAAGGCAGCAATAACAGAGTTTGCCACCAATTACTCAGTCATGCATGAAGTGGAGCATCTGAAAAATGTTGCTGCATTCTGGAAACACACTGCTCTTATTTGATATTGCTGTATAAGCATCAAACTATTTTGTTTTAAAAGCCATGGTAAATTTATGAATGAAACTGTGCAAGAGGGATTTAATGAGAGATCCATAGCAAGTGTTCAGTGGTCTGGATGTTGCCTGCCACCAGGGTAGCATGAAATCATTTGATAATTAGACCATGGCCATGCAGGATTAGCATACCTTAAAAATATAGGGCTGCATTATTTTTATTTATATAACAGATGGAGATTTTAAAAGGTCGTGCATTTTTTAATGAATGCAGCGTCACGCCAGTGTTGACAGAAGATTTGGAAGTGCTACAATATGGCCAAATCTAAAGCCTAAAAATGCCACCTTCCCTTCCCCCTGATCTCTGGTCCTGGAGCCAACAGAAAATGTGCAAGTGCTGTGAATTTCCTTCCAGAGATCAGCTTAAGTACAGTATTTATAGGGCACTAGGTTATATTTTCTTTCATTTCATGTTGATTAGAGGTAATTACAAGACTCCCGTTATTAGAGCTGCCTGAAGGCRCCACACTCCTCCTTTAGCCCCACAACACATAAATAAGATAGGAGAGAAACTACTATTAAAAAATATAATAAAAAAATTAYGAGTGATAAAAATTTATTTTTTCAGCAGAGCAGTATTTGCAACTTTTTCCATTAAATGCAGGCTTGCAGACTATTTCTTCTTATTTAAAAAAAATACAGAAGGAAGTACCACTTCCTGATACTGTAACATCACAGAAATCCTTGCATTAACTGTGGTCTCTTTATTTTGGTGGGCAGCCCAAAGCCAAGCTGCAACATAGAATGAGCTTTGTGGCCCCATGCAGCAGCTACATCTCCATCCTTGCCTACAGACAAGTCCCAAATCACAGCCCTGAGAAAGCAYGGGCAACACATCCCAATCTGAAATAATTCACAGAGCCAGAACCCTTCATCAAACACCCCTCAGGCATTTGCAAGGGAAAACAGCAGCAGCCTTTGGCCCCTGACACCTCAGCTTGCTCTGACCCTATTCGGGCATCACCAGAAAACACACAGGCAGTGAGGACTGGATACATGTGGCAAACCTGGAATGATTCTACACCAAGGGCTGCAGTCAGGCCCACTGCCATCAGTGTAACCACAGAATATGTTGGGTTTTCTTCACTATCAAGGGGCTTTTTCCCCCTCCCTCTCTAATGACGAAACTCACAATAGGCCCCCTTAGGTATTAATTCCCAATTTCCCCTGTGTAACAACTGCATGAGAATTGGGCTTGCCAGTTCTATTTGAAGGGAAAAACTTCTAAACGTTTTCATTAAAAATATCATACCCTATCTCCTTTCCACTCCTCTTCCAGAACAGAAATGAAAAGGATGAGAGCCAGGATCTAAGATACTGGTATTTCAATAAAATATTTGAAAACAAGGAAGTTGCCAGGAAACAATTTTTAACATWTTGGGGATTTTAACCTGAAGTGGGATTTTTTCCATTCAAAGTTGTCCCAAGTAGATACAATAACTATTTATTTATATTTCATTGGTGGGTTTCACAGTTTTCCAAAGAACCACATTACCTTAAAGATCTTGGAAGCCAAAAGGTTAGAAAGCAAGATCACAAATCACCCCAAGACTCGAGCCAACACCTACACAATGAAAGGTATATGAAACAGAAAAATGTTAAAATACACTGACCTTATAGATCTTTTCCAGCTAAGAGAAGACAYTGTCATGGAAATAAACACCTCAGATCTTTGAAAATTCAGTTGTGCTTTTCCATCTTGAAGGTTTGATGATGTCTGTCTTCAGCTCTAAAGATACAGGCATAGTTTTATAGCTGTCATACAAAATAAGTATACTTTAAAACATACAGGAAAAATCAAACAAGACAAATGACACCCCATTCAGCTTCATGCAAATCAAATATTACCATTTATCACCTCATGTATGGTGGTTAGATAAGTGCCATAATCACTATCAGCATGGCTGATTTTTGAGCCTGTTGAAATATCTTTAACCTTTAAAGGTGAATTTAATTCCAACTAATTTTAATAATACAAAAGTGAGGTGCCTAACCACATTTTGCCATGCAGGTTTGCTCCACAGCGAAAAGGAAAGATGATACATTTGGAGGATAAATCACCACATCAATCTTAGACAGTTAATTTAGGATGGGCTGAGTCACTCTCTGGATGCAGCTCTCTTTGGTGATGGATGAAGCCTGGACACCTGAGTTAATTCAGATATCTGCGTTAGAAGCAGCTAATATGAACTGACACGATCAAAGCCTTRGTCAGAAGTCCACACAGAAAGCAGATCTGAGGGGATGGCTGTCTGTCAGGTGCTGTTTCTAGAGAGGTTAGATGTCTTCATCACACTAAGAGGGGATTTTTCCAAAAAATCACCATCTGCATAGCAGCTGTTACCTCATTTTAATTATTCATAGCCAGCCACTTGTACTGGGCAGAGAGATGATGGTGTGGGCAGAGATAAGAGTGAGGGCAACATTTTTTGAATTATTTTGGTCTGACTTCATGGGCTGCACACTTGAGACCTGTCTGAGGGGGTGTAACTTGTGACTAATAGTTCACGTTAAACTGCAGACCAGCAGATGCCAATATCTCAGRTTAATTTACCAAACCACCAGGCAGCACTATCACTAATTAGAGGAAGCATTACTCAAGTGGCCATTATCCTGAGCCCAGATCATGTACTAACAACCCAGACAGCGAGCATTTAGAAAGCACAATTGATACCGTTATATTTCTTTTTAAGGCGTTTTTCTAGAGTCAATATCCATAATATTCAAGACTCCAGCTGCCAAATCTCTTATATTTTCCTGTGAATCAAGGCTAGGTAAGCTTGCTTCAGGTAATTCAAATAAAAGGGTTTTTTAAAGGAGATGAAAATGAGCAACCAGCACCATATTGTTACATATAAGCAATGTTTCCATACTCAATACTAAAAATTTTATCAAAAGATGGAAAACTCCCAGGTATTAGAAAGATTTTAATTCCTAGGTTTTATGAAACATGAGCCTGCGATTTTTTTTCCCCTATATTAGAAGTCACTTTTGTGAAGAATCTCCACACTTATGAACACATGTGAGGAGAACATGACCATCAGGGGTAAAGCTCTGAGACTTGCAAAGAAATGTAAGAGGCCTCAGTTTCAAGCAGGTCAGTTTCAAGAAAAGGACTTAATAAAAARAAAATAAAATTGTTTTAGGACTCAGTCATTGTTATGGCCCTAGTATCTCCAGCATGGAAGGGCCACATGAAACCCACACTGAGGTCCCTTTGGTTTCCAAAGATGTGAAAGTACAAATAAGGCACAGTCTATTTCCAGCTGAGCTGCTTTGTGCAAATCAAGTGTAAGGTGAGTTAAGGGCCTCAGTGGCTTTGAACAACCACAGATAGGCCAAGGACACTTGAAGGAATTTAACACAGCAGGATACAAGTAGCTTSCCCTCTCAAGCCAGAGGCAGTCTGCACCTTTCTCCTTGTTTCTCTCAGCCTAAGCCTAATGTTTGCAAGATCAGAAGCAGGGGCTTAACACGATGTTTATTATTTTACTGCTGAAGTAGCAGCAGCAGTGTTTGATTACAGTCACTGGMTACACTACAGTTGGCTTTCTACTCTCAGTGCCTGGACTAACTTTTCTCTTCGTCCAAGAGTTGAAAGTTTGGATCTTGAATGGTTTTCAGAGTTACTGCCTTGAGCTGACAGAAACAATGAGCTCTCTGCTCAAGTGGCAAGAGAGACCACACTCCAGTGGAGGGAAACGTAGTCCTTGGCCTAATTCCTGCTCTAGTTCTGTCCTTCATGGTGGTGGTTGGTGCTTCACAGCAAATACCATCTTGGTTGAAAGCAAAAAAACCATTTTTTCTTACTCATTCCTACCATCTGGGATGGCATCTGCCAAGTGGTAAACTAATGGAGGCTGAACTTCACCTTTGAATATGTCCAAGTTTGAATTTTAGGCACTTGGCTTCAAGGATTTAGTTCTGCTCAATGTCCTGTAAACAGCTTTTCTTCCCCCTGGATTTCCAAAGAATGCACTTCTCCCACATTCCGTCCTTTCTTGCTGTTCAGAAGACACTTTTGAACATGTTCTGCAAAGTGAGTAGAGACTGCACTCACGGGTAGAACTTAAAGACACATTTGGCCCTAAGTACTGAAAGGTGATCATCACTACACAACAATTACTCAAATCACAGTCTACACACTGCAGTCAGAGGGTCAGTTTAGAAAAAAATTTGGAAAGGGAATGTGCAGAAATTTACCTTCTTTTCCCCATTCTTCCAGGATAAAGAGTCTGACAGTGTAGAGTTGTGTTGTTACACTTCGATGAACAACTGTTTTCCAATTTTTGTTTTGAATAAAATGACACAGATGAAGATGAAAGCAAACTGTGATAAACCCCCAAAAATACGTAGATTTTCAAAAATCCATATGCAGGTCTTCTCCCTTGATGTAGTATTAGTTCATTAGTACTTGTGATACCAGCAAACCCTAAAATTACCCATGTGAACTGCTGAAGAAAAGAATTAGTAAACATGTGTGTTGTATCACGTGACAGTAAGCTGCTTTAGCAATGACAGCAAAATTAATTGTAACAAAATAAGACTTCCTGTTGTTTATTAGATATTGYAAGAATGAAATGTACAGTATACAAAATTATTATCAAAAATGTTCACATGATTGATTTTAACAATGCATTTTTCTTTGGATTAACTGCAGACAAGCAGCTTTTAAAGAAGTTATGCTGAAATCTATTTACTATTACAGGATCTCAAGTGTATCACTGCATCTACAATTTTAATCTACAAAACCAAAGCTACTGAATTTTTTTTCTTAATCTCAGTGGCAGTTGTTATAAAAGAATAGAATAGTAAAATTACCTTAGAGAAGAAAAAAATTAGTTCATTACAAAAAAAATTTAATTTTTCAAGTTCATAAACAAAACTGCTTTTGGAATTTCAAACCTTACAATTGTACATTTTCAATTTCAAGCACTTGTCATAAGAAGTTACATCCACTATACAGGTGACAAAGATTTTCAACTTTGTTTTTCTCTGAGGCAGATATCCTCCTTTTCTTTTCCTAATGAACTTTCACATCTTTAAAATTAGTCTTAAATAACATTCATTCTCCTAAAGAAACAATATAAGTATGGTTCATTTCATAAGCTGAAGGTTTTCACTTAAGGTATATCTATACAAAGGAATGTAAAATGGTTTTCATTTTTTAAATCTGTATTTTCAGTTTATGTCATATTGTTTAGCAGAAAGATAAAGTAACTACTAATGACTAATCTAGATAGCCTAAAGAAAGCTGATCTGTTCCATACAATACATGCTTGCCCTAATGCTTTTCACTACAATATAAAATACACTAGAAAAACTCAAATTATTCCCAGGGAATATTACATACGGCTATCAGTGTTGATAATGTTTCCCCGAATAAAAAAAAAAAAAAATCTTGAACCGAATTTCTTAAACATGCTCTACTTAGCAACAGGAATATGATTTAAACTGAAAATTCTTCTCACGTTGTCCAAAGAATTTATCTTAATAGACACTAAACATACTTGCACAATTACAATGCATTCAAAATAGTGACCTGCTGCCAGGTAAGTCAGGCCATGATATAAAACTGGAATGGGGGCTTGACAAAGAGTGGGCCAGCCTTTCAGAACAAAACAGATGGTGTTCTCTCTCTTTAGATGTCACTAATGTAAATTACTTTTTCAGTTGGCACATATCACAAGAACCCTTAAAACAATCCCTGTGAATGAAAATGAAGACAGATCACAATACAAATGATGCAAAGCCATTTTTCAGAAATTTAGGAGAGTCCAAATGTATTTGTGCTCTCTTTTGCATTAAATTGGTGAATTTGAGGGGATTGGCTATTGTATGTTTAATAGATACACTATTAAAATTATCTTATGCTGCAAATAGCTGGGGTGCCTGATCTCTTTCAACTTATGTTTTTTTTAAGACCATTGGCAAGAGCAATCTGTGGGCTCTTGGATGGAGTAGCTGACCCAGGTGGAATTGCTGGTGCAATACAACTGCACAGTCCTCCTCTGCAGCCCGAGCTCCCTGCAGCACTTGCAGAACCTGGCGTAGGTGTTGATGTTGTAGTTGTAGATGCTCGCAGACGGGCACTTTCCGTCACACGAAACAATGTTCACCTGGCAACAAGCACRAAGAATAGTAGCAAATGGGAGCAGGTAGGATAGTCAGGAGCTCTCAAGAAACTCCAAAGATGTTGGGCACCCAAACTCAATGGCAAAGAAGTGAAAAATTTGGAGGTATTTCCTCTAGCCCCTTACGAAATCCGATTACATCTGAAAACAACCTCTCAAGCACATTGCCCAGATAGGTCTCAATTTTTATATTACTGATATTAATGACGACTTTTCTGTCAATTTCGGTAACAGCTTTTTGGCTATTAACAGACACAAAGAAGCAATTTCGGTTTTGAATTTTAAAGTATTCATAACAGCCTTGGCTTGAACATAGCACCAAATGTTCTGTCYCCAGCTCCCTCCAGTATTCATTTCAGTGATACATTGATGCCATGTTGCTACACTGGTATCAGCAAGGAGGAATAAAGGAACCAATCCTTTGGAAAGCCAAGGGGAATTACTACTAATGATACCAAATGTGTAATATAGACTGCAAGAAAAATAGGCTTAGAAACTGATAATTTTTTCCAATTTAATAGTCARGATTTGTGTTTCTGTTCAATGAAACACTGAGAATAAATTTCCTGGCTGCTCAACAGCTTACTCTACTAAATGTACTCTCAGAGTCATTTTAGAGGCTACAGCTGTTTCCCTACTCTCTTTTATTACAGCTTTTCCAGGCGCTCTTGCACATCTCACCCGAGACGTCTGTCTGCACCCTTGCTGCTGCTCACAGCCCTACTGCTCAGCAGGACATGGTTGCTGTCCTCCAACAGTAAATCCTTTGATAGACACACAGATAGTGCCTCATTCTTTCTTCACATTTTGCAGTACACTCATGCTGCCGCCTAAAAAAAGCGTCTAGGACCCAGGATTCCTTTCTTCATGAAGCTGGCATTTAAACACTTTCCCTAGGCAGATGAAAAATTACACACATCTGCAGCCGTTTTAACTGTAGAATATCGGGGCARGATTCAGTTATATTAGTTAATTTGCATATAATTATTGCACTATAGGGTGAAATGAGACYTTGGATTTGCACTTAATCAACATGCACCTAAATGCATACAAAAGCAGAAGTAACAGCCTCCTTTTTTATTATTTGGGAACATGATTGCTGAGAATGTAGGGAAACATTAAAACAGCTCTCTGAAACACAGAAACCTCTCCCTCTGTGAGAGGAAGACAATAGCATTGTGGAATTTGGGTTCCCTTTCTTCCTTCTTTACATTTCTCATACTTTTTCCCTCCTATTAAAAGAAATTACGGTAATTACTGACTTACTGGTGTGTTACTTCTGCAGTCGTTCTTGCGAATCGTCATYCTAACAGTCACCTTCTTACAGAATTTACCATCTTCCTTACCTGCAAAATGGGCATAGATTAAAAAAAATCAGCTCAAAATTCTAAACATTTCAGAGACAAGAACATTCCCGAACATTTCATGGGGCCAAGAGACACAAAGAAGAAAACACCCAATATATCACTGCACATACGAARCTTTGGTGAAGTGACATTAGCTGTACATTGAATCACTTTGAAATTGGTCCTACTCCATGCATTAAAGTATCTGTCTCTTTATGTCTTTAATAACAACTATAAAAGGTTTATTCTTCACTCAGAAGCCTTTTCAAAAATTTTTGTAAAATGGATCAACCCCTCCTGTGAGAATACTTGTCAATAATGTAAAAAGTGCATTTTCTGTGAAACAAATGCAACAAACTTTGATAGAARCAATTGCATTCCAGTGSTWTAAACAAAGTTTAAAATGAATATAYAACAGCAGAATCTGATGAAGAACAGGGTTTCAGGGGGCTTTACATTTCTGTATGTTTTTATTAAATCAAAGAACACCAGTCAACAAATGAAACTTTTTGTTTACATTTTCATTATTTCCACAATTTTTCCCACAGAAATGTGTACAAAGTACATGGATGAAATAAAAGAGATCACAAGAAATCATGAAATTAAATGAGTTAAATTTAATTTAAGAAGGGAATCCCAAACATCGGAAGATAACCAAACACGTTGAGTATAAAGTTCAGTTGTRGGAGCTCAGGAAGAACAGTATCTTCTTAGAATGATCCTCTCTATACCGAAGAAAYCACATCACATTGCAGATCTGTAAGAGAGTGAACAGCCCATTCCATTACAAGAGTTTCCACTGTTTCACACCAGATTTTACACACTATGATGCAACCCGCAAAGGTGAATACTGTTAGCTGCAGAAAAAGAAGGGCAATAAAGGATTCACTGATTTGACTAATACCCAGTACTGAACCCTGACATAGTTTTATTACATCTTGATGTATAATGTCCCGTTCCCTGCTCTAATCACTGTCAAGCAGCAATACTGCTTCTCAAGGAGAAACAGGTTTTGTGTTGGTTTGCTTTTTTTTAATTTTGATTTTTTTTAGGTTGGGGGGGGGTGTTGCCTTTTTTTAAAAAAAAATTATGTAAGCCTGGTGCTGTTTCTAGACATAGCAGAATTTTCTACAACATGACAGAAAGGACAGCAATAAATCTTCTTGGAAGCAAATATAAACCTACAGACAAATGTCTGGCTACTGCTTGACTGTCAGTGAATTATGTTTGCTYAGGAAAAAAGTAAATTGAGAAATGAAGAAAAAAATAAACTGTTTTTGAAAAAACCCAACTCACCATTATTTCGTGTTTTTCACAGTTCTTTTCACGGTTCTTTCTTCTTTTACATTATACATGGTGTGTAGGGTGGAGAATTCAGTGCAGCTGTGACTATGACTTCATCCAGGCTATAGTGAAAGTACATCGTATCTCATAAAAAGTAAATATGTAATGTATTTCCATGCATGTACTTTAATGTCCMGTGGGTTTTTTACGAGCTTTACAACACAATATGCTTTTCCATTAGGAACCTTACAAAACATGTGAGCATTTAATACGTGTCATAATATAATTAGATTCTCTTTTGCTGCCTGTATGGCTGAAAATCCTGGCTTGGTTTTTGGGTTCACTCATAACACTGTTGTGACTTAAAGCGACACCAATATGAAAGAGAAATACAGATTTTGATTTAGTAGTCCTAGAGTCGTAAGTGTAATTTAATGTAGGATGTACCACTCAGTGGTGTGCAAAACTACAGTCAACATAATTTCTCTTACAGAAATGTAGAGAGCTGTTTCACAAAATAAATGCCAAAACAAGTGCATTCATACCATGTTACAATTCAAAGAATTAACATGCTTTATGAAAAAGAACAAAGATAATCTCCAATTTTCAAGGAGTGAACACAGGCTTGCTATTTTCAGTATACTGTCCTAACTATGGATGGGAAAGAAATTACTTGCTTCTACTGCACACAGCACTGGAAGGAAAACTGTACAACACATCATCTGCAAAAATGTTGCTTACGTGACAAGCTTTAACAAGCAAAGCAATTAGTCTCTATGTTCTAGTGCACTGTAAACACAATGGAATTAGTTTACCTTTTTAAACACAGCAATTTTACACATGCAGCAAGCTAAAGACTACGCAAGTGCTTACTACCAACAGTACATTGTTGGCTGACAACAATGCACCGCCCACACAGTGCAAAATGAGAAACAAACCAAAATGGGAGCCACTCTGAACCATGAGCAGTTGTGCTACACYGCAGCTTTGGCAGTAATTGGGTAACGTGAGGTCTGGTGCTCCTATCAGGGAGTACATTGTTGGGAATCAACAATGATGCTGTTTGGGTTATTTCAGGAAAATGTACCTGTGTGACAGCCAGCATAGGCTGTAGGAGTGACTGGGCTAACAAGGAATGGGAGGAGCACTGACACTGAAGAACCTGGTAAGAATATTACACATTGAACAGAGCACGTGTTACAGAGGATTTCCTGTAGCATGAAAACATTTGGGAGTTACTAGATTTTGGCATATTTGAAAACAGAATTCAGCTTTAAAATGTCTGTATACGACAGAATCACAGAATGGCTGAGGTTGGAAGGGATCTCTGGAGGGCATCTGGTCCTGCTTGCCTGCTCAAGCAGGGTTCACTGTGCCAGCAGCTCAGGACCATGTCCAGGCATTACTTGCATTGCTAAGCCTCATGTGAAAACCAGGAAGAATCTGATCTACATTACTATAACTAAGCCAATCGTGTATCCCGAGTTCAACGTGTTCTTTGGGGCTACAACAAAGAAATAGTGTAATTTTTTTCTCTAGGTTTTGGTGGAACTCCTGGGTTCTAATTTTCAAAGAGCAATTAAAAGTGAAAACAAAAATCACAATTGTTTCTAATTGCAAAGTACCTCAAAAGAAAACAAAAAGCTGATAATCCTTCTCATAAAACGTCTCACACAATTACAACAGACTGACAGCTCTAGTGGCAGATTTGCTTGGAGTCAGAATGAACTACATGATTCACAGAGGTACTGTGTTGTCTACAAACAGGTGTGAAATAAAAACCCTAGGAATCTACTTGTAAATGCAACTCAGAAGTTACTGGGTTCTTCAAGGGTTTAATTTCACTTTGTGAGGCATGTCCCAGGTTAACAACTTACTTTTGTCTTTAATAATTAAAGTGCGTGGTTATGATCTTTCTCTAAGCACAGCAGCAAGATCTTCTGCCCTGCTGAAAAGCAGCTTAGTGGATGTTTAACTGTCTTAGTAAAGTGTTCAGAAGCTGCCTTATTTGGCTGCTGGGGCACTGAAGGATAATGTCAGATAATCAAAAACTGATCTCTATGAAGAATTAGCCACAGAACTTGGACAAGTGCTTGAAACACAGGTCCATCAGAGGGGAAAAACATGAACAGATATTACCGTTCCCTTACAGTGGGAGCAGAACCCCCCCTCCCTCCAGATAAATCTTGCACAGTTTCAGTAAACTTTTTACTACGAATAATAGTAATACAAATGAGTAACATTAAAAGGTACCTCCCAGCTGGCGACGTGTATCCCACTGCAGGAACTGTGCACATGGTACCATATCTGGCAGTCACAACTGTGCAAGTTCCATTCCACCCAGCAGGAAATACCTGCACTTTTCTCCAGCTCTCTCACACACTTTTAGGTCACTATTTCAGCCACTTATGCAAAATAAGTTAGATTTTTGCATTTTTAAATACAGTATTATACTGCTCAGTATAAAAAAACTCCTTTTCAATTGCTTTTAATAGTGTCAATTTCAAGTATTTGAGTTTAAATTCATCTGGTTAGGTGTCTGCCTCAGCCTAAGTTCTTTATGAAATCAGCCAAAATGTTTCAGCTATGTACCAGTGTGTTAAGAAAAAAAAAAAAGTACTTATCTCTTGATTTCTATTAAGAAATAGTTTAATTGGAATCTATTCTGTACAGAATTTTTATTCTGTTTTTTTTCTCCCCCCAGAGAATCTTTATTAGCTCTTGCAGATAATCAAGTAAAGGGAGATTTCTTAATTGTAAAATCTTTTAAAAAATAGTACCTAAAATTTTCTGAATTATGTATATTAATTACTATATCCATTATTTACAACATTAACTTACAAACTGCATAGATCAATCTTCATTTTTACCAAATATGAAGATATTAATGTAGATGAGGCGTGTTTTAAAGTGCCTTCTAAAACACACTACCTTTTATTATACTAAATGCAGTAACTAATATTTTGAGGAGTTTTACATGAGAACTACAAAATACTCAAGGCAGGAATTTTAGTGACCTGGCCAACCACAACCACTATCAGTGGAGTAAATGCTTCAATGTTAAAGTATTTTCTTTTGGTTTAGCTCCACTAGTTTCAGTGATATTTACATGACTAAAACTGGGAAAAGCACAGCCTTTGAGATGTGAATCAACATTTTATCTAGGAGATAATCCATTTTATTTCTAAGGTAACAACAGAGAGACTTGCGAGGCAGGAATTGTCATTAATCACTTACATGTTTTGCAGCATCCTTCTAAGAATGGCACAACATAGCCTCCAACCTGACCAAGAGAGAAATAAAGAGGAAAAAACTTGATTTTGTTCAAACATTCATTCCCACATATCTGCACTAAGAGAAATAACTTCCAGATAAAGCTCTGCAACAATATTCAGGCAAATGCAGCACTCTGGTAAATGGATGAAGATTTGGCTACGTAACTGAGACAGTCTCTGAAGAACCAACCCACTGCTGTTTGTGAGGAAGGACTACAGCCACCCAGTTCCTTCAGGACTGTTCCCTGCTGGTGTAGCATCATTCATCAAGGAAAGTTTCTTTCTATTCACATGTAAATGTAGAATTACAGGGAACAGTAAGAGATTTCTCCTTGCCTACATTTCCTGGCACTTAATCTAATCTCACTTTGCAAATTCAAATAGAACTTTTGTTCTTGCTCCAAAATTAGTTCATAAAACCTTGTGTATCACTGCAGAAAAGATGTTCCTGATATTCAGACGATCATTAATTTCACACAATGGTTTTGATCATTGTGCTGCATCAAATTGTTATACAAAGAAAATATTAGAAAGGAGAAGTCCAGCCCAGAAAAGCATCTAAATTCAGACAGCAGTATGGAGATGAGTTTGATAATACAAGACTCTAAATATAAAAAGCTTCTAAGAGTAAGAATTCTCCCTTCTTGAGGTAAAACCATTTTTGTCAGACTTAAATCTTTTCACACAAACATAGACCACAGCTGGAAAACAAACACTGTCTTGTACACTGACCTTCACACATTCGGTTTCGTTGAAGGGTGGGCAGCCAACCGCAGAGGAAACCAGAACTGGTCCTATTGCTGTGCTGGTGCATTCGTACCTGATGCAGTTTGAAATCCAAACAGCACCAGGCTGTCGAAAATTGTAAAACAGAAACTTCACTCAGCCACTCAGCAAAAAGAGTGTTTCAAGTATTAATTAAACAATTCCATTGAATGTGATCTCGCCTGAATCAACAGTAATACTTACAGCAAAATATAATTTAGATGCGTATTAAAGTTCTGTTTAAGTACTGAATTYGAAAGTCCAATAAAAATACGTAACGTTAAGCAGGTTCTAAAATAGTTTAGTTGATGATAATTCTCTAATACATATCAGAATCCCTTAATTTTTGTTGACAGCTATATGGTTGACTTTCCAAGCAATTAATGTTGTGTACATGCAAAACTATTCCTAGTATTAGGCCAAATAAAGCTCTTTTCTGCACATCTTATATGGAAAGGTGTGTACARTATTTCATAATTTTTTTACTTCTAAATATTTTGAGGGAATAAAAGGTGTAAACTCACCTTAAAATTGGCAACTGTGCCATTGCTGAAAGTGTGGAGACAAGACAAGTTCTTGCAGCTACCACAGCAAGTTGTTAAATCTTTTGGTGGCTGATAGACTTGGTTCTGCCAAAATCAAATAAATTATTCCTTGTATGAGACCATCTTGCAGCTCAACATTTTGCTACTGTAATAGGCAGATTTTTTTTTTTTCAGATATCCTTATTTTAGGGACATTTCAAAAATAACTTTCAAAAGCACATAGATTACATTTGTATCCAGTGTAAATTCATGAGCCTTGTATAAAATACCTTTGATCTTAACCAAAATAAAAGGGGAAGAGTTCCAACTCTGAGAAAATGAACTGGTCTTTCTACCATATTCAAATATGACAGCTTACTTCAAGAACCACTGAAATTTTGACTTTTTAAACATTAGACATCAAGTAAGTATAAAATTAGGGGGAAAAAATCTGTATAATGTTCCCATGGTAATGTATTGCATTTTGCAAAAAGAAAACGTAACATTTGCTTGTTTTATAAWGCTGTTTTCACGACATTTAGAACTCTTCTTCTATTTATAATCATTCTCTTCCCAATTCTCATTCAGCTAATGTCTGCCAGGAATTTGTACCGGTTTGTGCACAACAYAGCTGGAGTTCTGCAGGGATCCAAGCAGGCAGAATGCCATTAATCCAAGGAGGCAGTCACTATACACTCGAGTTTGTATAAGATTTACACAGGGGACAGAGTAGTGTAGGGACTGAGACTTATAAACTTCTACCAGAAGTGTGTAGCACATCATCAGAGGGAGATCTCCCAGTTACTCTTTCCAGCTTGCTCCTATGACTGTCATCCACTCAACAAAACCCATCCCAGTGTAATTATGGCCACCAGTCACAACACACGTCTAAATTTCTGCATGTCTTACAGCTTTGCACTTCACAGCACAGTCTATCGAAGACGTGTTTATTTTGTAGTATTTAGTGGAGGGATCAATCGCATTTGTACAATAGGAAATATGGCAAATGCCGTCTGCACTGTGTTCCACGATTCTCTGCCCAGGAAGCAGCACACCTCTCTCATTACTCAGGCAAACTTTGTCTCTCACTGCAAGAAAACACAAACAGCATGCACAGAACAATCAGCTGGGTACCAAAATTCCATTAAAAATGTTTTAAATGGTGAAACAGGAATGGAAAATGCTACTCTACCTATTTTAGAATTATGGACCACACAACTGTTAATAGCAGTCTAATGCTTCGCTACAATCACCACAGTATTTCTAAATACAACCATGCATGAAATCTAAATGAAAATATAATATTCTATTAGCTGAACCCAAACGACAGTGCAGGCTTCTTCAACTCTTTTGTTTTGGAAGACTGCTTCAGGATAAGAAATGTACCTGAGAAGTGTCTATTTCTCCCCACTGATTACTGAGGGTGCAGAGGATAATGAGCACTACTTGTGAATTATGTCAGTTAATTCTTTCCTCCTCAGTACCACGTTCAAAGTGAAAATCTGATTTTTAATTACCAATTTACCTTAGCACTTGAAAGGGTACTTCTTTGAATTGAATTATTATCTGACTTACCACATTTGTACTTCACACAGTTGCAGATATTTTCTGTACTGTTCTGAAACAGTTCATCTATCTGAAGTTTCTGCCCCTAAGGGTATAAAAGCAGAAAAAAAAAATTATACATGAAACAATAGTGTTTTTTCTTATCCATATGATCTTTTTCTTTGAAACAACTTTACTTCAGAATTTGGGTAGCAGTATGTCTTGAAGGTTCTGCTTAGTCATCAGTCTCAGTGCATGATGTATTTTAACATATTCACCATAGCAAATAATATTAGCAAACAGTGATGCTTTAAAGCATTTAGTTCCAACACTTTAAAACCAAACTTTTATCCTGAATTGTCCTGGGTTGATTACAGCAGTCCTACTCTACCAATATTTTGGGGCAGAATATGGTAATAAAAATCTCTGGAAATATCAGTTCTATATCATCATTTTCTTCTGCAAGGTATTTAGACTTAGCCGGCTTCTTAAAAATGGATGCATCTTACTGTAAAGTAATTAAAAAAACCAGAGAATGACATGGCATTTCATATTTCACTGATAAAACTATTATTCAGATAGTGATAAACAGATTTATTAAGAAATTATTAAAAAACTACTGACAAAGATAAATTTCATACCAGTTTGCACTGAGGTTTGGGGATTGTTTCGCATGCACATTCTAAAAAAAATGCAACACGAGAAACAGTAGTTTAGCAAGTTATATGGCATCTGCTTATAAGAAAGCAACAGGAAGAATAGAAACTCCAAATCTAAAAGTCAGCAAAACCAGTACACTCTTACAACATTTTAAAGATGGTAAATCACCCAGTTTGGACAGGCAAATTCTACAGGATGCAMGAAAAGCAATCCAGGCAGATTAGGCAGTTTTGTAGCACGAAATGACTTTTCTGTATCATTTTTTCATGAGCAGATCACAATGGTAGAGCTGGCTGGAACCAGACTCAAAACCAAGAGGCCAAAGCTGTTGTCAGTGCCTTATTGTCTAAGGAAACCATAACGAAAATCAGAGATTTTACCACATGTCCGGAAGGGGCAGCACTTCTCTGGGCTCCACACCTCCACCAGAGACATGCCAAGCATGCATTTGAATTCAGGACAACGATGGATCTCACAGACTAAAATTATAGAAAAGGAAGTCAAATAAAGGCAAGGTTCTCGTGTTCTAATGAATGGAAATATTAATCAAGCYACAGTAAATGACTGATAATACATACCTTTGGAAAACATCTTAGTTGAAAAGACTAATAATAGATATTTAAGTGTTAGCTTTCAGGTAATAATAGCATGGAGCACAAATACCCCAGGCAAATATTTAAATAATTTTAAATATCCAGAATTTGAGGCCTGAAACAACTCACTTGTCTCCACGACAAGATATTCACTTAATGCTTTACATACATGAAGTTTTAAAAGTAAAGACTATTTGCTCAGGATTACAGATGACAGCTTGCTTATATGCACAAGTGGACCTATATCTCTAATCCACCATTTTTGACACTGAACATCTACACTACAAAATTTCTCATGTTCTCTATTATTGAAAATATCAAAATCAAGTCAGACTTACTGCACTGATATGTAGGGCAACACCTGTCAGTAGTGTTGCCATCCACAATAAGAACTTCTCCTTCTTGACATTTGGGTATTTGATCAGAGCAAGCCCCRCATGCTGGAGAAAACAATTATGTAACAATTATTTAAAGACATTTTACTACTGCCTAGAAAACACACCTGTAAGTTTGTCACAGGCACACATCAGAGAATACAGGTGCTCTGCATTCATTGCTTATAGTCCCTATATAAAGGCTAATTTTCAGTGCAGCTTGCCTTTTCCTTTGTCCCCTGCTGAAAATAATGAATACATGCAAACATGATTTTTCCCTCCCMTTTCTCTTATGAAAAATTTTGCTAGGTTTTCTCTCCTACTGAGTCACACAGTTGTTTTCAGGAACCTTTGATCCCCAGCAAAGGGCATMTCCTGTGATTCCAGTGTTATCCTCCCACTTGAACACACATGAAACTTACAACAGTTACTTTTCAATATGTACAGTTCAAAGACTCGTTTTATCAAAGAAGAGTCAGAAGGATGCTCTGCAGATAGTGAGAGAGGTCAAACACAGCTCATTGCTATCACCTGATCAAAGCAATCCCCTGATTACTGTAAAAAACAGAAGTGCAATTTACATTTCTTATTAACACTCAAACTTTTGCACAGGGAAGTGCTGATCAAGATGCCTGGGCCTTTGATTCACAGGTATCTCTTCAAAAAATAAAGTAAACCAAATAACACCTTATTATTATTATATTATTATCAAACAGAAAACATGTATGGTAAGATGGGAACTCCTATACTAATGGCAAAAGCAATTTTATTATTAAATTAAGTCATTAAAGGCCAAACGCCAAAAGAACTGAATAAATAGGCATAATGGTTTTATATGGGATATTTGTCATTCATGCATCTAGTTCACACACTGCACATGGACAATCTCTCAAAAGCCCTGAATTCCCTCATCCATGGAGTCCACCACCACTCCTCTACACGACCCAGGAATACTACTCAGTTGCACAAAGCTGTTCTGTGACTCTTGATGCTTGTTGCCATTTCTTATGATTTAGAAAATTAATGCCAATTGTTTTAACCACTTTCAAGCCTTACTGTGTTGGGAGAGCTAAAGGAAGTACAAGGAGCCTTAGCTGACAWGATCATAATAGACATCATTGCACATGCAAAAACACACTTATAATCTCAGCCAGTCGGGCCACTGTACCACATATGTAGGAGATGCAGCAGGTATTCTCCACCCGAGCAGCAATTAGTGTTTGATCATCTTGACAGCTTGGCATCTGCTCCAATGGTTCACATTTTTCTGGATCACATTCTGAAAAAAGTACAACAGGTGTACTCCTTTAGATGAAGCTCAGCATTTCTCCTTTATTATGCTGTATCCTGAGGAAAGGCAGTGCCAAGCAGAGAGGTACTACAAGCTGCTTTAGAAAAACTTTCACCTTGTATCAGAAGATCTTGCCTGATCATTTAACACAAGAATGCATCACATCTCCTCAAACTGAGGCACAGACCAACCCCGAGCTTTAGACAAAAGCAAATTTTGTAAATGGCCATACAAACAGTGGTATCTACACTAACCACCTTTTTCCTTCTAACTTGATCTATTTAGTTTACTGAATGTCTTTTACAGGRTGAACTTTTTTACCTCTTCAAAATAAACCTACCACAAACGTAGCTGGGACAGCAGGATTCTTCACTGTAGTAAGTGACCAACTTTTCCAAGCCATTACACTCGGGGATTAGGAGTTCACAGAGACTCTGATTACAAACTGTTACATAAAGGGGGAAAAAAAAAGAACAAAGAATAAATAGCTTCTAAACTATGTATTTGCAAGTTGAATTGAGCAGTGGCAAGCAGTATTTGCAGTTAGATACCCAAAACCTCCAAATAACAGACATATGAAACCCACAACGAACTAGCAAAAAACCCCCCACAAGGCAATATTTAGAAGTGTTCATCATTTTCAACACTATCCATGGAGGCAATGTTAAACTAGAGCCRAGTCCTTGGGAGAATTAGAAAAACAAACCTCCTCTGGAAAACTCACTGCAACACCATACCAGTGGTCAAAACATGAAAATTGCTTGCAATTGCTTTGTGAAGATGGGCTTTGTAAGCTAAGTAAGGATTAACAGAAGAAAAGCTTTTCAATAATTTTTTACTGCTCACTTCGTAAATTAGACAAACAATCATCTGATTTTTTCCCCTCAGAATTACCTACATCATTTGTTTGTATTTGGATATTAAAAATAAAACAGTAATCTCTACAGCTGAGGGAAACAATTCATATTCAAATAAACACAGTGCTATTTTAGTCCTTCTCCTATTCCTCTACCTCTCCCCCAAAACCCACTGGATATTGAGCCAAACAGTACAAAGTTTCTACAGTTTCCTACATAATCTGTAAATTCAAACCAAAGTCATTTCCATTTGCTACAAAAGCAGCATGTGCTACAGGAAAACAAACCACAGAGAAAGGACAGCTGCATATTCCAGCGGGCACTATTCATAACCACGAAGGAATGCTTACTACAGATCTTCTGAGGACAACATGTCTGATCATCAGGAACAAGCAAGGCCACTTCTGCAAATCGTTGACAGTCTAAATTGTGGATATCTGAGCAGTTGTACTCCACTGGAATAATGGTCTCACTGTCAACACATTTTTGCATACAGCATCCACTTGAAGAAGTTTTCCAGATCTCACCCACGGCATGAGGTGTTCCTGAGCTGTCTGTACAAGCTAGATCAGGACAACAGAAAACAGAAGTAACTCCTTTTTAATTCAAATTTTCATCACCATTTTTTTACATGGTGGATGTGAATCTATGAAGCACGAAAATGCCAGAGTTTTAAAGGCTTGACTTCGTCCATCACCCCACAAAAAAGTGAAAGAGGAGACAGTCTGAGACTAAGTTTTTATGGGAACGCAAGACACTCAATACCCTCCAGAAGATCCAGACCTCCACTGCGTTTTTTGTCTCCACTGCAATGCCAGTAACTTAAAATCCCAATCCAATCCTTTGTTTTTAAAGTAATGATCAGAAAAGAAGTTACTTTTGTATATTTCACAAATGTCAAAACTATTATTAATTTACAGTGCTTTAGTAGTCTGATTTATCATAAACTGCATCTTTAAGGTTTGTGTTGTTAGGGAGAAGAATTTGTCCACTATTTGGTGTGCTGAGGCAGAATTGCAATGAAATTAAACATGAATGCTGGCAGGACATATAAATGTATTATTCAAAACATGTAATTAACTGTTGCTGCATGTCATTTGAATGCCATTAGGTATTAAAATGGTTGATATTGCCGAGGTTGGACCCTTGGCAAAGGGCTTAGGTGAAATGGAGGCCAAGACTAACACACTTAGAATACTAGAATGCACAAACATAMGCAAAGACTTTGAGGAGCATCCTCCAGCTGAGAGAAGGTGAGCAAAATTGTACATCACAGGGACAGCCCCTGTTTGCTCACCTGCACAGTTAATGTTCACTGAATATCTAGCATCCCTCAGCTGAATGAGATATTCAGAACTCACACAACACCAAACCAGAACTCAGCTTATTAACAATGAAGTATCTGACCACCAACTTGCAGATAATAAAGAAGAAAATCACATCCAAATATACCACATTTTTCTTCAGGAATACAGACAGCAGTATGAGTCCGGTGAAGGATGGTCCCTCCGGCACAGACGCAGCCTTCTGTCAGCACCGAGCAGGAGTCCGAGCCCAGAGAGGCAACCTCGTTATTCTGACAACTATCTGGAACCTCACAGGCAGCTATACAAGGCTGGTAGGAGAAGTTTTCAGAGCAGGGGAAGGCTAGGAAGGAAATACATAAATCAGACGTGTTGAAGTTGTAATCACACGAGGCAATGCCTAAGATATTATTGTCTTCTGTCAACTTCCTGTGCTTGCCAATTCAGGTTGATCTACCAACCTGAAACACCAACACAGACCAGGTACCTACTGACAAAGTTACCTACATAAATTCAAATCAAGGAATCTGCAAGCACTTTTACTTCTCTTCTTCTTGTAGTAACATTTTCATTAGGCTTCAGTTTGCATTTTGGCAGTAAAGATGCAACAGTGTTGACACAAAATAATTCAAACTTCAAAATCATTTGCAAATACTACACAGATCAATCAGAGTGTTCTGAATAATTTGCAGTGGCCAAAGAAAATGCATCACTGTGGAATAAAAATAAGCGTGATGTGTCCCTTCACAATAGATGGAATACATATTTAGAGCTATTTTTTTGTATCTCCTCTTGAATTGCTAGTAAAATTTATACAGCCTGAAGAACTAAAAAAAAAACTGGCTGTTTTTAAGTGTTAGACTACATGACTTATTTGCAAGGCATTATAACAACCCTGCATGAAGCTTGTACACACATACACACCTTAAATCGCTTTAGAAAATACATTACTTACGATTTCTATGAACAATCRGTTCTTTTATTTTGAGGGGATCATGCTTCATCAGTAAGTCTTTCCATTTTCCAGCAGCAAACCCACAGACCTTCCTATGTTATCACTGCAGGGGGCTTTTCCTAGGTGATCATGGACAGCATAAGGAGATGCTGCAACCAACTACAGGTCCCATTTGGCCTTACATTTTAGTATTGCTGTGATGGAAGTCTTCTGCCAGGATGCACTAGCTCTCAAGTTTTACTCCTTACTCTCCATCTAATCTCAAAGGTGTTTCATTTCTCTAATGCTTGCTCCAAAGCCACAGCTTTCTGCAGCAGCATCAAAGTGCATGAAGACTCAAGAAGCACTGGTATTTTCAACTTATAGTAACTCTTACATTAGGCAAATTTTGTCTCTGTGAACACCGGAGGTGCACATACATGCAGAATACTTACGGCAGTAATCAGAGCTCCTCCACTCTATGCAAATATTGAATTTGTTGCACATTGCCACATAGGCAGCTAGTGAAATGCATGGATTTCGAATGTACTCAGTGTCTTGAGCCCATATGTCACAGAATTGCTCAGGTGGAATCTAACAAAGAAAACAATAAAAGATATGGCAACTTCATAGAGGCTCTGCTAAGTATGAAAAAAGACTGACCTTTTAAAATATCAGCTACAAAGAAGCCAAGCCTTCTTGGTTCATGGTAAGTCTCCATTGGTGTAGAAAAAGAATCTACCAGTATTTAAAGACTTCCTGAACATCAACATGTTTGTATTTCTTAGTTTCATCTCTTCTAAGTGCCAAGATAAGAGGTAATAATACAGTTTTGCTAATAGAAGGAACAAGTACTTTGTTCTTCTGTACCTCTATATTTTTATCTATTTTTGGCCTCCTCTTCATCAAAATCAACAACATACAAAAGGTCAAATGGTAAATGTACTCATATGACCKCAAATAATTTATTTGCACACTGTGAGTTTGTTATTTGCCTTAGGCTTGCTTTCAAGGGTCTGTTCTACCCTCTCACATCTCCAAGCTGGAACTCTGTCTCTAGAGCCTTTGAGAATGCAGGTTCTCAGATTACCTATTGCAATTTGGGACTTGTTAAATTACTGAAGGCTTAAGGATTAATTAAATCCTAAAACTATTTTCTTTTACTTTTTTCTACATCTTATTGATACAGTTGAATTATCTGTGACCCATTTATGAATTAGGTGGTGTTTCAAAACTAACAGAGATGAAATTCTGGAAGTGTTAGTTGCTTATTGCAACTCTCCTATCAAGCTGCCATGCTCTTGAATTACTTTAACCTTGCAACTGTAGACACACAAAAAAAATATATATCTCATTCAACAGATACGGTCACACGCAGTCTCACATTAATGAAATTATCGAGTATACAAAATTATATCTGAACTGCAGCTCTCTCAAAATGTAAGCTTTGAAATAGTTAACATACATAAGGGTGACAGCTGCTGAAGGTCTGGTTCAACACCATTCTTAAGCACTCTGAGCAGTCCATGACTGAGCAATTAGTTTCCTGATGCCGGTCTTCTCCGACGTACTTTAACGTGTCTGGCACTTGCCAGCTGTCTATAAAAGTTGATGGTGAACTGCTTTTGCTTAAAACTGTCCTGTTGGGTAGCATCAAGTCATTTTCCAAGCTTCTATCACAAAACCCTATGAGTTACCAGAAAAAAAAAAAACAAAAAAGCAGGTTAACATCATGTTTGATGTGGCACATTAAAACAAGTAAATACCTTTTTAAAATCTTTGTACAACATGACAGTATCACAACCTATAACAGATGTAGAAAATCTTTGTTAGGATTAAAATACACAAAATTCGGAAAAATTAAGGAAAGCAAACRTAAAGATGCATTTCTGAATAGAAATCTACTGCGTATCAACGAGCTGTTCAGAGAGCCCAGCTAAAGCACCAAAACTTCACCTCTCAGCTGCACAAACACTAAGMAAAAATGTATTTTGAAAGAAGTTGCAAAGCATTGCCATGTATAGCAACAAATTAAAACTGAAAATGTTATCAGAAAAGGGAACAACCATAAAATGCCAGGATGCTGATCTGACACTGTACTTCAGAAATACTGTACTATTCTACTTATGCTTCTGAGCAATCTTAAGCATCTATTGGCTGAAGAGCTACCATAAAACTATAGCTTTTCTAAAACTGTAGCACTTCCAGCTATACTTATATGACCATTCGGCAGGAAAAAAAAAARGRAAAAAAAAATCRAACTTCTCAGAAGGCAGCATCACATTTTTCTGTGTATTTCACCCTTTTCTAAAGAACTCGTCTGTTTTACCATTTTTCCCAATTCCTGTTGACAATCAGYGTTAGAGCAACAAGCATTCAGAGAGTAAAACAGCTTTTGCAACTCTTTCTGATTGAACCTTTAGAGTTTGTGACCATATGCAACATAGATAGGAAGTACGTGATGGTTCTGGAAGACTTCAAAGGATTGCTGTCATGTCAGGGATATCTTTTCACTTCTCTTTCACATTGACAAGGAGATTTAACACAGCAAAACTAAGGCTTCACATTTTTCTTGGCAGCATCTGGTTGCAGCTAGAACTGACAYGCTCGCACGCTTTTTCACCAGCTTTGCTATAGAGGTGTCCATGTTCCCTTCCCACATCCTTCATCTCCCATCCCAGCTCTTCACCAGATGCCACGTTTGCCCAGTACTGCASTGTGAAAGACACTGATGTCTCTGACACAAACCCTTCCAGGGGATGCTTGTGCTACACTTCTGTAATGGTCTCTTCACTTTTAGCATTTCCATGAAGCTGAGAAATCAGGACCTACCTGAATACTGCAGTTCAGCTAAAAGACCAAGAAAACTCATGTGTAAGCAGTGGACTAACACAGAAAGCACAGGAGATCAGGCTAGACTAATTAATGAAAAGATGCAGTGCAAYAAGCTCATTTGAGGCATGCTCTGTAAGTGGCACCAGACAGCACTGTGCAGGGAGACTTATGCAGAGAACCTCCCAGTCAGAGGTGAACACCAGAAATACACAGCACATTCTCTGAAGAAGTTGTACTTGCAACACCACCCACAGAAATGTGTTGTCATGTAGTCAAAATGCCTTGTAAACCAGGAACGTAATCTTCCCAATGCTCCCCTTCGCAGTAACCAAACAGTTAAGGCAAAAGAGACTTTCTGGGTAACTTGAATCAGGCTTATTAAAAAAAACCCACTGTCTTTACTTTCTTATTTCTGTTTGATCTATTTATAATAACAATTAGACAAATAGAGCKAGAACAGTGCTGAAAACAAAAGCTAGGGCAATTTACAGAGAACAATCCAATTTCAAAATGGCATAAATTCAAACTCCCTTTGAGAGAAGYACATTCCTGTCAGCAGGACTGGAAACTGGACTGAGCTATTCCTGGTATTTGATACTGAGCTACAGGCATTTGCCCTTTCTGAAACTGGAAAGATATCCACTGTAATTATATGATCTCCTTAATCCTGATTTCCAGCTCCAATTTACAGCAGATTTAATTTCTAAATTTCTAAATTTACAGATTCAGCTATCACAGTAGGGATTTACATCAACAAATACATGCTTGCAAAAGCTATAACACCCACAGCTTATTCAAGGTTGTGGTTTTTRGAAAAAAAGAAAGTAGGTGAAACTACTGAACGGACCTAACAGAGGGCAACATTATTAAGAAATTCCCTCTGCACTATTTTCTCCAACAGTTAAAGATTAGTTCTCTCAAGTTTACATTTCCTGTGAATTCTGACCTTTAGAAACTGAAAATAGCACATATCACTTCCTATCAGATGGGTATCAAACACTAAATCTGTAAATGACCTTATTTGACATTATGGACTTAGACTTGTCTTACTTATTAGGGTTTGGTAACAGCAATCATGCCTTTGATTCAAACAGGTTACAAACAGAAGCAACACTGGGCAAAAAGCCATTGCAGGGGTAAATATCAAACATATCAATAATAAACAAAATTAATCATAGATTAATTTTAATAGTATCTTAAACTTTGCAATGATCTGCAATGACTCTTTTGGAACAGATCCTGCAATAAACAGTTTCTATCATTAGGAAAATGTGTCCCCCTAGCAAAGGACCTGAATGCCTTTATTTCTGCACTACTTTATACTTACCACATAGTCCCAAAGCACTTGGTTCTCTGGTACTATTGAACTCAATTATCATCACACCTGTGTTGTGAAACCACTGAATTCTGATTTTTGTTGGGGTCTCAACTGCATACTTAAAGCCTGAATCCTCAACTTTGTATCCATATTTTCTAACAGTAGGCCAAGCAGACCTTGAATTTACTGTGATCTAAAAGACACACAGAAGAGAAGAGAGGTTAATTGTCAGGTAGAAGAACTAAGCCCAGATTCYTGACAACTTAGTAATCTAAGTCATAACTAATTTCAGAAGTTGTCAGGCTTTCCTCCATAAAGATAGCACAGGTACCAAAGGTACTAACAGTTTATGTGCCTTTCTCTATGACTTTGCTAATTGTCCTTGGATCACAGTCTGGCTCTTTGAATTTACTAGGAGTTTACTAAATTGTGAAACCCGAACAATTAATTAATTATATGACCTACTGTGTTCTACTCTATTCCTCACTACCCACATGAGAAGGCAGCTGATTACAGAAGATGTTATCTAAAAGGAAAATAAACCCCCTCAGAATACTTACTTTTCTACTTAAACGATTGATAATAATTTGATTTGATGTGTAGGTGAGGTTCAACTTAGCCAGGCACAAAGAAGATGAATTTGAATTACTCTGTGGAGAAAGCAAAAAAACATCAACCATAGCCATGATGTGCAAAATCTCTCTGCATTGGTTGCTTACTGGTTTTAGGTACTGGAATGGTAAGGATTTTTGGGGAGTATGTTATTAGGAGAGGAAAACCATTGCTGATTGCAGTTTCAAGTCAGGACAACAAAATACCATGACCTCRTTGTTTTCAGCAACTGTGCTATATCACAAAATCTTGAAATTACAACAGAAATACAGGTTTTCAGTGAGAAAACAAAAAAAAAGGTGGACTAGCTGTTTGGACACCAGAAAATACGAATTACATATCTGAAGGTGRGCAAGAACAAGACCAGGAATGATGAATCTCTATGATACATACAGTACAGAAGTAATGGATCAGGAATAAAAGCATACTTCCTGAGCTCCACGAGGTTAAACAAAACAGAAAATGTTGAATACAGCAGGAAAACAAATCTGAAAGYCATAAACACATCTTCTTTATATCAATCATACTGATCTTCTGAAATTAACTTCCATAAGGAGAAACTTGAGACCAAACTTTTTAATGGACATTTATAAAGATACCAGAATTATGTAGCTTTCACAGAAGAGGCTGGAGTTTAAAGAGTTTTCTAAAGGCTCATAAGAAGTCAGCTTTTCCTGACAAAAGCCAATCCACACTACTCATTAGACAGGATGCCCATTAGAGTTTCTCTTCCTCCCATGTCAGAGACTTGGAATGCACAGGGTGGTCCAATTCCTAWAGTCTGGCATTCCTACAGTCTTTTATGGCTCTGAAGACTGGTGTTTCCAGTGCAAGTTTCTCCATATGAAGTACAGATAAAAATCATMCATTGAAAGAGACTGGGGGTATACTGGTACAACCGTGGTGGTACTTCTTATACAAATGCACTCCAAAATGATTGATGATGTAAATCCACTTAATCTCTCACCACCTTCTCTATATCACACATACAATAAGGTAACATGGACCTACCTCTCCCAGCTGTTTCAGAAGGAACTATGCATACAGAGTCACGTGATAAAGTGCTATACAATCCATCACTGTTGTAAAATGCAAGTACAACTCATAGATATTGCACAGAAGTTAATAATAACCACAATATGAAGTGTTACTTATGCTCTTGCTTATGTATACATCCTACTAGCAGTAGCAAACACCTTTCGTTAGGTGATAAATGTTAGTTACCATTCTACAGTCAAGGACATGGATGGTTATAGTTTCATCTTGAGTTTGACTAACAATGTAGGATGCTTCTTTGAATAAAGCCAAATGATTTCCATCGTAGGTTACAACACTCAGATCAGAGAAAATGGTACAACGACCTAAGAAAAGAAAAAACTTACTTTAGAAGTTTGGTAAATATTACAATACATGAAAGTAAAACAAATTTTCTAAGACTGACTAGCTTACTAAGAGTTTCACATATGCAGCACATATTTTCAGCTATATTTTATACTATTGCATCTCTGTAAATGGACAGCAGAATAAAATCCTACATATTTTCRGGAGGACAACATGCAGACCTCAGCAATCAGCTATGTCCTTACAGTTCTTGCCAGCAAGTTTGCAATTTTCACAAACCTCAAACTGGGAAAAATCATGAGTGACAGTAGRTCACACCAGATCCACAGTTGCCTTATAGTCTTGTTTCTAAGGTGGAAAGATTCATTTTTCATCAGTCTTAATGCTAAAGCTTKAGTGTTTCAATAGGCTTGGAGTTCCACTCTTAAGTTATTTCAAACTCTAAAGCCTAAGCAGAAATTCCAGTTGCTTATCTCTGCATACTTTGCTTGGTATTACRATTTAAATTGAATTTTCTTTGGATTCTTTCTGCCCAATTCTAGGTAATTGATGGGAGTGATTACACTACAGAGGCCCCAAACTGTTAACAGAGCTAGTTAACAGTCTAGGGAACCTTCTCATCCTGAATTAGATGTAAAATGAACCAAAAGATCCACTGACTGTATTGATTAGGTGTCCCTGATTAGAGAGATGACAAGACGGGTCTGAGTCAGACCTGGCCATATCCACTGCAGATATCCAAAGATGGGTAAGAGCAATATCCTACATTAAAYGATCATTTTTATTTGTTCCCCTGGATATACAACTACAATTATAAATTTCATCAGACAATGAGTAACCCTTACAATGTGCATCTTCTATTTCTATGCTATGGTATAGAAGYCAGTTCTCAGCCTTCTTACATGTGCATTACATTGTTACCTAAATGCACTTCAAAAGCACTGCATAAGTAAAACTTACATGCACATTCCCACTTTGGGCAGCACTTGTCACCGTTTGTTTGGGTGGCAAATCCTAAAACGCCGCAGCTGGGCTGAGTTGCGTTGTATGGGCAGTTCTGGGACTTATTAACCTGGATCAGTTGTCCATCCAAGCAAATGTGCTTTATGCACTCACTCTCTGTGATTGGCTAAGGCATATTCAATAGAAGAAAGAGGTTACCATTCTTACCAAGCTAGCATCACAACACTGCAGTTTTTGTTTAAAAAGGGGGTTCACGTTTTTCAAGTACAGAACATTTATAGATTCCCATGACACTGATGGACACTAYAAGAGAAGAGCACCTTTGAAAATCTGACCATTCTGAGGACAGATTGACACTGCTGTCCTATTGTAAAGATGAGAACAGCATTAGTGAATTTTTAACTTTACAATGAAAGAAGTTAAGAAGGGAAAATATGGAAGGAAAAAAGCAGGAATAATAATATGGGTCTCTAGAAAGATGTACTTTAAGGAGGGCAGTATGACAAAATATTACTGCTGAATATGAAGCACCATATTCTGCAAAAAAACCCAACAACCCATTCTTGTAACAGTCACATGCGGAAAGCTGAGGCCTGAAACACAGTGTAGTGTAGAATTTGGAAAAAAAAAGTTAAACGTAATGAAGCTATCCAAGGTTTCAGATATAATGGATAACATAATCAGGGTCCCTTGTTTGACAGATACTTTTCAGATACCTAAAGACCAAGGTATGGTTCACAATTTTATTTTTTAAGCAGTATRTAAATGTAACTAAGACATATTCCAAACCAGGCAGGTAAATATTTACAGCTACTCACTGTACAAGTTTGAAGAGTTGCTGTTTCTCGAGGCAACACAAAAGGTGATGCTGCGGYTCCTGACACTGCTTCAGCTGTTGCCAGTCCATCAGAAAATGTTGTAGTCAAGCCATGAAGTGGTTTGGTAAATAAAGCGGCAAATGAAGAAACTGATGGAGCTGTTGTGTCATTTTCATGATCAGATATTAGCAGTGAGCTCACAGAAGGAGGTGTTTGCATCTCAGATGACATTTCAAGTGYTGAGGTTTGAGTAGCACTGACAGGTGATGGAGCTATAGAAGAAAACGATTTTGATTCAGAAGATGGATGTATAGTGGACAGAACTGAAGTTGTGTTTGTGAAATATGGAGGGTAAAAGGTCTGAGGTGTAACAGTAACACCTTGAGTAAGGACAGTTTGGACTCCTGTTGCTAATTCCGACTCTTCAGATTTTACTGTGTCGAGGGGCATGGCTCCTTTTGCTTCTGAAGTAACAGCGAAAGAGGTAGGCTTCACAGAGCTGGTGATGGGTGCTGTGACTGCTGCTGCTTTGCCTGAAGTTGCTGATACGATACTAAGGTTTTGCCCAGCACTGCTTATCACTGAGGAGGCTGAAGCTGCAGCTGATGAAAGGGCCACAGAGGACAAGGCTGTACTTGGTAGGAACATGGAACTGTAGGCAGTGGCTGAAGGCATGACCTGCTTGGGCAACGCCGCAGTTTTCTCTGTATCGCTTTTCCTCGCCGATGTGGATCCCAACACAACGGGAATTTCTGTTGTTTCTGGTAACAAAACCATTGAAGACGTTGACTCCGAAGCTGGTGAAGGTGGGGTTGTTTCAAACGTTTGTCTCGAATCATGGGATTCAGTAAACGAGACCTGGTGTGTGACTTTTAGGTCTGTAGCTGCCTTTTGCGTGGAAAATGAAGGAAATGGTTCTTTTTTAATTGTTGTTAAAGAAGAGGAAGCTGCAAGCACTTCTGGTGAGAAAGGGGGAATTTTGGTTCCAAAAATCAAGTCAGCTGTTGTTCTGGTTGAGACTGTAGGCTGCAAAACAGAAGTTCTTGATACAAGCGGCTGTGTGACTGAATCAGTTAAATGCAAATATTTTTGAGTTGGTAAAATAACTTTTGTAGGACCTACTGAGGTAGATAATAAACTCGAGTGACTGCCTTCAGGTAGTGAGGTAACTAAGGTGTATAAGGAACTCAGCTCTACTGTAGCTTCAGTTGAGCTAAAGACAGGTTGTGGCTGACCAGTGGATTTTGTTAGAGTTTCTGCAGGATACTGGTGAACTGGGGTAACGCTTTGGCTTGTCAGTGAAGATTCAGAAGTCTGATGACCAAGTTCTGTAGTCTTCTGAGTAGAAAAATGTGGTATAACCATAGTCTTTGTGGTCTGTACCGAAAGTTTATCTCCTAAAGATGTCTGGAAGGAGAAGGGGCCTGCTGAAGATGGAGGGAGGGATGGCTGAGCTGCAGCTGTTGGAAGTTTCACTGCTTCTGTTATACTTTGGACTGTAGGCTTCAATGCTGTAGAAACCATTTTAGTTTCTACTGAATATTTTGGTGTGGTTGTTACTTCTGGTATCAGTTGTGCTACATAAGGTGAAGAAACTAATTTATCTCCTAGAAACTGAGAGGTGGAGAAAGTRTAAGAAGACTTTGTTACTGGAAGTGCCACAGAAGGAGACAAAGAGGCTTTTTCTTTGTCTGTCATTATTTTTTTGGTTGTTGTGAGCTGACTGCTGAATTCAGAGGATGGAGAGAACGTGGCAGTAGTGATATTCACTAGCGATTTTGCATGTGACACTGTTGTTATTGAACTTGATTTTTCTGTTTTAGTAGACAAAATAGAGAAAGTCAGGACTGGAGAGGTCTTTTCTGTCAGTAACATAGATTTAGGCAGTGTTGTTCTTGGATATAAAGAGATTATTTCATGGGATGTATGCTTGGGACTGAGAGTTGTCATCAATGCTTCTTTTCCATCTGAGGGTAGTGAAGGAAGAGAAATGTTTAAGATTAGAGAACTTAATGGTGAAAAAGTCAAAGCCGGTGGCTTCCTAGTAGAGATGGTAGTAATACTTGCCACTTGCAATTTATCAGGCTGTGTTGTCAACAACGTGGTTTCAGTTTCACTAGGGAGAGCAAGTGGAGATCCAGTGATGGATGTGCTTTGGGATGATTCTCTTGCTGTAGCTACAAAAGGGGCTGTGGTGGTCTCTTTGGTCTTCACTGCTGATGTGGTAACACTACCAAGGGCTGAAGTGCTTGTCTTCACTGTACTTGAAACCAGAGTTGACCTGTATTCGGTAGATGTTTTTCCAGAAAACAAAGTTGACTTTGCTGCTAATTCAAGAGGGGGTGTTACTTTGGATGTTACATTAACAGACAAAGGTGTCACTCTCATAGTCTCAGCCATGACAGGATATTTAGTGTATAATGTAGTCAGGAACTCTGTTGTGTTCAGAACTCTGTGTGAGGGATATCCTGTAGTTGAAACAGTTTTAAATGTTTTTTTTAATTCACCTGAAGCTGGAGAAGCAGGAGTAGAAGCAGACACTGCAGGTCTCTTTGTAGAAAGAATGAAGGATTTTTCAGTACTAGAACTAGGATGTGGTGAATATGGGGGGAAATAGGAACTTGACGTGTGCTCCACATGAGATGTTGCTTTGGGAATTTCCTTTTTATGGGTTGTAAATGGTAACAAAGTTGTTTCTGATGATCTCTCTTGAGTCTGTAGAGTTGTCGTCTTCGGACCTAGAGTTGTAGTGAAAGGAACCTCTGGAGTACCAGTCAGGTGTTGAACCATTACAAGAGGAGGTTCTGTAGTTGCCTTTCCTGGTGAAATAGGTGGCATGGATGTTGGTGAAAACATAGTCTTTGTGCTCTCTGTGGTTAAAACAGCTGCTGCTTGTGTTGTTGCTGAAGACTCTGGCATTGACAAAGACGAAGTAGTGAGTATAGGAAAAAAAGATGTTACTGTAACATTAGCTACTGTGGTAGAAGGCTGTTCTACACTTATTTTTATCCCTTCTGAAGTTCCTGTTAAGTTTACTGGTGGTGTATCCGGAGGTGGTGATGTGGAAGATGGTGGCTGATATGCAGTAGTTTTTGCTGTTATTGATTCAAATGCAGTGGGTGTAAATGGTGTGAGTCCTTCTGGTTTTACTTGCGCTTCTTTTGAGGGAAGCGTTCTTGTGGCTATTTCTGATAATTCCATTATTTTGGTTTTGGCTGGCATTTCTGTTGTTCTAAGTATAAGTGGTGTCCCAGTCAAAACAGAAGTAGCAATTGGTTTGCTTTCTGATTCTGTGCTTGTAGTCACTGCATGTGTATCAGTTGCCATCTGAGTTTCTGTAGCCCTCAGAAGTTTAGTGGAACCACTACTGATCAGCTGAATCTTTGTGGAGGTTTCTGAACTGACAGTAGATGGAAACAAAGGAGAAATGTCCACAGAAGCAGACAAGCTTACATTAGATTTTGTTGTTCCAGTCATTGCGGTAGTGCTTTTTCCAGATGTCATTTCTGTTGACTGTGAAGAAATATTGAGTGATAAAGTAATGGTTGGAAGTGTTGTATTAGATGCAACAGCTGAAAATTCAGTTTYCCCTGTAGTTGCAGTGAGCTGCAATTTTGTAGCAAGTGTTGTTTCCCTGTCCTTTGCTTCAGGTGCAGGAAATGATGTTACCTCTTCCCTGATCACCGCCAAACTCGCGCTTGGTGTTAAGTGTGGAACTGGTGGTGTTTGAATGCTGAGAAGCAAAGGTGGGCTGTCATCTGCAGGTTCAATGCCTGAAATCAGACACAAGAAAACAGCCTGAAATTTATGAATAATTATAATGATAGAGCTAGCAGAGCTGTAGGCTAACTCATGTAGCTGATCTTTTCAATTACCTTTAAACTTCTAAAACGCATAGACAAATTAAAAAATAAATTCATTAAATCATTTGCTAGACATCTAATTTTCCTGAAATGTGTTATGAAGAATAAACACCTTTCTTAATTTTAAATTTGCCTCATCTTTTTGAGGAATGAAATTATTTTAATTAAAACATAGTAAAGTTTAGTGAGCGCAAGATTCATATAACTAAGGTCATAGTTACACAAATGTAGGCACTGATATTTGAAATTATGACTAAAGAACTAATAAATTAATAAGTATAATATACGATATATATAATTTTTCAGACATACAGTCTTCAAGATACACGCATCTTTGAGTGACTTCATCCAGCAACATATTCAGAGGACAGGCAGGGATGCATCCTTCCACTCTAAAAGAAAAACAATTAGCATTAACTAGTTGAACAGTACCTCCTGGATCGAGCATTTAATTTTAGGAAAACAGAATTTATATATGAAGTATGTTTAAGTAGAAAGTCTGGTACACCTCAGTGTACTCCTTCAAAATGTCATTGCCATGACTTCCATACTCACTCAGCTCTAACCTAAAGCATGAACTGTCTGATATTCAGCCTGTGAAATGAACAGTCACAGGTTCAATAGCGAATGCTTTTGCTTAAGAAATACCAAACATTTTTACATGCCAAAATCCGAATGTCAATTTTACCAGACTTAGCACAGAAAAAGCAAGGCCAGATACGGATGTTGCAAGGACATAATGGTAAAGTAGGGGCACAACTGTTTGAAACAAACTTGCAAGAACCTCTCTTTATTAATACTCTATACCACCATCCCCCCCCCAAATATACTAGTATATTGCCCAAATTACACACTTTTCCCTAAAAATACAGACACTTACTTTGGTACTGTCTGACAGTTTTTTCCCAAAGGGTCCCTGCATGTCTTGAAACAAGGGCTTGTACAGGCATCGTATCGCCATTCACACGTAGAACGGGACAGAAAATTAAATTTGACATCTGAAAAACAACGAAGATCTGTTATTCTCATATACTTCTAGAAGCACACACAAAGACACATAGCACTAAGAGGCATGCCTTACGTTCACTGTAGCACCTACGCAGACAGTGTTTGTTGAAAGATTTCCAAGTCACATCAAGGAAACACAAAGTACAAATTCAGATACAGGAAGAGTTAACTTCAAAGTGAGAATAAACAGAAATAAGGATCCACTATACTTCCAGAACTTATTAAATTATGCAGAAACTTCACAAAATTAATGTAAAGAAGAAACAGAGTGAGTGTAAAATCCGAGAGAAACAAATTTATGGCAGTCATCATGTGGGTGATGTGCACTTGCATGTTCAAATGCACTATGACACTCTTTTTCACTCCAGCCCTCCCCCATGTGGATGCAGAATGGTTTCCTGCACAGTGCTAGACTAGCCCAGTGGCTCTCCCAACACCTGCAAGATTTACTCAATATGTCTGGATTTCAGTACCTGAACTACAACAGCCCACCCCAGGTTCTTCTAGCAGCAGTCAGGGCAGGGCAGTGACACTTCCTGTACATTTATGCCYGCAGAAGTCCACCAGCATCACACATGGGTCCCCTCTAAATTGGTAAACCTGAGCTTAGAGCAATGTTGTTCAGAGCCTACAAAGAGTAACCATTCTTAAACAAAGTTTACATTCATCATCAGAAAGAAAATGCTAACTAGTTTCTATTTTTGGTCTTCTGAAGTATTTTTTCTTTCAAGATTTCCTGATCTTTGTTTGACTGATATACAAAGAGTAGGTCTTTTATATCTTCTTGAAGACAGTCAGCTTTTCCACAAGGATCATAAGAAATTGTTGTTCCTGTCATTTAGGGAATCTGTACTTACAAGTAATTATCTCTCTGTCATTATTAACCACTAATATCTTCTTTTAAAATACAAATAATTCTCCTAAAAACATAAATCAAACTCAGACAAAAGGGTGTGTATGTTGCCATCTAGTGTTACCCCTTCTACATCCCATTTTATCTAGGAATGTAACTTGTCACTGCCTTTAAAAATGCAATTCTTATGACAGCAAAAAATGCATGTATTACGTTCTTGTAAGAAGTTACATATACGTCACTSAATTCTTCTGTGACACCTTCTACTGAAACCAATTTAAGTTACATAAAACTAACGGAGAAAGGGAATTATTTCCATGCATTTTGCTGACTGATGTATGGGGTTTTGCATGCACTGACTGGTCAGAGTGGTAAGGTTTAAGGACAAAAGAAAATACATGGCAGAAATACAAGGTTTAAGAGCAAAAGAAGATCCACGACAGAAAGACAGAACATATCAGAGACCTGTTGGCATAGGCAATCACCAACAGTAGCAAAAACCAGCAATAACAATCCAAGTTCAATCTAGAAAATCTCATTCATTAGGCTACCCTAGTTTAAGTACTGAGACAAATCCATCACTTAACTCTTGCCACAAAGCTCACCATTAACCACAGAATAAGCTTCAAACACAACGAAAGTGCAAGCTTGCAGGAGGCATACTGTAACCTGATGAAGAATGATAGTTTCTCAATTTAGCAGAACAGTGACCTTGAATTAACACTTCCAGCTGCTGAGATCAACATACCATCTCCCATTCTCCAAATCAACCTCAACTTTTATGAAATGATAGCTACATTTTCCTCAAGCTTTCCTACAGACTAAGCTCACAGAGTTTGGTGGGATTGCATGCCTTGGTAGGAATTAGGGTGAATCTCTACATAAAGGCACAGCATTTGTTGAGTGGTTCACAAACGCTGCTTTCAGTCAAGAATGAAGTCATGCTTGTCTGCAGATTTTGTCTCTATTTCTGCAGAAAAGAGATGAATTCACAAAGCTGATCATAAAAATTGCTTTCTAAGAGCTGTAGAATCAATGGACATTTAATTTTTCAGTCAAGTGATTTTAGAGAATTGAGTACGCCAGGCCAAGCTGTATTAGTGTTTTTAGCGTGTAAATTACTTTAAAGAGCACACCAAATCACCACAGCAAGAGTTGAGTCTACTGTATGAACTGGTTTCCATTATCTCGGAAAGTTTTCAGTATGTCTCTGTAAACCCATAAAGCAAGTGAAATCTGTGCTTTTTTATGAATTATGAGAAAAACCTTTCGAGCATTAGGGAAGTATCGCTTCTGGCATTCATCATATTTAAAGTTTTCACTATCATCAGCATCACTTCTGGAATGCCTGAGCCTCCCAAGGACCAAGCCATTGTAAAACAAAATAAAACAGAAAACACAGCACAAAAACCACCTCTGCSCTGAGGCTGCCTGACCTTAAGTCCTGTGTGCAGTTTTGGGCACCACAATATAAAAAAAGACATTGAGCTATTAGAAAGTGTCCAAAAGAAGGCAAAGAAGATGGTGAAAGGCCTTGAGGGGAAGCCACATGAGGAGTGGATTATGTCACTTGGTCTGCTCAGCCACYTCCACCACATGCTTCCCATTTTTTTTAATACTTAAATTCCCCCTCCAGCAACCAGTAACACGAGCCTACTGTAGCCTGTGCAACAGTACAGTTCACTCACAACAAAAGAATGATGCACAGTTTACAGACAATGAATCAAGCTTCTCCTATCAGGCGTGTGCTCCTCAAAAGGATTCGTCGTGGCATTTGGAAGCAACCACGYGTCTCCTTGTGAGGTCTACTGGCATTTGTCTTGCGTTCGGTGACACAGCAGATCCTTTACAAAATGGTGACTTCTGTCCTGGGTGACAGTGGCTCCAGCTGACGTGCCAACTGAGCCCTCAGTTCTCTCACCCAGCAGGAGCCGAGCAGATGAACATGCTACAGTACTGCAGAAGGCTCTGGTATGAGTGCAGGTATACACGTATTAAATTATATTCCCCAACTCCAGTGCTTTCTTACTTTCCTGCACATCATAGAAGCATCTTCTTCCCAGTAACTTATAATTTTTCCTGGCTTTCAAAATTAATGCTGTGATAACCACAACAGTTGCTACCATTTAATGAAGATTTTTGATTTTTTTTATCACTGAGAGACCGTGGTGCTGGGTTACAACCACCTTTCTTAGTAACTTGGCCATGTTTTTGTGTTTTAACATTTCCTACTGTTCTCAAGTCCACCCCACCTTGCTTTTCTATGCTGACTTTTACCTCACAGGGACAAAATTTGCCATTATTAGAATCTGCGTATTATGAATAATTTCATAAAGAAATGCTCAAAAAAGAAAGGCTATTTACTTAAAAATAGACCCTAAAATTTGAAATGTTCTCGTGTTAGTAAGACATTGTACTTCAAATAAAGGTTTAAAAAATAATGAACAAAATTAAGCGCTTGGATTTTCACTCTTACCTGATRGTTTTTTCTTTTTTGCTACTTTTACTCCAAATTTAAAAAAGCTAACAGGCACAAAACTTGCCTTAGAATTAGTTCTATTTATAACAGTAGCAAAAGTCTGCTTAGTAACCTAGATTGCCTTTCTCCTCGGCTACAAGTTTAGAAACATGAAATCCTATCTACCCACTCAACACACACAAACTACTAACTAACAAACCCTGTTCATGACTTCTGAGTTTCTGCAATGAGAAATGTAAGCAAATACCACTGGAAAAATTAAACTTTGTACCAGCTAAAACACCACTGAAAGCAAAGTATAATTACCTACCTCTCTAATACTTATGGTTGAGTTTGCTATTACAATGTTAACGCAACTATTTAATCTCCTCCTATTTATTCAGCCAAAAATGGTAAGTCTAATGTTTGTGTTTGTAGTATAAAAAGGGAAGATGTTATTCTACAGTAACCTCAGTCTGATTCCAGGAGCTACCAGGCAGATGTGTTCAGTGACACACATGGCATTTGCAGGTACAACAGCAGTGGCTCAGCATTTTCCATTCCCAGGGCCCATGTTGTGATCTGGGCCAACAAAGCATATGGGCTCAAATTAAACCCAACAGCAACTCATTGTGAGTGAATCAGGACACTCTGGAAAATTAATTCTACTGATGGAAATGGATAAGAGTAAATTGAAGATAAAATAGTCAATAGTATCGTGTGTAAAACTGACTTGAGGCAAAAGATAGTTTTTTAAAAAAAAAAATCAGTAAAATTTATTTAATTTCCAGCTTTGTACCCTGTTTCTGAATGTGATTCAGTTAATTAAGATACAAACATTAAAAGGAACCAAAAGTGCTCTGTATCAAACTTAAACATTGAAAAATACCTCTATGCGGTGTGCCTATACTTAGAGCATCTTGAGATTTTAATTTTAGCTGAAAATTCTCTCTAAAACAGGTCTTATATTTACAGCAAGTTAGCTATTAAAGCACATAACCAATGTTATTAAAAACTTTGTTGCAGAATTTATACAGGGCAAGTCACATTTTTATAACATACATGAAAATAACTCATCTTTAACAGGTGATAACCACATGAAAGATAAAAGATAATCAGCTTGAGCACATTATTTTTAAAAAGGGTAAGAAAACAGCACCTGCATCCATAAAACGATCATCAATTCCCTACATACACTGATTTTTCAACAATATCAAATGGGAATTGATCACTCTTACATGGTACCTCTGTGCTTGTCCATCTGCTAAGACTAAGTGCCTTCTTTCTTTTGACTGAAGGCATACCAATTCATTTTCTGGTAAAAATCCCTGAATAGAATGCAGAAATGTATTTTTTTGCAAGTAAGCACACGCTACATATTAAAATTCAGTTTTCCACTCAATTTGCTCAAACGTTTGTCTGAACAGGACAACAGACAAATCGAAGTATAATGAAAATAACCCAGTTTTAAAGCTGAAGTGACTTCTCTCAGCAAATGCTTTGCAGTCTATCCCAGTGTGGCAATATTTATTGTGATGAAACTGGAAAAAGTGACTCGTCAGCTGACCTTAACCAGATATGTATCTATTGCTGTGGTGATCTGGTCACTTCAAATTCTTCCTTTTGAACGTGCGTCACAGAGCACGAAGAAGTCTCATGAGGAACTTTCTGGCCAAGGGGATTTACTGGGCCTATTATTCTGCTCCTGATATTTATCCTCTGATTCCGCAGGAATAGCTGCTCCCGGTTCAAGAGTTTCTGATCTAATATGCAAAGCATTTACAATAGTCAGCAGGAAACTCAATACGCTTTTGCCTGCGCACTCTGGAGCTGGTGTAACTTTTCCATTAACTTAAACAAATGCTGCTGTATTTTTAGACCATGTAATTACCCTACATCAGCAGGCTGGCCCTTGTGAAAGTACACTGGAGAAAGATTGGAGCCCTATGCTCCTCTGCTTATAAAACTCTGAAACCCAAGCCCTCGGATGTGGTGATTAATGAAATACCTCTTGATCATTTGATCTGATCCCACTTGCTGAGGTAAATTGTTTTAGTTTTCCATTGGCATAGATAGGATTTTTTGGTATAATGACTGGAGGGTAAAGACTTCACACTTGAAAAGACATACCATTCTGTGTTAATGGACGACCACTGAGAATTGGAACATGTTTTAACCTTCTTCATTCCTTCCTCAAAGATAAAAGACTAAGGAGATATTTTTGTTATGTCCAAAAAAAGTTCCTTGCTTGAAATGCTGTACGAACATCCCGGTAATAGCATAGCTCTCTAATTCTGCCGTTCAAAAACCTCAACAGCTCTGTGATTACAAGCATTTGTCAAGAGGCAACAGGCATTTGGCAATGACAAAATCTGTCATTTTTCTGAAGTTGGAGTGTGCCAGTCAACAGCTGCATTAGGCTGTCAGCATAAAGTACTGCAAAACATGGGCAGATTCACAATGACACCATTAACACTTTAATTCAATGTTTTGATAACAAGAAGCTCCACGAGGCATACAGTTGGCCTCTTCTGTCATAGAAGTCAGAGGCTGCTTCAGGTTTGCCTGTGCCACAATTCAACATGGTCACTGTAAAACATGGCCAGGCCACGCTTCATTTGATACAATAATTTTCTTTCTTTGCTTGTAAAATACATTTCAGTTTCAAAGAATAGAGAACTGATTTTTAAAAATGGCATTGGCAGGAATACCTATTCAAATAGTTCTGCTACCCAAATAAACAAATTACTAATCAATTTATAACTACATCACAATAAAAAAGTTTTAGAACATAATCACTTGCAGTAATTTTTGAATTTTATATACCACACAAAGGCCAGTGGTTTCAGCAAGTAGTAGCTGTTACCGAATTTCATAAAGAGATATGAATACATTTGATGTACCTGACGTGTCAAAGCAAGCAAACACTAAAGCAAACAGTGGTTTAACAAATAATCTGCTTTGCTCTATTTTATAGGCCAATAAAACTTCTTGCATCTTTTTCTTCGCCTGTAAGGCCATCTCCACTTCAGTGCATGGTTCCAATTGTTTAAGAATATGTAAAAACAGTTATTCTTATTATTTCTTTTCCTTATTAATCTAAAAAAGAAAGAGCTTGATTGACATGATTTTTTATATGTTTTTGTCATCACTTCTTGTAGGAGCAACATCTGCAGCCAGCTCCTATGAAGAGGTCCTCAGAATGAGTATCTTCTTCATTTCTGACCCTAATGTCTCAGTGGAATGGAACTATTATGGGAATAATAGTTCAAGTACATAGAAGCACTCTCACGGCAGTCTGTGGTTTGCATTCAAGAGCTGTAGCTGTTGAAGAAACATTAGGGAAATGGACATCCAGATCCCCAAAAAGAGACTATCTCCAACTCAATGATGACTGAAATTACTAGGGGTTAACATCCCAAAAGATAAGAGTGTCTCTGACTGGGTAGTAGGTAAAAGGCAAAGTGTTTTTCAGGGCACAAATGAAGTTTGAAAGGTGTAACCTACAGGCCATGTCCTTAGGACTGGGTGGCATAACTTCTGAGGAGGCCACAAAGCTTGCAATGAGAATTCATCGTACAGAAATATCTCTCTTGACAGCAGACAAAAGGAAAGGAGAGACAACATCATCCACAGACCTTAACTTTTAGAGATCCATTCAGTTCTTTTCTATTCCCTTCATGAATCCATTATTTATGAGTATGAATGTTCCACACCTGAAGAATTTTCTTACTATGTACACAGCAAGTAGAAACTATACGCTAGGATATGTATTTCCAAACCTAGCTGGCAAATGAAACAAAATTGTGTGTTAAGCTATTTAATGGCTTTTCACAAAAAAACCCCAGAATCTCATCTTCACTACAACGCACAGGGAAAAAGATTTTGAGCCTGCATGTTCCAGGGTACCCACAGTTCCCAGTGATGTAGGGAAGAAGTAAGCAACCTCCTCTCCTCTGAAAATATCAATGCGATTTAGCCTGGATTTGCACAGGGAGAAAACTGCTGTTCATAAAATTCAAGTATAATTACCTACCTACAAGTTTAAAAAGGGTCGACAGCCTGAACTCCTCTGAATGGTGGTACTTCAAAAGCTCAACTGAAGAGGCTGAAATGTGGATGAAGTATCCGGGTTTTGCAAATGACTCAAAGGAACTGTATCCTGAAAGCCACGTATTCTTGTGAATGACAAATGTAGATCTGTTGTGAAACTCCGCAGTTTTTTTCCATTTAGAAAGAACAAGAGTATTATTGGAGACCAACTGAAGAAAATAGTTTGGTCTCTCAGCTGTTTCAAATGAAATCAAGTTGGAATCTGAAAAAAAAACCAAACAAACAACCAAAACAAACCACACAGAACTCATTTACTTTCTGATATATGCATAATAAACTAAATTCATTCTGGTGTACCCCTACTGATATTAGTAGTACAAGGAATGAAAACTGGCTTTGGCCTTACCATTGAAAACAGTCTGAAACTTGCAAGAAAATACACTGTGTATGGATTTCAGAGTGCTAGATTGTGATTTAGTTTTCTAAATGCTCTAAAGATTCCAACAGGAATACAAACAGATTAAGACATTTGCCCACACCAGGATAAAGGAAAATAGCCCTGCAGTCAAGCAGAACTTAATTTACAGTCTTTACTAAGCCATTTATTTAATCAAAACTTAAACTTCATCTAACTAGCTTTACAAGTAACATTTGCCATCAGGAATTTATAGCTTAAAAGCTCTGCCTTTCATTAAAAATAAATTAGAAGAGCGTATTTTGCATTCAGCTCTCTAGCTCTCCCTCTAAGAATGTTACAGCAAAGTCTTTTTTCTGGCACATGTCCCCTCGTGGTACCTTACCCTGCAGTACTGCTGATTTCAAGCAGCCTCTGTACAACCAATTGCAGAGCAGCAGATCTTGAGACTGTTACTGGCATCTGTTGCTCACAGAATTACTTCATTCTACTTAGCTGCAAACTCTGCTATTCTCTTGAAAACAGCCATTAATCTACTGTAAAATCAACTAACCCTCCAGGACTGGGTAGCATTTCTTAAAAAAAAAAAAAAGAATGCACAGAAAACAAATGATCTGTATTAAAACCATACACTATCACATTCTGGTATAATGCTTCTGGAAGACCACCTTGTTTTCTCAGCATAAAAGCTTCAGTTTATCTGAAAAACCTAGTAGTACTAATGAATGCCTTTTTATGAATTGTCTGAGGCAAGTAGCTATTTCCTAAGTAACAAAGGACAGTCAGTGTGATTTTTAACACCTGCTGTATAGCCAATCAGTGCATTAATGCCCCAAACTCACCATTGCCCAGGAATTGCCTGAAGCTGATAAAAACCATGCATTTTGCTAAGGTACCAAAGAATCAAGAATGTCCTATAAATGATACATAATATTGATTGCACAAATTCCTTATGACCAAATGATGAAATGCCATTTGCTCAAATTGGACTATAAGGCACAAATTTTATTTGCCAGGTTAAATTCTAAGAAAGAGATTCTTATATGGGAGTAGAACAGTAGGACTGACCTTCCCTTTCCAAACATAAATTGAACGCAATGTACAAGTGCCTCAAAACTAYGACTAATAAAAGAAATCTGGCCCTAGATATTCTGTTACATGAGCTCTTGTGTCAGTTCTACAGACAGCAGTATTAGTAATCAAATGCTTATCATTTTTTCAACTGACCCATAGCCCTCCTTTGATTACACAAAGGCAGCCACTTTCAGGCTGTCCGAAGAGCTCATCAGGGGACTCTGGGCAATAAAACCCTATTGATACCCCAAGTGCTCCGAGGGCATTAAAGTTGCTTATGCAGACAACTTTAGCATTTAATTAACATCAAAAATGCTGGATATACCCTTATAAGCTTTCTCCATGTGTCTGAAGGTGTGCAACACACCTGTCATCTGCTGAATACACCACACGGTCCTTCAGGGGAAACTTCAGTTGGGACCTGAAGGAGACAAATTTGCAGCACCCACCCTTACAGAGCTCAGTTAGTGCCCAGGGGCATCTCTATACACGTGGGCAGACAATGAGAGATGGTGGCAGAGCAAGTGAAGTGGGGAGCACTTTTCTTGCAACATTTCTCTCCCGTTCTTTCCCACATCCCAGTTCTGCCAGAATAAAGGTAAAGGGAGCAACACATATGGAGCAGTGGGCTGCAATATCAGTTTGGTGCTTCTGAAGTTTGGGGTGTGGGGAGGCAGTTGCTTTTCAACTGTTTGCAAAGCTACAATCCAACTAAAAGCAACCAAATGGAAATTCTAGCTGACATTAAAGTGCACATTCAGCCAAGACATAAAGAAAATAATTTTTTTGACCCAGGTCTGTTCTTATACACAGGCTTGTATTCAAGGGCAGAGTTTGTTCTGTCTTATTTAAGATGCTAGGTTACTGTGACTTTACCATGTGCTTTGGGTTTATAAAGTCCTGAAGTCAGCATAAAGCTCACTACATGTCCAGGAACAAGATCATCTTCTTTCACCGGGAAAACAGCACCGTCTGCCAATTCCACTGCCATTACAAATTTTCCATCCAAGTAGCTGACCAGTTTGTATGGGCCCTTTCCCAGAGCTGTGGAGAAAAAAACCAAAATTATCTTTCATGTCAAGTGTCACAAATGCTTGAGATCTAAACATTAGGGTAGAGCACATAATGAAAAACACATCTCAGCACTCCGAATACAGCTCTAGGTGCCATGCACTAAACTATAATGACATGCAAAACAAGCTTTTTTAGAAAATACCTGTTCTGAAAACTGTGAAGAACACCTACATTCAGTTTTCAAAATTCATGATTAGCTTTTCCTGCCTCTCATCTGCTTTGGTTCCATAGTCCCTTTATTAAAGTTAGGGACCCCTTGGTTATTTGATTTMGAAGTAAACAGTGTGTCTGTAGACCACCCTAAGATCCTTCTAAATTGTTTATTTGTATGGTTGAACTCGTTATACACTTCTTACTATTCTTTAAAACCTATTTTATTAATGTCCAATGCATAAGGAATTTTTCAGGAAATAAAATTTGTTGTCAACAAGCATCAAAGAACTCCTTGAACAGTGAAGATACAAACATAACCACTGGGAAGCAAGACAGGAAGAAATCAGCATCATAAGCAAAGAATGGTCATATTTTACCTATAAGTAAAAAAAAAGCCAAAAGCGTGCAAAGTTATCATTTCACAAATCCTAAAATGTCACATCTTCTCATTTAGATCAAACTTCACTGCAGAGGGATATTTTAGAGTTTAAATGTTTTATTTTAGAGTTTTAAATGTTGGAAATTATTTTTGTAACGTTTTCTGCTAAAATCAGGCATTTTATGCCACACCTGAGCAGTTCACCTCATTACCATTTTACCCACAAGCCGGGACATGGCAAGCAGACATTTAAGGCAGAAGTGTCCCCGAACTTCTCAACTGATAGTTCCAGCTAATACCATTGACCCTTAAAGTCTGTTCCAACAGGTCAAAGTTGGGACTGCAATTTTCAGCCTGCCCTCATACTCTGGCTCTCCCTAATCTAAAAATTTATTAGGAGTTTTGAAATCCTAAAGAGGCTACATGACAACCAGAGTTTTAGATTCTAATGGCATAAAAAGGTAGCCAGTTAGGACACAAGTCCAAGCCCACCTAAACATGTACAATTATACCTGTTTACCTTCACGACAAGGAGTTCAAAAATATTTTTAAAATTAGTACTTATCCAGTGTTCTGGAAATATTTTTATATGTTTAAGTCTCCTATCTCAGGCCCATCCAAACCTTGAGAGACCACAGCCACCAGCTGAGGATTTCCCCTTACCAAAGACAAAAGGTTTCTGCTTCTAATAGAACTGGAACTATTACTTTCTGGGTTCATTATGAAGTTACATAGAGAAAACCTCTCTCTGGTCTAAGACAATTTCTTAGCCGCCTTGTCTCCAAAAATAAGTGATTCTGGGTCATCCTACTCTAAGCTAGGTAGAGAAGAAAATCTTCAGCATGGAGATGATTTTTTTCCCCCTGGCAGCTCTGAAACTTCATATGTTTATGAAGCTTACACTTATGAGCTGGATTAGCAAACAGTACAAAAATAAAAAGTAAGAAGTATACAATAACCATGCTTATTACAAGGCTGGTCACATGCACAAATCTGCACTACTTCAACTAATTTCTGTCATTGAGAACTCAGTAACAAATAAAACTAATAGCACACCTTGAAACTAATGTGTTATCATCTAGCTTCTCTATTACCACAGATGTTAGAGGCACTGCACTTTCAATCTGTTACAGCTGCACCAAGATTGCCTAATATCAGACCACATTTCATTTATAAAAGAAAACAAACTTAAAAGAAAACAAACTTAAAAGAAAACTTAAAAACTTCAATCACCTCTTATATTCTTTATATCCTTTATTTAAATTAAAGTCTTCAACAGTGATTGAGTTAAAATTCCCACAGCGATTTAACCCCACTCAAAATCTTGACAGCAGTCAGTGTACAAGAAAATGCAAAGTTCTTGGCCATATTGTTTAGGCCTGGCACAGTGCAAAAATCTCTCCTAATTTAAACTTGGTCCCTCTCTGAGACCTTTCCAGGAGTGAGCTGCTGCAATATTCAACAGAAGACCAAAATACGCCACACCATGTGAATAGACAGACTTCCGCATGAGCTTGATTAAAAGAGTTATAGCATAAATAGCAGAAGCCCTCAGCCTTCCTCACGTCAGGCTGGCTTGAGTGCCACATCTAACTATGCAGACAGCCACAGTGTAACTTTAAAACAGACTAAATTTGGATTCCAGGGCTAACACAGCACTACAGCGCCCMGTGCAGGTTCAAGGTATGCTCTAGCACCTCGTGCAAGGTTTGCACCCCTCGCTGACAGCCACTCTAATGCAGCAGCAGTGTTGGCCACTCGGGAACTTAGGGCTGGGTCAGACAGACCTCAACGGAGAGTTATTCCCCATTTGGCGACCAGAAGTTGTCATATCTTAACAGCTACCTCCCTCTGGAGGCTGCACAGGAGACCAGGAGTGACTTAACAGACCCACTGGGGTCCGCTCAGCTTTGAACTGCACTGTGCCTCAAGCAAGTAGTGCCATTAGCACTATTTAGTTCAATAGTCTATTAATTACTTATGATTTAATTGTTTAATCATGGTCCATCACCGCAAAGAAAATGAGTTAAACACATGTTCATGGGAAAGGTCCAGGAATAAAAAAATATCATGACCTTAAAAGCCTTTGAAAAAGCAAAATAAATCAGTAAAACAGTGTCTTAGCTAGTTAAACAATGTATCATTCATAAATGTTTCCATTAACACAATTATTTTTATACAAAGTTCTAAGATTTATATAAAGAAACCAAAGATTCTATTGACATTTTTTCCAACTCCTTTAGGACTTACCTTTGTTGAAATATTCACAATCATAAGCTAAAAAAATAAAAAGAAAAGAAATGCAGTTACAGGCGTTCTGCAAATAAACAGGTTTTCTATTCCACTTTACGATTCAGATGTAAGCCAAATGCTTGGCCAAATTAGATCACACACAAACATTTATCAAAAAATTATTGCCAAATATTCACTTTACTGCTTTAGATAAGATACTAATTTAAACTACACAGATTCAAAGAAAGCATTGCTTCCTAGCAGGAAATACTAAGCTTACATACCTACAGCTGTCTTTTTGTGACCTCTAGTGGCTATGACTGAGCTTCACTGTTTCTCCGTGCTCACATCAAAACACACATACCTTTTCTATCAAGAGTAACCCACTCACTCTGTGGCCAGCTTGCTGTGTGACCCTGAGCAAGYTGCATATTCTCTCTCTGCAACCCCAAAGCTGTAAAAATGCTGGTTTCCTTCCATTCTTTCCATCTCCTCTTTTTTTTATCATGTCTTTGGGGAAATGACTGYCTTATGTTAGAATTTCTACTAGGTGCTATAGAAAAAGGCCTCMGATTAATTTTTTTTAGGGATACTAAGGTATGCCCTGCTTAAAAACCTACTTATTTTTCTTCAGAAGACCTTTATATTTCGCACTTGYTCTGAGGGCTCTAATAAGACACCTCCTAGACTTTATTAAGGAGTAAAGTTCTCCCGAAGATGGAAATCACTTGAGCTTTGTACCTTTGTACCTTTGGTTTGAGGGATGCATGCTGTACCCTCATAGAGTGTTCCCATGACTTTTCCTTTCACATCATAGGACAAGGAATTAAAACCAGAAAAATACCACTCACAAACACAGAAAAAGCACATAACCCAGCTAGACTAGAATGAAATTGGAGTGAGAGGTACAAACTCATCTTTCTAACAGTGTGGCTTAGATCCAATTCATGGCCCCAGGTAACCTGGTGTGACTGATTTTTCAGGTCTGGCTCTCATGAATGCAGTGGCAGCCACTGGCAGTGCTGGTTAAATAAACTTACGACACACTCTAGGAGACCTCCAGTCTACAGCAACTCCATGCTGGCAGCACTGATGGGCATATGCTGATACACTTGTGCAGAAACACTCACAGTCACCTCCTTGGTTACAACCACACGTATCTGTCAAGCAGTTGGAGTAAAACCAAGTGACATCAATCTGGAAACAAAAATATCAATTACCAAAAATACTCCTATAGAAACTGCCAACCAACACCTCAATACAAAGCTATGGCTCTTTCAAAAGTTAATATATCAGCTTTGAAGCATTAAAGATTTTACTTTAAACGTTTCCTGAAAGGCAAGAAAAAAATGTTTATTAGAACATACCACAAAATCTTCTCCAGCACTTAGTAACACAATCAAACTAATGATGCATTAAAAACAGACATGCTAAGATATTGAGATGTGGGCTTGCGTTTTGTATAGTCTTGTAGTATTTAAGCCCTAACAAGCTGCAAAAAAACCTTATGAAATATCAGACTAAACTGATCACAAATCAATAAAACTCAGAAATGTTAAGAAAGTCAGATACAGATAAAATGTAAGAAGTCATATGGTAGATGGAGAACTCTTTTCATGTGAGTGGTTCATGTTCTCTTCATATTATCAGATGATTTCACACAAGAATTTGTGATTTTTCCCTTACAGTATTTTCAAGTCTAAAGTAACAAAATTTTAAAGAAAACTGTCGATGCTAATTCGCTTATTCAAATGTTACATATTCTACACAGATTTACATTTGAGTAACAGACACTGAGGAGTGACTTAATTGCTACCTACTTTATACACAGGACTAAGTCAATGATACATTAATACAACTTTAACGTGAGTTTCCACTTTCTTCCTCAATCATATACAAGCAACCTGCAAGTTTCCTGGTTGTCTTCCATATGAAACCTCCTTCATCCCTAAGAACAATTTTGACACTTACAGTCTTTAAGSCACACACACAGTCTCAATATCTGAACATCTTGGGAGATGTAATTTTCCCTAAAACACCTAGCTCTGGAAAACAGCTTTGTTTGACTGCCACAACATGTTGAGTGGCTCATTCACTTCCTTAGGTGGTTGCCTGAATGAGGAGATAGATGCCTTTTTTTTTGTAGGAATGAGTTCTTTACATCTGACACTGCCTGTCAATTTATTTAAATATGCATGAAAAATATGTGTGCTATATAACACATTTGATGAAAAGCAAGCAAGTGGTTATGATTATGCAAATAATGCTTGTGATTAAAAAGAAAATAACACTAATTGGGTGTAATTTTGTCTGCATTAATTACAAAGGAGACTAGCAGGACTCTCCATATTGTAGAAGGCTAAACTGGTGTTTGACCTAGTCACTTACTGTCTAGGTCAGCTACGTGCAGGTAATCCAGTTAAATACTCACATTTCAGAATCAGAATAAGTRTGGGTTAGACCTTGTTTGGGTTCTGTTTTGCTAGTCAAAATTATTCTGTTACAGAAGACAAGATGAAGATTTAAAGTGCTTCACATTGAAGAGTAACATTTCTCTCTAGTAATATGTTCACTTTCACTTATTTACATACAGGACCACAACTCACCACTGGATGGCAAGCTTCAAACGCTTCACTTAGCAGTATCCCACACTCCTTCTTGGCAAATGGCTCTCTAAAGGGATTCAAACTGCATGGATTTCGAATGTCAGAGCTGTCAACACACTAAAACAGAAAGCAAAGTGAGGGTGAGAAACCTTTTTCATAACCACTTTGTGTTTGAACTTGCAAAGCGTAGTTCTTTGGCTTTTTTTTTTTTTAGAGAGGTGTAAAACACAAAACAAATGTGTCATTTATGAAATTAAAGCAGGGCTAAGATACAGAATTAAAAGGTGATGCTAATGAAGAAGAAAAGGAAAATTACACAATCTGAAGAAACATTGGTCTGAAAGCAACAGAAAAACACAGGCATACATACACATATAGGTCTAACCAGAGGTGCCACACAGTCCCAGCCTGAAGTCCTTACACCTGAACAGTCTCACTTACATAAATAACAAAGATCACTCAGACAACRTTAGGAGTGTCAGAAATCAGGTTTTTTACTCTAGGAAACTACTCTAGAAAACTACTAGGAAAGTGCATTTCTATGAACACCTCTAGACACATTATTAAAAAAAAAAGTTCAATTTTTAACTTTACAGCATAAGGAAAGAATTTTTTCCTACCATTGCAATGATTACACTGTTGAATGATGCTATGAAAGATCAGCTAAACTGACAACACAGTCTAAAGTGAACTCACAATTTCCCCATTATTCAGAAAAAATGACTGCTTTACTGTTCAAATGTATTCAAAAATGTTCAGAATATTGTACAGCATTTTTTTCTACACTATAGGACTCTGTAGCTAAAAAAGGTGGCTATTTTCTTTTCCATAACAGGTTATGACATCTGTAAGAACCACTGATATTGTCATTTGCATTGCTGCCTGACTGKTACTTCCAGGAATGAATTTCTGATTTCATTCTAGATGAATTTTATGATATAAAAGCAAAAAAATCTACTAGCAAACACATTCTTTTTACTATGTACCTCTACAGCTGTCCAGCTGTTTCCAAACTCCTGTGAGTTTGTTAATTCAAAATTATCTGGAGTCCTCAGTTCATTTACCGTCTTCAAATCAAAATTTCCACATAATCCAGTCAATTCTCCCTGGGAAAAAATATATACACACATATATAGAGAGAGATATAAAAACGTATTTTCACATGACAATATACTACCTGTCATGAGCATTTTCAGAATTTGCATCTTCAGTTGCCTAACTATGAATTTGTCACGTTTTGATCCTTTTCAGTGGAATTTCAGTCAGCTTTATGTGCTAATAAATCTATAGAGACTATTTTATTTTGGCAATGTCAGTATTATTCCCTTTCRACCACGTATCCCCAAGCCTTTGACAAAGGAGTTGATCTTTTGTTCACAGAACTGAGCTGTTAGCCAGTTATGTGCTTTTTTTCTTTTGCCTCAGCAAAATAACACCTGCTCCAGTCACATAAGGAAAATCACTGAAGGAGAACTTTGCCCCAAAGATATTTGTCTCTGTTGTTACAGGAGTTATACAGTAAAGAGTAACTAAAAAAAGATAAATGAGAATGAATATTGTAATTGACGAGGTAGCTGAATGCTTCTTTCCTTGATTTCTGACACAGTCTATTCTCTGAGTAATTATGATGTCTTATTTAACAAGATTTACATAATACCTCAAAGAAATGGCAATAAGAGTGTTGACTTCCACCTACCTGCCACTGATGACCCATCTGGACATGAACTGTTGTTCTCTGATCCCAAAGAATGGTGATATGTTCATCAGGAAAATGAACAATGGTGAAAAATCCAGCTTTCCATAACTGCATTTTTTGTAAGCCATCTATGTAACTAGATAAGCTCTGTTCAAAACAAAAAAAGGGAGCTTACAATGGAAGTAATGTCTTCATCAAATGTTCACTTGACAGGAAATGAAACACCTAAATGAAATGAGTGACACTGTTCTCAGACACAAGTCCCAAAACAGACAGAAGACCACAGAGGGACAAATGCTTAAGCAAAAGGGGTCTGGATTTTGATTGTGAACTGTGTTATATTTGTATGAYTGTTTTGTTGTGTTTGTATCAAATTTACATCCCAGGTAATGGCAGTCAGAATGAAGATTAAATGTTAATGGTTCATCTGGGAGGTAAAAGATTAGTCTTAAGGTTTCTGATTATGATTTTCACTTAGTTAGAACTAAGTCTCAGCCACATGCTTTTTTTGAATATGGAGGGGTAAAAAAGATGCATGGAGCAACCTCTTGAAAAAAGGAATTTTCTAAGTATGTCCATAGATTACAATCTCATTTACRTAAAACATTTTTCTCTCTATCCACTAACAATCAGATCCCAACTTATTAGYAGCATGAACTAAGATGTCTGGTTTAACTACACAATACATCAAACTTGCCTTTTATAGTCAGTCTGTCAATTGTAAACAGTACTATTGATATTAAAAYTACTAATATACTAAAATATTAAATGTTTACAGAATAGAGTTTTCAGTTTGGCCAAAACAAAATTGAAATTCAGGCTCTGGAGGATATACTGGGGCTGTAATTTGTTGTTGTTTTGGGKGGTTTTTTTACCTGTATAGAAATATTCCTCCCTTGCATTCCAGACCTGACTAAACTCTTAGTTCTAGTGGAATTATAAGCAAAACCCATATCGACTTCAAAACGTCTGAATTTCTCCCAAGATATTAAACAGGAATTAAGTCTAAACAAAAGAGCTGCAATTATCTCATCTACTRTTTTTGTCAAATATAGACAAGATTTTGTTTAAGATTTCTATTGAACAATCCAGGTGTGATCARCATTCACAGTAAAGATATTTACTCCTCTGTGGCACAGTAAGTTTTTGGYATTGAAAGGAAGAAACACCCAGAAAAGTACATATGCTACTTTTTCATCAGCAGTACAAACTGAAACTTACTGGATTTCCAGTTTCATCATCAAATAYTAAAAAAGATTTTCCAACATTAATGAAAATGTTTTTTCTGCAAATGATTCCAGTACTAAAGCAGTCAATATTCTCTATAATAATAGAAAGACTGGTTGAAGAAGTACCCTGAAGAGAAAAAAAAAGGAAATTACCACTTTTAAATATACTAATATAAATATGTATATTGTTACATAGTTCAATTAGCAGAAACCTCAGTGTATGTTTATGTTATGTATAATTCAAAGTCTAAAAAACATCAAAAATGAAAAAACAGTATGTAGGGCTCAATAAAATGTACAGACAGGAAATAAGTACAAAGATAGATTTTTAACAGGTAGCTTTAAATCCAGTTTTAGAGAGGCTTTACAAAAAAGTCTCACCTTAACCAGGTAAACCTTACAAGTTCCAACAAAGTCAAAAGTGAGTCCATCAAATGTCCTGTAGTGCCGGTCCCCGTACGCCGTGCACATCGACGGGCAAGGGTGGAAGGTGCACTGAAACGACCCGTGCTGGCAAATGCTGAAAAATGCATGACAAGTAATGGTAATATCAGCTGCAAGCCCAGACAAATGACTGCAGCTATTGCACTAAGCAAAATAACAAAAGCTGTGCAAGTGTGATGAGTGTGGACAGAGGCATTTTGAAATGTTGGCCAGAAGCAGCAAACAAATTGATTCTCTGGGGAAAAAACGTCCATGTTGAATTCATACCATCTATGTTTCTTCTTTTGTTAAAGTCTCTAGAATATAGAGACAGCACAAGAAGACAAAAAAAAAAACCAAATAAAACCAAAAAACACCCAAACACCCCAAACCAAAACAAAGAAAAACCAAAACCCCAACAATGCAAAAAAAATCCCAAGTAACACAATTTGTTCTCTAGTGGCACATCAATAACACGCCACAAGGACAAACCTTTCTTCTTCAGCTTTTCACCAAACATTTGCTTCTATACAAGTTGAATCTTAGAATCAACAAGTAACATGTGCTGTTACTAGAGTCTTCATGCATTCTCTACTTGAATAAGAATTTCACAGAATCACAGGGAAACATTTCAGTAGCATTATTTTGGTGCTTAGGTTCCTTAAGAGAACCATATTTTTGGACTTAGTATTTTTCCAGATGTCTAGATATCATCACCCCCAAAACCTCAGCCTAACAGTTTAGGGGCTTTCAGAACAGTTCAAGTTCTGTCTGGCCACCTTAAGCATCAAAGGGCTTTCACCATACATATACTGAGTGACTGTTCAGACCTTGCTAAATTCCCTTTGCAGCATAAGAGGATTCCCTTTGTGGGAAAAATGAGGCTTTGTAGCATTGGATATTATGCCTCTTTCCGAATCACCTTCGTCCAATCTAAATAACATTTTCAGAAATGACATAAGTTTTACAAATAATGGATGGAATTTCATTTCCTGCATCCACAAGCAATCTTCAAAATGTTATTTTTACGTTTCTAAATGATCCAGACACTTAAAAATCTTCCTTTGGTAAAGATAGCAAAGCTGGTGCCCTGGTATAGCTTTACTACAGGTATCTTCATAAATATAGGTTAAACTAAATACAGCATGTAATATAGTTTTGGTACATACATAAGCTTACATTTTTTAAAAAATTGACTTTTAATTTCCTCATTAAATGAATGTTGCATATTTTACAACTAAAGTCTTAATCTGACTTATGGAAATACTGGATAAACCACTAACATTTGGCATCTCCTATACTGAAGCTCCAACTACTAGTAGCATCAGGTTTCCTCCAGTTCCTTTATCAATTAACTTGCACTGACATGGAGTCATTGTCCAGATTTTCCAAGACTCTGATTATCCCATCATTGATTTGGTTCACTGCTTGTGTTTTGCCCAACTACATATATAAATAAACTAATCAGTGGCTAAAATAAGTTTAAAATACAACATGTGAAAAGTGTTTGCTGTACCAAAGCACAAGGAGATAGCAGTGGGACTTGCACAGCTAATTCCAGTCACCTCAGTGCCTAAGTCAGGAACCTAATCAAGCTGATGGAGAGAGAGGCGAACAGAAGAAATTATATTTGGACTGAAAGACCAAGTGCTGCTTCTCATGTTCTCTGTGAGATATTAGGGTTTCATTTCACTCTTGGCTTATCCAAATCCTCCTCCACATGCTGATCTGTTAAGGGCGTGTGCAGAAACATTTCTGAACACGTAAAGAGTAGGAACCTCCTCTGCACACTTTTTTTCAGGAGTCTTAACACGTTAACAGTCAGATGGAAAGGATTAAGAGGTACACAAATGTCTTCAAAGTCCTCAACACCAGGCTTGTTTCATACTGAGTGAGCTAACATTTAGTTATCAGAATCTAGAGAGCCCTAGTTGGAAAAGCAGAGCTACCAGCATATTCTAAACTTCAAATAGCTTTTTATAAAAAGAAGTATTTGTTCAAGAATACAGGAGGCCCAATTCAGAAGCCCACAGGGACTGACCAGCAGCTGGTCACTGGTCTYAGCATGATGACAGCAAACCAGCACAGGTAACTGCACCACCCATCTTCCCTTGCACAGCACCACACCAAAATGCTGCTCTGATACCCTCAGCATTACAACCTTTTATGTTTAATGTTGCCAGCACACGCTAAAAAGTTCAGGCACTTGCATTGAAAACAAAACTTGGGAAACCTAGAACCACAATTCAGTCAGATTCCAGGGCTCAGGCTGTAAGTTCCCGCCACTTTACTTGTAGTTTTGCCAATTTAAGAAATTATTTTATTTGACATTTTACTGCTYAATAAATAAATCAGATTTAAAATGATGTTGTTAATACTAGATTAGATATGAGTAAGAGACGGTACTTAGTATCAATGTACACTAATTCTGTGCCCTACACCCCACTACACTATAACTTCTATGAGTGCCCAAGTGGGTTTGTTTGCACAGAAGCACTCTCATGCTTTGCACATTCCCCCTAACATGTCAGATACATCCCTAAATATACACACAGCAGACTCACAGATTTCATACGCTTTGTATAGAGCAGACCTCCTTGCAGACTCCCCTCTATTGCCAAAAAGGCATTATCACTTGATCTGTCTTTGCTTCTGGACATGGAAGACTAGAAGAGCCATGACAACCTTAAGGATTTGTACATGAATCAACGAGCCTAGCCTCCAAAGGAAAAAAAGCAAAGGCCAAATATCCAGTGTCTTTCTGCCTGCACTGCTGCTGCCCTTGGTGAAGTCTCATGCAGATTAAATGGGGTAAATTAATCCTCTCTGATGCAAGCAATCCCACACCAGGTCCAAATGGAGAAGCCTTTGGAAATAAGTGGGTGAGTAGCCCGGGTCGCTTTACCTGCCTGCCCAGTGGAGATGGCTTGTAAGTCGCTTCACCAGTCGACCAAAGGGCTACAAATCTCTTCTAGAGCAGCTACTGAGGACCTGACGAGAGGCAGAGGAAGGCAGTCAGCACAAGGCTGGAGGGGGCACGACATCCAGACAAGGCAGAGCCTGGTGCTGACTGGACAAGCCTTCCCTGGGCTAGGCTACGCTGACCTGTGCTGGCCAGGAGCAGSAGCAGCTCACCAGGGGACACCACTTAAATGCTCCTGGTAGCATTTAAGAAGGGCACAGAAGGGCACAGAAGGAGGGAACTGCTCTGCTGAGAATCTGGAGGCTACACCACTACCACAGCATCAYGGTGCTTGACAGTACGGCTGACCTTTTCTGGGGCTCTGATAAGACAAACAGCACTGCTCGATGCCAGCTTGCAGCGTTCAGAGGTTGGAGAAGAAAATAGGCAGGGGCCATCAAGAAACGAGCTTGTTTCAGGACCGTGCGGATGGGGTGTATTTTCACACTCCTGTGAAGCTTGTTAAAATGGGACACATCCTTCTGAGAGTGCTCAAGGAAACYTCGCTGGGCAACGTCGTTATAGGATGTGTGCTGCACTCCCAACACTGGATAGTAAAGGAACTAGTTTCTGTGTGGATTTGAGCAATCCTAAAAACCCTTGCCTGTTGGAACACTCCTTTTTAAACCCGACTGATCCATCTGTTATCCACATATGCAAAATCAGCAACCCATTTACCTGTTACTTTGCTCAGCACATGGTGTTGCTCAGTACTCCCTTTAATCTACCACTGTAGTGGGTGTATACTTAAGSACACAGGATTATGCTCTGGTCTCTAGACTGCTCAGATTCAACGCTAAAAGTGAAAATGAATAAGTAAAGAGCTTTCTTAAATATCACTCAGGTGTAATATTTACRGGATTTCACCTGCACTTTAGGAATACTAGCCATGGAATATTARTGTAGATGACCTTGAAAATAATTTTTTCTCTAAATCAAGCATTTTTAAAAAATGAGAAAATCCCACCAAACAGCTATTATTTTGTTACATCAAAGCTCTTTAAAACAACAAACCCTAAACCAGTATCATTTTAACAGCTCTTTGAAGAAATGTAAATACAAAGTCAAAGTAGACCATTTACCATAATCTGCTGTGARATTTATGATTAAAACCCACGAAGGAAAAATAAATGTACAAATACACAACTAAAATAAAATAATTATTTAAATAGATCTCCTCTTACCATGTATGACAGGAAGAAATTACTTTGTCACCTGGAAAATATTCCTTTCCTTTCCACGAACATGGACATTCATCTGCATCCAAGCACACATCCCCATGTTTAACAAGACTATAAAAAAAAAGAATTAAAARAATACACATTCAGCAGCAGTATAGCTCRTATCCAGACACAAAAATATTTTCCTAAACTTTTAAGTTACTAGCATCATTATTATTGGAACCCAAATAGTATTTAAAATCTTCTGAAATTGAAAAGRCACAATTTTATTAATAATTGTGTATGAGCAATTTGGTATCTTCCTTTCACAGGTATCTGAATATTTTATCTCTACTAGGTGCCAGCACTTTGGGCAGCAACCCTTTAATCACTAACCCTGTGAAGACTGACTCACTAKTATACAAATTTTAAGGTCAGGGAAACTAAGAATTTCTAGAAATCCTCTAAATTTCACCAAATTTCTTGTAACTCAGCCAATTAATTTGCATTTAACTGAAGCCAAGAGATCATCTATGAGATGTGGGAGACATCAAAGCACTTTGTTCTAGTGGTATGTACTCTTACTATCAAAAATTAGTAGTATATTTAGTCTAAGAATTTTTAAATGACGACTTCTTCTTGTCCTCTTCTTTTCTTTCCCTGATTTAAAGAGTTTTAATTTGCTGCAGTTTTTCTACAGCTGTAGTTACACCTCTTGCTCTGTGAATAATTTAATCAATATCAAAAGCGCTGTCCTGGTTGCATGAAATTATTATATTAATTAATTTATATTTATTTCTGYACAGCAGGCACCTTCACGCAAGCACTTACAAATACACTTAATTTTATTGGCAGAAGTATCTTCACGGTCTTCAAAGGAGATTTTCATGATAACACAGCTAACCATRTCCGTAGCTATTTACAGTTCAAGACCAATGCTATGAATTTGTGCTTATACTCACAACTCCAAGAGTAACAGATCAAAATGGAATATTATTAAAAAAAAAAMAACAMCACACACAAAAAGGATTACTTTAATAGAGAAATAACAGAAGAATTCTTGCCCGGCCAGACTAAATAGAGCAACTAGTCTAAATTTTGAAGTAAAATGTTTGTGGCTTTTAAGAATACTCAGAAAATCTTAAATTTGATAAAGAAAGAGAGATCTCAAGCAGATTCTACAAATAAATGTCAGGAAATATACCAGAAGTATTGGATTATTTTATTAAATAAGCTATCATTTCACTGAGCCCAAAAAAAGTTGCATTTCTTCCAAAATTTGATTCATTTTTAGAAAACATTATAGTGCTATTRGATAGGCAAAGAGATACCAATATGGGGACCTGAAGGTGCAATARCAGATCGAACGGCTGTGATGCCAAATGTATCTGCCAAATGAAAGTTGTGAAACATGAACTCTTGACAAGCTGCAGCAGTGTCTTTCACTCCAGCTGCTGTAGCTCCAAGCTGTTTTGATCCTACACAAGATCCCATTTCATACAACATAAGAAGCTRGAGCAACTAACATGCCAGTTCCATAGTAAAAGGATTCCTTACAGGCACCATACATTCCATCATTATCCTTRTTTCTAATGTTTGAAATGCATTTGTATTGAGAAATAAACAGTCTCTTAAAATGGTACTGTTGGGCTGATATTTTTTCTTTTTCAGGCTAGGTTTGTTTGGAATTCCAGTACCTCTCTGTAGTAATACAAATTTTACACAGGTTTTCCTGTGTTCCTAACACATTTGTTGTTCCTGATGTTTAGCACTGTAATTTGGGCAAGATACTGCCCCATGGGCAAGACATCATAGGTGTGAGGCACATCCATTACAGACAGGGTGACAACACTGTTTTGTTTCCCTGGTATCCAAAAGGAAAGATTTCATCACTGAATTTATCATGGAACATTTTAATTGCTCACATTAATGAATGTGTAATTTGCATTTGACAAATTATACTGTACAAATTTGCAATTTGTATTTGACTTAGACTCTTCAGTGTTTTATTTATCAGACAGGAATTTCCAACTCTGTAGCACTTACGAGTGGGAATGTGTAGAACATCATAAACCCTCCTCCCCCATTAAACTGAAAAACTGTAATTTTCCTCCAGGGTATGTGAAGTGTTCTTTGTAATCCATACTTATTTCAAGCATTGTGTCACTTGGAGACTGAAATTCCCACTGGTTTAAAGCTGCTCAGAACTGAACAGGGCACATTCAGGCACAAAGAGATCACACTGACAAGGTAACACTAAATGCAGTTTTTTCCTCACGTTATTACACTGGATTAAAAAAAAAGAGTGATAACAGCTTTCTCTCTTGTAAAGCCAAGCAAATGGATAGATTTCAATGATCTAAGAATTCACCACAGATACCCTACAGAGAGGYCTTGCACAGCTCCTCTTTGAAGTATCAGACATTTTTCTTGATGCTTATACTTACTGTCCAGCCTACAATGAACTGCAAAGACTAGACCAGCTATCAGACTTCACCATGCTGAACATTCAATTTCATTATCRCCTTGTTATTATCTATAGTTTTCTGCATTCACATACACAGAAATATGTAAATAGTAAAGGCACCATTAGAAGTCTGCAAAGCTCACAAGTCTGACCAAAACACTAAAAAAATATCTCTCTCAGATTCCAGTGGAGCAGTTTTCAACAGGTTGTGTATTGCACAAGCTCTTTCCCCTCTCTCCTCCAACAGCCTACCACCRACTGATTTATGCAGCCACAAACACCTTTGCCCCAACAACAAATTTGCTCTCTGAGGGTTTCACAGATCTTCCCACAAAGGTCTGTGACAGAGTTCAAGGGAAGTAAAAAAAAAAAATGAAATAAGCAGCAGGGAGCATTTCTAATAACAGAATTCCACCACAACCCATGACTTGTCTAACCAGAAAACAAGATAAAATTTGAGAGAAAATCAGATGTTAATAGCATTACTGTAGCACCAAATGGCTTCATGAGAATGCACTCACTGTCTAGACAGGGAGAGTTACTATATTCCTGCTGACTGTTTTCCTTCCTGTTTGGGGAGCTTCTTACAGCCCACCTCTTCTTCCCCTTTCCCCCGTAGTTTATTATAACAAAATATTAAGTAATTTTGAAGAATGCTTGGAAGGTTTTCAACATCCTCACTATACCATTCTATCTTTCTGTGTTAACAAATGATTTTGATGCTTTAGCTGAGACACTCAGACCCCTTCACTTGTGCAGCCTCACCCTGGATTGGAAACCCCTCTACGATCAGCTCTACCACCACTGTCAGAATTTCAGAAAGTAGCTTCAAACATAATGAAAGACCTCCTTTTGAACTAAGTGACAGAGTTTAATGTTTCTCTTCTCAAAAACAGGTCAGAAAGCAGAAGGTAATATGAAAAGGTCCTCAAAAATCTGAACGGTGCTGGTGAAGTTTTACTGTCAATTGAATAAGAGTACAGGGGAAAAAAATTACAGATTTGTTTGCAGGTGGTGTAAACTAGAAAGTAGGAGACCAAGAGGGTTTTGGAAGTATTTCTAAGGGAAATAAAGAACACTGAAATATATCAAGGAAAGTTGCAAGTCTGSTGGAGCAGAAGAAGATGGAAAAGACCAGGTTGTCTTGTAATGGCACTGCAATAGCTGTATTGTTTGGAAATGAGCTCCAATCCAGCAATCCTGCACCTTTAACACGCTGTGATTCTATAGCCTGCAGAAGTAGAAAACCACATAAAATCCAATGTGGATAAATATCATTTCCTGAAACACCCAAATWCAGGAATGCTGATGTAGTCTTTGTAACAGAACTGTGTTTTCCGGAGGAAACAGTCAAGCGCATAGCCATGATTGTATCCCTATGRAGGATAATCCTTACTGGCCTGGAAAACATTAAATCTTCCTGAYAGACCTCTCCAAAACTCTGCCTAAACCAGAAGAAGCAAAAGATTAAAAATACTTAGCCCGATAACAGCAGCAGGGCCATCCAGAGGAGAGGTTTGGACAGAACAGAGTTTTTATTTTCATGCTAACAATAACAGTAAGTTCTGAGTTTAAACTGAGGAGCAGAAGGTCTTCTGAAAAATGATACTAAACACACACCAGAAGCACAAGATTTTGATTTTATCTAAGAAGTCTTATTTTAAGACATGACACGGTCAATGTAATTACATCAATAAAGACTAGTTTTCTAAAAATATTTGAAACTCAACTGCATTCTTCCCCCATTACTAGGTTTGTTTGTCCATAGGCACATTTATAAAATGACAACATTCATTATTTTCTTTGTGAAAATTAGAAAGTGATGAGTTTTCTTTCAAGAAAGMCTTTCAAGAATGCGTTTAAGCTATTTATACGTCATTTGATACAGTACACCACCACAGAAATACAGTGATAATTTAGAAATTTTTGGAAGAAAAATCTGGCATGATATTCATTAGTTACAAAACTTCATTACAATTACAGGAGGCTACAGCTTTGAATTTATTACCTCTTCATAATTCTGTTTTATGAGAGCAATAAGTGATKAAAAAAACGAGCAGACAGTAATTCTTATTATGTTAAATTGCCCCAAATTTAGTGGAGTCCAGTTCTGCACAAAAGATATTCTTCTCTGTCATAAATAATAACTGTTGCCCACAGGGGTGGGAAGGACTGGTTTTGCTTTTCCCTAGTGCACATAAGAAAAAATTCGTCAGATTTTCTGCTTAAAAAAGTGGCTCACATAGTGATAAACAATTATACAGAGAGTGGAAGGAAAAAAAGAAAACTTTGATACAGTTGCCTTGTGTTCTTGAGATTCAAACAGACTCACAGCCCATAAAAATAAATACACATACTTGGAAAAATGAAGCACACTCTGTTCTTAGTTATTCTAGAAAGATGTTGCTTTCTTTTTAAGGTCAGTCTGTTGACACTCAATAAAACATCGAGTTGGGTATTTGGTGTTGCTGAGCTGTGAGAAATTAAGTGATCTGGACGTACAGATAGTCACTCCTAGCAGCCAGCTGAGAATTAATTTTTTATTCGCTTGCGTTACTAACATTGAGGGAGAAAAAAAAAAGTCACTGAAACTAGGAGAAAATTACAGCCAGTTTTATGAGCATAATTAGGAACAGAAGCTTGGTTATGATTTAAAGTTCAAACAAAGTTAATCATTACAGCAATTCACTAAAATTTCAAAATACTGCAAAGTCAGCAGAGAATCTTTGACTTAGGTTAATTGTATAATGGTTGGTTCAATTAACATAGCTTATAGAGGTACAGAACCATAAAAGGGGAAAAATGAGAAAGACCTAATAGGTGGATGTAAGAGAAGTAATAGAAAACATTGCTATTTGCATTCGGGACAATATATTGTTATGTATTGACACAAGTCTCAGAATTTGTGTTTATTATTCATATTTAGGGCCTGGAGAGCCTTGGTTTTTCCAGCAAGATGGAAATGTGAAATAGACGCGGAATTAACTAAATATTTCAGTTAATGGAAATATGAATGGATAACATGATCTAAAATAAACACTGATATATATTATGAAACAATTTGACTGAGTCAGTCGGAGCACCTGTCTTCAAAAAGCTGACAGGGCTCTTCTTAGAATCCTAGAACCATCTGGGTTGGAAAAGACCTCCAAGATAATTGACTCCAACCATTATAATATCCCCACTAAACTATATATATTGTAAATAAAGTGCAGATTTTATACTGCATACTCTATAAAGTCAAATCCGACTTATGCTGCAGTCAAAGGGTAAAATACTGTCAATGGGGGAAATGAGAAAACACAAGTAATTCCTTCAGGAGAGTGACTGTTTTTCTTGACAGCAACACTAAGAGCAGGCTATAAGGAACAATGAACAGAAGCTGTTTCAGAGTCTGGTCTGACTGGACACCATGAAATAATAATGGAAGAGGACGTGCACAAACCAGCCTATGTCCATTTTTTGTAAACATGTTATATAGCATGCAGAAGTATGGGAAAACACTACTGTTTTTTCCCCTCCTTTTCTTTCATCCTGTCTTTTTTTCTTGTTTCTGCTTCAGTCTGATTAAAAATGTCTTCATATCAAATCATGCACATTTAGTATAGTTAATGAGGGAAAAATCATTTGAATTACAGCAACCCAGCAGCAGAAAATATAATTCAAAGATTGTATTTGAAAAAAATACAAACTTAGTTGTAAAGAGAGTATTACTTATTTTTTGAAATGCAGCATAGAAATATAGGAAATATCCATTTAAATGGTGACAGATGAAAAAGAGTAAAAAAAACCCATAAATAAAATCCTCTAAATTACTAAATATGTCAGGCAAAGCATGGTGAACCAACATTAGAAAGCGAGTTCCAGGGGAATTAATGTTCAATTTCAACAACTTCTGAAACACAGAGAAAGTATATAAGCAGAATTTTTGGACCTTAAGAACTGCAACCCATCGATTGATCTCCCATAAATTTCAATATTTACTTAAGCATAGTTACTTTCATCTGATTTACTCACTGAAGAGGAAAAAGGAGGTCAAATGAAGGACAGTTGTACTGAGCACAAAAAAAAAAAGGAATGCTAGAAATAGTGAAGTATTTGAAAGGACATTTCAGACTGTAGATACTAGAAAAATAGACTGCAAAATAATATTGCCCTCTTAAAATCTTAACACCACTTCTGTGAAAACAGATTCTTTCCTTCCCTTTTTAAGTAGCTTTCGTGGTGGTACTAAGGAGTAATCACCCAAACTACACAGATCAGAAAGTTTCTTCCTCCTGAAAAAACGTAGCTTCTATACAGGTTTCTTAACTGTCATATATCCACTTCACTCACTTTTTAAATTAGTTTAACTAAATCCACTAAGCAAACACATTAAACTGATTTTCATTAAATCAGCCTAGCTTACTGGTAATGAATCAAGATAAACTGATACAACATCTCAAACAGGAACAAAAGCATGAATAAAGGAATGAAACTTATTATTTCAGGTAAAGAACTAATGTTAAGATCAAAGAAATTCCGTGGCTGTTTTACCCTTTCAAAATGCACAGTGTCACCACAGCTTTCTATTTTATCAGTAAGAACTGATAGTCTAGAAAGGTGATTTTGAATTTGCACAAACACCCAGTGCATTTGAATCCTGCACTGCTTGAACTGTCACGAGCACAGGATAAGCTACTGTGTAAAGGTAGCTTCACCTATCTTTCTCTTCCAAAAATTTAGTTTTGTCTTGCTATAGTGCTTTGACTCTACTGTGTCCAATCTTCAGCATGAGCCATTGCAGTGTGAATTCAGTGACTGACTTAAAACATGTGCTTAAGAAACTACATCCCATCAAAACCAGCATAACTTAAACACATCATTGTTATTTTTATATTCAGAATTCTCTCAACGATACAGTGCTTGATTCTAACACAGCTCATCTGCACATTATCTGCATAAATCCCCAAGACTTTAAAGATCCTTTTGAGGGAAAGAATACTGAAAATTATGCCTACAMATAAAGAAAAATCTCCCTCAGCCAAATGTTGAAATAAGAAGTTAGATATCCAAAACCAAATCTAGATAGACACAATTCTGCTGTAACACGGGGATTGAATCAGATTATTTCAACAACATTTCTGTATTCCTGTTATTTTGAGTTTACTATTGTGAGGTGTTAGATCTTGACTCCACTTGGTTTAGCATTTATTATTACTTCAACAGCTGATATCGTGGTGTAAGCCTTCACAAGTTGGATGCTCACCCTTTGATATCTCAAAATTTCCAAGYAGGATTCTGCAGAGTAGAAATCCTCAGCAGAATTACTCAATCACAACTGAAGGTAGTCAATTATGTTTGTGCACCAAAAGATGCAAATCTGTCCGTACTCACCCTGGTGGGCAGACACAACCTGACACACAAGGAAGGTGTGCTGAGAAAGTGAGGTTTAGCAGCTGATTCTCACAAGTTCTCTCTCTGCTGAGTTCAGGATCAGCTTGTGGATTACTGCAGTTAATATAAATCTGTCCAACTGGGCAGCTGTGTGCTGGGGGAAAGAATTAACAAACGCTTTAGACTTCATACCTGAAGTTGTGTATTCTGTGTGTGCAATAGATTTAGAGTAAGGATATGTAACACAAAAGTAGAACATCAGCAATACAAGTAACATTCAGTTGCCTCTTCTGTACATAGTTAATGTCACAGAACACCTATAAATCTCATGCGAAATACTGAAAGGAATATATTCCTTTAGTAAGAGACATGACTTTCTAAACAGTTAGTCAGGAGCTGGTCCTCCAAAACAGAATTCAAAGTACTGCCAACAGAGAAACAAAAATCAAGAGAAAGTAAAAAACAAGAGGAGGTCTGAGGGCTACATGTGACTTGCCATGCTGGAGCCACTGACAATAAACAAAAAACTCTACTGCACAATTGCTTTTGGGCTGCACTGAGCTTTCTGTATACACAAAGCAAACACCAAAAGTAGTGTCAGTGTTATAAATTGGTTTTGGTTGGTTGCTGGGATTTTGCTTATCTAATTATTTGTTAAGAAGAAAGTTTCTGGAAAAATTGTAAAATCAGTAGAACCACCACCTTCAAGTGCTTGAGGAACAGGTTTATGATTAACAGTTGGCAATTCCAGAATGGAAATCTCAAATAAATAAATTTCTCTCACCRAAATAAAACAAGCATCCTAACATGAGTATGGACCATAATACTTAATGACATATGCAATCTAATGTAATAGAAAAAGCACTTGTTACATTGCCTTGCAAAGTATGATAATTTCTTTTTTTTCATATTTCTGTAACTCAGGATTTCTGGAGGGAAAGAAAACATATCTGTGAAAAATTACTGCCAGTGTTCAGTTTGTACACTCATGTTATTTGGGGCAAAGCTAACCTTTGTTTGCCCTACTGGTGGTCTGCTCTTTATCATACAGTTGGGCTTATCTGCATTAGTAATCTAAAGAACTCAGTATTTTAAAATACTGAGGAAAAACGTTTCTCAGATTGAACAGTATTTTGAACAGTTAGGCTGATACAAAGCAGGAGCATTACTTTCAATCACACAAATTTATCATTATGAATCCCCTCCTGGAAGTTATTAATTTGTACACATTTGCACTATCTTCTACTCCAGACAAGGGTTTCACAGAAATTGGAGGATACGTATCCATTGGACTTGAAGTATTTTTTCTCCTCTCCCTTCACTCACCTATTATGTTGTTATCACAATTCATTACTCCATCCCTGCAATGGCTGCAACAAAAATACACAAAGATGCAGTGAGAGCCAGGAAGATCTAAATATTTTCTATTTAGTGATGCAGGATAAGTCAACACAAAATAACTTTGTAAATGTTTGCATTGAACAGTATAACTGTGGACAAAGTGTGCATTGCCTTAACACACGAAGAACATTAGTTGAACTTCAAAATTTTCTTTATGCATAATATAAATCTGAGTTAAAATGCCTGGGCTGACAAAAAAAAAAAAAACAATTTCCCCTACATGAAGCTGTTCAGAAACTGCAGAAAACTCAACCCTAACAAGGGTATATGAATACTGTATGCAGGGAAGCACTGAGAAACCTAACACTGTCTGCTCCTGTCTAATTTGAGCCAAAATAGTCTAGTACTATTATAAAATGGTAGCAGCTCTGATTGCAGCTCATTGTCAGGGAAAAATGTAGCAGTGCTGGCTTTGTTTCAGGTCCTGGTCTCCACTAGAGAACCTGAGCCTATGAACTCCAGCACTTTTCTCCCATTCTTTTGCAATGGCTAAGACATCTACTGCTAGTCAGCAGATTCAGAATCAAATTCTGTGTGTGCTACAGCCTCTCTGTAAACACATTTGGAGTCGTCTACGGACCCCAAAGCCCTCGAAAAAGTACTCAAGGACTGTATGGTATCCCTCTGCTAACAGGAAAATCAGAACCAAAAGGAACTGAGAGGGAGGCAACCCAAATGCTGATATCAATATCACAGGGAAAATATTTTAATGAACTGATTGAAAACAACAGAACAGAAAGGCTACTCCACAGACAAGCAAGAAAAAATTCCATTTTGAAAGTGAAAGTTACAAAAAGGAAGCAATTAATAGGAAAAAGGATGGGGAGAACATAATAAAAATCATAACAGTTTCTAATAAAAACAAAGTGACAGATAAAAAACCCCCTTCAACACAGTGTGTGTTTTTTCCAGTTGATGCACACACATATTCCTACATGATTCCCAATGCATTACTTAGCACAAGGCAGTTCAGAGAAGATGACTGACTGTTCCTCTGTCTGAGGTTTGAAAGCCTTTCCTTCCAATTTTCCTCCCTCCTTSTTAAAACATATCAAACAAAAATTGCTAAATAGGAGATAGAGGTCTCTAATTTTATCTAAAGTTCTAGTAGTTATAAACCAGTAGATTAGAGTTTAGTTTACACATTGACATGAAACAAAAGCTGCCAGATCCCAAACAATTCAACTGAAATCAACAGAAATATGATTTTCATCTGTAGTAACTTCTTAAAAATGCATTTGTGGATTATCACATGATCTGCATTCAGCCATATATCCACCTTAGTGCTCAGCAAAATTAGCTAAACTAGACCCTACAAAAATCCCCTGGGATGGCAGGCAACAGTTCACCCAGCCTTTGTATAGCTYTGTATGCAGAATGGGCTGCCTGGCACCCTCCAGAGAATCTGCCCTGAGGTAAAAATGAACTAACTCGATGACTAAGATATAGATTTATCAGTATTTATGGACTGCTAAGAGTGGGAATGAGTGTGTGTGTGCTTACTAAGTGCCCCCATTGCAATAGGTGTCTGACAACACCAATCTCTTATATGGCCTTTTAAAGTGCGACACTGATCTATCACAGACRTGATTTGATTTGTTCTGCTTTTAATTAAGTGCTGTAACAACTGATATAGGCAGTGAGAGCTCTGATATTACTTCCAAAAGCTTGCTATCTGCAGAACTTGTTGTCCACATTATTTATCCTTCTCCAGACAGAAATTACTGTTGAAAAGGATGCATCTGGCAGCAGCCAGGACAGTTGAACAAGCTTTCTTCTTTAATGTCACAACTATGATGATGCAAATGGAAGAGCAAGAGGACAAGAGCAAATGCCAAATGTAAGCAACAATAACAGAGGCATTTATTTACCACTGGCTGAAGCTGATAGTTATTTGTGCTGTTTCTTAGTTGATAAAAGCCACATTGCTCTTTAATACTGATTCTATACTAGCAGAAGAAGGATTCTTAATAACTCCTCATAAATGGATTTAGAATTTGGGAAAGGGAAAGAATAGCAATAAAGGTCTAGCTGAACAGACTTGAATGGACAATCAGGAAAGGTCTGAGCTTTTCTGTAGCTCTCCATATGAGTATGGATCTACAAAATTATCTTGGCTTTTGTCTCTACTTTGCACTTCAATATATTGCATTGCAAAGCACAGCATCCTGAAAAACCAAAGTTCAAAAAGACCTCTGTCAAACATGATGTTTATTCTGTATGTTTCACTAAAAAATCCAAAACAATAACTTAAACAACAACTAAACCCAAGAAGTTAGCCAGAATGATTTGACAGAGCTCTGAAAGTGACACCATTTAGTCACATGAAAACACAGTCTTGTATCTTACCATTTGCCTAAAGATGTCATGACATTTTCTCCAGGGGGATAGTCAATTCCTTGAAAATAACACGGGCATTCATTTCTGGAGKAGAGAAGAAACATGTAATTGATTAACCCAAACTGAAAAAAGAAAACAAAATTCCCATTGACTTAATTACTCTTCAGATTTCAATTGGTTGCTTTTTAGGTTTTAGTGAGGTTTCTTTGGTTGGCTGGGGGTTTTGTGGTTGTTTGGGTTTTTTTTTTTAAATACAAGAAATTAATCTCAATACTGCCATATAACTTATGCACATTCCAAAACAAATCAGGAGGAAAGTGGAAGCTTATGTTTTGTATCTCTAATATGCCAAAAAACAGACAGGATGTAACAACTGGCACTGATGATGTTGGATGAGTGTTTGTGTTATAGAAGAGTTATTTTTCATCAACACAGATGTCAGTTTTCTGTATAATTCTAAGACCCTGCCAAGYTTACAGGTGCATATCATCTACAAGGGTACATGTTTATTAGCTTTCCACTCTGCCTTGCAAATGTGGTGGTCTAAAACAGTGAGYGTGACTATCAGAACTGCAACTGTACCTACCTCTGTACACATCGTTCAGTCTTGGTATCCAAATACATTCCAGAGGGACAAGCGCAGCCTTCAACACAATCACTGCTGCATGTCTCTGGCACAGACAGTGCTTGGCAGGTTCTGCCACAGGTAGATACACAAGTACTGTACTCCTTTGTATCTTCACATGAAAGAGCTGACCAAACGAAACAAATCTCTYAAATTACAGTGCAAGAGACTCAAGTACCTCCCAACAGTTTCCTGATAAACATCTCCATTCTTTCATTCCCAATCACATTAAATTCCACTAAAATTGCTATCCTGGCACTATGCAGTGTAAACTACACAGATGTAAATCCGCAGTAATAACAAGTGCAATGAGTCTGTGCAGTTAATCCAGATTTACACTGTGGAAACCAAACAGCTGAAACCCTTTTACCTCTAACTCTGAAAATACTTGGCTCTTGTGCAGGGGCTTTTAGAAATGCACACCACCTTAAAGAAAACATTAAAAGCATTAAATAAAGTATGTGTACTTTGCAGATGTTGCACAACACCATTTTTTCTTTTATATAGAGACATATATATGTCTCTTACAAAGCTCTACTAAAAAAAGTCTGACGCTCTTGAAATATTAATGGATTCACATATTTTAAATTCTTCAAGAATGACTTTTCAAACATACTACGAGAAAACTATACTTGTTTCCAGAAAAGTAAAATAAAATCAAATGGCTTGAATGACTCATTCAATCATAAGTGGACACAGCCATTCATGGCATAATGAATGCAAGCAAGCCAGTCTTGTCAGATATATATATACAGATACTCCAGCTTGAGATACTTAAGTTGAACCAACTTTCTAAAAATCCTCTTTATAATTTATTACAACACAGATAATTACATGCTATGATGACAATTACTAGATGTTAAGTTCTTGAATGTTTCTTAGAAAAGTTTTTCAGCCTTGGTAGTAAARTTGAAAGAGTGCTGAAACATCAGGGGTGCCAGTTTCAGGTTGTTTTATAGGGTTTCCAATTCCATAATTTTTTAAAAGTCTACGTGAGAGTACTATATGTCCTACCAATATCTTTTGCATCACAGAAAGTTAATATAAACTAAAGAATTTAGTAGTATTATCCCACTGCTTGTGAGATTTTATAGAACAGATAACAGATATCACCTTTGGCTATCTAKATTCTTCTATTCATTTTAAACTAAATAGCAACAATACCAATTCTCAACACTTGCTTCAGCACTTTGTGTATTTCAGTGTCAGTGACAGTAAGAGAGTAAGCTAAGAGATTGTCAGACAGCAGAAGTCAACAGTAATCCAACTAAAACTGCTAAATACGTCACCATCATTCTTCATCTCATTCATTTAAAGAATTAGATAAACCTAGCATCTACGAGGAAAAGACCTTTTTTTATGTAGTTCATGAATAATATCCACATGGAAATGAGATATGCAATGCCATATAAGAGGAACACAYATATTTTTAATTTTATATACATTTGAAAATCTTCAACTACTTTAGAAAAAAATCTTTGCAATGTTTCATAAGTCAAAGAACTAAAGAAAGTAAATTATAAAGGAACAATCCTCTAAGAACCCTAGTACTAATTCTGTCTTGACAAAAAAGAACCTTGCCTTGTGTGACAAAGATCGTGCTAGAATTAATCCTCTTTTCATTAAAAGATAATGTTAATTTAATTTTATTTTCTGACTGTGATTCTAAAGTCCTCAGGCAGTAATTATTTAAGACTAGAAGTGAAAGGAAACTCACCACATTCTGGGACAGCTCCTCTGAAATCTACTACAACTCCAAACCTTCGGCAATGGTGAGCGTAATGGGCCAGAGCAGAGCAAAAACAAGTCTGTCCACATTTGCAAGTGTCTCTTCTGCACTGCTCAAAATAGGGAACAGGACTCAAATAGGGGTAGCATGGAGCAAAAAGATCTTTCGTAAGGATGCTACAAGCTTCCGCTGCATAAGAGGCTACACAAATAACAGATTAAAAACTGTTTCAGTGAGGGAGTTTAAAAATATTTGGAACAACAACTGTCTTCTGTACAATGCAACTGATCATGGTTATATACTATTGCCACATAATCTTTTTATCTTTGATATCTATACAGCTGTACAGGAGGACTAACATTCATGTCCCAATCTGTTACCAAGAATGCAGCTTCTTAGTACTGCACATTGTATAAAAGCTCAAAAGACAGATTATGCTATACCAGGAGACACGAAGATTCCCTAGCACTGCTGAAATTACAGGCAAACCCCTAATATATTACCTCTATGTCCTTACAAGTATGTAGAGTCCAATACAATGGTAGGAACTGTGAAACGAATATAACCAATGATCTACAAAGTTCATCATTATTAAAGGATGGCATAATGACCATCTTAATGACCATGTGGGTCCTCACAGCGTCAGCCACCAGCATATTTCCCCAACTGGACCCTTTCAGCTAAATCTATAGGCTGGCAGTGCATAAGCACCTTTCTCCTATTCATTCTCTGCCGTGGTAGACAACTAAAGCCAGTATTTGATTTTTTCAGTATTCTCAAAAATCAATACTGCAATAGTTTTGAGTCTCCACCTCAACTAGCAGCAACACAACCAGACATACTACCAACCTTCAATGCATGTCTAACTTAACACAGCATAGCTGCAAACCAAAAATAAAAAGGAGGTATTTCAAGTGCCTCTGCAAGTACTACAAAATCCTCAAACAACACAAAACGGGATTTCTTAGGGGACTGAACTCAGCAAATGCTGCCTGTAAGTACTAATTTTTTTAATGGGTAGGACTGGTTACTGTTGTACCTGATCCAACTAGGAAAACAGGCACAGACATACTAAGTAGAAATGCATTTGTCAATAACAATTTGCCTTCAGTGCCCACCTGCCTGCAGATGAACATCACATGGATCCACTTGTGAACTATCATGCACAAGAACACATGCCGATGAAGTCTTCCATGTGTTTCCAAACAGCTCTGGAGTGCTTTCTGTTACTCCAACTGGAGATCTTTTACAAAACAGAAGTCAGTCAAAAAAGGCATAGTGAATTCAGAGAATGGTCTCAGTTCTAAAACCCTCTCATTCAAGTTCCCATTTTGCTGTTCCATATTCTCATGCATTCTCCCATAAAACTGTAATCGTAAATTTTAGGACTCCTCTTTCTTTCCAAGTAGAGCCCCAGAAACAGAAGATATCCTTTGGAGACTTTTTAAGGAAGAAGAGATCAAAACAGACCAAAATCCATTTTTGTAAGAGAGGAGAGAGCACCACTGTCCTGAACTCCCTTATTCGTACTTCTGCTTCCTCAGTGATGTCCGATTCATTTTTATCTGTCCTCTACCTACATTTTCCTGTCTGTTACTGACTTCCCAGGCTCTTTATTCCTTGCAAGAAAGGGAAAAGAAAAGAAATTCAAGCATCCAGAAATGTAACTGCAAAGGCAATTGAACAGATACCCATGAGGCCCAGGTAACAGAAGGTGACCAATAAAGACTTTKACCAAAATAGACAAGGCATTGTCTATTTGTCTGATCATCAGAGAGAATGATCAAAACTGTGCATTTAARTATGCAGTGTTACACTCTAGGAAAAAGATTGCATTAGGCACACAATCAGTGGTATTGTCAGTGTTAAAGAACCTGCGAGTGAAGGTGTTGCAAAAGACACCACTGCCTATGGCAAGCCTCCCAAAGCTGGTGTGGGTCAGGTTGTTTGTGTTCATATCAAGATGCTTGTACACCATAGTCTGTGTCATGCCTCAGCACATGGGGACATAAGTCCCTAGGTTTAAGGGCTTTTTTCACAAACATCAAGTATTGAACATCTCAATTACATGACAGCAATCCAAAGACTATCATCAAGAATACACCACAAAACTGCTTGTAAAACCAGGAAATATTTTAAGTAGCTCTACATAAATAATTTCTCTTCGTTGAGATCTTGTCTATATATTTCCTAGTCTCATTATAAATACTAGTCTGATAATACTTTTCAATCTGTAAGATGAAAATTGTTCGAAATTCCACTGGTATATTTGTGTGTATGTGTCTTTCTAAATGGGAACTATAACGGAAAATGTTWCCCTTTTTCAATTAGTTTTGAGTTAGAAAAATTCCAACTGTTTTGAGAGAAAAAAGTTCTCCTACTCTTTCTTTAATCTTAGTCAAAGAAATATTCTGCCATGTTCTAAATTCATGTTCTTCTCCTAGCTACATTAGGCTACTCTAATCCCCTGGAAGACGATTTGTTCCTTAGTATCTGTGAGAAATACGTTKCAAAGAAGCTGGGCAAACAGCAATCTTGTCTGTAGTTCTTGGGCAGCTCTGACCACCTTTCACTGCATCACAAYGAAGCAAAGCTCGGGCAACAGCCAGTTCCTGTTGCTGGCCTGCAGGAACTGAACAATGGAGGCTCTGTCAGAGACAGCAGATTAGAACTTTGCAGGAGAAAATTGGAGCTGGAATGAGATAGAGGCTTGAAGAGAGGCAGAAAGTTCCTTATATGGGCCACTCTATATTTTATACAAAATTTTTCAGGTAAAATAGGGCTTGTGCATCATATATATTTCACCAGAGTTTTATATTAAAATATTTTAAGCAAAACTTGGCTTGATAGCCTCTAGTTGAAGCTACAGATTTTCTATTAACAAACTAAAACCCTACCATCTAATCTCACTAACACAAAACTTCAAAATAAATTGTTCTTGGTATCTATCCCTTCGGCTTCAGTACACACTTGATCTACCACTCTAACTGTGGACATTCCTATAYTGGCAAACAGAAATCTTGCAGCTGTTCATACAGAAAGTCATCCTCTGTGTTTCCATTGAAGGTTCCACAAAGGCCCACGGTATCATCCTTCCACCGCTCATCCACCCGAAGGTAAAGCCTCAGTCCTTCCCTGTCGTAGAGGATCTGCAGCCCAAGGTGTGTCTTCACTTGCAGAAATACAGAGGAGAGTTTCYGGATTTCAAATAACTCTGGAGAGTAAAAACAGAGATTGTTGAAAGGCAAAGGAAACCTGTTTGAAATTCACATTTTGGGTTTTGTTATTTCRCTGGGTTTGGCTTATATAATTTTTACGTAAGTTTCATTTTTTTCCTATAAAGACCCTATTGTCACTTAACCATTGATTTCTCATGAAAGGTTATACTGATTCAAACTTTAAGAAGAAAACAAGAAACTTGTCAGTCATTACACATTTTTAAAATGCATCCAGAGTTCACTGAAACTTTCATAAACTGAATGAAATCAATTTAAAGATATAAACATTGCAGACCATTTCTTGTAGGCAAACCAACCATAACATCAGGAACATGTTTCCTATATTAAAGCCTTTTTTGTGAAATTCTCAGAGCCAAGGCCTTGCAGACATCAAATGTACTAATGATTTGCATATTAAACTCTCATGAAAGCTAACATTAAATCTCACAGTCACATATTCCTATGTAGAATGCCAGACATCTTCAGGACAGAGAGATTTAAAAACTCAAAGCAAAAAGAAACAAAATTAATTTTTTGACTGAAAATCCGTAGCTCATCTCTAAGGGGCAATACGGCTCCTTCTGCTTAAATTTACAGAAGTTTTAAATTAACAAACCTTGCAAATGTGAGGGGTGGCATTTAGACGTGTTACAATAAACACAATCTTAATCTAAGAGACAACTATSCCAATGCAGCTACTGCATAACTCCTACCATTAGTGTAAAAATTACATCAAAATTTAATTTGTGAAACATTTCATAAGAAATTAACAAAATTATTACTAAAACATGCCATTTAACTTTAATATGTTAGCAATATTGACAGTATCACTACATGCACAAATGTCATTAAAATACGTCTCTAGTGTTTGAMAAGAGTTATATGCTTATGTATTATTCCTTACCATCTGCATAAGGCAGGTTAATTTTGTACTGGTCATATATCAAAACATCTCCTGAATGAGTCAGAGTCACTTGCCTCTTGGGGTCCTGCTTAAGAACAAGGCTGACTGAGTGGATACATGACCCATCCTGGTTCTACAAGTAAGAGCAAAACAAAAAAGTAAAACTATACTTGGTAGGGATTGAAAATTTTAAGTTATACTTTGCTTCTTAGCAGAGTGCACTTGTAAAACATGCAGCTTTACAGCTAAGTAAGAAAATTAAATATTTTGAATGATTTCCCATATAYGTTTAATAATAACACTAACCTGCTATTGAAATACAGCTCAAAAGTGAGATTTTTAGAGAGAAATTTAAACAAGCCTCACATAGCTTATAATCAAGACACCCACAATTCATGAGACYCCCCGATTAAAGACCCACTAAGGCTGAGTAAATGCTCACTAACAAGGCTGCATTACCTACAGAGCAGTGCACCAAACACTGGATTCATACTTTAATGTGTTCTGATATACACAGGTTCTTTTACAGCATATTTAAGACATACAATTCTTTTAAAAGCAAGCATTAATGAAAGACAGAAGCACCTTGTGAATCATTATTTAAAGCAGCATTTAAGTTCATTATTTCTGAGTTGAGTTGTAGAGYTTATGTTCATAAGCTCCCTGGATGAATATTGATGTAAGAAAGGCAGAATCATGACAGCATAAAATATCACAACATCCAACTGACCCAACTTGCTTATTGCTGCTGCCATTGCTTATTCTTATTTGCATTTCAGTTCTCCAAGTCAAAATGTCACATAGAAAAAAAACAATGAGTAGGAATATTGCATTGCAGTCTGGATAAAATATACTCAAAAAAAAAAAAAAAATCCTAAATCAACCTTACCTACTTTTTTTACACCCACCTTCTTCAGTGGAACTTCATTGTCAACAGTACCAAAAGCAGCTAATTAACTGAAATTCTACAACAAATACACCTCTACTAAGTAACATGGAAACAAGTCAGACAGATGATTAACAGTAGTCAGTTTACAATCAAAGCTTCCAGAACAGGACTTCCACCTCCCAGAATAACTACTTTAGGTACTTTGGATTCCAAACACTGAAGAATGCTTGTCAAAGCATGTATATAAATTACAGCAGATTAACAGATTTTTCTTAACAGGATGAATTTGATCACTCCTTAATTTTTTAAAAAGATAAATGTTCTATCAAAGAGCATCAGGCATAGAGGTGGATGGAGAGATGACTTGAACTTCGCCACGTCAGCATTCTGTAATTGACCTTGCTACATGCTGAAAGACATCAGAATCCCAGTCCACATTCTACTTTCTCATTGCTCGAGGAGGAAATTGGATTTCTGCCACTCTTGCTACACTCAAGTCTCTTTACCATACCTTGAGACATCAGCTTATTTACACTGGCTTGATGTGGCTGGATAAAGTTAAGAGACTGTCCATTCCCTGCCATCTACAGATGAAAGGGGGAAGCACCCAACTGCTGTTTCTTCTCTKCAGCCTCCTTCACTGCCAGATCTTGTAACCATTTACCAGGTACTTCAGAACAATGACARAAGTTGGGTCCAGTCACTTTTCTCACACTATTTGGTCATTTTACTCTCATCTCCGTTATGCATCTTCAATGTCTTATAATGTCATGACAAAAACATTTCTGTTATMAACACCATTTTCAGCATAAAYCCAAAACAGTCTCATAGAATAGACACAGACAYGTCTGAAATCAGTCAGTCAAGAGCAGCCTAGGTCTCACTGCAGAAAATTCCACATTGATTGAATCTGGAACTGTGCTGCAGTTAAGCAATATCCAGCAGAGGTGTTGGAGCAGAGCTGTTCAACCCCACTGCTTTCAGTGAAGGCATAACTAATGATGAAACAGGAAAATTTTAAGCATCTTGAGTGCTGAAGGAGGCACTGAAAAAATATGTATTTAAGATAATCTTTTTACAGCTGCATAAATAGCAAAATTATACAGTGAGTAGCACCATTCACAGTGTAAAGAAATCAGAATGCTCAGTTCAAAGATTTCACTTTTATTCAACTCTCTTTAACTTTCACCAGAACTTGTCTAATCTACAGGGTAAATGTTGCCCTGCTTGTTGAAAACCATTCCTGGAGCTGCAAGGATCTCTGGCCACTACCATGTGGCACTGACAGATGCTGAACTAGAACACAGCAGATCATCTGTCAGCTCTTCAAGTACCATGGACACAAAAGTGCACACAGTGGCGTGTAAAGACTGAAAACTACATGCARAATTTCCCTGTCTCTACATCATAATGCAGCAGTGATCTTTCACCAACAGTTGAAATGATAAAACGAAACTTGAAAATAGGAAATTATAAAAATAACTGGAGATATTTCATCAGCTCTAYCACCTCTCCTGGACCGACAGTGAAGACAGACATCTGCCTTGTGAAGCCTTGTAGCTTATCTTGCTGTCTAGCGTCTTTACTAAGAAATTAGGTTTCTGTGCATTTCATTCAGCAACAAGGGCTACTAATTGACAATATTGTTGRCCTTTTAAGAAGCAGAAAATAAAAGAATGGCAGGTGGCATGCAGAGCAGAGCAGAACCAAGAAAACAGCCCTCCATAGTACATACATTACTGCACAGTATCGACAAAAGCTTTATTATTCCTTCAGGCTTCAACTGAAGGAGAAATTCTGCCTGACAATTGTTCTCTGTTCCAATCGACTGTTTCTTTCACAGCACTGCCCCTGCCAGCTTTTGGCAGGTGTTTTCACAGGAATGGCCATTTCTCTCACTAGACACTTAAAAAAAAAAAAAAAAATCTATATTCAGAAGACCTTCTCATCATACAAACTACAAAGCCAGTGAGGTTGTCACCTGAAACTCAGATAAGGTTAAGCTGTGCTGATCACTTGACTGATTCTCCTTCCAGAAAGTGCTTAAACAAAATTTCACATCGTTTTGAAATAACTTGTTGCCTGATGACTGTTTATGTCACCAGCTCTAAGGCTCAGGATGACTGGATTCTTTGTGATTCAGAAAGCTAAAATCTCCCCTGGTATTTTCTTTCCACATTTTTTAGTCTGCTTGAATGAGATGGGAGTGATATGGCTTTTTTAAAGAAGCACATAAAATCTCAAACCATCAAGAAATATGAGATTCCACATTACAAATCTTTTAGCTTCGCATTTCAATTCATTAATTTTTATAAATGGGAAAAAAAGATAATGGACAGTGCCTGGGGAACTGAAAAGAAGCTCTTCTGCCAAATGGTACCAGCTAGTTGATAATTAGACACTTGAATAGCTGCACTGAAGCCCCACATTCTTGCATTATACTACACAAACTGTTCTCACTACCCTCTTTCCACTTGTACACTGATAATTAAATTAGCAGCACATAGCCCTGGAACATATCCCATAATCCTCTGATCACCCACCTGATTGTTACTATCCAGAATGCTTTACTCAAACCTCTGTAAAGGTCTACAGACCTATTAGGGACTGGTCAGGTTACCTTTGTTAAAGGCTAGGTCAAGTATTAAGCCCAACATGTAGTAAAAGCCAAGAGAATATGGTTTTTTTCACCTGCAAACAACTTGGACACAGACACATTAAGCAAAGTCACTAAGTCAGGGTGAAGAAGAATGCAAGAATTACTGCAAGGCACTTTGCAGTCTCACCAGTGCTCCAGAAAGTCAACTAACTTGATTATCAATTTCCCCAACAAAAAGTAACCACAGCAACTAAACCCAAAAGCACAATTCTGTCTGTTTTGCACACAGAGATAAGTATTCTTTAACATAAGGGAGTGAGACACACATACACACCCTGCACATTACCACGGCAGATATTTGCTTGTTGTCCACTGATGGGCTTTTCAACAAGTCCGGCTGAAAGGTACCTTGCTGTGAGCTTCTGCAGGAAGTCAATCAGGCCCCAACTCTCATTTGATAAAAAAGTTACCTAGAGAGTTTCTCTGGGGACCACCTTTGCTTTTCTTCCATGGTATAGTACAGCTATACTATMCACAATCACCTTTCTCAAGCTTCTTGGACTCAAATTCCAAGAATATGACACGGACTGAATAGGTTTATGCCTATGCTTATGTTTTGATTCACAGCTTTTTATTTTTTCTCTTTGATGATACATGATACTAACTCCATCAGCCCCTCAGGATTCCAAAGTTAGCACAGGATGAAGCCAGCCCAACTAATTAAAATAAAAATAAACTAACTCAAACAGGCACTTGAAGTGGGGAATTCTAATAATCAAATATATCTTGAAACAGCCTCAATCTTCCTATAAACAGGAGATATTAGCAGGATCACCAGATTCTTCCAGATCCAAAGAATAATGCACACAGATGTTAAAGCCTAGAAGGTTTTTAAACGTACGTGTCCTTGCCAAGATCTCATTTCACAGCCCCCACTGTAACACTTCTACCTCAAAGAGCTAAAGGCTATTAGAGCATTGTACAGCAGTTCTATTTGCAACACAAGAATCCACTTTTTCAACAGTGGTAACTTCTTCTAAGTCCTGTCACATATGTTACCCGGTGTCCTGATACACTTCTCCTAGGAACCACAGAAGAGACATTTATTTGTGGATCATCAAGTTTCAAAATATATTTGGTCTCTATCCAGTTAAGCTATTTTTCTTACCTCTCAACTTTTATCACTGAGATGAAGGGACTCCCTGAACTCAGCATCCTATCTCTTACCTGGGTTGCAAATAAATAATTTCTATTATATTAAACTTGTCACTGCGACTTTATTATAATTTCCTTCTCAAAAGTCTTTTCTGTCATCAAAAAAGTAGGTTAAAATGCAGGAATAGAAAATGATTACTGAAACATGCCTTTAGAAAGTGTAGCATGACAACTTATATAACGATCTCTTTTCCCCAAGGAAATCACATGTGCATGAACAATAGAAACTGCAGAGAAGAGTGATTGCAATCATTAATGTAAAAGGACTTACAGAATCATATGTTTATTTAGAACAGAAAAGAAAACCAATGTAGTTACCTTCACAGAAGTACAAAGCAATGAYGCTAAATCTGATTTTGTGTGAATTATGGAATAAGGTGGGCCTAACAAACAGAGATGGCCTAGATTTACAGCAAAGTCTAGGCTACCTACACTTCAAATGCCTATACAGTTGCTTCTAAGTAAAAGTTATTACAGCAGACCATTGGAGACAGAACATAAATCTGGCCAAGATACAAAGTCTTTCTCCTACTGCGAGTCTAGCAGCTTGGTAAGAAGCACCATGACTTTAATATAAATGTGGGCCAAATTCTGCCCTTACATGCACACATAGAACTCAGACAGTGAGAAAAGCCTGACTGCAGAAAACAGCTAAACTCAGTCAACTACATTTCCCATACCATGTATCTCTTTTTAAAATCTGTCCTAACTTGACTTAACTTCCTGAAAATAAGCCCTATCAATACTGTAATAAAAATGAACCTGTGTAGCCAAAAATCTTACCAGTGTTTCCTACCTCACACATAGTTTTATAACACATGCTCAGAAATCCACACGCGCAACAAAAGAAGGAGAACGGGTCTTGGACTAAGGCAGACAAAATATTTGGTGACTTCTGGCTTCATGATATAAACATTAAACAAAAGGTTTCAAGTCTTACCTGTCCACAAGGAGCATTCTGCAAGGATACGGTAAACGTTCCAGACGTGCGGCTCTTCGCCAGGATATATTGGCAGGCAGCTTGGAAAGTGTATTTGCGCCCATCAAAGGTCATGAAATGGGTGTCTCCTGAAACTGAGCATTCAGCTGACAAACACGATACATTATGCAGGTAAGTACATAGTTAGGACAATGTACTCTCAACAGTTGTTATTGCTATAGAGTTCATACACTTCGATACATTCTATGATTTATAAAACTGTATTCATATTAAAACCAGATACTAGGCACACAGGAACTGAAACTTATCCTTGCTTTTGGTGTGGAGTTCCTACGTGATGCCTGGCCAGGATACCTAAACAGTTCTTCCCCTAGAAGGAGGCAATAGTGTGTGTCATCCTTACATTCTGGGGATTCGATTTGTGGCTCTTAAAACTAATTTTCAGAAACATTAAGGACTCCCACAGTTAACTGATAAGCCAGACCATTTTAATATTTAATCTACTGAGTGTGTAGATACATTTATATGTACATAGATATAAAAATGTAAATTATATAGTGAAATATCATATGAAGATTTAAAAGTAGTATCTTACCCGAAGTAAGAATTCAGTTATCAAAAGTTAAGTATTCAAGACGTTCACATACCTGGACACGTAAGATTCGTACAAATCCACTTTCCTCCAATGCAGGTGCTGAAATCAAAACAAAAAGTTTTCATACTTTTATTTTGACAGTTATTTACAGCTGTCCCTCAGTTGTTCTTCCCGGATTCCCTCTCTATGGAATCATCACCAAATGTCTTGGGTTGTACAAAAGGGTACAAGAGACTTAGCACAGTCATTAGAACGCCTGGAAGCTTGTCATGAGGACATGATCCTGTGAAATTTCATCCATGCACCCAGTAACACTTTCATTTCTTTTTAGCTCCTTCATAACCATTATAAAAGTTAAGGATTAATAACATTGAGAAGAACAAACACAAGCAATTTGAATCTTATGACTTTTAAAAATAGAACTGTTGCGAAAAAAAAAGTTACACATTTGCAAGCTCATCCATTTTCTTCAGTTAAGGTGATCCAACAAAAGGCACTTCCTCTTCCTACAAAATTTTTCTTTCCAGTTTATAAAATTAACTTATAAATTCCCAAACCAGCAGCTTAGGGTCACAATTACATTAGGCTCTTTATATCCAAGTGAGACAACACAAACAAGAGACCAAGTCAAAGTAGTTTCCCTGTTAAGATTTTGAATTCTAGATTCTTTTTATTTCTAAGGCAGAGCTCAAGGTGAAACACAGCACTAAATATTACCGTATTCTCTGCAATAATAGTAATTTGCTTTTCTCCCACATTAATAGCTTTATAGTTTACCTTTTTCTTAATTGCAAAACACATATGGAACAACAGTTTTTATATGTAGAAACAGGGAGTACTTATCAAGTTTATTCAGTTTCTAACTGAAATAGACCTTGAAGATGTCTCTCATGATCATGAAAGAATTTGGTCCACAGTGTAAAAAGAAAAATTACTCACCAGTTATTGCATTCTTCATAAACCACTGAACCCATTTCAAAGAAACTTCCATGGTAGTCACAAGGGCAGTCCATAGGCTTGACACACAATTCTTTTTCATAAATTAAGCCTAGAAGAAATAAAATAACAAGAAAAAAGTGAAATATCCATACAAATGGCTGACAGAGCACCAACAAGTATATTCAAGCACAACACAAATGGTCGTGTATGGTAATAAAACTCTAGACTATTTGTTAATCACTTTCAACACAAAAAAAGGTGCATTTGAATTATATTAAATAAATTATATTACATGGATCAAATCACTAAATTGTTTGAGATACACTAAACATAGTACGAATAACAAACGTTTAATACTGGATGAGATGAAGAGGAAACCAAGCAAAAGCACACAAAACCAAAATCAAATAGAAAAACCATGCTGCTTTGTGTACCTTTGGCTTATTTTCAACACATTTAAAAATCTTTGCCTCCATGTTTTAAGGTACTCTTTGGTCCTCATTTTATTAAGCTGGGTTTTTCCTTTGGGTGTGGTTTTTTTTTTTTTGACTGCTTGCTTGGTTTGTTTTGGTTTGTTTTTTTAATTATAATTATTATTATTTTGTTATGAGAGCCAGAAGCAAAAAGGCTTTACTAATCCACAAACCACAAAATTTATGACAAAGAYTTATAAATAATTTATAAATTTATATATAATCAGGGTATGTGTAAGAAGCAGGACTTGAAGATCTAGACAAGAATTACGTACCCAAGAGAAGCCAATAACTAGGGGAAAACTGGACATCAACATCTGTTTTGGTGATGAGGGCAAAGTTTTGCTACAGTCCACACTGGTAAATACCTCACCCACCAGAATCATACAACAGTCTAAGGACCTCTGTATCCAAAACTTGTTTCTGACCACACGTTTGAGCCCCCCTAAGCACCCTAACCTTGCAGGCAGTCTCCAGTAAAAAAAAACAACCAAACAAAATAACCCAACCCTCCAAAATAATCCTCCCCCCACCAATAAAAACCGAGCAGCAACCACCACAATCAGGAGGATGACTGTACTATAGCAGAGCAAACCCCATTTTTCACTCAAATTGTGGAGTTCTTTAGCTGTAATGTGGATTTGTGCTTCTATTCCTATGTTGTAGAGAGAGGAAAAGACTTGTCAGTTAGGAAGACAAGGTCATTCATCCACACTCTGTTGGCACTCGGTTTATAAAGAGCTCCKGGGAATGCTTTAATCTAATCAGGTCATAAAGGGATGTAAACTTGGGGAGGAACAATCTGAAAGTTATATGGACTCAAATCTGTATCTGAGAAGCCCAACTCACCATCTGGACAGTAGCACCCATCRATGCACTGAAGCTCACTGCCAATGCACTGCGATGGTTGACGGCACGAAGCAGGGCAGCAGTTGATGCATTCATTGTAGGTCAAGGGGTCAGCACAGGTAATGGCTAGAAAACAGAAACAGGTAGAGAAATGAAAAGGCACAGTGCTACTGCCACAGGGCCTTAATGGATCCCACATGTTTGTTTCAGKTATTTACTTTTTGGGAAGTCAGCTGAGTATCTCTTGTCTAAATACATGTTRTGTAGAACAAGGGCTTTCATAACACACAGAGAGAATTGATACATATTTTTATATATTCACATCCTGTCCATTAAAGGGGCACTAGAAGGAATAATTTTAAATCGCACTTTCTCACAGCAGAGTTATTTAGATACTCGGACCATCACAGGAAGTGGTCAGAACACCTACTAACAGAGATTTTTGGAACCACGGGGGAAATCTGTCATGGATGACAAAGCAGGTTTCGTTCTGTGTTCCAGAAAGGCAAAAAAATTGGATGACTTCTTTCAAACTTACTTTATGTGACTTGTAAGATGAAGTCTTATGCAAGCGCAATTTAAATTTATTTTTAACACTCATTACACACATTTTATATATGAGAAAGCCATGACGGCTTTGACAATATTTGAAAGAGTAGCTCTATGAAAATAAAAATGGTTAATCACGTTAAAGAATCACATTGTAATAAGCTTAGTGCTTTAAATAAATTAAGTACATGTTGCACACATTAAAGAGAAATTCCATTGCATTTCTGTAGCCTTGAAGTGAGTTTGACCCATTCAATGGCTTCATTAAGAACTGTGTGAGTCCAAAATAGGAGAAAGGACAAAGAAGTCAAACTATGAAGAGCATGCTTTCCAAAATACCACGGCTAAGCAGCATTTCCAAGTACAAGAGCCTCAGCCTTACCACACTGCTGGAAGTGCCCACGCCATTCATGAAGGGGCTTTCCTGCTTGGGCACACGCTCTGGCATATTCAGTGAGTGCTCGACACCAAGTCGCATCATCAACTGCTGACCTTACACAAATAAAAATTGACATATTATTTTCTACCTACATTCAAACACACAGCCATAACCTCATGAAGGCTCCTGCATTGCTTTCAACCACGACGCTTGAATCTACTTAAATAACGTTCTAAGCAATGTGCTGCTGGGCTGGATTAAAAGTCTTAAAAGGACAAAACTTTCTGCCACACTTGAAGAGAGGTGATCAATATAAATATCAATATATTTGAGACCTGGCACTAATCTCCTGAATAAATCCACCAAAGCCAGAGAAACAGCAGTGTAAATAGACTTGAATAAAGGTCTTAGTTCTTACAGAAGGAATAACATCCTGCAGAAATCTCACAAGAAGGAAGTACAAAATTTCCACCAGTGAGCCACCGGGGTACAAGAAATGGAAATTATCTTCTGTCCTGCTTTATTTTTTCTAATTTAACTAATCAAAACTGCTCAGACTAGAAGTACAGCAGGTTATGAAACACCAGCATAAGTTCAAATAGCAATCAAATTCCTCTTTTCAATGAATTACCACACAGCTTGCAGAAGCCAAAGTGACCTACTCACTTTTCATTATAGTTGAAAGGCTTTAGAATGGCAGATAGCACAGTACTAAGGATGCTTCRCACTCAGAATCAAAACAGATGCTGTATTCAAGGGACATAGATGAACAAATTATGAAAACATCTGGGCCTGGCTTTGGTCATCCTTATACCAAAGAAAACAGGAACAACTCCACAGTGTACCACAGCAGTAAAACCAGAATAAGTGAGAAAAGCAAGATAACAAAATGTTAGAAAAAATACCCAAACAAGCAGAAAAAGACACAAACGAGTTCTGTCAACATTTACAATTTATTCTCACGATAGAAGCACAAGTTTTTTTATAATAGCTTTGGAATGACCCAGAAACATTCACTTACATGCAGAGATCGTTTGTGCAGCTTGCCATAAAAGAAAGAGGACTCACATACTCATGACATTGTTTAAATGGAGGATGTAACAGGATATTACACAGAGCATATGCCTTCTGAAATGAAAGRGACAGCTGTTGTGAAGAGGTTTGCAAAAATAAACATAAGCAGAATAAAATAAAATGCCATAGAAAATCAGAACAGACATCTGTCTGTGTCTAGGAATCACTTTCCCCTCACCAACTAGAAGCAGGATTTAGCAACGTATTGCTCTCCATGCCAGTTTCCATAACACTGAATCTTTTATCCAAGGTCATACCAGTGGCAGTAAAATGTACGCCTTCCCCAAAAAGGGCACAGATAATTTTGCAACTAGGCCAGGATGACCTGAAAAAAGTCATCATTTTAATTAAATTACACAGTAAAAGGCAACAGAAATAAACCATGCCTGGCATCAACTTTAGTTTCAAAGCACTTAATTTAAGGGTTGTATCCTGAAAATATTACTTAGAAGGAAAAGTTACTTCAGTGTTATGGACAAAAGCAACAATAATTCTTTTTTTAAACACTGGCAAATGAACTGTGCTCTCACACTTGCCTCCCCACTTCTTTCTATCCCTCCTAAGGGAAGGAAGGGGAACTGGTTCTAGAACACTCTGCTATTTTACAACTTGATGCTCATTCAGCTTCATATTCAAATGCTTCTATTGGCTGCTATGCAGACAGTAAAATATTTGAAAACACCAAGAATTAAACACAGAAGAAAAGTGAAGCGGCAGGGGTTGGGGGGTGGTGGTGGTGAGAGGACAAGGAACATCTGCTGCAGCAAGCATTTTAATTAATCTTTGCAAAAAATAGCTGTGACTATTTCAAAGTCTCCTTCAAAGCCTTAAATCAAATTTCTGGCTCTAATTAGAATCACCAGCTATGGCAATAATCCTTTTGTGCTGATCCAAACCTGTAGAGATTCGTGGCTTTGTGTCAGGCACGGTGGTTCACTGAGAAGAGGTTTATCCCAACTGGGTGTTCCTTGTGGAGGATTTTCCTGCCAGCTCTCTACGAATTCTGTCACATCATCTGTCACTTTTCCTAAACAAGACACACACAGAGTCACATAGTGACTTGGAAGAACAACAGTGTTTCTATAGGATTTCCCAGGGAAACATTTCAGTAATCAAAGCACACTAAGAAGAGAACACCTAACCCTTCCTACTACTAAATGAATCAGCTGAAATCAATCTGGTCCTTTCAAGAAGCAAAAAATACTTCTAAAAGGAACTACAGAAGTGGGAAAGCAGCTTACTCAGGAAATTTGGCAAGAAAGGGCTTTAAAGGAGAAGTACCATGCCCGCCTTAGTCCATCAATGGAAGAAAGGAAAAAAAAGCTTTAATAAACTGTATATACAGAGGTCTATGCTGTTACTTTATATGAAACTCTCAACACACAGCCTAAAACCCAAGAAAGATGAGGCATTCCTGGATCACTGTAATGGTACAAAACGATTGTCTGAATTAGCCAAATACAGGTGTGACTCTTTCATGTAGGTAGAAATGTCCATACTAGGGTTAAAGTAGCTAATCCATCATTACTTCATTACTACTGCTCCCCAAGCTAAGTGGATATAGCTTGTGCACAGTGTATTAACTTGTGCTACTAACACAGCTTTAAGGGACTGAGACACTGAGAAAGGTGAGAGAACAGAGGAAAGTCTCTGGGGAAACAACCTATTGATCTTGGTATTAATATAAACAACTTGATTTAGTGAGCAAATTATGCAGTGAGGTAATGACTGTTAACAGTGCAGGGCTGGTGCTTTCTGAAACCGAGTGGAATGCATAAAAACAGAGGAAACCACATCTACTCTGAGCTTTGAAGTAGTGCTCTACAGAAACACTCTAATGTTAAAGAGGAGGAGCCAACAGTTAAACACTCCAAAGCAAGGATTTCCAGAAGTTTTTATACCTTAACTTGAGATACTTTTCAAGGGACCTGATCTTTTTCCCTTGTTTTTTTTATTTTTCTTATTCATTTTACAGGGGTCTTCACTCACTATTAACTGAAAGCCAAGACTCTTGGAAGTGTCTGAAGTTGATATTGAAGGATCACTGGTTAATTCTGAAAGTTTTAGCCCAAATGAAATGCCATATCAAACAGGATTTGACAGTTTTCATTGATTAGATTTACTAATTATTGATTTATTTCCAATAGCAATACCTCAGGCTTCCATAGGCTGGAAAATTCCTAAGACAGCAGTGAACACTTAAAAACAGATTTCAGGTCTCAGGAAACTGAAGTACAAATACCATTGTAGGTAATTGAGTATGACAGCTTTTTTAAGATCTTCCTTCCCAGAGCCACATGTGTATCGAAATTGGTCCTCTTCACTAAGTATCATCTACCAGAAGTATTTCCACATCATGTTTTCCATTTCAAAAGTTGCCCATCTCAAAATCAATTAGCATTATAACTAAAAACTAAGCAAAGTAACATTTGTTTCAACTGAAAAACCCACCATATTACACAACAGGAAGTATCTTAAATACTCACCATAACTGGTTTCCAGATCATCCTGCAGAATAGCATTATTGTTTCCACACAGTCCATGTGTTTTGCCCAGGTACTCTGGTGCCATTTTGATGTACACTGCAGATGTACCATCCCAAGCCAGAGTAAAGGCATACTGGTGCCTGACTAGGAAGTATCCAGCTAGTTTCTGGATGTGTAAGTTTCCAATACTATAAGGTAATTGTACTCTGAAATGACACAGAATCAAAGATAATACTACATTAGAAAATGTAACCATTAAAAATAGATTACTTGCTGATGTAATGATTTCTTCACACAACTGAAAATCCCTGATGTAAATATTGACTAATTTCACTAAACCAGATGAAGATTCAAATAACAGCAAAAATCCAAGACTGTCAATGGTTATACTTCTTGAAACTATACACCCCTAATTTAGGTATCACCTTCCTCAGGCACTACTCCGTAGATGGGGAGTAATTATTGCAGCTGAGGTCTGGATGCTTTTTCAAGCTACCAAGAAATAAGTTTACACCTCTGTTATCAAGATGGTAACATGGTATTAATTCCAATGTAACTACAGCATTAGAAACATGACTGCAATTACCCAAATCCTTTATAGGTGACTTCATTGCTCATCTTTATCTGTTCATCTCCAGAAAAGAATAAACTAATGGACCTTTTACAGGAATAAGGAGAGGAATGGCATTCAGGATCATTATTCACCTGCCAAATAAAATCACTAGTGTCAAAGTCAAGGTTTTAATCAAATTCTTTGTAATCCACATGTTACACAACTAACACCCCCAAATCTGCACTCCGCACATGAAAAAGTAGTTTGGTCCCACTCTTGCAGAAAAGACTGAGTGGTCTTTTCACAGCTTTGTGTGAGCAAAGCAGGCTTTGGAAGTACACATATCATTATTTATTTATTATAAATAGTTTATCATTATAAATAATTTATCATTATTTATTTATTATATCTTGTGCTATGGTAACAGGTAGCCCACATCACATTAAAATTACATCTAGATTATATTCTACAACCCCACAGTATCATCTCAAGTTATTTTTAATCTCTTAAAATTAACACATTTTTAGTATGTTCAACAACAGTTAAAAGGAATGTGGAAGTACAACTCCTTACCTGTATGGAAAAGCTCTGTTCATCTAATTCAGTGTGTCTCACAAGGGCATATGTGGACTTCCCAGAAAAATAATAATAGACTCCATCAAAAGTTTCAAAATTATATTGGCCCCATGTCCTGCATATATGATCTCTTTCAGCACCTGTGTTATACACTGACAAAAAGAGAGTCACTTGAGACATAGCGTTGGTTTTTTGATTCAAACAGGAGCTGAGATGGGGCAGTGCATGTGGCACACTGTGAAATATCATGACATGGAAGAAAGGAGGGGGAAAATGCTACAGCACAAAGGAACCTTTGGGCAGAAAGTAGTCCTTCTTGTAGCTGTGGGAACCCAAGTAAAACCCCAGAAACCCAGTCAGATTTCTCCCTTTACACACCTGTCTGGCATCTCGGTCCAGTGGCATTAAATCGACTGCAGTCGCACAGCTCTCTGTAGGCACACTCACCTCCATTAAAACATGCAAGTGAATCTGAGTTGTAAAAAAACAAGGCATGTTAAAAATAAATTATGATAGTTTTCCATCTTGAGACCCAGTTCTTTCACCAAATGTAACTCTGGGAATGACAGGAGATGCTGACTCAGCCTTAAAGTGTCCCAGAGAATTCAACCAGCCTCCACAAAAAGGAAACATACTCTGAAAGCTTCACCTCAAGATATACAGCCAGATCAGGTAAATCTATTGCACATCTGGAAAAGCCAAATCAAAATGTCTGTGACATCTGTTAGTCTGACATGTTTTTAGTCCCTTAAGCGATGAATAGAGGAAGTGAGCAAGTACTGCACTGCAAAACTCCTCACACAAGCAACACCCTGCAGGTAAGCTCTGGCAGGATGAGAGCAAACTACCTTAGAAATACAAATGTTCAGATCCCAGCTGTATATTTTTACCTGCCTGCCCTCCTTCCATCTTGCAGCTTCTTGGTATACCAACCACAAACACTTTCCATAATGACACAGATCCCTGACTTGCAATGACAGGTTTGGCCTTGGGGAAGGGAGGTGCTGGGTTTTTTAATTTTTATTTTCCCTGAGAATATCCCCATCAAAATATGAAAACAGAAGTTTTCACAATCTAAAGAAAGACACACACCAGCAGAAACAAAGTTTCCTGCTACTAAGTTTAAATTTTGTGATTAAATATTTTTATAACAATTGTGATCTATTTTGCTAATACTTGTTCTTATAAAGTTAAAGTCTGTTTAGGAAAGGATTTTAGTAATTGGCTGTTATGGAATCATAGTAATTTTTGTACTTTGGAGCACAAACTGAGATTCCTTTTGTTGCAGACAAGTTGCTCAGAAGAAACTTTTTCGGGAAGAGAAAAAATGAGGACTTGGCCTTCTTTTCTTTATCTTTACAAACACATCATCCTTGAAAAGTAATCATAGAATGGTTTGGGTTGGAAGGGACCTTTGAGATCATCTCATTCCAATCCCTCTGCCAGGGACAGGGACACCTTCCACTAGACCAGGTTGCTCAAAGTCCCATCCCACCCGGCCGCTTCCAGGTATGGGGTATCCACAGCTTCTCTGGGCAACCTGTTCCAGTGCCTCACACTCTCCCAGTAAAGAATTTCTACCTAATGTCTAATCTAAACCTACTTCCTTTCAATTTCAAGCCATTACCATTACCTCTTTTTCCATCACGACAAGGTTAGAATGAGGAAGACTACAAGAAATTTACAGTGCATACCATAATTTAAAAAAAAAAAAGGCTTACATGTTCATCTACTTTAGGACATGTGATTTTACAAAATACTATCTTCCATTACAAGTTTACAGAACCCTTACCAGGTTCTGCCAAAATCTGGCAAGATAGTTTAGTAGCGCTTATATGGCCATTTCCATTTCCAATCACATTATAAATACTAATTAGTTACTTGAAGACTTTTAAATTATGCAAACAATTAATTTTGATTCCTTTGTTTTCAACATGCACTCCCCTACCCCACCCCCCCCCCAAAAAAAAAGAAGAGGAAACAAAAAATAGAGGCCATGTTCAACAGAAAAAGGCTGGTAGACAAAGTAAAAGGCAATGAAGGCAATGCTCCTCTGCCTGCTAGCCCAGCTATCCAGCTCCTTTCCCTGCCTGGCCAGCGTGAGGTCAGTAAAAAATAATGGAAGCACCGTGCAGAAAGGTCCCTCCTTACACTGACTGAGCCGTCTCATTTACATGCTCACAGTGACCAATCTTGTCAATAATGCAAAAGCCTGTTCCTCTTGTCAAGAGAGGCAGACATTGATCTCTTTCATCTCGAGTGTTGTGAGACCTGTGTAACCAGAGCTCTGGTCTCTGTTCTTTGCTTCTCTAAGATTATGCCCTGTTGCCTGCCCAGCTACAATAATGTGCAATTAGGCTGCAAGTCATGTTCCTCTTCACCGTAGAGGAAGTTAGCCCCCTTTTGATGTTTCAGGTTGAACAATTCCTGTCTAAGCATGGCTCAGGTAACCTGCTTCAAGCCATGTTTGTTCAGATTGTGCAAACAGTCAGCTGACCTGGGGACCCTTGCTGTCACTGGGAAGGATCTCCCCGGCTCTCTTTTTGAGAGAAAGGCAGTTAATCAAATCTGAATCACAAATCAAATTACTCAAGCATGAGAATTTTCATCTTTTTGAAGTCCTTTCTGTCTGTTTGTGTAGGATTCTTGGAAAATACAATAATCTTAGCTGTTGTATTTGTCTTAATCCCTTTTTACATCACTGTAAAGCGTCTTTTCTTATACTGCATAGAAGTGCTGTGTGTGTAAACATTCATTAAGCAGGTAATAAGGAACGCACCACTGTTTCAGATCACATTTAGTGCTCCTACTACTGTAAACAAATTGGCCTCCTTTAATCATCCAATTCTGCACCATTAACACAGAAATACTTCCCAAGGTATCTGGAATAAACATCCTGAAACAAGGGGTTCATTCTGATCTTTGTCATTAAAGGAGCATGAGCTCCCTAAATAAGCTAACCTATATGACAATGTCACAAGTTTATATCTCCCTTAGAGGTATGGGAAACATTTGAATACTTGCAGAAAGGGAAAAAGCATCAAGGCTAAGTGAAAGCTAAAATTAGGAAAAGTTACAAAATAATACTCTGTCCTTCATTTACCTGAAAGTGACACCTATTAAAAACTCCATAGCTCCTCTTTCCCCTTTGACATTATGCCAGTTGAGTGCACTGGGTTGGAATCTGAAACTGAAAACTGGTGAGACTTTTCTAGCAGAAAATGGCAGGCCTAAGTAACGTGATTTGATTCACAGAAGTAATAATRAGATTTCTAAGCAGCGTTGCCACTATGACCTGCAGACCACCCTGATAATACAACCACAGCTGTCATGAAGCAACTTGCTTCAAATTCCTTTGATATTGAACAGGGTGAAGACTTGAGATCACCTCATAACGTGGGTCTGAATTCTTCTCTGCTATTCTCACATCTTAAATACTCTAACCCTATGGTAATTACCCCCACTCAACATGTACATAGGGTTATTTTAGTCCCTTGGGCAGATGGACCTCCTTTTCAGTCTTTTCAATCTATCACTTTTAAATTCTTCTACAAGTAGCAGCAGAACCTCAAGCCCCTTATTTATCACAGCCTTTGAAAAAGTGTGACTAATCTAGCCTGTTTGCACTTCCCTGCAAGGATTTCTGCAGAGCAATATCCAAGCTTCACACAGGTGACTGCTGCTCGTGTTCTCTGAAGAGACAATCCTTAGTGATTGCTGTTCAAAGGCATCTTGCATCTTCATCAAAACACACATTTATTTTGAAACATTATCATAGATACAACGTATTTTGTGGGTTTGCATCTATGATATTGTGCACACTTCGCTTATTTTGCTTTCTTACATAACTTCTTCTCTAATGAGTACTTAAGATCCGTTGAAGTTTTTCCAGTTGCAAATGAACTCTATGTCCTGGCTCACCCATCCATGGTTTTTCCTTCTGATCTAACACGTGAAGTAGGAATAAAATAAGTGTAGTTCAAAGTAATTTACATAGTGTGAATCCCTTCAGCATGAAGTGTGATACAGTCACTGAAGAACCTCTCTCCCCTTGGAGCACAAAAGGGTAACTGCAGAGAAAGCTTGTTTACGTATTCCACACAAAATTTAAGACACTAAATCAAAGAGATATCTAAATTAAAATTTTTTCACTTTCATTCAAGAACACATCTGACTACTCACATTACCCTACACATCAACACTGAAATGCTTGATTTTTGCTTTAACTACCATGTAAATGCAGATGCTCCAGCTGAACTTTGACCTCACTGTAGCACACCATTATCACCAGCACTTAATTCTTTGAGATTTGTGGCTGATGTGGGCCTTCTGATGGGTATTTTTCTCTAAAATATTAAATATTTCCTAGTGCTGAGATTCTGTATTTTGCTACTATTTTTTTTAAGACACAACATGAAAAAACATTACTTAATGCAAAATAGTAGAGACAGGTTTCTTTTCAGGCTATTCATTACTAGGTTCACTTGGACAGAAAAGTTTAAGTATGAAAGATTAATTTAGAGATCTGAAAGTGATAAAGTTTTACTTAAACAAGGTAGACAAAAGGTCCAGCGCATGCCCTCAGTTCTTATGTTTCTGCCTATATACCAACTTTGACCCAAACATTTTCAGAGTTCCAGAGAGTCATTTGCAGAAATACAGGCATTTTTCAGTATTATTTWAAAATTACACATTTTAAAATTTCTATGCAAGAGTCTGAAGGTAATCAAAGTATTAAATGATCAATTATTTAAAAACCAACAAATTTTATTCTTGAATGGACAAGTGAAAAAGCAAAGTAGGATATCTTGCAGGATAAGAATCTGCAAGAACTTAAATTAGACCTAAARTCATGCATAAAAGAGTAGAAAGTATGCTTAAAAGGTAATATTTAATTTTTTGCTGTCAACATCCTTGAAATTCTGTATTTTCTATCTCTGCATAATTTCCATTGCATGCTTTCTCAAGGTGCAAGCTTTCAGGTATTTCTTTGACTATGGGAAGATTAATATAACAARTATTTCTCGAATTGTCTTTCACCCTTCAACTTCAGTCTTTGAAAGCACCTGCCTRCAGTGGCACAGGTTTTCCACGGATACAGGCTTCAGCAGGATGCAATACAGCCCAGGGCCAAGTACCTCATTACACTAGGATATTAATTTTCCTCTCTGGGATTCTGAGGTAAATAAGCAGGGTGCAATTTTAACCCTTCAATTCCAAGAGCCTTCCAGTTAGCTGCAGATTTTCTGCTCTGGTACATCTGAAATCAGTCTTCAAGCACACATTGTAAGGGGCAAGTATCTTCTGTGGTAACAGTGACTCAGGCCTGCTACAGCATTTCAACAGTAGAAAATTTGAAATATTTAGCAGGTTAGAAATTCTCAGGAGTAGCTTGAATATTTCCATAGATAATTTGGTTTGCCTATCCCAGGTTCATAATGTGTTTCAGCTCTGGAGTTTTCCCTTTGGGATCTGGGGAGTTTTTTTAAGTTAAGGCGTCGTTTTTTAATTTTGCATGTAAAACAGATTTATGTGGAAGTTTAACAGCTATGTAAACTACATGTTAACTTCATCAATTATTCTGATAAACATTTCAAACCCCACGTTCCCTGGCTACAAGAAACCAACACAAGAATTAATCTCTTGTCATTTGCTTGTGCTATACCAACTTTTTTGTTCCATTAACAGATAAAACATGGCTTCACTTTCTGACATGCCTTCAGTTGACTAAAACAACACAAAGGTAGAGAGAGCTCTTGCAAAAGTCCTGCATTCATTCCACATAAAACATGTTGGTTTATCTATATAGTTAAAGAATGCAAGAAAAAATGTTATTGCAGCAAGAATTGACTGTAATAGGATGAAATATAAGTTCATTATAAACACAGTATTACAATTATTTCAAAGAATAATTTTCTTAAAAGACATTGCTCAACTAGAGAAAGCAGCTGACAGCCTACCTTGCTGTTTTGTTTTGGAGTTTTTTGTCATTCATTTGGGTTTCTGTTTGTTTGCTGGGGTTTTCTTTAAACAYAAAAGGTTTATTATTTCATATATCCACCGATGTTTGCAAATCCCAGTCCATTGGCTGAGTTATAGCATTTTGCATGTCTTTTAAATTGCAGAGATCAAAATGGAAACTGTTTTTCTAAGTATTTAGAGCATGGTATCTAAACTCTTGTACAAAAGAGATCAAGTTATTCTTTTGTTTTTTCAATGTATCTTTCACTCACAGGCAACAATAGATTCCATTTGCACAGAGTTTACTGGGATTTAAAAAGGAAACTTCCAAGTCTATGTATTCCACTGTTTAAAAGAAAAATACTGATTTTGTTTGCCTTCAACTATGGGTAATCATTAATAATTTTTAAGGCATGTCTTCAACAACATTGTCTTTCCAAAGCAAATACATCAGAAATGGAAAATCTGTATGGAATATCTTTGCCTCACAGAAATAAGAGTTAGAAAGAAAAAAAAAAATTGTACTAATACATCTGCAGAGAGCAATAAAACCTAATTCTTGCCGTCATAACTGCATCCTCCTCTAGAAGCCTGGATATGTGATGAGTTAGCATAAGACATCTGCTAGCCATTTTCTTCTCCCTAGTTCTAAATTTGTTCTTCCATTTCATAACATTCAGCCTATTTAAGAAGCAATAGACTTGGAGATAAACCCTTGGCAAAGAGTTCTTTAATAGAAGTCTTGCAAAGGGTTTATGTGCATGTTTTTTATTGTACACTTGAAGAGTAATACAATGCATCTTAAAAGGCTTTTTCCAGTTGGCAGCTCTGAAGCAAAAAATGAAATTCACTAGTCCCATTAAAGGGATTTTCACTAGGCAAAAAATAAMCCCAGGGAAACCAACAATTACTATGTCAACAAATTTCTCAACATTATTTGCATATCTTCTCTTTGTAAACTGCTTTATTTATTTTTTTAAGAAGAGAGATCAGAACAACTTCTTGGTCAATAAGATGGTGCAACCCCTGAAAACAGGGGAATTTTTAGTAGTATAGAGTGCTATGTTTCTAAGGCAATTTTATCATACATGATATATCTATGATTTTTTCATATACTGTAGAGAGCTTCACAGGTAATGGTTTTTATTTGAGCAATATTATGCTTCACTAAACTATCACTCCTCCACATTCAGCAGCACACTTCTCAAAAGCTTCTGAAAACGGTGTGCATTACAGATGTTAAAAGCTTTTGGAGACGACACAACCCCAATCACAATTTACAAGAGTCCATTCCACACATCATTCTTGCCTTTTGTGCTATAAAGCTACGGGATGCAAATCCAGGCTATTTGCCATTAGGTAGGTCCCACATCCGATGCAATCAGGCTGACTGAAGTGAGAGTAAAGGGTTTGCATCACTAACTAAAACTACTCTGAGTTGTTTTGCTTCATGCTTCTGCTTTATACAAGACAAGCACGGCACAGACCTTTCCGCAGAACTAACACAGAGAATTTTTACCCTTCAACAAAGACACTTTAAGTCTGTCCACTTCACTGTTGAAAATAAGAAAAAAACCCCAAGATGCACATTCCTGAAGCAAATGCCCACTACTGCCAGCTGGTGGCTAAAGGACCTAATCTGGCTAACCCACAGATTATGGACAGAAGGAACATCCACAGGTTACTTCAGCAAAAACGARAAAAAAACCTCCAAGCACAGAAAAGGTACAGGACGTGCAATTTAGTGACACATAGACAGCAAGCCACATCTTTAGGTAAATCACTACAAGAGCAGATTTCCCTTCTGAAAGCTCTTTATTATGAAAACTGCAGTTAGGAACAGTCTTTCAAATTATCAAATCAGAACCAGGTGTACACTTAAAGTTAAGTGAAACCCCATGAGAAGTTTCCACACTCCTGGGGACCTTTGAGACCAAACAAGGCAGAGCCTCCTTGCCATGAAGGCCTGTATTAGCTATTTTAGGATTTTTTCTTCCTAAGAATGATTAAGTGATGCAGAAAAGAATGGACAAGAGAAGTCATTTTATGCAGAAACAAATAACTTACTGGATGGTCCACATTTCATACTGTGAATTCTCCTGTTCCGAGACAAGGATATTGTTGTAGATGAAGTGTTATAAGCTGCCATTCCAGACTCCTTTCAGAGAGAACAAAGAAATCAGCAGCTATAACCAAGACACCCCAAAGCCTCTTCAGTCTTTCAGTAAATTTACCATTTCTAGTATCATTGCTTCATATTGGCTTACTACAAAGTTCTCAAAAAAACTCCACTGTAAAGCAAAAAGTACACTCTACTCAATACTCCAATACTTCTTTTTCCCAAACATATTTCCTGCTGAAGATTTCTGCTCTGTAGGCTAGCCCAGGAGGAAACGAAAAATGTAGTACTCTATCTTGAATTCTTGGTGGAAGAACCTAAATCCAGGAGCATTTACCGTTATCGGTGGTTGGTTTTGTTACTTGTTTGCAGTTATGCGACATTTTTTCTTTGCTGAGCTTTTCCCAGAAAGAGCAGGGAGAAAGCAGAAAGAAAGGTGACTCCCTCTGAGGAGCCACAACAAGGACTACAAAGCAATCTTTCCTTTTCCCACCCTCAAACAAGGCAGTGGGAATCACACACCCTAATTACATTTCAGCAACGTGCCATGAGTGACACAGTCGAGTTGCCAAGACACACCACATCCAAAAACCTGAGTGCCGAGCTGTAGTGACCCGATACTGCCAGCTCGTTTACCTCTACCGAGAGGTAAAAAGGCTCCCACAAAGCAGTTATTGCTGGAGGAGCCAGACCAAACCTCAGCTTTCCCTCGAGCAAGGATGTTTTGTGCCATATATAATTTTCTGAACAAGCTGAAGCTCTAGATACATTCATACAATCTTCCCTCACCGAGCAAATGCTTTAAACTTTCGTTCAGAAGTGACACTCCTCGTGGCTGGGATAAAATACAAATTCGAGGACAAGTCCTGAAAAATTACCAAGGGTAGAACAGCCACCAGAAGTACTGATGGTATCACGGTAACGTACAAATACGTTCAAGCAAGATATGAGAAGCGCATTATCCTAATAACAACCAGAACACCCATCCCTCTGCCTCACGCCGCCAGCCCCCCTCAGAGGGCTCTTCCCGGGCGGCAGCGCTGGGAAGCCCAGCTCCACCCGCGGTCATCAGCCTCACGAGCCCTGGTCGCAGTGCCGTGGGTGCTCTCTTCCCAGGGGCTCCCCGGCGGGAAGCTGCACATCCCGGCGGCCCGGTGTCCCCAGGGAGGTGCCCGCCCGCCGCTCTCTCACCTGCACCGCCCTGCTCCGAGGTCCCGCGGTGCCGCCTCGGCTGAGGGCAGAGAACAAGGCAAGGTTAGCTCGGCCCGGGCAGCCCACGCACTCACCCACCCACACACGCACCCGGCCCGGAAAGAGCCCCGCCGTGCCCGGCTGGCTCCTACCTGGCGAGTGGCAGGTTCCCGGCAGCGGCGAGCTGCGCCCGGGCTCCCCATGGAGACAGGGCTGGAAGGCAAAGGCGGCAGGTTAGCGATGGTGATGGCCAGGACTGCCTTGTCCGCCCTCCCATCCCGTCCCGTCCCGTCCCATCCCATTCCCCGCTGCCGGCCGGCGGGAGACCCACCCGAGGGCAGCCAGGCGCACAGCAGCGCCCCGAGGAGGAGCCGAGTCTCCATGCGGGCGGCAGAGGCTTCCCACGGAACTCCGGCCGCTACCTGCGCCCCGAGCACATCCCGCCCTCTCGGGCGGGGCGGCCGGGGGGTTTATCCGCCGCCCCCCCCCCCCCCCCCGCTACCTGCGCCCCGAGCACATCCCGCCCTCTCGGGCGGGGCGGCCGGGGGGTTTATCCGCCGCCCGCCCCCCGCCCCCGGCCCGGCCCTTCGCCGGCACCCACCCCGGACACCGCCCCTCGCCGGACAGCGGCGTCCAGCCCCAGGCCGGCTGCTCTCCCTCCATCGCCTCTCCCTGCCTGGCCGTGCCCGGCGCTGACCTCGCCGCCTACCACACGTTCGCTTCCACTTTTCCGCCCTTGGGGGCTTTAGGAAACGATTCGTGTGCCGGTGTCTCGGCAGCAGCCGGGAGCGCCACTCCAAGTACCCCTCTAAGGCTGCTCCTACAGCTCCCGGGGACGAGCACGGCCTGAGCGTGGCCGGGAGCCGCCTGCTCCTGACGGGAGGTGGCAAATTTTGTCCGTGCTCAGCACTGAAACGGGTGTCAGGACTTGAATAAAGACAGGAGACATACACTGAATGCAGCATGCAGCTAACGTGTATGGATGGTTTCCATAGCTTCCGATAACTTTTTTTTTTTTACTAAAAATTCACACTTTGGAGCTCTCTGTAGAGCCTTTTCCATGTTTATTCCTCTTCTTTTTGTCACCCCTCGTGATTAAATTTGCTTCCTTCCATTATGTTTCTCCCCTTCTCTCCTCTCGCTTCCTATCACTGTTACCTTTCCTCTGTTATTTTCCCTTTCCCATCTGCTGCTGTCTCCCTCCCCATCATTCTTCAGGTTTGCATATCTTATGACAGAAGCTTTAGAGGCTGCCCATACCAGGTGAGAAACTGTCTCAGATGAAAAGGGGCCTTTTTTGACTGCTTTGGGAAGTCTGTTAACAGTAAGTCATTAAAAAGATCCCTTTTCTGCCTTTGTAATTTGTCTCCGTGGATTGTGTTTCTTGTGTTTCATTTCTAATGAAATGGTGGAAAACTTGTGATGTTTTCACCGAGAATTCTGTTCTCTCCTGTAAGTGTTGGATGGAGAATGTGCATGACAGAAAAGAACGTGAGAAATAACAAATATTATTTAACTTTGATGCAGCCTTTTCCCAATAACCCCAAAGAGATTTTTAGAATTATGTGCTAGTCTCAGCCTATAGCAGAGCCTATCTGCTCTGAGTGCAGCATGCACTTGGCTTTGGTGCACTTTCTCTGATCCAGATTACATTAATGGAAGTAGAGAAAGTAGATAAAAACAACAGGAATCAGGTTACACAACACACACTTTAATGTATTTCTTTGCCTACTAAATGAGCTGCTCACTTTATTCATTTTCCCTTAATGCCACAAGTAGCAAACAAGAATTGAAGTTAATTTAGAGCCAATTTAGATGCAATTTGATTTCTTCCTAGGAAAGATTTCATTATCTAAAAATACTAAAAAGTCATAATTGTACCATCTTTTAATATGGTGCTTTTGAAATAATGAAAATTCAGAACCATTTCATAAATTTACTGATTAATAAACTTCCAGTTTTGGAGAACGGGTTAGCTTTGTGGATTTGTTTGCTCTGTATTTATGCACAGTAGAGCACAGGAATTCATGTAACAGCAGACTAAGAGCCTGCCAAGTTTGTCATCCTTTCTGTGCTGTGTCCTYCACATGATGATTGAGAGCAGTTTCCACATCACCAAGTGATTTCCACAGTTGTTTACTACTTAGAGGAGTTTCTCGCTCCTGGAAAGTTTATCTGTATTATAGAACCCAGTTGCTTTCTTTCAAATGTACAAAACTTTGAGTTTGTAAAATCTCTATTCCTGTAAAGCCTCCTAGAAATGATTGAYAGATGTCAATGACTGTTATAGTCTATATGTAAATTTAAAGGCAACATATATGYTTTTTAATGTGTGCTTTAAAATTTTTGCATCTTGTTTCTCTTTTCAAGTATAAGACAGTTTTGTTTTGCATATGCATGAAAGAAATTCCATATCTCTGTGTTTAACTCTTGGATAGAACAGCTTTTTGATGTTGTGTGGTACTGGAACTTAGGTAAAAGTGATTTATGTATTAATAATTGAAATTTTAGGAGAAAATTGTTTTCTGAAAAAGATTGTTTGTATGCAGGCTTTAAAATGCATTTCTCTCTTATTCCTGACACCTGATATGGGAAATGGGTAGTGTACATACATTTGAAATGTTCCAGTACAGCAAAGTCGTCTTCTGAAAGGGGTAAGAGCAATTCCTAAAGGAGCTGGTGTAGCTTACAAAAGTTATCACATAGAAATAGTCAAATAGAACCCAGGTTCTTTTGACAGCATGGTTCTTTTAATCACGCCTCTGTATATTTCATACAAGTTTCCACTCTGTTGGAAGGAGGAACAGGTAAGCTACCTGTGCTTAAGTAAACCCTGCTCTCTCTGGAGTTATGTGGCTAAAGCTGATTCTGCTTGGAGACTAAGGGACAGAGAGTAGCAGCTGTCCTCCACTTGCTACCCACCTGACTGCAGAAATCTATTGTTTTGTACTACAGTAGAGAAAGTGGGAGAAGAATCAGCCCAAGACGAAATAATACGATAGAGATTAGTCTGAAACAGGTTCTTTTTCAGGCTCTCCGAGCTTGATCCTTTTGCAGTTACTCACCGTAGCCACGTCAGAGCCTCTATTTGTAAGGAACAACATTCTGTTAGTGGGAAAGGCTGGTGGAAGCCAGATTTAGACAGTGATACATCAGCTTCACTCTGCTTACCCCAAAATAAAAAAGTTCGGATTATTTGTAGCACAGTAATTTATTGAAGCGAATTTTTCTGTCTGTTTGGGCTTGTGTTTTTGTTCGTTTGTTTGTCTTGTTTTTAATCCAGGTGCTAGTACGCTTAAAACTTCACATCTTCGTGCTTTCCTTAACTGTTAAGATTAGTGACATGCATACATTCCTACAGATACAAGAGAGAAGTTCGTATCGGAGCTCAGTGCTGTATAGAGGAGCACCAGCCGTAAAAATCAGCCCAGGGAAAAGCCCAGGTAGCACACCGCGAGGGCGGGGGGGGGCCGCGTATGGATTTGTCTTTCTTTTCCTCTTTGTTTCTCCGTCGTTGCGGCCGCAGGCGGCCCAAGCCGGGGGTCGCAGGGAGGTGTCGGTGCCCGGCGGCTGGCACCCGGAGAGGTCGGGGCCGCTGGAGGCGGCGGCGGGCGCGCCTCCCACCGCCCCGGGGCGCGGCCTCGCCCGCGCAGCCGCCCCGCGCAGCGCCCGCACCCGCGCAGCGCCCGCACCCGCGCAGCGCCCGCAGCCCGCGCCATGGAGCGCCGCGTCGCCCGCGAATTCCGGCACAAGGTAAGGGAGCGGGGCAGCCGGGGCAGCCGGGGCCGCCCCCCCGGGAGCGGAGGCTGCGGGCCGGGCAGCCCCCCCTGGCCCGAGCACGGATATGCCCGAGGGAGCGGCGCGGAAGGAGAAGCTCGGGGACTTTGCACTGCCCTGCCGATGGCGAGCGGGTGGCAGCTCCTGCGAGAGGCTGCTTGTTGAAACCCTTAAAAAGAGAGGGAGGGAAGAGGAAGAATATTCGCCAGTGCATGAGCTTTTTGAAGGCTTGATACGGTTTATTTGTGTTTAATACCGCGTTGCAGCCGGTCCCGCTGAGGGCGGCTGCTGAAGCCCGGGCGCCGGCAGTGCCCGCTCCAGCCCTGCGAGCGCCCAGCCGCTGCCCGGCCCGCCGCACTTCCCCCTTAACATTCCCCGGTGCCATGGTGCAGTCATGTGCAAATGCGCTTGATGCATGGAGCGGCTCGGGCTGCCTGGCACTGTCCTTTTGTCATTTACCCTGTGAAATAAGTGCTCAGCAGAGCGCAAAATTGTGCCGGCTAAGGAAGCTCAAAAAGCTCTAATTAAGGAAAGGAGGAGAAAAATAGTTTATATGCGTAAAAGATGTTTTGCAAAGCCGTTTAGGACTCTCTCAGCTGAAAATTTTCTATACCGTTTGTGGTGTTTTGTGAAGGAGGTTGTGGTTGATTTGATTCGGGTTTTTTTTGTCCGCTAGGACACACAATTTCTGCAAAAGTAACGTAACGTTTTATAGAAGTATCTGTCACACATTAACTAAAGGATTGTTAGGATGAAGTAGAAGGGCTGCAACAAAAACCTATATGTCAAACTCGAGTTCGAAAACATTAAGGACCTGTATATTCCATAGTGATGACTGCAGCCATCTAGCACATTATTTCTGCCTCGCTACCTGTGTTCAGTTACTGTATAACTCCACAGTGAGTTGTGCAACGTATCTGTAAAGACTCTGGTTTCTAGGTGGATAGCTACCGTCTTGAACTTTAAACCTTTTCCCTTTCATTGCTGCCATAATTCATAAATCATTCAAGTCCCACCCCTGATAACGTAAGATGTGTTGTGAATGTTAGTGCGCACAGCTAGGATGAACATATGAGTGACAACTTTATCTGAGTTAGAAGATATTGAAACAGGTGTTTTCTTTAAATTATTTTGTATCATCCTACTTCTAGTGACCTCTGTGGCATCCAAAGTCTTGGATGCTTACTTTCTCTGTGACAAACCAGAGAAGATGTTCAGCTACAGGATCTAAATTTCCTCAATTAATTGCCACTTTCTCTTCTTTTTTTCCTAGCAATTTTAAATAGTTTTCCTATCAACCAAGCAGCAAAGAAAATATGTAATATATGCAAATGTATTGACCAGTTCTTCCCTTTCCTTCAGTATTTTTTCAAACTCTGTGAGCTAAAAYAGACTTTATACTATTATTTGAAAGCTGACAGATTGGGCTAGTGCTACCATAGTGCATTATTGTCATCTGAACTTTTTCCACACCAAAAAGTGCTTTTTGCACCACACAACTTCAATTCCACTGAATAAACTTAGGTAGACTTGTTGACAGATTTCATTTGTCTTTTGTATGTAGGTGCAGATTTTGTGATGACTTCTTATTAATTTCTACAAAAAACAGTGCAATTTATGTAGTGCGAAATAGACCATAAGCAACTCTTTGTGTTCTAGGATTGTAAATGATACAACTACTATGAAGACTCTAAATAATCACAGAAGGGTTGAGGTTGGAGGGGACCTCTGGAGGTCATCGGCCTCAAGCCCCCCTGCTCAAGCAGGGCCACCAAGAGCAGATTGTCCAGAACTGTGTCCAGATGGTTTTTGTTTAATATCCTTGGTTAAWAAGGTGTGAAATCACCCATCCCATATCTCTACAGTTATTTTCCTGAGAAATAGATACTAAAATACTTATGTCATCCRAGTTACACCATGTCACCACTGATTTTTTTTTCTTTAAGATAGGGGGGACATGATATTTTAGGATTTATGAAATTAGAATCAGCTTTTAGAAGATGATAATAAACCTAGGTAAAGCGTATGTCTACAGTAAGACTCGAGGAGTTAAAAAATYAGGAAAATGGCAAGAGATGCAGGTGGCTATGATGCAGTGATAATTGGTGGAATAGAAGGCAGCAGGAGGAGAATGAGCCATCAGGGAGGGATGGCCCAGGATGATTAACCCAGCTGCGGCATTGTGAATATATTAGAAGGCATTTGGGTGTTGTTTTTTTTCAGAGGATGAGGAAGTTGCAGGTGTAGGGTGAGGAGTCACAGAGGAAGACTGAATGTTTTGTGAGAAGGAATAGCAGAATTTAGATATGATGCTTTGTTTCCTGAGAGGAAGGGGGGATGYGTCCATCAACTAGCATATTGGGAGAAAAATGCAGCGTTGTTACTCTTTACTTTCCCCATCGGGAGAAGAGATGATGATGGTTTTGCCCTTTGCTGTGTAGGGTTCATGCACTTAAACATTTAATGTTGTTTGTGGGACACTGCTCATACAGTACTTTAGCTAGCACTGGGGATTGAGTTCTGTACACCAGAACCAAAACTGATTTATATGTTGTATTTTTCCTGTTGGGGCAGTGAAAAATGGATGCTGGAATTAGTTTTATGAGTATTGCCTTTCCTTAAGTCTGTGCATGCTCAGTTTTGATTGCAGACGTTTTATTTCCTTTTCAGGCAGACTTTATCCTCTGTGTTTTGAAATTCACTGTGAATAAGCTGGTTGGCTCACTAGTATTACTGTCATGCAATCTTGACCTGCATGTAGCTTTTTGGCCTTTAGGTRTTTTGAAAGTGTCTTTTTCCAGAGGAGACAAGTAACAAAAAACCACCTGTACGTGAAGTCTTGCCGGCTTTAGAGAGCCAAGAGGTACAAGTAATAGAAAACCACTGGTATGTGAAGTCTTGCTRGCTTTAGGGAGCCAAGTGGGACAAAAGGAATATGAAGCATGTATTTAGTTTAGAACATAATACAAACCATTGCAAACCTAGAAAGAAARGGCCTTTCTTTAAGTATGCAAATTGCTTCTCAAGTCTTCACGTCACAGTAATATTACCCTTTAGGTGAGATGTAAAATGTTTTCCTAAACATCAGGCTTGTCCAGATGTAAAACTAATGTGATGTGACCTCTCACTACAAGTAAGATTAGTGAGAGTCTCATTACCACTGAATATAAATTGAACTCCTCATATAAGAATTCTGTGGGGCTTTTTATTTTTTTTGCTTTAATTTACTGTAATTATCCAAGAGCAGGCATAGTAATTTGACACTGGTTTAAGTAAAGGTACTATTAGTGGGGGAGGAAAGAATAACTAGCAAGTTCTATCAGTTAAGAGCTGAAGCAAAGAGGAAAAGAGGTGTAGCAGTTTGCATTAATGCTATAAGTGAGCTTCTGAAACCTCTGGTTTGGACGGCAGAACGCAGATTTTATCAGTGTAGTGGCTTTATCTGTGCCAGCATGTGCTACATTAACGAGTGGCCAAAAAGGTTTCTGAAGACATTTATTCAACAGTACAGTGATTATCAGGTAAGACAAATAAGATATTATTGTAATAATACTACTGCTGAGGGGAAATCTAGCATACAGAATATATCACTATTTACCACTTTGTCCAATTGTTATACTAATTTTAGAAAGTCTTGGGGTAAGTGTGACATTGTGAGGTAATGCTCTTTTGCAAAAAACACGTTTATCTCAAGAAAAAAATCTTTCTCTTTGATGAAATCTTTTCTCTATGGCTTAAGAATCTGTGAAATTCTCTTATGTTTAACATTTGTGGCTATTAAGCCAGAGATTTACAATAATGTGTTTGGGTTTTCAGGTCAACCTATTAATTGACAATGAAGCGGAGAAGGATTACCTTTATGATGTGCTGCGGATGTACCACCAGTAAGATCTAGCTTTGTATATTGTTGGCTGGAATTTTACTAATATTCTTAAATTTAAAGAATGAATGTTCAAGGTTTTAAATAGTCTTTCTAWATGCTGCTAGAACAGTGGTTGAAGTAATAGTTTTTGTCCTGTTTAATGAAATCTTGTGCTTTCACGGCATAACCTGCAGGAAAAGAAGAACCATGTCTGGAATTACCTATAAAGTTACTTTGGTTTTATGACTTGGCAGTTTAATAAAAAAATTTGGTGGATATGTATATGGGGGGAGGAGGGGAAGCACCTGCATGATAAAACTGTTTCTAGGAAACAGGAAGAAAGCATTAATAAGATTCCTTAATATTTCCAAATAATGCTAATTAATTTACTAGAGAGGTTTTCATTGAGATTGCTTTTAAAATATTTTTTGCTAACTCTTCAGATAAAAACTTTGCAATTGTTCTTCAGAACGCTGGAAAAATTTAGTCTTGGAATCTGTCTGGCATGTTTAATGACTCTGGCTTATTACAACACAATGGCAAAAAATTGGTAAGGTGATAGGCCTATTACCAGTCCTTTGCCTGAACTGATTTAAACCACAGTTGCTTTGGACTTGTATTGTTGCAAATGACATCAGCCTCTGATCCATTGCTTTTCAAAGAAGATGAGAATATATTTTCCACTAATCATAGACAAGTGGCTCTGATAGACATTGTTTCCACTCATATCATAATTAGAAGCATCTCAGCTGAGTGAAATGTAGACGTTTCCATCTGAGGTTTGCACTGAACTATAGTTATGGGGGCATTCAGCTGCATATCTGATTCAGTTTCACTCAGGTCTGTCTAATTGCTTTTCCATTCATAAAGACTCTTGTTTGGAAAGCCAATTGATTCAGTAGCTCTGAATTATTTAAAATCTTCTTGCAGTTACAAAATTAACAATGCATATAGCAAGTTTTCTTCCATTTCCAAAATTGCAACAGCTTGGGCAAAATTTTCAATATCTATGTGAATATATACTAATGATGTATCACTTCCTGGAAATAGATTATGAAATATCCCAGGGCAAAAATATGTGCAATTGCTGTTGGAGTTAACACTTCATGTCTGCTTCACTGTGAATAGCACTTCCAGAAGTATTTTACCTCTAATCCCATGTAGGTGTTCCTAATCTGTGTTTTCACTGCCCATGCTTCAGAAATATTGCATGCCAGGAAATGTGAATTAAAAGAAAGGGAACAGCAAATAATACAGAGTAAGTTTACCTGGATATTTTATAGGAATAGCTCCACTGAACTTTAGGAAGCTGTTCCTCCACTCCTGCATCTGTACAAAAAGTATATTTGTTAACCTGTAACTATCTCAGTGCTGACAATATCAAGGAGACCACTTTGCATAGCTCTCATGAAAGAGATGTTCACAGCAGTTTAACTTCTGTAGGTTTTGTTTATTTGTTGATCATCCTTCAAATTTGATTTTGAAAAAAAAAAAATTAAAACTTAAAGCAAGTCTTTGCTCTAGCTGCTGAATATTCTCTTCTTTTTCCCTGGATTGCAACAATTTGTGGGTCTTCCAAGTTCAGGAAAGAAGGGAGCTTGTAGCCTAGATTTACTTACAAGAATCCCAACTAGTAAGGAAACAAAAATCTAGTAGACAGGTAGGTCTAATCTGGAAAGTTATTTTCAAGCAGTTCCATAAATCTTGTGGGTACTCTTGAGAATGAAAGTAAAGATGTCATCTATAAGTGGGATGTACATGACCTTAAAAGATAAAGTCAATATATAGGAGACTTCAGTTCTTTTGAACACATAGTTGTTATTCCTTTTTATTTACAGAAGGTTTGCTTTCTCAGAAGCTATTTTGCTTTGGTTAAACCAATAGCCGCATAAATAACTTTATTTTGTAGCTTGAAAGGACATGCAAATATTGAAGCCACATGYACAACAACTTACAGAATGAAGCTTTTCCTTGGTGTGTTGATTACCTGTGCTTGTTTTCTCCCTGTGTTTTTGTAGATCTATGAATCTCCCAGTGCTTGTGGGGGACCTGAAACTCGTGATTAATGAACCAAGCAGGTTGCCTCTATTTGATGCTATCCGCCCACTCATCCCGTTAAAACACCAGGTGGAATACGATCAGCTTACACCCAAACGATCACGGTAAGAGAATGCAGAGCAAAAAAAAAAAAATGCAGCTAACTTAAATACAAGCAGGAAATACTGAGTTTCCAGGTAAACTCAGGGTAAAATACTGTTCGTCTGTGTAGAGCTGGGCATAGTTATTTTACTTTTGCTATACTTGCTAGAAGTACAGCTGCCTGAAATTGTTTGCCAAGTAGTTTAATCTAGTGAAAGCAGGGTAAAGGAGTCAAAAAATCCAATCTTTTCTCATTTTTTCTTCATTTAATAATAAAAAGAATTCTCATAGCTCTAACCCTCTAGAAGCAGACAGCCTCAGTGGTCGCAGTCTTTTCATATGAATAATACTTGATGGCTTTAGCTAACACCATCCATCCAAGCTTCAGTCAACTTGCTTTTTTTAATGCCTATATCATCTAAGAGAAAAATTATGTCCAACTTCCATATGAAACATTATTGACACAAGGTGTTATGCAGCTGAACAGCCAAGCGTTTTCCATTTTTGCAGAAAGCTGAAAGAGGTGAGATTGGATCGTTCGAATCCTGAAGGGCTTGGAATAAGTGTAAGAGGTGGAGTGGAATTCAGCTGTGGCCTCTTCATCTCCCAGTTAGTTAAAGGAGGACAGGCAGACAATGCTGGACTTCAGGTAAGAAAATTATGTTCATGTAATATTAGGTGGTGAGGATTGTTCTTTAACATCTAGGAACTGCTTTTGCTAAGCTGCTCTTTGTCTCCTCTAACAGAATTCCTAAGATATCTAAGTCAATGCAATAGTAAATTCCAGTGGTGAATCAAGTATTAAAACTGTCCATTTCACCATTTTTAATGCTATGCAACCCTTTTTTTTTTCCTATTTGGGATATGATAATTTTCGAAGATTAAATGTTTTTCTGGAATGTTTATACTTCATGAGTAGCAACAGTCATATGTAAGCAGATGGAAAGGAAGATCTCTAGACTGTGGAAGGGTGTTGCAAGTTGCCAAATTCTGATTAAATGCAGAACAGAGCATAAAAATACTAAAAGTGTTAATTCCACCTTGCACAAATATAATTTGTGTAATGAAATGTTTACTTGAAGTTCACATATAAATTGTGGGGGATTTGGTTTATGCAATGAAAGAAAGAACATATTTTTAACCATTCCCAGTGTCCTCTGCGTACTGTACAGAACTGCACTTTCTGTGATTAAATTTTAGATACACGAAATAACCAACAAGGTTGTCAAAAATAATTATGTATAGAAACACTGTGGTATTTATGCAATTTGCATTAATGAAGTTTTGGTTGTTTGGTTTCTTTTTGAGTGTGGCATTGCTTAATGAAAGAGAGAAGTGAGCAATTGCTATGGCAAATGTCTGCATCTTTCTATGACTTTGAATCCATAAGGTGTATTAAAGATTTGAGTTTGAGTGGAAAGGCTAATGTGCCTGGGTAATTTTGATGTATTGAGTCTGATAATTTGCTGAAAGTATTGATGGTTAGGGATTATGTTTAATACTAGTCCAAAATATATTAGACTGGCATGATTCATTACAGTGCCACATTAAACTACACGTTAAACTACACATTAAACTAGCGTGTTTTGTAGATATGCCTCAGTATTATCCCACAACTCTCTTAGATTAAAAAATAAAAATAAATCTCTGTCAACAAGGCAGTTGAAGTTAGGCTTCTGTGTTTGTGTAACTCATGCTGAAAGCTTTCTAAAACTTAAACTGTTCCCCTCTCTGCATGAATGCATGTGCCCTGTTGTTTGTGCATTCATACCTATATATTCCATTCAGATTGGAATTAGTCCCATCTTCTGTCAGCCTTCTCCAGACATGTGCATGACTGGCTGCCTGGATGCTTTAGAAACTCCTTCTTAGAACAAACCCACAAATTCTGTATGTAGTTAGGGTGAATTCTGTATGAGTGAGTGTTACAGGACAGGACAAACACCGTGCTGGATGTGTTGTCAGCCTAATTTAAGCATGAGATTTGCCAGTGGGTAACTGCAGAAAAGGACATTTCTCTCAGAGTTTGCACTACAAAAGTTCGTGTACCTCATCTACTACGTTACGCAGTGAGAATGGGAAGTCTAGACGAGAGAGTTGTTCCTGGGTTGTGGTTAGCAGAGTAGAGAGATTCCATCTGCATCCTTGCACTGCTAGAAACCTGAGAAAAAAGACAAGGACCAATCTCTTATATGGATTTGTAAATATCTGCTAGAAAATACTGGAAGGCACTAATGATGGAGATCGGTAAAGGTCACTGCCTTAATGACCATTCTAGCACATACATCTTAATGCTGTTTTGCAGCTCTGTTTTTCTGCTTGTTTCAGACTAACACTTTGACACGATCATTAGGTAAGGAGTTATGCTCAGCTGCTGTGCTCCTGTAAGGATGTCAGTTTTCCTGCTTTCTCTGTACACAAGAAGGCCCCGCTGGCTTTCTGTGACTGAGGTCATCCTACTACATGTTGGTGAGTGGGATTGTAAAGGATCTTTGGGCTGGAGTGTACAAACTCTAATGCAACTCAAAATATGGTTAGAGTTTGGCAGACAAAGTAGGCACAGTAATGGGGAAGTATGCTTGAGACTGACTGTGAATTTGTTAGGGTTAGATTATATGAATTAATAGGGGCAGATGGTGCTTTGTAGCTCCTGTAGCTGCCTGACTTCTGTTTTTCAATATGTGGTGTTAAAGCTCAGCCTAAAGTGCCTGAATAATAGGTGGCACTAGGCACTTTCTGAACCTCACTGAATAACAAGACCTGACAGGCAGCCCATTGTTCTAAATTGCTGTCTCACAGTAAAGCCAACTGCTTCTGAAATTTCACCCACCCGCTTTATTTAACTAAATCTCTACACATTTTCTATCCCAAAAATGCTGTCTGAGAAAGGTATAATAATTTTCTATTATACCATCAGTTTTACATCCTGCTTGCTTTTAAAATTTCCAGTTCATTTTGCACATTATTTCTCCTTGAAGTACTTTCCAAGTAACATGAAAATGACCGAATAATCATGAAGGCTCACTGTGGCACTTGTAGTTTTGACCCTTTTTTTTTGGACTACAGTTATTCTGAAAGGTGCAAGAGTTTTGTTCTTCTGTGAAGAAATGTACTGCTTTTTGATACTTGCATGGGGGGATTCTGCTGAATACAGAGAGATTGGTGTGAATGATGAAAATGGAAGAAGTATACAAAATGAGAAATTTGAAACCKTTGATGTTATTATATAAACCCCTTCAATTTCCTAGAAGCACTAAATATTGTATTTCTCATGTTAAAAGTTACAAATAATGGGCATTTTACTTGAGAAAAGTTAAGTTTGCATCTTTTTTCTAGAAACTCTGTCATCTCCCTGTTTGAAAGGGAAGGGGAAACTGTGATATAATACCAAAATAATTGTTACTGTTCTACTCTACTCATTCCTGCAGACTTTCATCTCTCCTGCTCTGATTCATTAGGTTGGTATACAGTGATACCAGTACAAAAGTAACAAAATATATTAAAACAGCTATTAATTACACCAGCACTAGATACCTTTGTTCAGGAAAAGCTGTGCAAGTGTCCCAAAGAGAAGCAGCTTGTTATGTGCCTATAGATCTTCTGTAGTTCAGCCTAGATTGGGTTATTTCTAAAGTACCAGGAGTCGTTGTCAGTCAGTAATACAAATGTCAGTAGGCTGAGCAAAGAGTGTTGAGTTTCAGAAATTAAATGACAGTCTAATAAAGAGCAGTATTAAAAATATCTGTATGGGAAAAGCTCATTCCCRTACTGGAGGGAAAAATAAAATATGCTCTTGTGTGCATTTATAATTTTGCAAGTGCCTCTTAGGGAGGTGATGACAGATACGACTTGGTGAACGCTGACATCCTCAGAGCAGCACCAGTTCTGCTGATAAAGAAATCCACGACGGCACTGTCATTTGCAGCCCTGAAACTGGGAGGCTTCTGTGTGTTAAGGATTGCAGTTAATTAGGTTAGGCTATGCTTTTAAAGAGTTGGGTTTGTGCAAAGCCAGGCTCCCTGSTCCGTTATAGTCTGCATAGTGTGGAAAATGTGAGTAAATGAGGGATCTGGAACTAAACGAAAACCAAACAAAAAGCCACCCCCCCCACCACATATGTAAAATCAACAGAAAATGGGTTGGGTGGATTGACGTGGTTTTGAATCTTTGGAACAAGTCAGTTAAGTGAGAGTTCTTTCATAACAAGAGCTATCAGGGTTGCAACTCTAAACTGCAGATCCCATGTGCTTTTTCTTGTCTGATTCTGTATTTTTTCCACAGCTTGTATGTTCAAAAGCCTTCATTACTGATCTATTTCTGCTCTTATTAAAGACTATTTTAAAAATCCGACTGGCTTAAATAAAAACTGTCAAGCTCCTAGGAGTGCAGGCCATTAGCCCGGATGAGATTTTTTGGATGCCCAGCAGAGGGAGCGGATGTCCCACTGGTCAGGGGCTGGGGATTACAGTCCCATTTTGCCTCTGCGAGTGCATTCTGTCCTGCAGGACAGTCACATACTGTGTTTTCTTTGCTTTTGTAGCCTTCTGATGCTGTGTTGTGTCGGATAAAGGTCTTCGTTTTCAGTGGAAGGTGTGACACATGAGCAATGCTAGCAGAGTGGACATGTTGTCAATATTTCGTGTAGTATTGCAGAGCACGTAGCATTTCCCAGAAGAATTAGAAAATCTCGTGAAAGAAATAAAGAACGTTGGTAGTTTTTTTGTTTTGTTGTTTGTGCCTTTTTTTTTTTCAATTGAACAGATCACAGCAGGAAGATTCGATAGTAATTATTACATAGGAGAAAAGGCAGAAGGGGACAGCATGTCCAACGTCTTGTCACCCAAGGGTAGCCCTGTTGCTGTGTGTGTTAGTGTCTAGAACACAGGCTATGGTGAGGAATTTCTACTTCCAGTTCCACTCACATGTGGTGATGCAGAGTTAGGCCTTCAAAGCTGAGCTGTGCAGTGCCAAATATGGCCTCTTTTTTTCCTAGCAAGGTACGAGGAAGCTAGTCCTCAGTGACCTAAACTGTGACTTTTTGCCTTTTTTCAATTACTCCCATCAACCTTGTGTGATAGAGAAAACAGTAGGTACACKGCATGATTTAGTTTGGACAGCCCCAGTAGACCACATAGACTGACTAAGACTGGTGGCATTACCTCCTGCCATTTCAGACAGTAAAGTTGGAAAGTTTCTACAGGGGAGACTAGAAGTATCTGGCTCAAAAGAAAAAAAAAATACTGTTATAATAAAGAAAGTAGGTCACAGGGTTATCTAAGGTGGCACAGTCTTAATAAAGGCATTAAAGATCACAATATTTATGGTAATACTTGTGTGAYTTCTTTATGAAGTCTTTGATTCTGTAAGCAGATAGCAGTTTTTTGCACCACCTTAGTGGTGAGGGCTGAGTGAAGCTTCTCATCCTTTCCTGTTCCTGACAAGTCTCCTGTGCCTCTGGCATTCTGGAAGAGCCAGCTTTTCTATCTTGCAGCAGCAGTTGAAAGTGTGTGTACACCTGATCTTAGTACCAGGAACTGATGCACTGGCAGTCTCAAAGCAATTGGGTGAAAGGAAAGTTTCTCCCAGATCAGAACAAGTATAGGCAGTCTTTATGTTATTTAACTTTCACCAAGTGTGTTATGATGAACCTGCCTCTTCCCCTAAACTTTAGTCAACAAAGGTGCTCACTAAGACTGTAAAAAATAGTGCTCTTACTTTGCAGCATAAGGGCTMTTTCCAAACCTAAAATGAAAGCACAGAGCCTCTCAACAACGTAATTGTAGATTTATTCTTTTAAATTATCTTGACCGTGCATTCCACCCAAATTTTGTTGATTAAAACTAGTTGCTTTAGCTTTGCTGAAACTTGAAATCAGCATAATGCAGGTACCAGCATGGAAAACTTATGCCTAAAGTGAAATTGGGGAGCTTGAGACTTGAGTCTTTAAGTGGAATATTTCAGGCAATCATTAACTAGGACAAATGCTGCATGAAAGCAGACACATTTGTGAGGAGGCACACAAAGTTTCATCTATTAAGAACAAAATCCTGTGCTGTTGATGTTAATTTAAAAGTCTCATCAGCTATTATAGTGGCATTTTGGTACATTTTAGACAATAAATATTCGCAGTAGTTCAGAGGAAATGCTGCTGGAGAGCAGTAAAGCCAAAGTATTTGGCTTTGTCCTTGTGGAGATCAAAGTACAGAGGTATGAGATGATACTGTTGGTTTGTTAAGGTGATTTCCTGGGAATCATTTGTGTGTCTTATTGTGCAGAGCATTGACTTGCGTTTCCTAATGGAAGAAATCATGCAGTAGTTTTCATACAGCTGCGTGGTTCACGTCAAGTAAAAGCCTTTGCTTACGATGCTCTAGCCAGGACCTGGCGTTTTTTGGTGTAATCCTGAGCAGCTAATAAGGTACAACCTTAAATGCAGTGGGCAGTGTCTTCATCACTGATTCCTTCTCAGACTATCTGGATAAGAGGATCATTAGGCAGAGTTCATAGAAACTTGGAAATTTCTAGTCTAGTCATCATAGCGTCATCAAATTAGAATTTATATTAGAGGAAGGGAAACTTTTTGATTATATTCTGTTAAATAAGATTTGAAACACTATAGAAGTGGCTGAAAGCATCCTGTCTGTTCTACACTAGTAAATTGAACAGTGCCAKGGAATGTTCTAGGGGTGCTGTCATTGGATTGCTGATAAATGTWAGCGTGGTCCCCAAACAAAGAGGTAAAGTCCATAAAAATAATGCATTTTCTCAATCCAGAAACAGGCAAGATAATAAGACCAAGTTTAGTTTCCTATTGATCAAAAATAGTTGAGAAGGCATCTCCAAAACATATGGTAAAAGCACACTTAAACTGCTGAAATATGAAGGAAGAAAATCACTCCAAAATTATTTGAATTAAAGCACAGGCTCTTGTATTTAAGGCAGTCTGGGGAGTACAAATCTGATGCATAGGACTAGATAGTATTTATAAAATTGTAATTTGGCCATTAATCTCTCCTTTTCGTGTTCAATATTCATTCAWAATAAATACAGGTAAGTCTGATCTGGACATTACCTGAAATTCAGAAAGTATTCAGTATTCGACATTATCTAACCTTTGCATCAAAATGATTGCCAGATTGTATCCTACCTTAAAAACCCTTTAAAATGTTAACCCACACTGATTTGTTCTTCTCCCTTTTCATTTGTGAGGTTGGAGACGAGATAGTGCGCATAAATGGATATTCCATCTCATCGTGCACGCACGAGGAAGTCATAAACCTCATTCGTACAAAGAAAGTGGTGTCCATAAAAGTAAGACGTAAGTAACACAAAAAAAATCACCTGTATCACCAAAGATTGCTGGTGGTCTGTAGAAAAATAACAAAGTATTTTTCCTTTTCAGACRTTGGCATGATACCTGTCAAAAGGTAATGGCATTTCACTTGAAAACAAATTAGATTATTCATTTTCACACAGCCTCTTCTATCCAAAGGATGTGTGTTTAATTATGAAAATGTGTGAATGCTGATTAAAATGTCACATCCTTTGTAATGAACAGGCAGATGTCTTGTTTGATGAATCTGACTTTATACCAGTTGCCTCCTTAGATGAACCAATTTCTATTTCCTCATTTGTCACAGATGTCTCCTGGAAATTTAATTAKTAATGCACCTGGCTTAACAGAGAGCTTCACTGCTTCTCTGTGTATGTAGCATTTGATGATGGCTTCAGAGCTTAAAAAAATTTAAAATTACTGTCCTCTTTCGATTTTTGTTGAAAAGCTGAATCTTTCAGTGGAATGTTTGAGAAATGCTAATAACAGGAGGTGTCTCTCTGCATAGACTTTTGTGTAAGATGCTTGAGTGGTTATGGTTAGTTTTACTGTCTTTCTTAGAATCTCCTAAAATGGTTTTRCTTCAGAAGGTTTTATCAATTTTATGTTTAATCAGCTTTAGTAACCCAAATAATTGTAYGCTTGTTTGATGTCCTATTTAAATTGCTGAAAAATAAACCAGATGTTGTGAATGGAATCCAAAGAAAGATGTGGATARAGAATAGAAGGTCACATTCCAAAGTAGCTTCTGGAATACATTGATATTTATTTTGTCCCATTATTTTAAACTATTTTTTCCTTCCAGTTCAGCAGATGAACCCCTTAAATGGCAATATGTGGATCAGTTTGTGTCAGACACTGGGGTAAGAGATCAATATTTTGTTAAGATGTCTTCTGGGGAATCTATAATGGTTCTGAAACACCRTTATAGACCTTATCAGAGAAGCTATTGTATGTGTTACTATGCTGCAATATCTTGTTGCAAGTGTTCTGTGAGAAACATCTTCTGTGATATGAAATGATTCTAGAGCTATTAGGTAAGGAAAGGGCAGGACACAAATAAAATAGCTTTTACTCATTAATTGATACTTTATTTTGCTTGAGCTTATTAACTTCCCGGGCTCTGGTTCTACTGCATAAATCTTTATCAGATTATTTGGCCTATTTTAGGCATATTAGTGGAGGAATTACAACTTCGAATTCAAGTGACTTCTAAGGGTTCCAGCAGTGAAAAGAAATACCACAATTACTGTTCTTTTGCTTTCAGGAAGAAAGATTTAGTTAAATAGTGAGCCTTATCATGTATTTCTCCAGCCCTTTTGTCAGGGGACAAAATAAATTATTATTTTGCCATATCACTTTACTCCAATTTTCCTTCACCCTTTTCYGAAGACAAAGTTTGACTATTCAAGTAATCTTCTCCAAATAGATAAGTTCAGTCTTTCACCTCAGCCATGCAGCTCCACTGAAATGACTACTTCACATTCATTTCCAGTGGGATAGGACCTTGGAGTCTTGAATAGGACCTTGAATCTTATCTTGATGTTGGCTGTGTTTCATCCTGGCTACATGAAATTTTATAGTAGTCTTGCTACGAATTCAAGACAGAGTAAGATCTGCAGCAGTGTTTAATCCCTCTACAGGAAGGAAAGGGCAGTGTTGCTGGACTTGCTTCTTCTGGAGGGAGAGACAATAAAGAGAAGAAAGTCTTCATTAGCTTGATTGGTACAAAAGGCATGGGGTGCAGGTGGGTACACATTTCTTATTTAATGTCACTGGTTTTTAAATGAKACATTCAAGGCAGTTATTTCCATCCTTCTTTGATATGATATCAGGAAAATAATGATCCCTGCTGGATCAGGAAGGCAAACTGCAACAGCACAGCATCTGGGGCACATATTAGGTATTTTTAGACAAAGCATAGACACCTGTATTAAAAGTTCTGTTAAAAAGCAAAAATTAAAATCTAAAAATAAGAGCAAACTGAAAGTTRCTTAATACAAGTTGTCATGGAATTAGATCTTTTAAATGCTTTTACATTTTTAAATAATTTAAAATGCCGCTTGGTGATGTAGCAAGTTCCAGCACTGTCCATTGTCAGGTTCACTTCCTGCACTTAGACTGCTTTCTCTGACCCTTTTCAGAACAAAGATGCCATCAGAAAGCTATATCCAGTTCCTAAAATTAATGTTGAATTTGCAAGAGTTTTTAGAAATATGGTTCTGTGATTTTTGGATTCTTGTCCTTGCAGTAGTTAGGGAGGTTTTGGAGTAGAAGGGGTATTGTAGGATTTCTCATATATTTAGGAATATATAGTTAAAATCATCAAGAGTTTTCTTTCCTGTAGTTTGGAGGATGCAAACGTTTTTAAAAAATTATTTACAAACCTGGAGGGATGGTTCAGCATCACTTGTCGGATATATAACCTACAAAAGTAGTTTCTGTGTTTGGGCCCAGCTTAGATGGCAGCTTAAAATTTGAGCTAGATGTGGGCCTCTGGTAGAAACATCCTTCTTTCTTCTAATAAATAATCCTAAAAAAATAGCATTGTTTTATACTCAGGGTATATTGCAGTTCAGTGAGCAATTAATAATTTTTCATTGTGTTACTTGCTTGCTTTCAAATAYCATTAGTGTCCCAGTCCTTTAGACAGTGTAGGTCAGCACACATAAAAATTTCAGCATGTAAAACAAAATCCACAAGCTTGAATATTTTTCTTTTAGCTTTTTCTTAAATAACAGTTTTGTGGTGTAAACAATAAAATAAAAAGGATGATAAACAATTGTGTGTGTACTGGCAAGTTTTGGTGTTTGTTTCAGAGTAGGCTGATAACATAAATATTCTTTAAACAAAAACAAATTATGAGAAAACAGCTAAAACTATTSACTGTATTGCACTGTGTTATTCCAGAAATATTATTCTATATTATCATTCCATATATATTATGCTATTAATGTTTGAGTTTTTTTACATTACCAGTATTTCCAGTGGTCCAACACAAAAACCGGGCATTTTTATCAGCAATGTTAAGCCGGGTTCTCTTTCAGCAGAGGTGGGCTTAGAGGTAAGTGTGCCACCTTCCAAGGTAGGTACCACAAGGAACTCGTGTTTCGTATTTACAATTTCAAGGATTCCTGATCCCTGCAAATTCACTAGCTGTGTCRGTTTTATTGTTTTGTGGATTTTTTTCCCCATGGGAAAGAAATACCTTGTGGTTACATTTCAAACGAAGCTCATTTCCTAAAATCTGAGGAACATGAGTGACCTGGGTCAGAGCAATATTCCATCAAGCTCAGGATTTGATCCCAAGCAGTGGCAACAGGAAATGCTAGTGTGGGAGGATGCGCAAGCCTGACCAGTTTCCATTCTGTTCCCCCTGTGCTCTGCCAGCAGCCACGGTTATTGCACTAAGGGTGTTAGAGAGCTCATCTCTTTCTGTTTTCATTCAATATATGTACTGACTTAGCATCTGTACTAGAATTTGTATTACTTTATTTAGGTTGGTGATCAGATTGTTGAGGTGAATGGAGTGGACTTTTCTAATGTGGATCATAAGGAGGTAAGATCAAACCTTCTTAATTCCCTGAAATTGTAGTTGTCAGGTTATTAAACATCTGTCCTGTTTCCCTGTCCACAAAAAGTATGTTTTGATACTGGGCTACAAACTCAAGGGGTTGTGTATTGAGCATGGGAATTTGGAGAATTGTGTACCTACCACCCTATTTATTTCTGGAAATTCCAGCCATGATAATCAGCATTTAATGCAATAAATACTGACCTTTTGTCACTTCATTCAGACTGATTTTTGTTTTGTTTTCATTTGCAGGCTGTCAGAGTTCTCAAGAGCAGTCGTACTTTGACTCTCTCTGTGGTAGCAGGCGCTGTAAGTAGTATATTTGTAAGAGCAGAACATTTGTGAAAAGTCCTATGTGGGCAAATAAATGGTAAAAATAAGTGGATAAAAAGCAAAGCTATGTTTCTTTATAAGTTCTATACCTCTGTCAAACCAGGAGAGTGTTGTGTTGCTTTCGATTATTTCATACTATCCAAAGCATTCTCAAATAAAACAGTTTCATGATTGAGGGCCAATGCAGAACCATTGCCTTGACAAGGAATGGAAATTAACTTTATTGTAGTCGTTTCTCATGTTTGAGAGCTTCTGTTCTAATAGATATCTGCTTCTGCTGAAACATGAAAGGTAAATTGGATTGAAGTGAAATAATTTTTAATCCTGAATAGCTGGTGTCTTAGTCTTATTCCAAATTAGTTCCTTTTGTAGCTGTTTATCTGATCTCGTTAGTGTATTGACACACTGAAAATTGCTCAATTTTTCATTTCCACTGTTCTGTGCAACAGAACTATAAAGCCTTTGGGGCCTAATCTAAAGGCAGCTGAAATTAATTAAATCTTCCTTCTGACTTCAGTGTGACTTTCAATAAATGTTTTAATGTTTTTACTGCTTTAATCCTTCTTGTAGCCAAGTGTGTAGTTATATACAAGAAGATAATCAAGTTCCATAGACTAATCAAAGATGCCTTGCGACTGAATTAAATAGGGAAAAAAAAGACTTAATAAGTCACTTCAAGTAGTTCCTAAGGGCTCACGTATACTGTGTAGCTACATTAAGGAATTAATGGTTTCTTTAATCTACTCTTACAGTAACAAAATATGCAGTTGTCCAAAGGCACTGTAGACATYGTTTAAACAAGTGCTCTGGGCTGGTTGATTAACCTCCAGGAATTCAACATCCTAAGGACTTAGTTTCAGATATGTTAACAACTGTTAAAAATATAAGATCTACCTCAGCATGCATCGCTGGGGTTGCATCCTCAAAATGGCAAATTGTTGCTATGGAACTCTTCTGTTCCTCTCTCCTTCACCTTGCATGTCTCTCCTCAATACACATCTTTGTACTGGAGAACAGTTAGCAAAAGGTAACAGTTTCCCTACCATGGTGCAAAGGCATTCTTCAGTGCCTGGTTTTGTTCAAGCTGYCTACTTTGAGGTTTAGAGGCAGGAAAAATCCTACCTTCCTARTTAACATGGGATTTTAATTTCAGAAACGAAAACTAGATAAATGTAATCAAAGTGTTCCACCTATAGCACTATGGAAATACCTTCCTTGAATAGAAAATAGTGCTGGTATCTTAACTATACAGCAAATGAAATCAGAACAAAACCAACTGAAATACATGAACTATATAATGTTTGGGGGATGTATATTTCCTGTATTTGGGTTCCCTGAATGAGGGCACATTTCCACAGCAGCCAGGCATAACAGCATTACAACACAGTAACTGTGTAGTTGTCTTCACATTGGGAATCATTCMGTGTTCTGTTCTCTGGCATTTCATTGCTCAGTGAGATTCCAAGAAAGTATAATATGAAGTTTTTTAATACACTGAGCATGTATTTGGCATGACCCCTACACTGTTGTTGCTRACTTCAGTAGTTGCAAGCCTCCTCTGAGGTGTTTAGCACATAAGAACTTTGAGGCTGAAACTAGAATATCTCTTTGGAGTAAAGTGGTCAGATCTTTGAAGATCTTTTAGAATGTGTTCCTCAGGAAAAGCAACGTGAGGAAATGGCAGATGTGTTAGTATGTAGTTGGTTTTGAATTATTTCCTAGAAGAACTACATTCATGAGATTTTTTTTTTTTTTCGCGACTGATTTGGTGGTGGGTTTGATTTTCAGGGAAAGGAGCTGTTCATGACTGAAGAGGAAAGGCAAAGGGAAGCACGTCTCCGTGAGCAGGAACGCCAGGAGTTAATGCATCAGAAGCGGCTTGCGCTGGAGACCAACAAAATCATCAAAGAGCAGCAGGAGAAAGAGAGATTGTAAGAACTCTCTAAAGGACAGTCTGAAAAATTTAGCTTGCATTTGGAGAGGGCATGGAAGACAGGAGCACGTGATTATTTCTGGGACACTTCTCACAGAAGTGAGAAGAGTCTCAGCTTAGATTAAGTTTGTTTTGCTGTTGCAGAGTCTCTGTTCATAAAATGTTTATGCTGTGGTTCTCTTGATGTTYTGAGCTTTCTGATATCATTCAAAACCATCTTGAGTAGAAGGGTCACTGTGCTCCCCAACTCTCATACCCCAATGATTCAGTGTGACATTAGTTACTTTCCTGACGCTATTSCCCCACCCTTYATTTTAGCAGAACAATTAGAAATTYTATACTCTTACAAAAMCACACTATGGACCCCTCTCAGAAGGAGGTAGTGACTTAAAGAGTTAAGTAGATGATATGCCCCCATTATCCAGATGGTTAGGAACGTCCTCAAGGTTCCTATGAAAGCATACTGAACCCTTGGTATTTTAAAGATGACTTTTACAAAGCAGCATTTTCCCTGAGTACATGTGTATTTACTGTCTATATCTTTTACTAACTATATGCTGACACATTTTGTTCAGGTTCTTACTCAGAAAATACTATTTTTATCATGATGTCCTGATTCCTCTTATTATAGAAGAAAGCTGGAGATTTCSCAGAAGGCTGCAGAGGAAGAAGAGAGATATCGCAGAGAAATAGAGCAGTGAGTAAAAACCCTACATAGGCAATATGCCACCTGAAAAAGGRTGCTTGTATATTAGATCTGGCTGAAAATATTCTGCATGTTCCTTTCTAGTAAAATTGTGTAATATTTCCGTTTAGCTAAGTGCAAGGTCCAGTACCTATCAGTAAGTACACCACAGTTATGGAAAGGAAACTGATCTGAAAATCAGCAYCTGGAAAACACGAGGCTTATGRCAATAATAAATTCAATGTGAAACTGAAGTGGAGCACTTATATTTAAAATTTGTAATTTAGAAATTTGAAATTAACCAGTGTTATATTATTGTTCTTACCACAGTAATTAATTTCCCTTCTAAGCAATGTTGGGAAATTGCATGAAAGAAGTGTAAGTAACACAACAATATCTGTTTTGATGCAGCCTTTTAGMGCTAAGATTGACCCTGAAGTCTTCAGCTTTGCCCCTTTGACATATTAAAGAGGTTTTCATTCATATTCATTCACCTAAGTCCCTATTCGTGTACCTGTATTAGGTAAAATTTTCTGATAGAAAAAATGCAGGGATTTCTGAATCTGTAAGGTGCAAAAAGGAATATATTTCCCACCTGTCACAAGAGAAAAATCTTCTGACACTCCTGCTGCGGGCTCTACTGCAGCACATGGATGAACTCTTATGCATTTCCCTTTTCTAATCCTGGGGAATTGGTAACATCCTGTTCTTCATTATGCTCTACTATAGAAATTCCTGCAATAGCCAAAAGCTGCTATAAAAGCAGGCCATCACAGGTGAAGAATGATTCTGTTCTCCAAATTTAGATAGCCTGTCTGTTATGGATGCTGGATGTCTGCCGTGTTCTTGTGAACTAAGAGCATCTTTACTCATTCAGGGAGGATTTCCATGCCTTCAGGGCTGCTCATTGTAAGGTCTAGCACAGCTTTATACTTTCTTGTATGATTTTCAAGTGTTGCTCAGGCACTGTTAAGCTTTTCCATATCACAGTCCAAACTGTTAAGTCAGTGTCAATCTCCTGGGTGAGTAGGAGGGAGAATGGTAGTAGAGGAACTTAGAGGAAATYTAAAGCTGAGATTTAATGAGCAATTGTGGCAGGTTAGAATGTTTTTCTGTATTAATGGTTTGTGAGGATCACCCCTTGCTTTCTGTTAAAAATGCTCTCTGCAGGAATTGCTTGTATAAAGTCACTGTGCCCTTTTTGGTATCCTACTTTTGAAAAAATTTCAAATGTGCCTAAATGGCAGGGGTCCCTAATTCTGTGTTCTTCAAGTTACATTGTAACTCCATTTTTAAAAAAAATTAAAATGGAATGTAAAAACATTCTATCCATTGTTCCCTGACAATGCCTCTTACATATAAATAGTGAGCTCAGCTGCAGATTTAAGAGTGTTTCAACTCCATGTGAAAATTTTTTCAATTTACTTTAGCTAATTCAGAGATGCAAAAGATAATCCAAGTAGAAATAGCATTATATATATCTAAGAACTGGTAAATTTTGGCACCATGTTATCGGTTCAAAGCCAGCTATAGTCAAGAAGAGATCTTAGATCACTTAAGGCACCATATATGAAGCTGCAAATTGTTAGATTATTCAGCACTTCTGTTGTGACCCACTCGGTATTTGCTGAAGTTTTTTTTGAAACATCCTTTTTTTCTGATCATGGTGCCATACTAGGTAATTTACTGGTTTTGAATGCTCCTTTGCCCRGAAGTATGACACTCTCTGCACCACACTCATCCTTTATCTCTACCCCTCTGTCCCTCTCTCTTCTCCTCTTTTATTTTTGCCCCCTTTTTTTCTAGAATATTGACTTTAATGTGGTTTGTATTTCAACAGTATTKAGTTCTTTTGGGGAAGAGTCACTTTTTAGTGCAACCTAGAACTGTGTTTAGGAAGCAATCATCAAAATAGCTGTAAGATATAGAAAGAAGACACACACTTTTTAGGTGTAATTCACCATTGTAACATCTGATTTAGGTATCTGGTATGTATTCTGTCACTCAGTTTTCATTAAAAGTGACTGTTTTTCTAATAGGTACTTCCAGTTCTAAAAATGAAAAATTACTAGGTGAGAGATGTTGTTTTACTTCATTTAAGGTGACAGCCAGCACCGTAGTGTATCACTCTTGCCTTAGTATCCATGCAGGTGTTTATATAACTGGCCTTAGAAGTCTCAATATTAAGTAAGAATGTCTTGCTCAATTACACTGGATTTTTCAAATTATCTTAGTAGCTTAGTAAATTAAATAGACTGGTGAAAGAAATTTGGTTATGGGCAAGGAGAAGTTTATTATGCTTTATATTAAAGAAAAATCCCAAATATGCTGAACAGTAAATAAYGGTAATGAATATATACTGATGCTGTTGTTTTTATACTTAGAATTTGTCTGCATTTGTTTCCTCTAGGATAACAGCGGAGGAAGAGAAATTTAAAAAGGAGTGGGAAGAAGACTGGGGTCCTAAAGAACCTCCTAAGTCTCTAAAAACTGTAACTGCAGAAGTGCACTCTCCCCCTCGTTCCAAACACAAAAGTAAGTAATGGATTTCAACCTGCCTCCTTGTATGTGTTTCAGACACATCACTGGGCTGTATGGAATGTATCACCAGTTTGTGTCTAGCCAAGCTAGCAATGAACTGGTTATTTTCAGAAGACTGGAAGCGTACAATAAATCAATTTAATAGCTCTTATTTAACAGGCACCTATCTTGCAAAATCTACATCCACTCAAATAGTCATGGTTTGTAAAAATCAGCAGCAGCAGGAAAGAAAAAAAGAATAAAGCTCACTAAGAAACTGTCTGAAGTACCAACCTTTTCTGCTTGGGGTTTTGGTGCATTGTTTTCCATGTTGTTTCTGTTCAGTGTTTTGCCTGTCAACCATTTCAAATTTTGGGTTGGAAGGGATCTTAAAGATCATCCAGTTCTACCCACCCTGCCATGGGCAGGGACACCTTCCACTAGACCAGGTGGCTCAGAGCCCCATCCAGAACTGGCCTTGAACACTCCCAGGATGGGGCATCCACCACCTACCCTGGGTGACTTATTCTTGTGCCTCACAGTAAAGAATTTCTTCCTTATATCTAATCTAAACCTATGCTCTTTTAGTTTAAAACCATTCCCCTTGTCCTATCACTATGTGCCCTTTTAAAACATTCCTTTTCAGCTTTCTCGTAGCTCCTTTTAGGTGCTGGAGGGCTGATCAGAGGTCTCTCTGAAGCCCTCTCTTCTCCAGGCTGAACAGCCCTAACTCTCTCAGCCTTTCCTCATAGGAGAGGTGCTCCAGCTCTCTGATGGTCTTCATGGCCCTCCACTGGACCCATTCCAACAGGTCCACATCCTTCTTGTATTGGGAACCCCAGAGCTGGATGCACCACTCCAGGTGGGGTCTCATGAAAGGGGAATAGAGGGATAGAATCCCCTCCATTCCCTGCTGCCCACACTGTTCTTGATGCAGCTCAGGATGCTGTTGACTTTCTGACTTACTTGTCTGAAGGGATTTAAGACAGTTGGAGCTTAGTTGGCAGTTAAGAAGATAAATTAGAAGCTACAAATTGTATGTTGAAAGTGTACTAAAATTGTATTGTATAAAGAAAAGAAGTGGAAAGTGCTTGTTGCATAATTTATAGGAGACCTAAGCAGGACCTTGATGGTTTTTTTTTTACAATTATGTAGTGAAATACCTCACCACTAACTGCTTTTTTTTGTTTGTTTCATGGAAACTTYTAGTCACACATTGCTGTTTTCCTTTTCATTTCATGGGAACCTCCTGTTAGACTGTCACTTCTATCTCCTCACTCCTTTCCTCCTTTCTTTCTCTAGAAGATTTAAAGGGAGGTACACATGACCAACTTGAAACAGATGACATGGATGAAGTGAACATGAAGCAGGACAAACAGGTTTGCCACTCAGCTTTGACTTCCTATCCTGATTCAGATTCTTCCTGTGTCTCACTTCCTCCTGACAGTCAGTCTTGACACTGAACTGAGCATTTGGTTTTCCTAGGGCAATATGTGTGGTCCTTTGGTAAATGATGAAAGGTTTTGACACTGCTGCTGTTGTTGCTTTCTAAAGATACCTTGATATGCAATCTAACAATCCTACAGAAATGTGGACTATATTGAGTGCTCTCAGTTATCAGTGTTTCTTCTATAAAATTATGGTAATATATTCTTTTGTATCTTTTTACTTAGCAATATATTTTGTAATATTTATGCACTTGGCTTGAAATATTTTGTCCTGGCAAATGGAGCTTTTCATGTCTCCTCAAACACCAGTGTTCTGCCACAAGCTTGAATGAGTTTGAATACCTGTTTAATTTTCATGTCTCATTRAAACTGCTGTGAAAATGGACTGTGACCATTGAAATCTTAGCAGTACACGTGCCTGCATGGTTCTGTATGAGGATTACTTGCTGCATTTGCTTTGTTTAACATAAAATGTGTATCATTAAAATAAGGGAAACTTATGTACTACCACAACTTATCAAGAATTTGACTAAGAACTTGCCGTGTAATATCAAACCTTTGGTGTTGCGCCTTCAAATAAATTTTAATCAGTTACATGTATCAGCATGGATTGATCTGGTTATGATCCAGTCCTTGGCTTTTCTTCAAAAAACAACTTTTCCTTTACCTTTTGTAGCTTTTGGATGGTTTTATCGGTATGAAGGAAAATTTCCCACAATCCGTAAGGTACAAAGTTTGATATGTAAATTTGTTTGCTGTGTGTTTGAATTGGAGACCCTCATTTTTCTTCTCCTTCTCTGTTATTAGTAGACATTGTTTATAGTCAAATGCTCCTTCTTTTAACGTGTGCACAAATTAAGATGCCTTTGGGATGCATGTGTGTGGGAGTTTGTCCTTTTGAGTGCTTTGGACTGTCGAGTTCTGCTGACTGCAGAGGGAATTGTGTGTCAACACTTTGCAGAAGGTGTTCCTTACAGGTGGGCAGTGCATGTCTTCATGGTCTCCAAAAGTCCTCAGAATCGTGTGTATATAAAAACAGTACAGAGACAAAAATTATATAGTTATGCCTTTGCCAATCTCCCTGTAGGGTGAGTGCTGAAGACAAAAGGCTTTTAGGCGTGTAAACATAGAATGAGCAAAAAAATTTAGCAATCTGTGAGCTGATAGAATACTTCTATGTCTGTAGAGATGCTGCTGAAGTATTGTAATTTCAATTTATCAGAGTTTCAAATAGTGTTTTATTTTTGCTGTTGCTTCCTTCTTGTTATTTCTTGCAATGTATATTAGCTACCWTATAGAGGAGTTGCTATTGTGTTGTGTGCTTTGGTGGTGGTTTTTTGGTAATTAACTGTGGTACAAGGCCCATGAAGATTTCATGTGTGTATCTTCTGAGAACTCAAGGTTTCAGAGGAGGTCAGGATTGTTTCTGACAGATGAAGTATTTTTGTCACTGTTTAGGACTATTCCTTTAACCTCCTGTGTGTCCAGGATATGCCTTCTCTCCTTAAGAGAGGAAAAGGTGTTACACTCTGATACCATTTTGTACTGGTGACTGTAAATCTTCATGGATCTGTAACCTGCGTGAAAGCCAGGGCAGTTAGCAGTTTTATCTGAAAATTATAAATGCATGTTATGGAAACTCAGTCTCTTCACACAAGTAGATAATSTTTTGTATTGTTGCTGACAAATATAGTTCAGAAAATGTCCAAAAACCTCTTCATGTAATAATGATCTTAYACAATCCCTGTTGAACTTTACCACRCAGTGTGCCCTAGAAGCTTGAAAAGATGTATTTTTAATCTTTTGCTTCTAGAAATATTTTTAAATCTGACAGTGATGAATTTTCATTCTACTCCCTATTGCTAATGATTTTTTTGTTTGTTTTAAAAACAAAATTTCACTGTGTACTAAAAATGTCTATAATAGGAAGTAAACTGAATCCATGGGGAAAATTGTAGGAACGGATGAATCATCCTGTTGTATCTGAATGCAGTGAATGCAGCTAAGATTGTCTGATATATGTTCATGTTCTGGAAGACTTTGGCATGTGTACTGCTTAGTGTGTCTTTGAATTCAGTAACTTTTCAAATGTTGGTACTCAGCAGGTTGACCTGCATGATGTTGCATTTAGTAAACAGTACTAAATGTATCTTCTGATCTTTTAGAGGATTCCAGCTAGTGTTATTAAGGTAAAAACTTATTAACCCCAAATGAAACATGCCATACAATTAGGTTTATGTTAAAACATTAGTGTGAAAAGCTAGATTTTTTTTTTCTTAAGTYTTATCTCCAGTGTGTATTGATCTTTTATTTTCTTTCTGCCCCTACTCCCCTCCCTACAACATCACCACCATGTAACCATGAAACAATAGACSACATCCCACTGAACTCAGCAGTACAAAGTTCCAGTTAACTACCTGACCGGAGAATAGGCTTTTGTAGCTGCCAGGGAAAATGTCTGTTTTCTAAGGCTTTGTTATCAACGTCAACGTGCAAAAGGTGAAAGGAAGACAAATAATGCTATTTAATGTGAAGCAGTTCGTGGTGGTTTGGGGAATTTAAAGCATGAAAAGTCAATAGCTGATGATGATGAGCAGAACAAAATCAAACCTGAAGTGCAGCCTTTCTGGCAGTGGCAGTAATTGACAATAAGTGGCCACCTGCTCCTCTGTTTTACTTTTTCATAAATAAAAGGAGAACATGGGATTTCCAATATGAACCAAGTCCTACCTGTACAAATGTGAAAGGGTAGCAGAAATGTGACATCCTTAAAGTAGAAATAAGGAGCAGTGTGTGTTTTGAAGACAATAGGAACAGAGATTTCTAAAAGACTGTAGCTGTTCCCTTTGTTTGTGTTCTACATCTAAAATTTGAGAGTCACTTTGTGCTGTATTAGTTAACTCATCTGAGTAGATTTTATCCAGTGCTTGTAGCAGCTACAGGGTCTTTGTGATGCAGTGTTCCTTCTTGGAAGCAATTCAGTTTCTGCACTGATCTAAGCCTTTCCTTTATAATCCTTATTTCAGTTTTATTAAGGGATGTAATGCTGGGTTCAGGGCATAGGCATGAAGCTGCTCTATGCACAGACTGTTCACATCTACCTATACATGAGCACCTGTCACCTGAAAGCAATCAGTCTCATATAGATCTAAAATTGCCAAAACAGAGATGGCAAATCAAGACCCAACCAAAACTGTTTGAATGTTCAAAGCTTTGTAGTGGGCCTCTGTGCCCAAAAGTTGTAACTTTGCAGAGGAACAAAAAAGTTGAATTGTCTGATCTCATCCAACTTGTGTTAGTGGGCACAGGCCCTCAAAAAAAGTTTGAATTTCCTGCAAATTGCTGGGATAATGGACTTTGGATTTTCTTTTAAAAGACCATCCTCATACTTGCACAGACTGTAATTAAATTTTCAAGGCAGGCTCTCATGTACCAAGATTGAAGTTTGTGGTGATTTTAGCTGATGTAAAAATTTTTGTAATACAATCTTCCCAGAAAGGGAAAGAACGAAAGAAGTCAAAAAGTGATAGTTTTTGTGAACAGAAGAAGAATAAAAAGGAAATGGAGTTTGAGCAAAAACTTGCCAAAGAGAAAGAAGGAATGTTGGAGAAAGAAAAACAACTGAAAATAAATCGTCTTGTGCAAGAGGTATGTTGTGATCTATCAAGTGCAAAAGTATCTTGAAAGAAATGGAGATGGATTTCTATTGGAATTATCTTAGCAGAACACTCATTCAGTCATGTCAGAGATAATGAAATTTAAAAAGCTGTTTCACTGGAAAACTCTGTTCCCATGTTTGCTTGTTTCTAGTCAGCTTTTGCCCAAATGAGGATAGCTCTGCTGTTAATGAGCATCTGTGTGTAGTGATTAATTTAATGAGAGACAGCAAAATAGGAAATCACTCTTAAAAGCATTATTATTTTTAAAACTATTTTAAGTGGCATTTAGTACTTTTGAAACATATTTGTGTTGTGACCATACCTATAACCTTTTCTCATGCACCCATGTTATGGTCAAGGTATCTGAGACAGAACGAGAAGACCTGGAAGAATCAGAAAAGGTGCAGCACTGGGTGGAAAGACTTTGTCAAACACGGTTAGAACAGATTTCCTCTGTGGAGAATGAGTCTCCTGAGGTAAAATTCTGGCTTTTCCATGTATTGCATGATCTCTAAATAACTTATAAGTTGTCTCCTAAAAGCAACAGGTTTTTACCAGAGAAAAATCTGTCTATCTTTCCCCCTCAGCCTGCTTTCTAAGAGGGGGGTGAAAAGTCAGTAATTAATGAATTACAGTCTCTAGCATTTGCTGGGTTTATATTTTATGAAGATTTAAACATTATTTTAACGATCTGATTTTATTTTGTCCTTTTTAAGTATATTATCACCACAAAATTAACAGTTTTATTGTCTCATGAGCTGTTTGGGCTAGGTGAGACATGCTGCCAATAATAGAACAYAGACTGGGCTATATTTGTTAGTATCCTATGAAAATAAGAACATCATTGATGATGAGCTCTTGGAAGCTTCCTTGTATTGCATGACATAAAGGTACATGTTAAGTAAATGACAAAAAGGTACGAAACTCCCAAGGAATAGGGTTTGGGCTTGTGCTTTAAGTAGTCCCCTTAAATTAGGGGAGCTGCATATCGTGATTGTTCCTTAGAGCTTGATGGTTCTAGATGTGGAGTGAGGCTTTCCCACCATCCTGCTGCTCTGGCTGTCTTCCAAGGGAAGCTTCTTTCAAGAGGAACACTGCAATCTGTCRAGCTCCCGTGGGATCCCCGAGAAATTACAACCGCAAAAGGGGCCCTTGGGGAACACCCTCGCATGAATATCCTTCAGCTCCATGTGGAGCAGCTCTGGAAAAAGCAGCTGATGTTCTGTTCTTCATGGCCCTAGGCTCAGATCCACGTGGCTTTTCASTGCAGGTCTTGAGGACAGTGGAATGATTATGCTGAGTTTTCTCTCAGTACCTCAACTTGGCAGCTTGTGTTGTGCTAGAACTTTGTCCTCTTACTTTGTAAAAAGGAACATTAAAAACACTGTTGTATTTTCAGAGCTCTACCTAGATTTAAGACAAGCACTCTGTGTTGTATTTACTCCATCAATTCTTCTATTGATGCACTTCTATATAAGTGCTCTATTGCAATTTTTCTACAAAACTGCCCAGGCAATGTTTTACTAAAACATGTAAAACACAAAACCTGAGTTCTTCTTTGGAGTAAATGCATCTGAACAATATTCAGGTATGACAGGCTTGAACTGTTTCTTGGGACCAAGAACAGTCAAGATCTCTCGACCTCTGCCRAGGAAGTAGCTATTTTTCAGTACAAAGAAGGTGAGCATGTTAGATAAGAAGAATGTCAACAGTGTTACTCACTTGAGGGAAGTGTTGTCATGTTAGAGTAAGATGAATGTGTCTATCAGACAGCTTATCTGTGCAATGTTTCCTCAGCTGAGGCTACAAAATAGCAAAATGAAAGAGTATTGACCGAATGTTCTTAAATACTCCAGCTTGATCACTGATTAAAAGAAATGTTAGCAAATCTAGCAGCATACGTAGGATCCTTCTTCACACACACGTCCTTGATTTTTTGGGTGAGCTGCTCGTTGTGTTCAAACTCTGGAGTTCCTTAGCCCCCTCCAATAGATATGGTGTGGATTAACACAAATTATAAGATCTCAAGCCTCTTGAGGATTTGAATTTCGTAGCACACTAAATTTTTATTTTGATAGCTGCTTAAGCGTAGTTGCTTTTCTTATACTAATGTGTGGTTATGTTTACACAACTTTAACCCCTTTCCCTTTTTTAATGACATGGAATTTCAGGGCCTGTCTTGGATTATTTTCCTTCAGATAATCGCCTTTGCAAGGAGTAATTCTTGCTTTCTTTCCATACGAACTAGAGAGGCAAGAGTTGTGCTATCTTAATTTGTCCTGTGATTTTGCCTTCTGAAAACTTCATTCTGTTGTAGTTTTGTGGGGTTTCTTTTGTCATCCCCTCTACCCCAACAGCCAAGGCTACTGCCACAATTCTCCCATTTTTATTCTTTTTTAAACTAGAATCCCAAGGAGTGCTTTTAGAAAGGCTTTCACAGAAAATGTTTGTGTATTTTCAGTGTGGGAGAAGCCAAGAGCTTCCCGTGCAGGAGCAGTTAGGCTGGGTGGCGTTCCGGGGCTGGCCATTAATCTCCTCAGGAGCGTTGCAGGCAGAAGTGCTGAGGCAGATTTCTGTTCTGTCGCACGTAGTTGGCGAGTGGGCGTCCTTCTGCCTCTCCCTCTGCCACGTCCATGCGGCGCTTCCCCGGGGGCCTGCAGCTTCACACCACAGACCTCGACGATATCAACTTAGACGAAGTCGACAAACCCAAACAACGYGCGCCACCGCCTCCGCCGCCGCCCGCGGTTATTCCAGCACTGTCAGCTCATCCGCTCCCTTCCTCAAATGTTCCGCTTCCAAGAGGTCCAGCCCTGTCGGTAACACCAGCTCCCGAGGTGACCTCGTTAGCTGCTTGGATGCATGCGCCTTTACCATTCCCCTGTGTGCCTCCCTCCCCTGATCCATCACCTACTCGGTCCACCCATCTGCCATATGCAATGTTAAAAGAGGGAATGAGATAGTTTCTATCTAGTTTCTTGGGTTTTTAGTAGTGAATGCAGTCCAAAAGTAATTTTATTTTAACAGGTTTCTTTAGATTTAAGTAAAAGAGCGTTTTGCTCTCCTGCCTACATACCTTGTGACCCTACCACCTGAAAATATCTTAAGCAGAATGTATCAGTTTAAAAAAAAAAAGATGATTTGGACTTGAGCACTTAAGGATTAAAAATAAAGCAATGGCAGGCAGCGGATTTAATTCGTAGTTAAACTTGAGAAAAATATCTGTGCAGTGAAAATGACTTGTGAAAGTGTTTTAAATATGTCATCAAATTGCTTTGTGAGGTGAGAAGAGTGGACAAAGAAAATTGGCCCAGAATCAGGAGTTGAAACTTTTAAAAGGTCAAACTCGTGTAAAATACAGAAGCAAGAGCTGGTAAACTGGTTTGACTTTTTGTACACAGAGAGGTTAGGGTTTTCTTTGAGAAAATATTCTGACTTTCTCCTTGCTACAATCTGAGTCCAAAGGAGAATCAAATGTAAGAAATCTTGTGCCAGATCTCACATTAGGAAAGAAATGGAAGCCATTTCATCATAATTCCCTTTGCTAAGCACTGCGGTGAGATTCACGTACTTGTTCTTTTGGCAAAAGATTCTTATTTGTTTCAAGCAGCAGAAGAGGTTCCCATACGYTCACTTGTTTCCTACACAGTTTTCTGCATGTATTGACTGACTGCATTGTTGTTTTGGGGGTTTCGCACGTTTGCTAATAGTCTTTGCATTTGCATGATTCTGGTTTGGGTGGGGAAGGATGTGCAAATTTATCACTTTTTGGCGGAAACTGGAAGATTCTTTTTGTGTGAATAATTGCCCTTACTTGAACCATGAATCTCTTGTCAACTTTAGTGGACTTCTGATAGTGCTTGATCTAAGTGGTTTATACATTTGAAGTGCCAAGAATATGTTAGATCTGCTGAAATGGAAATATCAGATGTTCTTAGGGATAACAGGTTTCCCAAGTTATTTGCAAAACAAAAATGATGTGAAATGACACAAATGTATGAAATACTGGTGTTGAGAGGAGAAATATGCTCTTCTAAAGATAATTGAAAATATTCAGATAGAAGGAGCAATATAGGAACTGCCGTACTGGATCTGACCCCAAATCAATATTYACCAGTACGTGTTTCTGGCAGTTTGTCGCTGCTAGGTATGTTAGAGAAGAGAAATTAATAATTAAGAAAAATACATTAGATAACAATGAATAACATAGCCTTCAAAATTAACGTCAGTTTTCACAGAATGCAATTAGTGTGTATGAGGAAATAGCTAAGCTCTTAGTAAAATACTCATTCTGAGCCAAAGCTGCTTTGTTTATAACAATATAACAAACAAGTGTTTGAGAGAACTCAGTATTCCTGATGTGGTTTCAGAAATGAAAGAAAAATCCGAAGCTTGCCAATTTATGCTTTCCACTTTTTACTACGTCAGTTTTTAACACCACAAATAAGCAAAAGCAGTGCATTTGTGTGACTTTATGGATTAAAGTTCTTGTATTTATGCCTGCTAAAGCCAAAAAAATAAGACAAATCTAGCTGTCCCATAAGTTCATTTTTCTAATATTGTTCAAGCTGGTAAATCTTCTCTACATTGCTACATTTTTGGTTTTAACCCAGATCATTTAATTTCCAATTCAGCTCGAACAAAACCTGACAAAAGGAATAAAATCCTGTCAAAGACATCCTTGAGAACTAGCTATTAAAATATCTGGTATGAATTGTCTGTTTCTGAAAAAATTATTATTAGCTTTACACTTTATATGAACCTAGTACTAAGTGTGTTACTGTTTAGGTTGTAAGAAACACCTCCCACGTCGGCAAAGCGTCCTCTGTGTCAAGCAACCCTCTGGTATGTCACGTGCTGTTAATAAGGACTGTAGTTTTAGGAGCTTCCCATGTACTGCTACTGGCAAGGAATTGTCGAGGGTTTCATTCTGCATGGATAATTTATTTAAAATTCAGTACATGGAATAATGTGCGTGGATGCGTTGCAGTGCTGAAAGCACAAGTAGTGGAAGTGACTCCTGATGGTCCAAGGATTTCCTATTTCAACAGCTGAGCGAAATACAGTCCATATTTGTGTGTTCTGAGTGTCTGTATGTCACAGAGCATGTTCTTTGTTCTTCTGCCAAGGCAAAAGTTGCTAGGACCAAACTGTATTTTAAATATGATAGGTGCTAAAAAGCAAGTTTCATCTCAAAAGAACCAATGTTTGTTTGATAGCTCTTTGCACTGATTTTGCGTCAGAATGGCCACATGTCAGGTTTCCCCATTCTGCACTCCAGAAAAATCTGTTGCTAAATTGTGCAACTCCAGGAGAAATCATCCAGTTCTAGCAGTTGGTATCTGTGAACCTGTTGATTTTCATTCTTATGAGTTTGGAAAGCTTAACAATACAATGTATTTTGCAGTGTGGAACAACATTAGTTGAGGGATATCCACAGGGAGACTTTCAAATATCTGATCCAAGCTCTTTTAAAAATTATTTAAGAAAGGAAAAGGGAAAAAAAAGCCCACAGGGGAAAAAAAACCACCCACCCACACAAAAAAAACCCCAACCCAAATACAAAACTAAAAAGTGGCTTAACCCATTTGCTGGAAACAAATAATTTCAGAGGATAAAGCTTGCACTAAAGGGATGATATCTGGAACACATCACATTTCCTACGAGAAACATTGAGAAAAGTGTGCTAAGAGTTGCTGGGGTTAAGTGAGAAACTGAACCCACAGGGCTCAGTTTTGAACTCTTTTCTTGAATTCTTGAACTCCCATTCTTGACATCAGTGGGAGTTTTGGCTGAGAGAGAAGTGTAGGATCAGGCTAGGATGTGCTGAATGATGAGGTTTCAGATGCTTCTGGGTATCTCTACTTTGTGGAGTCAAGGGTAGATAATGAACCTAACAAACCCTTGCTGTTAAATTAAAGTAGGGTAACTTGAAATTCCTGATGGAAAGCTGTTTGCTGCAGCCCTAGTGAATTTCATCTTTAAAGGTCTATTTAGCCATGGATTAGTTAAAATCTTATTTTGGGTTCACTATGTTCTTTCACTCAACTTTAGAAGGTTTTTTTTTTTCCTGTAGCTTCTCATTCAGTTTGTTGCCTTTATGGGAAAAACGCCAAAAGCGGGCCTGAGATTTTCCATAATCTTGCTGGTGAAGCCAGAGTAGGGGGAAAGCTACTATTTGTAYGCAAGAGAAATTGTGTTTTGGTTTGTTGACTTTGTAAGCCTTAGTTAAAATAATTCTGTAAGCTTTTTCTTGTATTAGTGTYGTTAAATTCGTTATGATAAATCATTTGAATTGCGGTGTCTTGGTGAAATGATGGATTTGCACAGATTACGTTGTGAACTGTAATTCTCTTAAATTAACTCCATAGCAACTTGCTCCAAGTCCACCTACCCAACGTCACCCAGGGGTACCAATAGTCTCTAAACCAGTTATGCTGCATCCTGACCCAAACTTCGTGGTCAGGCCAACAATCAAATCAGAGGCCCTGGTAAGCCTTWTAATATTCTTTTTCTGAGTGCTCCAGTACTGAGGGTGTTTGTTTTGACATTGTTCTTTGACATGTCCTCAAAGAATCAATCTTAGTCCCATTTCCTGCTAACTAAAATTCATGTATATATTCAAGCAATTAYTAATGGTAAGTACAAATTTTTCCATTTTTTCCATGGTCTAGAAGCCACTTTTAGTGATAAATTTTATACAGGGGTGCGTAATTCCAGAGTAGCGTAGAGCCCGAGAATTTGTATATCTTATTTTTCATTCATTCACATGCTGGTTTTTATTTTTATAAATTCTGAATTCACTTGTCAGAAATGAAAGAATAAAAATTAATTCAACTGCATTTTTCCTTTGTAAATAGTCATGAATGTACTTGAAGATACATGCCTCATTATATCATCTATCATATATATAAAAACATATAGATATGTACATTTTTTATGTATCTTTTCATTTCCAGGGGAAAAAAAGTATGTTGTTACATCAGACTCCAATATATTGGTCATACAGTGTCAATGCAAAGTTGACTCAAAATCAACTTCTTTTTCTTATTTCTTTGCCATTTCTGTTTCAAATGTAAGTGAAGAGTAAAGCCAGAGGCTAAACATTTTAGAACCAACCATGTAGCATCCTTGGGAATTGTAGTGTGTGAGGGAAGGTGAGCCAAGGCTTACTGAGCAAAAAAAAAGAGAAATATTGCTTTGACAGGTGATAACCCCCAAATGACAGCCCTTGAAATTCTCCTAAAATAGCTGGTGGACCAAGTAGTAAAATTTATTCTTGAGGGTCATCGTGACTTATGCTGTTAGTATTGGAATTGTGTGTTTGTTGCATGTATGTATGTGAATGTGTGTGTGTATATATGCATTTTTATGAGCAAGACAGTAAATGATGGAAAACCCATCACATTTGCATTTAATTTGTTTAATTAAAAGCTATTTCTGGCAATAAATTATGTGTCCAAATATTGTTAGCTGTGTTTCATTAGAGCACGATGGATTTTTTTTGGTCATATTTTGCTTTAATAATTTAGATACTCTTGTTCCTTTATTTTCCCAGTTACACTTTGAACAAATTTAAGTGATACTGAGTAACCACTTTTCCCACAGTCATASTCATCCTAAAGTTTCTGCATTATAAATGGATTGAATGATAATTGGTAGTCATTTTTATAAGTTACTGAAGAGAAGGCAGGCACATGAGCTAAAAATAAATTCTGATCTCTCCAGTGTAGATGTTTCCTTTGGTTGAAGCTCTCCTTTTGATTGTGTTCAATAATTTAGYATCTTTAAGCAATATGAAATTCCTTAGGGGAGGAGAGAACACACTAAAGTCATAATCTGCGGTTAATATCATCTAGCTCTTGAAAAAGTGTGCTTATGTGAACTAGTTTGCAAAATTGATAATACCCTTATGTGTCATCAAACAGTCTTGGTACAAATTTAAAAAGACGCTTTTTGAATTTTTTTTTACTGACTACATGCAATTAGTTTAAGTAACTGGCAATRAGAGCCACCTCCATGGGGAAATATCTTATGATTTGTTATGCATGCATGCACATTTTCCAAATCACAAGTTTGCTAAAATCTTTCCGATGTCAATCATCTTCCTTCCCAAACTGCCTTATTTTAGTTGGAAGATCAAAATTTCAGTGGGAACAATGTTCTGGTAGGACTTTGAGTGAAAGATCAGTCTATAAATTGGTTTGGTAGACCTGATATCTCTTACTTCCATTTATGACTTACTGCAGTAATGGGTATTTATTCATCCTCACTGCAATGAAGTCACAGTGGTATGGGAAGTAAAACTTGCATAGATACAGAAGAGGGAGATTACTTCCATTAGTTAAAAAAAAAATAGGYCAGTGTATGACAAAACAAACAAGATAGTACCTGTCTGTCTCCAGAAGTGTATAAAAATTATGGTCAGATTTCATGCAGAAGGGGAGTRGGGTTTGGTTGGTTTGAGGAAGTACATGTGTGTTTGTGTGTGTCTCCATTTAAGTTCATGGTTCAGACACAGGACCTCTTAGCAGAGGAAAGTATCACCAAAGAAAAATTACCATTTGCTATCCAGTTTCTTGTCCTCCTAGCTTTCACACTCCTTATGGAACTGCAGTTTTATGTCTTAATTGACATAATGCACATCATTTCTTCTATCTTGTTTTTACCTGAGTTTAACTGTCCTGAGTAYCAAACTCTAGAATCTGAGGTTGATGGATTTATTTGATTCAAGCAGCTAATCAAGTTGGCCTACACTCGAGGAATTCGCTGGTAAAGAAGATGAGAAAGCATGCACTTAAGAACAAAATAGACATGCAAGAATGGGTAAAATCCTCCTGTTACCTGGAAAGTAATTGGGACAGATAGTCTCTGTCATGACTTCAAGTCATCTTATTAACTAAATTCAGGTCAGAATTACCATGTCTTTTAACAGTTGATGAAAATGAAATTGTTTTCACTTATAAATAGCGAAATGATGGGAGATGTTTGAACCTTAAGCGTGGCCTTGAATCCTGAGGGCTGCTCTGGGTCAAAATCAGTGTGAGCTGTACTGGAGTGAACTGGAATACACTCATGGTAAAGCCAATTAAATTTTGGCTCAGAGAACAGGAGAGGATTGTTATGATTTAGTGATGAGATTTTCAGAGAAGCAAAATCACCATGARCATTAGTCTCTGCTCTCCCATCTATCACAAACATCCTGTTGTGTGCATTAGAAGGCTTTGATGCACTTGCTGCTACTAAAGATTTTTTTTCCCTTCCTCCTTTGGAGCGGGATGCAGCATTTCTGAAAGGAAAAAATGAGTATTTAAGTTTTCCTCTAATTTGCAAGACTTAAAAGCTGATTCTGCAGGACTGAAGTCAAGACAGGTGCTCAGATACTGTGTGGAAAGATGTGTGAGGATTGGAAATGTCAGTGATTATTTGCTATAGCTATACCAAAATAATCTCTGTTGGAAATGAAATATTTTTTGCTTAGAGAGGGTCTAAAGAGATTTGTGGAAAATCTCAAGTCCTCCAAGACAAAACCTTATTGTTTGATTAATGAAATGCAAACCACAAAAGTTTCATTAACTCCGGAACATATTTGTTCAAGTAATGGTATGACTATAGGACACTTAGAGAATCATTAGATAGATAGTAATTTGTTTTAAAGCAAATTGAGTTTGAAAAGGTAAATGCCGTAGTTCAGTCTGTAGAAAGTTGTTCTTGTTTCAGAAGACTCAAATACGTTGCTTGATTTGCTGCAGAGTTTTGAGTGGTGGCTGGGGAAGTCTGAGTAGTGGTTTGTATAATAATAGGGGGGTTTAGCCCATTTCATTTTTGAAAATTTTTGTAGACTACTAAGATATTCTGTATTTTAAGAGATTCCAAACTACAGCGTACCATTTTGTTAGAACGGTGGAAGTGATGGAAAAACAGAATGAATATGGAATTTAAATCCTTGAAGCCAAACACAATAAAATAAAATCTATTTAATAATGGAATTCACCTCTTCAGCATAGGAAAGCAAATCCTAAATGCATAAATATATATTTATCATGACTTATCTATATCTTGGAAATTATTGTCTATTATTTTGTCCATGTTTAGGGTTGGGGTTTTTTCAAATATTTTTTCATAAATCATGGACAAGAGACCCCAAGCACTGCTTTGTAGAAATGACGTGTAAAAACAGTCATGGAAAATATTTTTAAGAAATCTTGTGGTATGGRAATGTGCATTATTTATGTAGTTTCTCTAGAATTCTTTCCACTTTTCATTCACTACTATTTCACTGAGTGTGTTCTCTCATTTTTAAATAATACAGGGAACAAGCACTAACAGGTGCAAGTGTGGTTCAATCCTGGGAGAGCAAAATAAGCAGTAAGATAATTAATGAGTAGGTGATACTTATCTACAACAAAAAATTTAATACCTGGTTTGGCAATTTTCTTTCTTTTGCAGCCACAAGAGATGTTTAAAAGGATGGTGGTTTACAATTCATCATTTAGATCTAACAAAAAACAAGTAAAATAACATTTTCTGTGTTTTGTGTGGTACTCCTTGTTTGACTGATCTTAGATTTAAAACTTCCCTTTCTAATCCTGTTGCTCAGTTTCTAAAACWGGAGATGCAAGACAGCCCTAGTGCATGAGAACTGCTACTCTTTGTAAGCATTGTGTGTGCCTGTGGCTCCCGCTAGTCTAGACAGAAGAAGAATGGGAGGAGAGTAAATTCTTCAGGTTATACCATCTGTAACTACTTACATGATTGAGTGCAACCCTTAAGATAGTTGAACACTGATAACTGATCTGATAATTGATGATGATATTCCTAAAGTTTCATTGTTTCTCTTAGTGTCCAGTTTCAGTAATAAAATACTTTATTAGTTTAACAAAGAGCTATCATCATAACATAGCTACTGGTAGGAAATCAGAGGAACTGGTGGTGGAAAGCACTTCTTCACTCAGCCTTTCTGTACTGTGCAGGATTTTCCCACTGTATTTTTACTTTTGTTGCTTTTCTCTGTCATGGTGATGTTTTCATCACTTTCCCTTTGGTCGGCTGGTGGTTCAGTAGATGGTTCCTTGAAGAAGTGAACTTCATGCTTAACTTGTCTGCTGCTGTAAAATGCGCCAGTTTCTGTGCAAAACCCGTTTGGTTAGTGCAGGCTAAGTTAGATGCATTGACATGTTGTATGAAAAAGTTGGCACACAGTAGCAAGCCCACTCTATGAGCTTTGGAGAGGTAAACCGTTAAATAATGATTTTTTTCTTCTTTGGATCAGTTTCGAGCTAGAAGGAAAAACTGGATTTGGCTGAGAAAAATCCAACTTTGAGATTATTCAGTTGCCATTGCATGCYAGTATGTTCTGAATATATACCAGCTCCGCTCTCAAAAAAGGTGTTTTATGGAAAATTATGTTGTATCTGGTCATGAGTTTCTCTTTCAATTATTATTGTTTGTTTTGGTTTTGTTTGTTTGTTTGTGATTTGTTGTTGTTTATTTCAGTCAGTCTCAATTGCTCTTGACTATTGCTGCTAGAAACCATTGAAGCAGTACCATTGGTATAGGTGCTTGGGTTTTGGAGATTGTTTTTTCTTTAAGTAGTAAATTTACCTTTCATCTGAAAGTTCAAAAAGAGAGTTTTTTCAGTGCAATCAAACATTTTACTGTTCCGTTTTCAACTTATGTTCACTCCTGTAAATGTAAGTCAAGAATGGATTTGAGTGGTCCTAACTCTTTCACCTGGAATGTCCTGAGTGGTGGGAGGGCAGGCCTAGGACTGTGCTTTCCACAGGGTGTTGGTCGGTTCATTAGTCCCTGCTTGGATATGGAGTGCACTATCTGATCTCTGAACTTGTGTTGCCCATTTCAGGTAAGATTTATTACAGTTCAGTGCATGTCTTCATTCTGCTTGGCTATATTTGTACATTGCTGGATCCAGATCATATCTCTGACACACAGTGACGTGAACCCAAGGGGACAACTATTTAGACTGAATATTAGGAAAAGGTTCTTCATTCAGAGGATGGTTGGGCAGTGGAAGAGGCTCCCAGGGAAGTGGTCACAGCACCAGCCTGACAGAGCTCAAGAAGTGTTTGGACAATGCACTCTTGGGGTATCCTGTGTTAGGGCCAGGAGTAGGACTTGATGATCCTTGTGGGTTCCTTCCAACTCAGGATATTCTATAGTTGTATGACTTTTGCTTGCAGGTTGGTTTCTTGGTTGTTGTTTGTTTTTTTTTTTTTAATTGTGAGGGGTTGTGTGTTTGGTTTTTGGGGTTTTTTGGTTTTTTCCTGTTTAAAGATCATTTTCCCAGGAAAACTTCCTTCAAGGGCAACATCTGTTTTTCATGAAGACGACCTGGGACAAAGAGTTCAGTGACTTCCTTTAGATTACATAATGACTTAGTGACTTGGCTGAGATTGCAGTTATTTTCTCTAAATTGCTTGCTCCAAAAGCATAGATATCTACTTCAGCCATGATTCCAAAAGGCAATACTAATTCAGTTATTCAAAGTATTAATTGTTTAGGTAGCTATCACAGTAAAATGTTTCTCTTACGGTTTTAGTTAAATGGTTCATAACATTAATACACTTTGTAAATTAATGAATGATTGACTGATTGAAGCTTTTCCCCCGGGATGAAATTCTACCCTTGCTGATGTCTGTGAGGAAAATCCCATTTATTTAGTTAATAAATGGGATGTGTAACAAATGCAATGTAAGGCATTGCTGTTAAGGATGAGATTAGACCCGAGAGGGTTACTCATATTTGCATTAAAATTAGGCATCTGAGAGAGGTGTAAAGAGTACAGCAGAGGAGGCATTAGTGTTTTCTGCTGCAACTTTGCCATTTAAGAGCCAGCCCTTAAATACACCAGAAGAACATGAAGCCGTGTATTTGGTTTACAAGTGGAAAAAGCCTTAACTAAGTCTGACAGTGGAATAGACTTTGTTGTCAAATGGATCCAGTGGAAAAGAGGGAAATAATGAACAAGCTTGATCATCCACTGAGCCACAAAACTTTTCAGTCCTCCATAGAATCATATGAAAACAAAAATCAGTTGTCCAGCATTTGCTTGTGGTATGAAGCCAACTCCCTGAAACTTCAAAGCAAGAAGGAGAGAAGGGGCTGAAAAAGAATCCTAAAACCCAGCCAGTGTGGAGTAGTGTTGCTGACAGGTGAATTGGAGCCTGTCATTTCTACCTGTTACCATCCAGCATGGTGATAATCCCAAGAAATGTTGCTCCGAAGAGTGTGGCRGAACATACCAGCCTATGATGCTTTCAAGATTTGTTTCTGTCCTGTCAAGTGTAGAGAGGAACTGTGGAGCTGATGGAGTGATAAACTCTTCCTCAGYACTGCTCCATACTATGACCAGCTCAAATTGTTGATCTGTCACAAGGTTTTGCAATGTCTTCTGACTGTCAGGATGGACTCTTTGCTGCCTCTCTGTGCTTTTCTCCATTCACTGTCTTCTTTCATAGCTCACAGAATTACATGTTCTCTCACTAATAAATAAGGTGGAGTTTGTGTGTTAAGTGTGTGCGTGAGTCTGATGTTTTTACAATTAAATGTTGTTTTACTCTCAGGGCTTCCAGAAGTATGTGGAAGATTTTGATCCATATTCAATGGTAAGGAGAGAATTCAAACACGCCTCACTGCTTAATACGAAATACAGTGGGAAAAAAACAAATGCTTGATTTTGAGGGCTGGGAGGAGGTAAGATTCTTGCTTGTTGGTTTGCTGGGCCTTGTGTATTTGTCTTTTCTATTCATGTTGAACAGGAGTGTTCTTGCAGGAAAAGATGATCTGGTGTTCTGATCTTCCTCTAACACTATTTTAGAGCAGGGAAAGGTCCCTTTTCTTCCAGAAACTACATAGATCAGCCTAACTGTTTTGTGTTTCCAAAGTGGAGATGACTAATCATTGTATCTTTTCATAGTTTACCCCAGAACAGATTGTGGGAAAAGATGTACGGCTATTACGAATTAAAAAGGTAAATACCATGTCATTTCATTGATATTTGAAGGGTTCAYGTAAGCATTTGACATACAGCATCATTTACTGGGAAGAAGGAAAGATTTAAGCTCCTGTTAATGGCAAAAGTTAACAGCCTTTTCTGAACTAGAACTGTTTTTTCCTAGGAAGGATCACTGGACCTTGCAGTCGAGGGAGGAATAGATTCTCCAATYGGAAAGATAGTGGTGTCTGCCATCTATGAAGATGGTGCTGCAGACAAACATGGTGAGCAACAAAGGGGAATTTGAATGCTGCTGCAAAGTTGCCCCTTACACTGGCTGAGAGTGGTTGGGTCATTTCATAGCCTAGCACTGAAAGGATAACTTAGATTGTCCAAGGAGCCAAGTTCTGTCTCAACTCTAAGGGCAGCCTCATGGTTTCAGGAGTGCTGCTTAAATTAATAATTATGTAAAGTTTACAAAAACCAACACTTGATTCTGTGGTGTATTCTTTTAATCAAGGGATATATTCTCCATTATTTCACAATTTCCAAGCAATGACATTTGTAGTACTTCCAGGTGCAAAGCAATTACCTGACCATAGCTACACTATGCTGCTTAGTTTTGTTCTTTATGCTACTTTAAATAGAAATTTGTCTTGTTAAACAGCTGGCCTTACTCCCAAAACCCCACTGAAGGCCAGAGCCCTCTGGCTAACAGCTTAGTTCTCTAAAGGCACAAGAACATGCATGCCAACACTTCTAGGCTTTGTACCTGATGGCAAGTATCTGCCATCCTTTCCTTGAGAACTCTTGTGATGACCAGGTCGACAGGCAGGACAATATCCCCTTACAGTGTCTTTGCTGCCCTTGTCCCAGCCTGCACCTAAGTTCAAGTCACTCTTGCCATGAAAACATCTCAGCCACTTGATCTCCTAAGTGCTCTGTTTGACCCTTCACTCTTTTTAGGATCTCTCATAACTAAGGCTGTCCACTTACCATCTGTTTTCTCCTCTTCAAATCCAGTCCCAGTTAGCTGATTGTGCTTCTTTCCAGGTTGGCAAGTCAAAATCAGTTCTAAGGACCAAACATTACACATATGCTTGCAAAGGAATGGCAGTCATGCAAACTCTTGATAAAYGCCCTTTATACCTTGAGGAATTTAATTAATTGTGCCATTTTTATAGAACCATAGAATTATAGAATGGCCTGGGTTGGGAGGGACCTTACAGATCATCTAATTCCAACCCCCCTGMCATGGGCCAGGACACCTTTCACTAGATTAGGTTGCTCAAAACTGCCCCATCCAACCAGGCCTTGAACACCTGGAGGGATGGGGCATAATAGTAACAGCCTACAGTCAGTCACAGTTTGTAAGCTGTACAGCTGGATTACCCAAACAGGCAAGCTGCCACTGTGGAAAATCTTATTGGACTAGTTTCTTACTTGTCAGGATCAATAAGAGATTAGTTTGGCTTTGTCATGCCTGAAAATTCCTTTTGTGTTTGCCTGTAGCAAACCTTCTTCAATTTTTCATATAGATCTTCACATCTAGTGAAAACACTTTTCATTATAGTCAGTACTGCACAAATATGGCACAGAAAAGACTCACAGAATTATTTTTCTTTGCTTATGTGTATGTGTATCATATCGGTCTTTTCCCCAGGAGGCATAGTGAAAGGGGATGAAATACTGGCTGTAAATGGCAAGATATTAATTGACAGCAAGCTGGCAGAAGCACAGGCAACTCTAGCAAAAGCTTGGAACATGGGTGGGGTGAGTAACCTGGAATACTACTTCGTTTTACCCATGACACTCATAGGAGAGATACTTTTCTACCATGACATTGTCACAAATAAGGTTTCAAACATCAAATGSAGCAGCTATGTCATGTGCTACCAAAGTGAGCTAAAATCTGCAGAAGATGTTGGTACGTAGCATCTCTGAAAACCATGCATGTATTTACTGGGAAATTTCATGGYATTYAGCCACATGTCGAGWTTGRTATTTAAACACATTGCATTCTGAGTGTTTMTAGTACATTTATCTGTAGAATCACTCTTTGATATTGAAAATGACTTGCAAACTSCTTGGAATTTTCTGATAATAGCTTAGCTTATCTTTGATTTCTCGATGTACGAGTGACACTGCTCTTCAGCTACAGTGAGTGTTTTCTCAGCAAGAACTGTATTCATTGCTCAGATGACCAATACTGGATGATTCTTAGAATAATTTTTTAAAAAATCTTGTTGCAACAGTAGATTTTTCTTTAATTTCAAGATGCGAATCAAACAGGTCAATCTTTAAACGGTCTTCCTATGAAAGTTTTTGATAGAAACCTTGCTGCTGCTCCCTATTTTTCCAGGAATAGATTACTTCCCTGATTCTCTATCYGACATTTCATAGTGGTTCTATGGTCCACTAGCCACCACTAAAAGCAGTATTTAACAGCACACGTTTTCCTGTGCTTTTCTTTTCAGGACTGGATTGACTTAGTCATTGCAGCATCGCCTCCAAAAGAATATGATGATGAAATGTAAGTGCATAAACTCTGTTCTCTGGGGATTAAAAGCTGAGTAACAATAGCCAGACTGCTTTTTTTATCGGACATTTTTCAAGTATCTACTTCTTGTGGACTATATAACCTTCTGCTTTACATGGTTGCTAATTTGATAGTTCTAAGTAGCTGTCATGCATTACAGCAGTGGTTCCCAGACTGCAAAATTGTGATTCTCAGAATTGGTTGTACGTGACTACACACTCATACTTTGAAGTTTGAGGATTTGGGTTTTTTGTTTTGTTTTTTTTAGAAATTACACTTCAGTCTGGATCATTTACTGTGTTCCCATAGATCATAATTTAGAGGAACAAATCYCCCTAAGCATCTTCATCACAACAAGACATTTAATTCTGTTGTTTGGTTTTGGGATTTTTTATTAGATTGCAGTTACTGTCCTTGTCTAAGCAAACTTACGTGTAAAATTTTCAAGAGAGATGAAGTGGTTTGGGTGTCTTGGCAGTTTGTGATGTCTACAGAATCCTTGTTTTAAAGATAATCAGCATAGGTGTGAAACAGAAGAATCCATAGCTACAAGTGTTTTAGGGGTATCAAGTCAATACAACTTGCTTTACTTTGGACAAACAGTTTCAAAAGCAAGACCCATGTTTTGTAGTTTGACTGAGAGAAAAGATTTGAAGATATCCTTACCACCAAGTAAACTGGCAGAGTAAGGTTTYGTAGTCACTGTTGACTTGGGCTCTTGTTCTGTGTAGAATACCAGGAGTATTAATTGCTGTAAATCAGTTTTACTGGCTAACACCAACTCTAGATTAACATGAAATTTTGTTTAATAGCTGTGCATAAACTAACAAGCAAGGCAATAACTGTCACTGTTATTTTTTTTTTCATATCCTGTATATTTAGCCCTACCATTCCCTCATCAGCAGTCAGTCCCAACACACACAGAAAGGTTTTTGAAGGCAGTGCACCTGTGTACAGACAAGGGTATCTCCTGCAGCTGTAGCCACTGCAGTGTCCCTCATGGTGAATAGCACACCTGGCTTAACATGACTGGCCATTGTGAGGCTGCATTATCTTTTCAGCATGCGCCTGCCTGTGCATTGCTTGCCATGCTTGCTTTTGTTCCTGGCATGCTGGAATGTTCTTTGGGCTTTTGCCATGCCTGTGCTATTAAAATATAAGTTTTTAGTTTCCACTTCATAAAGTCCCTTAGAGATCCTCTGCAGAATTGGTTTATCACCTGCTAGACTATTATATAAATAGGCCCTGTCTAAACAAGTAGGAATATCCTAAGGTTTTTTCCTCATCTGTGGACCACTGCTGTGGCTTTGTGAGTTCATAAGTATATAAGCAACTGCAAATTATTTCCTTGTGAAGGCTTGTCCAAAGAACARGTTTCCATTTGTATTATTCCCAGTGTGCCTGTAAACAAGTATTCACGAGTGTTTGGTTTTCACTGATGTTTGTTAATTTGTTACTATACAATGGGTTTGTTCTGACATTATCCTTGTCTCAGAAATTCAGTTTACTCTGTATGGTTTCTCTGTGCTGTAATCACTGTAAGTACAGTCACAGATCTCTAGAACCACCAAGGTAAGATTTCTTGTTGCATGTGGGTCTTCTCAATTATTACTTATGACAGAAATCAAAATTACTTGAGATCCAGTTACRAAACTGTGCTCACTAGAAAGACTAAAAGTTGCACGACAGCTAACAGMATGTTTTTCACTTTTTTTTTCTTTTTTTCCATAGGACATTTTTTTAAACAAGACTACAACGGTTGAAATGGAGTCTTTACTCTGCAGAAACCTGCTGCTCTGTAAATTAATAGGAAATCAATAACCACAYGAAATGCATCTTTATTGATCGACCTGTAAATTGAACTAGAGACTTCAGAGTCTTCAGATAATTTGAGTAATTTATTATCATTCTGTGGACACACAGCAAAAAATTTTTTGCAAGAAGATTGAAAAGAACTGCCGATGAGCATAGTTCTGTYTGTGAGAATTCAATCTATTTTTGCTATTTTGTGGGGCCAAATTTTGAAAATTGTCTTTCAGTTTTCCTGGAAATAGACTCCAAAATGACAAATGAAGATAGAACACAGATGTCTGTTCCCACATGCAACACTTGTGAATACACATTCATAGGCCAGTTTGGGTGTGAAAAGGATTATATTTTTACTTCCTAGATAGTAATTTTCCTGGGAAAATGGGAAAGTATACAAGTAACTTCTGTTCTCACTCATATTCTTGTAGCTCTCTTAATGTCCATTTTTGTGTCTCAGTTGTGAGGTTTTTTTGAATCTAAAACTCTGCTGGTGGAAGAACTGGGAATACCAGGAATGCTAGCATTATAAGGAATAATTTTGATTGTGATGCTTACACAGTATAAAGAATCTTCTGTACCAGCAAAGTAAATAAGCAGCAAGTAGTCCAGATAAAATCATTATGTGTAGTCACATTTATACTACTGAGTACTTGTATTGGTGGCAAAAATTCCTCCCTCATATAGTCATGGGAGGAAAATTTGGATGTGATTCACAGTCTGCAGTTATGTACTTTGTTCTCAGTGAGGCTCTATGTGTGACTAAACTGTGCAGGAAGTCACCAAGTGTAACATTCTGCTCTTGCTGCCTGTGTGTCTTAGGTTTGAGTAAATTCCTCAAGACTGTAAAATTGTTACCAACTTGGCCTTAGGTATTATCGCAGTTKTAGACTTAGTAATAATATCGTCAAGATACCTCCTTAGAAATGTCTTCTTCCTTCCTTGTACCTGCCAGTTTGTATTCTGTTTTCCATGTTGTGTTTAGATTTTTCTCACCCATACTATTGAGAGATAGTTTATAGTTCATTGGCATTTCAAATTCCCACTGAAGCCTTGCCTTTCCAAGGTTTGGAAGTCCTCCTCTTCTCCAGCACATAAAAATAACAATTACATTCCTGAGAACTCTGTATGTATATGCAGATGCTTACTTATGTTGACTTTCTTTATTTGCGGTATTCTTCCAGTAAGACAATTAGTGTGTGTGGGAGGGTATCTACGTTAGAATGTTTAAAATTTTTAACTCTTACAACTAATCCAGAAATAAAATTGCATTTGCCAAATGGAAGAGTCTAGTTTCCTATTTGTGTCTGGGTTTGTACATCACAGTAATAGTTAATCTGCTAAAGTATACAGATTTCTAAGTTTTTCTTTAATAACAGACCCATTTGCAAGAGATTGCCACCCTTGTGGAACTTGAAATCGACTCTGCACAGAAGGGAATTGTCACTTTGCTGAGCTTCAGTAATCTTTTATAGAGTCTTTGGGGCAAATCTGGTTGGTTGATTGTTGGCAAGCCACTGAATGCAGTTGCTACRGTGTATTTTTTTGCTAGGTCTTAGGGTGCATGTACCCAGGGCTGTAGACTTCCTAACCAGCAAAACTAATCTAAATGCTGAATGCATCAAGATTAGCACCAGAAGGAAATTGCAGCAGGATGTACTTCTCCTGCTGCTTTGGTTCCCAGTTGCCTACATACTGCAGCCATCTGGACCGTATGACAATGCATCAGAGAGATGAGTGGTGCTATCAAATGTTCTCTTGAGGGCTGCTCTGATGTTTTGTACCAGCAAACAGAGAGCACAGTAATGCACCAGTAAAGAATTTCAGCCTGCAGCCAGTGCTTGATTGTGCTAAACACTGTCTCAGCACACTAAGAAACATAACACAAAAAGACTTAGAGGTTAGATATTAGAACTATTTCTATGGGTGTTATTTTTTTTCAGAGACAGAAGGAGCATAGAAGACTGAGCTGGGAAATCTGTGGGAGTACCAGCAGTTGAGTTGTAGCCTTGCTTCTTAGTCACAGAACTATGTTTCTTCTCCCCATCTACCCTGTTAACTTGATTTGCTTGGATACAGCTTAAAATGCATGAGAGGCAGTTGAGGAAATGGTTCCTGCTCAGTCCTTCAGGTACATTGAGAAAAGTGTTGCTTTGAGAGTTTAACCTGTGTTAGGGCAGCAGAGTTGCTTTAGGCAATGTAAGGAGGTGGTGTTAGGAGAAAGAAGCCTGACACTTCTGAAATCTTAAAATGATCTTAAGCYRTTAGCCAGGTAGTTTTTTACTGTATTTCTGACTTCCAGTGCTCTGGTTCTGGATCCCATCTTTCATTTGCCAGCTAGCTCAAGGGGTTGGAAAATGCTGCAAGAAAATACATTTTTCAAGCAACTTTGCTGTCAGTTACTTTGATGTGTGTGAGCAGAGTGTCCCAGATGTAAATAATTTAAACAGGGGTGCCCATTTGAGTTACTGCTGTGTTTTTTTCTGGTGTCTGTAATAGTCACTCCATCTGCCTGTCCCTCACCCCTGTTCCATGGGGCCAGCTTTGAAAAGATAACAGTAAGACTAAATGGGACTTTCTCCTTTTCAGCCAATGCTTAGTTTCCTTTGGGAGTATGGAAACTCTGACCTGATGCACGAAGCAGGAAGAAGTCCAAGTACTTCACTGACGGTATCATGAACGCTTCAAACCACTTTTAACAGAAGACGGTTTTTTGTTTTTCATTTTGTATAATCTCAGAGGGAATATGTCCGTTTTCTCAGAGCTGTTTGTTTGGTTAAGACTGCTAAACCCCACTCTCTCTCTCTATGGGATAATAGCCCAGAGGAAGACTTTCTCAGAACTGTTAACAACCATTCTTATTCTCTCAGGAATTTCTTGGACACGTTGTCTTTAGCATACCCCTCTCAGTTGCTGAACTGGAGCATGAATTACATTAGAGACCTGTGACTTTCACATCTGCTCTGTGAGCCTGTGCGTGCCTGCGTGCAGGCAAAAAATGTGAGACCCTATGGATCAGAACCACGGCACGTTTACAGTGTAGGAAATGCCATGGTTTATTAGTCATATGGATATTAGCATAGGGGAGTCTTTGATCTATTTATTACTGCCATTCTGCTATTTTAAGAGCTCATAATTTAGCCACTATTCAGCAGATGGCCATGGCATCTTTTAAAACTTGTACATACACTTCTGAGAAGTTATGATTTTTTAAAAATGCTCTATTCATAAACAAATGCACAACATAGAGGGRCATGTATTTGTACACACATCAGTAAGGTTTTTAAAATCAACTTAATTTGAGGAGCACATGTACAAATAATCTCAGCACTTCACAAATATGAGATATAATCTCTGAATATAAGTAAGTTATTGTAAATCTTCTCACCATAAAAACAAGACTGAAAAATCCCGGCTTTGTGTCAGAGGATGTCTATCTGTTTGCAAAGAGCTTGATATGCAAGAGCTGATAGAGGTTTTCCTGTTTGTTTTAGCTGTGTGGTGACCTTGATGAAGTGTGGTCAGACTTGGGGGAGCTACTGTGGAATTCTTAGCCATCTTTCACCGCAGAAATAACTCCCTGGGGTCTGTGTTGATGCAAACAGTCATCCTTACACCATCTAGGGACCAGGTCTAGTGTAGAAAAGCCAGTGTCTTACCTGTAGGGAACTGACCTTTAGGGTTATAAATCAGATGATTGTAGAATCCCCTGTAACCAACTTGTAGTAAGCTAATAAGTGTTTGGTCCTCATACTGAGTTTGACCTTCAGTGTTTTTCTGCCCATCTGCCAATTTTATCTTTTGCCATCCTCCTTGTTCTCAGGAGGTTTCTGGGTTTTTTCTGTCAGAAATTTCTGGAAGAGATTTCAAAATTGCTTTCCTGCAGACTTGAAATCTGAGGCAGCTCCAGGTGGGCTGTTCACAAGTTATGCAAACTTCAAGGAGACTGACTAGGATGTTTTCTTTCCTTCTTCCTAGGAAAGGCAGCAAAAGGTTTGCCTCTGCTGGAATACTGGGGGCCTCTGCTGGAATACTGGGGGCCTCTGCTGGAATACTTCTTCCTCTATTACTACATCTGCCTTTGCTGTGTTAGGGGAGAACACAGATAATGGTACAATACTTTGGTGAGGCTCAGATTTCTATCTGTATTTACAGCAAGGTAACTTGGGCTGGTTTTGGTCTTTACTGAAAGCATCTGTGGTGAAAGAGGAAGTGGGGACAGACATAGGAAARGAAATCAATAAAATTTCTGTTCTCTAGAAAGGAAATTTTTGAAATGTGAAGCTTCAGAGGATCATGACTTACAGTTAAGGAAAAAGTGTTCTCTGATCTGTGATGCTGGATGCATATCATAATATCAATGATTAGTGTAAAAGCCACTGGAAGGAAGTTTTAAAGAATTAATTTCAAAAACCTACGTTGCAGACTGGAAGCTCTTGGATATGTAAGTCTGAATGGCTGTTGTTCGTCCGCATGGAAGAAAAGTGGAGTCTGATGTCCTGCAGAGAGCTGCTTCATCCAGTATTGCAAGACCTGGTGCATGATTAGCGATGGGTATCCCTTGCACATGTGAATTGTGCTTGATAGATATTTCCCACTTAGAAGGTAACCACAGAATCGAACAAGCAAGGCTCTGATCCAGCAAAGCACTTAAGCACATGCTTAAATTTAAGCATATGAGCCAATCCCATTGACATAGGTTGAGTTCAATAATCCTACTCAGGCTTAAGTATTTTGCTGGATTGGGGCCTGAAGTCAAAATCTGAAGGCAAAAGATGCCTTAGTCCTGAAGATGCTTAGTATGGAAAGCTGTTAATGCCGAAGTTCTAATATTCATACTAAATTTTAGTTCCTCTTCATTTCCTCAAATAATCTTTAAAGGTTATTCCTCCCACCAGCTCCCACTGCCCATTTTTTTGGCTTGTCCTCGTCTTATCTTTTCTCACCATTTCTCTTCCAAACATCAGTAAAACTCATTAGTCTTCAATAGCTATAACAGAATTTGTTTATATGGTGTTTAGAGGAAAGCTTGGGAGAAAGACACTGGGATCCTCCCAACATAAACTGAGTAAGATAGAAATCGGACAGCTTTTTTGAGGACAAGGACTTTTCTAAACAGTAAGGGAGAGGGAAAGTTGCTAATGGTTATTCTTTCTGCGAAGCTACACACACACAAAATCAAGAGAATTTTAAATTACTTTTTCTGAGGTTTTATTCTTTTCCCTCTGCCTTTCCCCTAAGAGGTTTTGGATGCTTTAGCCAGAGGGGGACTGAGACCCCACGATCATGCTGGCAGCAGATTGAGGCTCTTGAGCATTTATGCCACTTAACAGAGTGCAAAGATATAAAACATTCAGTTAGAAACTGTGGGCAGAAAATTAAGCTTTGACTAAAATCTTGTGATAAGTATTCCCCTGACAGGGTGGAATAATTTTCAGGGTTATCCTTTGAAACTAAGTAGATTATAATTTTTCAAATATCAGTATTTTTGTTATCCTTTCTCACCCTCCCAGTAAAAAATGTGGAATTTTCAGAGGAGAGACACCCAGGAGCGGATTTTGATTAGCAGCAATTCCAACTACAAGGAAGGACAGAGGGAAAGAAAGAGGAGAAATGCATGTTCCCTTTTTGATTATTCACAAAGAATTGTGCTGAAGCAAATCTCTGAATGTTATTAACCTGGTAGGACAGAAGAAATTGCATACTGTTCCTCAGTGGAAATCAGGCAGCTCCATCTTAGTGCGAAGGAGTGATGTGCATAGCAGGAATCCAGATTGAAAGACACACAAACAAATCTTTTCTCCAACTAACATATAAATTTCTCAGCAGAGAAATTTCAGAATTTACAGGTGTGTACAACATAATTTATAATGTTGCTTTTCTTCTTGGGGAATTTGATTGCAACAAATTTCTGTTAACGCTCATGGGACTGATTGAAACAGAGGTGGCGAGCATATTTTGTGGTTGGATAGTTCACAGGGAAAAGTTAATTGAGTGTATTAAGTTGCCATTAAGTTGTAATGATTTGTCCCAGATTGTACTGCTGCAGGAAAGCTGCGTGTGTTTGTTGTTAACTGTGACAATATTCACATTTCTTTGCCTCTAGCCAGACAAACAGATGCAGAGATGTTTTTTTCTGTTATGCTATTGAAGTACTTCAGGAATAGCATAACTTCTCAATGATAAAATTACCTGGAATTGCCTTTTCTAATGGTGTCTTTAAACCCCTGTGTACATGAACAGATGTTTAAAATACCATAGTAAATAGATGGAGAAAAGTGGCTAGATTTATAAATGGCACAAAAGGACAAAATGCTTACCCTTCTTTACACCAGCACAATGCAAGTGACACAAGGCAGGTCACCATTTTCCTATAAAGTAGGTAACACCTGAGGATTAAATCTCAACTCTTCTTCTTTTAATATTGATGTGGTCTCTTAATCATGGGGCAATGATCACTATAGTCAGCTGTGTTCCCAAGAGTGGAAGAGAGGGGAGTTTTTATCTAGTTGTAGAATGATCCATTCCTTATCTTATGATATTATGAGCCTTCATGGCCCAGACTACAAGCAAATGGGAAAATGGCAACTGCTTTTTTATGATGTGGTGAAAAGAACAGTCAGTTAAAGAAGCCATGGACTGGGAATATGTAGCAAGTAATCTTACTTTTTCTGCCTGGTTGCTTTGAGCATGTCCTGAGGACGTATCCCTGGCACACATGAGAAAATCATCCCTGGTCTGCGCTCTCCAGCTGGATGCGGTTGTTCTTGTTGTCTCCACTGTGTTACTGTTACACTGCAGATGAAAAACAGACAGCAGAGGATTGCACGTGAAAAACTTCCATGGCTGAGCCTCAGCACTTGACATCCCCCCTTCGCRTTGGGGCTGCCAAAATGTAGACGTGCAGAACGTTTCCACTGGCTCGTATTGCTGCCTTATCACAGAAGACAAATATAGCCTGGGGAAAGCGTGCTGGGACAGGCTACCTACAGCCATGAGAGAAAGAGAGGGTTGGGAACAATTCCATGTGGGAGGGAAGATCAGGGCCTGGGAATTGCGCCCTAGGTGGTTCTGACACATCTGGTTGTAGTGTCAGGTGGGCAGACAAGGGTGTTTGTGCCCGCGCAGGGCTGCCCAGGCCCCTACTGGGAGCATGGACTGAGGCTGAGAAATACCTAGGACTCTTTTAGGATGTGAATCTTCAGCCAAAGAGTCTCTGCAAACTAATTCCTGTAAAGAAAGGTATTTCTATGTTTTACAAACTGGTCTCATAGGCTCTTTATTCTAAAAACTATAGAAGCCAATACAATGTTCATCCATACTGGCCGATTCTCATTATAAGCTCAGGAGGATTCTAGCTTTATCAATCACAGTTGTGTTTACAGTTTTACCGAACTACAAATTGACTGCTGTGCTTACCAGTCAGCATTGTTTTCATACCTAATGCTACCGATTCAGACAGTTCAACACATGCTGTTATAAAAAGAAAACATTCAACTTTGAGAAAACTTTTTTTTTTCCAGAAAATCTTCTACAACAAAAGAATATGGCTTCTCTTTTAAGAAGAGGTATACAATATGGAACACTATCTTCAACCTTGTGGTATCGTCAATCAGGAAAAAAAACATGCTGAGAGGAGAACTACTTCTGAGGGAAAAAGGGATTATTCTCTTTATAACCCTTGTCAGAAACAAAAGGAACTTTTCCAACTTTTTTTTCTTTGCCACAACAGTGTACCTTTATTTTTTTTTAAATTATAATGTGAGTTTTCATATTAGGCACGTCATATTCCTTCCAACAGCTCATACTTTCCTCAGAGCAGTTCTTATAGAGAGATCTACAGCTTCTTTACATCCTATAGTGGTGTGGGTACCTAGAACTGTTTGCTGCCCCTTGTATCATAATAGTGCACCTCAGTGCCATTCAGCATCAGACTCCTGATATGTCCTAAACATTGCCCCCCCTCTAAATATTCTTGTTTTCAGAGAGAGAGCAATCCTACATAGGAATAAAATCAGAATCATAGAATCATTTCGTTTGGAAAAGACCTCTCAGATCATCAAGTCCAACCATTAATCCAGCACRGGCAAATCCACCACTAAACTATATCTCRAAGTGCCACATCCACRCAGCTTTAAATAACCCCAAGGATGGTGACTCAACTTSTCTGGACAGCCTGTTCCAGTGCTGAAGACTCTTTTGGTGAAGAAATGTTTCCTAATATCCAATCTAAACCTCCCCTGGCACAAGTTGTGGCCACTTTCTCTCATCCTATCACTTTTTACTTGGGAGARGAGACCAACCACCACCCAGCTACAGCCTCCTTTCAGGCAGTTGTAGAGAGTGATAAGGTCCCCCCTCAGCCTCCTTTTCTCCAGGCTAAGCATCTCCCTCTCCCTCAGCTGCTCCTCACAGGACTTTGCTCCAAACTCTTCCCCAGCTACTTTGCTTTTCTCTGGACTTGCTCCAGCCCCTCAATATCTTTCTTGCAGTGAGGGGCCCAGAACTGGACACAGCACTTGAGGTGTGGCCTCAGCAGTGCCCAGTACAGGGGGACAATCACTGCCCTGGTCCTGCTGGCCACAATATTGCTGATCCAGGCCAGGATGCCATTGGCCTTCTTGGCCACCTGGGCACAGCTGGCTCATGCTCAGCTGCTGTTGACCAGCTCCCTCAAGTCCTTTTCCACTGGGCATCTTTCCAGCCACTGCCCCCAGCCTGTAGCACTGCCTGGGGTTGTTAGGACCCAGGGTCAGGACCCAGCACTTCCCCTTGTTTAAACTTACACAGCTGTTCTCAGCCATTGGTCCAGCCTGTCCAGGTCCCTCTGCAGAATATTCCTGCCTTCCAGCAGAACAGCATTCCCACCCAACTTCGTGTCACCTGCAAACTGACTGAGAGTGCCCCTGACTCCCTTGTCCAGACCATTGATAAAGATTTTAAACAGGSCTGGCCCCAGCACWGAGTTGTGGGGGACACCACTGTTGCTATCTGCCAGCTGAATGGAATCCACTCACCACCAGTCTCTGGGCTCAGCCATCCAGCCAGTTTTTTACCYAGTGAACAGTGCRCCTGTCCAAGCCATGGGAAGCCAGTTTCTCCAGGAAAATGCTGTAGGAAATGGTGTCAAAGGCTTTYCTAAAGTCCAGGTAAACAACATCTACAGCCTTTCCCTCATCCACWAACAGGTCACCTTGCTTTAGGAGAACAGGCTGGCTAAGCAGGATTTGTCTTTCCTAAACCCATGCTGGGTGGGCCTCATCCCCTGAYTGTCCCTTATGTGCCACATGATGGCACTCAGGATGATCAGCTCTATCACCTCCCCGGGCACTGACATCAGGCTGACAGGCCTGTAGTTCCCTGGATCCTCTTTCCCGACCTTCTTGTAAGATGGGTGCCACATTTGCCAACCTCCAGTCAACTGGGACCTCCCTGGTGAGCCAGGACTGCTAATAGCTGTAGTATTTTATTTTAAATGCTGCTTGAGAGTAATCTCGCTCAATTATTTTCAACCAGTTCTCTTCTACACTAAGTTTAGAGGGATGCTGTGGCTGTACAAAGCCCTTTTTTCTATTATTTGCTCTTAAAAAAGGCAACTTGTAAATGCACTGAGTAACACGTTAAAACKAACCTGAATATTCACTATGCCCGCTCACCCATTATTTCAGCCCCTTAAGGAATTCCTAGTAGTAAGAGTGGAGCATGTTCAAAATATCAGGGCACGATCAGCGCATGAGGTGACGACTCTGGGCTATTCACAGTGTGAAGGACCTGTGGCATTTGCACGAACAGCTGAGAGACTCCATGACCCTGAATCCTAAGGACAAACTGTTGTCCAGAGACTGGAAGCCTGGCCTGTCCCAGCAAAGCCTGTTTTCTGTGTGCTAACATGACTGCCATGATGTTATTTTCTCTTATTTGCTTTTTCTGCTTTTTAGAATTTTCCTCTTTTCTTTGGCTAAAAACACCAATTAAATGTGACCCAAACTTGCAAATAGTCTTAGCCCCCTTGGCGCTGCGTTATTTTGCCCAGCTTAAGGGGTTTCGTAGCGCACACTGATTTGAAGGTTTGGTACTCAGTTTGTCTTATTTATTCCTGTTACAAATTTGTAACTTTCCTATACAAATCTATAGACAATGTTAAAAAACTATTTTTCTCTTGCTATAGAGAATGAAGAGCAGTGACAAATTTCAGTACTGGAGATGGTTGTACAGCTATCTCTTCTTTTTTGCCCTTTTGCAAAAGCTACTTGTTCCTCCTAAATACTGACAGTATGAAGAATACTTACCCAGACCAGAGGATTGAGGGCTGAGGCTGTGGACGTCTGCCTTAAGTGAGGAAATTCAGGAATTACTGATGCCAGGTAACAGTGTCACAGACAACTTAATTTCCTGCAGAGCTTCCACACCTACAAATCCAGGTACAGGACTTTGCTGTACAAAAACCAACACTCTACTACTCCAAGAGACAATGGGCTTCAGGTTAAAATCATCATGAAAACARGAAAAAAATGAAAAAATACTACTGGCTAGAAGTTAAATTACTAAGCTATTAAATTAATTTTCTTTTTTTTTTTTAGGGTATTGATTATTTTAACTTCCTTGAGCCTCTGAAAATCCCAAATGTAGTCAGCATGTGGGCTGAACTCAAGAGGAAAGCCTCCTGAGACAGGCCTTTTAAAATTAATTAGCTGTATGATGAATCACAACAGGGAATAAATGGTATCGGCTATAAAGGAACATATTTTTTGTGCATACTCATGATTTTTTTTTTGTATGAATCCACAATATGATTTTTTGACATTATTTTAAGAGTTAGAATAAATGCCACATTGCAACCTATTAAAAATAAATAGAAGAAAAATATGTAGTGAAAAACTTCAGTAAACAGCAACACCCTTTTTGTTAAATTTCTGTATAATTTCGTCAAATAGTGGCACAAGATAAACACATTCCAAACCCAAGTGTGAATCGATAGCTTTGTTTCTGTCTAATTGTTGTGTCAATTTTACCCACTGGATAAACCGAGSGTAGCTTGGAACAATTCCCTGGTCAATAAGCAAATCATCTGGCTAAAATTCTCTGTGTGCCTGAGCAGAAAACCATTTCCTATTCTGAAAAGGAAAGATGATATCTTTGGTTTGTGCCTACTAATCTTCAACAAATAATTCAAAACTTAGTCTTCAGTCTAATTTCTGTTTCTTGAAAGGGTTCCTAGAAAGGCCAGTGGCTTTTAGCCCTGTTATCATTTGGGAATTAATGCTGGTTATTTGTTATGGTTATCTGTTAGTGCGTGTAATTCTTTTAGTATAAACAGGCAAAATAAACTTTTATATACACGGCAAGCATCATAACAGCACTGAACTGAATCAGTAACTAAAATAATGTTTGCTGAAGAATACCACACTGGAGCCAGCACGTGAGTTGTTTATTGGCACGGCTTAGTTCACAGCACTCAACTTATTCCCCTGAGGAAAACACAACACTTGTACTACACAGGGAGTACTCCAAACATTAACCATTGAGATACTGGAGAATAAACTGAGGTATGATGTGATCAGTGAGATCATGCAGAGCTTGTAAAAGTTCATCTGTGCACAAGGATAGTCAGGAGTGAATAGAAAGTTGGTTTGGCATTGTCCTCATTGTGAAGAATCCTGGTGATGCAGGAAGGCACGGGAGCATCAGGGGTATCCTTAGGTCAGGCTGGTAAGGGAAATAGCCTGCAGCGCTTCAGGTGATTCACCATGAGTTTTCCCAGGTAGCCCCAAATGCGTGAGGGTTTGTTTAACACTGCAGAGGAGGGTGAACGAAGAGAAAAGCGAGACTTTTCACCAGGTTTCAGGTGCCAAGTCAGCAAAGCTCTGGCTCTATTGAACCAGGAAGCTTGTGTTAAACTGAGGAGCTAGTTCAAAGCGAGATTAATTGCCTGAATGTTCTATTGGATGTTGGAGAATGTGCTTCATAAAATGACTTAATGAGAGAGGTCGCGTATGTGGCTGAAGCCGCAAGATGCCTGAACTCTGCGGCACACACTTAAAGATAAGATGTTCCAATCTGAAACACTTATCTGAGTGTTTGCCTGAAGATGATTCTCCAACAAAGTGTTTGTGTTTTGTTTCCACTCAAAGACAGATCTGCTTACTCATAAGTTCTTCCTACATTTTTAATGAGGGACAGTAATTAAACATTAATAAGATTTATTTAGAGAAAACCAGCTATTCCTGTGAATCTCTGCACTATTATTAAACTGAAAGAGGGCAGGTTTAGTTTAGATTGTAGGAAGAAGTTCTTCACTGTGAGGGTGTGAGGCCCTGGAAGAGGCTGCCCAGAGTAGTTGTGGATGCCACATCCCTGGAAGTGTTCAAGGCCAGGCTGGATGGACCTCTGAGCAACCTGGTCTAGTGGGMGGTGTCCCTCCCTGCCCACGGCAAGGGAGTTGAAACAAGATGATCTTTAAGGTCCCTTCCAACCCCAACCATTCTAGGATTCTATGACTATGCTAATTGCACAAATTTTAATAGCAGAACTTACATTATTTTTACAAAGAAATTTCATGTTTTTTGTTAAATGATGTCTTCTATTAAATGATAGAATGGAGTTCTTTGTTCCACAAGAACAAAATAACAGTTTTCTCTGGAGATGATTTTCTCCAATTTTTTCCTCTCAACCTTTCCCAATATGCTTTAGAAAGGGATAAAGGGATTGGTGGCTTCCTCCCACACATGTATGTTGCTTTTCCTCCCTTCTTCCAAGAGCAGAATTTAATGAGAACCAAAAGTCATAGCTCAGTGCATCTTGTTTAGCTAATTCTAAATCACAATGAGAATTTGCTTTATTACCATTTTCCCCCTAAGATTTCCTCTTTATGATTGGTCTCATTAATGACTTCAAAATACACAGGAAAGTGAAGTTTTCCTGCTTGATGCCTAAATTTATATGCCTAACTATCTAACTTTGAACATGGGCTGTGGCTGTTCAGAACTTTCAGAAGTTTGGGGTTTTTTACATCTGTGTTTCTAGATGCAAACACAAGCACAAAGCTGCAGAGTGATCTGCAGTAGCAAACCATGGTTTTTAGGAAGAGACCACTTTCCCTACATAGCACGGATGAGAAAGAGAGATCAGCGCAAAGCAGCTGAGAGGAGCAAGAAACAAATGACAAAGGTAGAAAAGAAAAATGAAAGCTTCCACAGAAATTAATATCTGTTAGAAACAAATAAATTCTGAAGTGTCAGTGCTTTACTACAAAACCAAAACCTGTCTGCATCCTGTAGACAAAGTCAGATTCTAAAGCAAGCATAAAAAGTGATTTTTCCTTGAATTAAAAATATTGCCCTATCAATTTTAAATACTCAAAATTCTTCAAAAATATTTCCAGTCACCTACTGAATGTGCCAGTGACTGCCAACATCTAACTTGATGTCTCATTTCTAGTAGATATGCTGAAATAATGAAGTAGGAAACTGACTTCTTGCGATATGGAAATAGTCAGAAAAGGGTGAGGGAAACAAGATCTAAAGGGTGGAAAACTAGGTTGCATTTGCCACATGCAGATAAACATGGCAGTTTACCTGTTGGTTTCATATTTTCTTTGCCTTTCCTGTACTTTGAGAAGTAATTCTGCTCTCAGAAAGCTTCATGAAATTACAATTTTGAGAAAGAAACTATTCCTCTGTGACTTGCTCCAAAGCCCACAGGACCAGCAGAGACAGTCTGGGTAAGGAGGATCAGTCCTTTGACACCACAATCGTGCCTAAGCCTTCCAGAAAGGGGTCAAACTATGCCTTAGCATCATATTGTGAAGTCACAAAATAGCTGTTTCACCATTTGTGAGTGAAAAAGAAATTGTCATTTGATGCTTTGGTGAGGAAAGCCAGCATTTGCCCAAATTCTTCACTCAATGTCATTGTTACAGTATGGACAAAATTGGAACATTGTTATTGGAAGYGTGAGTTATTTAAAGAGTTTGTGTGTGTGTCTACTTACTGCTGTGAATCATCAGTTTACCAATTCCAGTTTAAAAACTGTTTTGCTTTCTGTCAGTCTGGGTTTTTTCTGTATTTCATTAAGTCATTAGTTGTAATCCAAGATTCTTCCCTACTTAATCCATCACCTTTCTGTTCAGGATGCTAACATATTTCTGACTCAACTTCAGCTCTGCAATGGATGCAGATCTGTCATAGCATCTGAACTGAGGCCTTTAATTTTAAGCCACCGTGTTAACTGTGTAATCCAGGCTGTGYCTGAAAATCATTGAAAAGACACATTTCAGATTCAAACCCGTGGAGTTTCCTGATGTTTTCTTGTTTGAGATACATGGTTTTAAAAATGTTGTGATTGACACCTCGTAGGTAAAGGAAGATGGTCTAACGGTTCAGAGAACATGCAGAGGTTGGGTATGTGAGCTCACTTCTTGGATTTCTTTGGAGATGTTGGCAAACTTTAATTTCTATGCTTAATTCTCTGGCCGCAGTGAAAGCGATGATGATTTCTTCCCCCAATCTTAATCATGATTTCAGCCTCCAAAGTGTAAACTGTCAAGAGTTCATTGTTGCTCTTTGTTCATGTGTAACAGAGACCTTATGTCACCTGGAGACTCAGGAAATGCTAAAATATAAATGACTTAAATTATCTGCAGGTAAATGGCTCATACTGTTTATTAAATAACTATTAGGATAACAGAGCTGAACTTGACCAGAAGTTGAAATGAATGCTGRATTCTATCCAAAACTTAAAATAATTATAGTCTTTCCAGTGTGGGTGTAACTTTCACATTTGAGAATACATATACACAGGATTTGGCTTGGGGTTTGTCTTTCAATTTTTATTCACTGCTGTAGCTCCAAAAGACCATATACAGGAAATAATGTTGCATGCAGAGAATTGCTTTTTCTTTGCTGCTGTCCAACAGCAAGATCAATAAAAGCAGCGTGACAAAAGTAATTTTCAGGTCTATYAGTGGAGTTGTCTGTCCTAGAAATTGAATGTGCTGTGTTATGTTGAAGGAAGAACAAGGAAATTTTTCACTTATGGGGTCATTTCCCTTAGAGGCATTTAGCCAACTTGCAGCTTTTGCATTTCRAAGGGTGAAGCCTGGATATGTGGGCATGTTTTGTTTGCATTTCTTTTCGTAGGATGTGGCAAGTTGCGTTAAATACTCAGCAAAGCAATGGAAAAGTGTGACCAGGAATGAAAGGAGCTCCAAGGGAAAGGGTTTGGTCGTGAATTTTAATGTTGAGTATTTCATGGCTACACACCAGAGATATTTGAATCTTGGACTTTGACTCAGCCTGTGCTGGAAAGAGCATGCCAGGTACAGATTTCTGGTGCACATCACATTTCCAGTACTATCCCACAGCAGGAAGGTATTTGATCAGGGTTTTTGTTCGGCTTGGGCTCTGCTGAGCCTAACTTCTACTCAAGAAAAAAGGGYTAGCAAAGTTTGGTTTACAGATTATTTTCGCGTACATCAAAATGCTTGGGGAGGGATACAGAACCCACTCACATTAATGGTCTGATTCCCACAGACTGCGGCAGTTTTGGTGGAGGGGGAAAACACAGTTAAAAACGCAAAAAAAAGGTAAGGCATGAACACAACAGCTGTTCAGGATACGATGTTGAAGTCTCCTTTGAGAAGAGGTTATGGCTGAATACACAACTTGATCTAATAATATCTTTATCATAGTGGAGAAAAAAGCAAGAGCTGACAAGGCTGAAAGAACACGCTTCCTRTAGTCTATAATTCCTCTGTCATCACTAATTTAGTGTCGGATTTTCAGTGTTCTGTCGCATTGGCGATGCATAAAACGCTCAGTACCGAGACCCGAGAGCCCTGGAACAGCGGGTTTGGTGCTCTGGGGTACCGAGGGCTGTCTCGGTGCGCTCGCATCGCTCCCAGCCGCGTCGGGGAAGGCACGTCCCGCCCCCGGCCCCGGCCCCGTCCCCGTCCCCGTCCCCGCCGGGCGCTCCCGCAGCGCCCTCCGCCCGGAGCCGCCGTGCGGAGCGGGCGGGGGCGGTGCCGGTGCCGGGGCGGGGCCGGGCGGGCGGAGCGCGGGGCCGGGGCCGCGGCCGGGGCCGCCGCCGCTGCCGGCAGGTGCGGGCAGAGCCGCGGCCGCGCCGGCCCCGCCTGATGTGCGCGGAGGCGGAGGCGGCGCCCGGCTGCGCGCAGGGTCCCGCCATGGCCCTGGCGTTCTGCGGCGACGAGGGCAACTCCACCGCCTACAACGTGGACCACGGCGTGCTCAACAACGGCTGCTTCGTGGACGCGCTCAACGTGGTGCCGCACGTCTTCCTGCTCTTCATCACCTTCCCCATCCTCTTCATCGGTGAGCGCCTGCCGGGCTCGCTTGCCCTGTCCGCCCGTGCCTTGTCTGTTTGCCCCCCGTTTTCCTTCTGCCCCTCCGCCCCCGGTGGTGCCTTGCCGGGTCCCCCCGCCCGGCTTTGTCTCGCCGTGGGTTTCCCTCCCCGGCGCTGCCGCGCGTGTGCCGCCTTTCCCCCCGCCCGCCTGGCTTCTCCTTGCCGTGTCCCCCGGCCTGGCCCTGCCCTCCGTGCCGAGCGGGGAGGCTGCGGAGGGTGTTGGGATGCGGTGCGAGCTGCGGGATGCTCCGGCGGCCGCCTCTCCGGGGGCTGCCCCCGCACCGCCCGCTCTCCGCCCCGGCAGCGGTGCCCGTCTCCGTCTGTCGGGGCAGCCCGCGGGTGAMACCCCTTGCGCAGGCAGGGCAGGGATGGGTCATGCTGGAGGAGTCCGCAGGATTTGCCCTGCCGGTTTTGGCGAGCAGCGCGGGAAGCAGAAATAAATGTGTTGTTAAAGCCCAGGAAAGCTGACAAGTAAGTCTTGCGTTATGAAATATTACTCCCAGCCATTGCTGCGGGGTCACAGCCGCGGGGAGCCCCGCTCCTTAGGGGTCGTGCCCGGGGCTGTGACTCCTGCGGTACCCGCGGCGGGCGTGATTTGATGTCACAAGCCCGGCGGGGCCGGTAGGTGGCCCGGTGGTTCAGCACACGCGGCTGTCGCTGCCCCGGGTACCGCTCTCCTCAGCCTGGGCCGGCCCCCGGAGAGCCGCGGCACGGCTGGGGGGAACGCTCGCTCCTGCGCATCATGAAAGGTCCGGTGCGGAAATAACAACCAGCACGAAAACGGGGTCAGCTGCCTAGGGTCCTCTGTTTTTGTCTGGAATTTCTCAGTGTTGCTAATTTTCAGCTAGCTAAAGAGAATGAGTTACTCCACACCTTATTTTTTTTGGTAACTTTTTAAAAGAATTGAAGGGAAAAAAGTAGTGCATTTATTATAGTGTTTGTACATATTTGTCAAAATATTCATTTGTTCGTTTAAGCTGTCAATATATTTGAAAAATGTTTAGTGCATGTCATTAGTTGATAGTAAGTTGCTAGAAGTATGGGAATTTAAGGCTGTGTGCTGTCTGCGTTGTTGATTTTATTCCAYATGAGATGAAGTAAGGAGAACGCAGTTCTGATAATATTCAAGTACGTGTGTGTTTAACAACACAGCTGTGTCAGTGTTGGTACTCTAAGTTGTTACGTATATGTTTGGGGRTTTTTTGTGCGCAAGAGCTTTGTGTGTCACTCTTTCTTAAGAAAGCTCTCTGTAATTCTCTTTTCTCCTTTAGGATGGGGAAGTCAGAGTTCCAAAGTACATATACATCATAGCACATGGCTTCATTTCCCTGGCCACAATTTACGCTGGATACTGACTTTTATCCTCTTGTTTGTGCTGGTGTGTGAAATCGCAGAGGGCATAGTGTCTGATGGGTAAGTGTATGTCTGCCTTCTCCTGGCAGCACTGGGCAGTTTCAAGGTTTCAGAGTACATATTTTCTCCCTATCTAAATTCTCATCTAGACCATATTCCTTGTGGTTATAAACTTATAATCTGTTTTCTTGGTGATTAACCTGCCAACCTTGTATCAGAAATTCCACATACCTTGCCAAGTGATGTACACATGCACAACTGACCTTAATCATTTTTATTTCAGCTTAATGACACTATCTTTCCAAAGAGTAATCATAGATAAATCCTAATGATTCAAGCAGATGGTGACATTTTTGTGATGTATTTTATATTCAAGGACCTGTCCCACAGTCCTTACTCAGAAAGAACTCCCATGTGCATGGTAGGTCATACCCCCCAAGATGAGTTGTGTTCATCCTATTGGAAGGAGTGAATCTACTGGGCCTTATCTCACACCCCACAGAGTTTCTTTGAACATTTGTGCAATACATCTGCTCTGTTACCTGGAGCAGAGCAGCTCATATTATGTGAGCACAATCTATCATCTGTTATTCAATTTAGGATGTCTTTAAAGAGAAATCTGTGGGGAAAAATTATTCCAAGTGAAACAAGTGATACAGGCGAGTAATTTATTATRAAAAAAGCTAATTATGTATAACAATGAATATGATCATCTTCCTCTGAAGAGAGGTGTGATTTTTTTCGTAACAATTATGAATTTGAACCCAAGGATTATGAAGTCGAAGCTCCTCATTAAATAGAACAAACCCTCCCTGATTAGCCATGTATATAATGAGTATCCACCAACCAGTGTGAAAAGCACTGCAGTCTTCTGGTGTAGAAGGTGATATCATCATTATTATTTWAACTTCTCTTAAACATATATAAATAGTTCTCTGTTACAGTTTTTTTAAAAAGGAATTTTTCTCATGCTTATGCAGAGTTATCAGGGTGTGGGATGCTCAGAGCACAATCTCCTGCTTTGAGTTTTCTCCTTTATTTTGCTCTTTAGCAATGCCTCTCATTATGTTTATTTGCTATTTTGCTTGACTCAGAACACTGCTGTTAAGTAATAGGTGTCACCTGATGATAATCAAAGCTTGGAGCTCTACTGGGGGAGTGCCAACCCACAGTCATGCCTCCTGAGCACTCAGCAGGCTGGCRAGTGCTCCAGTGAATAAAAGAGAGTTTTGAGACTCATCAGCTTTCTAAGAACCAAAATGGATCATGCTGGTAAGTCCTTCTGACAGCAACTGGGTGCTGAAGGCTTTGGCATCTCAGCAATAGAAGCAGCCTATTGGAGACACAGTTATATAGGGGAATTCCAGCAACTGTGAAATAAATAGGTTTAAAAAAACCTCCCACTCCTGCAGTGTTACCTACTGAAGCTTAGACTGTCTGAAGAAATCTGTTCCTGTTGCCTTTTTTTGTCCTTGCTCAGAATTCAGCCCTGATGTACCAAACCTCCTGACATTACTAGGAATTCAGAGACTGGAGGATCCTTTCTCATTTTGCTGAATAGACGTACAGCTCATTGTCAGCAGGAGGAGTGTTCAGTGTTCATGACACAGGCTGTCAGCGTGGCTCCAGCCAGCTCTGCAGAGGTCACCACAGTCTTCATTGAGGGAGGACTCTCCTCTCCTAGAGCAGAGATGCAGGAAATGGTCCTGAGCTCCTGTGGGTCTGCTAGAAGTATAGGAATTTGGGAGTTCTGAGTTCGGGATGTTCTGCCTTCAGACATGTGACATTCTGTGATGATCGCCTATCTCCCTCCCAGCACAACTCTTTTCGTCTCTCCAAACTCCACAAAAGTAGCGTTTGCTGCAGCAAGAAGAAATCCAGAGGTGTAAGTTTATTTCCCGTGAGATTCAGAGGACAAGGTGTGAATTTCCCTAAATGTTTGTGTCCTGAAGTCATCTTCTTGGTGCCTCTTCTCCTGAAGCTGGCTGGGAGATGGAGGAAGTTGTACTTGTCACAAAGTGCGCTCAACTCCTGAAAGAAAGAAAAGGGGAGGAAGAGAAGATGACAAGTAGGAGGAAAGAGTGGGGGAAAAGCATATTTCTACCCAACTCTGCACAAACCAGAGCATTGCCCAACAATTTCAATATTCCCAAAGGGCTGTAGTTGTCAGGACCTTCTCTGCTGCTACCTGAAGCAAAGCATCAATGGTTTTGCTTTATAGGACATGTATGATTCTGCTATAGGGGTTTTTATGTTGGCTTGCACTCACCAAAGACAGGCCTCATGGTAAGTAATTCTGTGCTGCAGTGCTGTTCCTTCTCCCAAACTGAAAAAAAAGGAAACACTTCCACAAAATACTTCTGTAGAAAATCTCGAACTGTGCTGTCAGTTGGTCTTATCTGCATATTTTGATGGACAGCTCCCAAACTAGTTTAGCTTAAATTAACTTTTCTCATTTTGGAGATGAGCTGCTTGTCCCCATTTAAACAACGTTCCAAATGATTTCAGTAGGAAATAGGAGTACACACCTTTCATTTTCAGCACAGGAGAGGAATCTGAAATCCAACTGTGTGATTTAGGAGCATAAATTGAATTAAACCTTGGAGAGGTTTGCATCCATAACTCATTCTAGAAAATCTTACATCAGAGCTGAATAGAGTGCAGTTCATAAATTAAAAGGGAAACATTTAAATTGCTGTGAGGTTTGGCTTTAACAGATGTTTTTTCTTTTGAAGGGTTTCCGAATCCCGCCATTTACACCTGTACATGCCGGCTGGGATGGCATTCCTGGCAGCCATCACATCGGTTGTCTATTACCACAATATCGAAACATCCAATTTCCCAAAGCTGTTAATAGGTATGTCTCACAGGCTACGGACCTGGAAGTGTGACTGGGATGCTGKGTGTCTGCTTTTCCTGTGACAGGTCACCGCAGTCCTGTATGACTAAAGCTACTCCTCTGTGAATGCTCAAACAGTTCATTATTTCTAATGCTTTYAACTTCTAATAGTATTCTCTAGAGTGTTCTCAGGGGTCCAACAAGCCAAAGGCTTCTTTAGGAAAAACTGGATTTTTGGGAAAAGTAGCATGGCAAATTCTTACCTCTAAAAACTGTCCAAATCCCCCTGCTTGTCAGCATGTTGTGTGTAAGCATGATAGAAGAGTGAAGCCATCTTCGTGTGTATGGTCTGTTGAAATATGCAGCGAGTTAGGGAGTGACATCCCTGATTTTCAGTATGACCATGGATATATTGCTTTACCTGCTTGTCCTTGCTTCATGTTCCTAAAACTCCCTTTGGAAACTGCTTTAAGACATTTTGAGTGGAAAATGCTATGTATGAGAACTACCTAGTTTACATTTTTTGCAAGATTTTAAATAAACTTTAGCTATAGAAAATCAGTTGCAGCTGACAGTCATGCAGCTGGTGATGTTAAGTAGAATGCAGGCTGTGGATGTCTACATGTTTATTCACTACTACCTGTTACTYCTTTGGTGGTCCTGGCTCATCAAGTTTTGCTTGACCTGTTTTTTCTGTATTAATAGGTCCTGCTAAAGTTTGCTTGTGCAATTGTAGCTCCATGTATCAAATTTTTATTCTAGTTTTTGTCAGGTGGGAAAAAGTCAGTAATAACTAGATTTGGGAAGGCTTTTAAATAGTGAAGATTATTTTGAACTGCATATTGTGGTGAGAATCCTGTTCTGCAGAAGGAGGCTGTAAGTCCTGTAAAAAAAAATTCCTTTCTAAAGGCTTAGATTTATATTCATGCTTTGCAACCTTTATGTCTTCTCGTTTGGGACTGCTTTTCTTCTTATGCCCTTCTTGTAACTGGGATATTTTTTATCCTTTATGAGCAGGTGAGGTCATTTAGTTACTTTTTTAATAAGTCAACGCAGTCTATTTAACGCTTTGTCACAGGACTAGATGTTATGTCTCAGGGAAGCATTGCTAACTTGTTGCAGTTGCCTGTAAAGCAAGCAGTGATTTTGTGGTTTTGGCTTTTTTGGTTGTTTTGTTATTTGGGAGTTTTGTTGTTATTTCAGACATATAATGCAGTGTTAAATAATTTAGTGTCACTACCACATTGCTGGTGTTAAGTCTTTGAGAAGGGTAGCACAAAGTTACGGCTGATAGTTGATTACCCATTTTTGCATAATTCCTGCTCTCTAGAGATTTCTCTTTTGTGATAATGTTTTTCAGTATTTAGAGCACAGATGCTGGATAAGCTCTGGACCATACTAGAATACTAAACAGTTGTGGCAATGAATACCAAGTATTACGGATGAATYTTAATTTTTCAATAGACTCCATCAGAAAATCTGATCTTAATAGCTCTTAGGCAAAAAAGAAAATCAGATCATCACAGTCTTTCCCAYTTAGTTGGTCTGATTTGAATTTTAATCCAAAGTCTTCACAAGCTGGTGGTCCTTGACTTTTATTTTTTCCTTTGTTTCTCTCTTCTTTGTCCTGTGTTTGTGAGAGAACTTAAGACAGATGTTTCTGGAAGTCTCTATCCTTTGTTCTTAACTGCACAAACTGTGAGGATTGTCATCTTTCAATTTTAGTTGCAACTACTCTGTATTGACATCTGGGACAAATGAGGCAATGAGCACTTTATGCAAATTAGCCYAGTATGGATAGTTAAATTATACCTTTACTCAGCTGTCAACCCACTAGAGTGCAGTGTGGCCATGGAGCTGCTTTGCTTTAGAGCCTCATTTTATGAGGTAAATGAGAACCATGAGGCAAAGCTAAAGTTGGTGATAAACTTTTTGCTGAGTGTATGAGAAGCAGGGCTCATGTAGAAGAGATCTAATATTGCACACACACACACACAGAGTAAAGTAAAAGAACTGATGTGGCATCTTGCTGCTTTGGAGCATCAGTGAATTTCCACCAAACTGCAGGGCATCATCTGCCTCAGCTGCAGGATGAATGCTCTCAGTTGCAAAGAGCTGATGGCCGTATAAGGCAAAGGCTGACAGAGCCTTATCCAAAATTTATTAAACCCAGCAGGGAAACTCTCATTGATGCAGTGCAGTGGACCCTTAGAGGTCTGTTCATCAATTCTGAACAGGGTGAAATTTTCCAATCCCATGAAACTTTGAGATGTGTTCTTTTTTAAAAATCCTTCTCACTCTCTRCCTTAAAGAAACCAAGTCCATTTGTAGCTCTTCATAAGCAAGTGAGAGGCAGATGCCATGACAGAACTGGGGATTACCACGTTCTCTTGGAGKATGCAAAACAAGGACTCAAAATTCCCATACTGATCCTGCCTTTCAGCTTTAGCCCGGACACTTGGGTATTTTGAAGTAGTCATTCTTATTTTTTCTTGTAAAAAAGAGTTGACAAGGTTTGGAATATTTGTTCACTGAAGCTAATGATTGAGTCCATGGACACAGTTGAGTGTCCCAAMTATTGGAACACATTGATCTGGTCTGAATATGTATTTCTGGGTATGATTTTGGCCTGTAATTATATTTCAGCAAATGTAACTGTTCTCATGTAGTGCTGTTTACCAGGGTACTCTCATAATAAAGCTAATTTTGGTGCACATGGATACATAACATTTGTACGGTTTAGCAGGACACATTTTAGAACAGTTTTCATACTGAATTGAAAAATCTGCTAGCTTTCTTGACATTCAAAATATATGATTGAATGGTAGCATCTGATTCYGCTATTTTTTAAGTTAGTTTCTTTGTTTTATGGATAAATAAACCTCAGAAATGAACAGTAGGAGAAAATTATGAAATAGCTACAGGACTTTGAGTTTTTAATCTGAAATGGATAGTAGTGTGGGAACACGTAAAATTTTTTATTTAAGAAAATTGTCCTTTGTTTTAACCAATCTTAATTATACGACTTCCTTACCACTACTAGACAGTAATCTATTTTTCTAATTTAAAATTCTTGTCCCTTTACATTGTAGTTATTTCCCTCGGAATTAGTTTATTCTTTAAAATGGAACTTGCCGTTATTGTACAAAAATAACGCTTATTGCTTGGCTCACAAAACTTCTCTCCAAACAGACACTGGTTAATGTGTTATAAATCCCATCCATCCAGTTAAGTGTGTGGCTTTTACGTTTGGGCTTAATTCAGTGAAGGCATAGAAGAGTTTGAGTTCCATGTTGCTTAATTTTCAGAGGTCTGGCCAGGTGAGAGTCTACACCTTGGGGTTGTGGGTTGAGGTATCTTACATGGCCCGAGAAAAAGCGAGGACGTTTAGACATCTAGAGTAGATCTAAAGCAATCCAGAAGATGCAAACGTTCCTCTGTGGTCTGATCACTACACGGTTCAGACCAGTGGAAGTTCTCAGAAATAATTTCTAGAAACTCTCAGCCAGTATGTACTCACCAGCCAGACGATAAAAACATAATCTATAAAGGAAAGAGCCATAATTATATTTTCCAAGGAGCTTTATCTTGAGTGGCCTTTGAGCATTCAGCAGATTAGATCATAAACACTTGTATTCAAAAGTGACAAGCTAAGTAAATTCAAATGCCTCTAAGGAAGTGTGGCAGTGGGTGGTCACTTATCACCTGAGAATGTTGTGTTTGACACTTTTTAATACTTCTTAGATAAAAGATAAATTAATGTTATAACAATAATAATAAAAGGTCATATAGACCCTTATTTAAATCCTCAATAGGAGAATGGCTCTGCTAGTTCTTATTTATAATTCCAAGAGCTCCACATATGTGCCAGTTGGCTCGGTTGTTTTTTTGTGAAGTCCTCTGCTGGTGTTCAGTGTGCAATGTTTGTGTAAGTTCCTCTTATTCCAAGAAGGATGTGTTCTCAATCTGTTGTTAGAAGAATGAGAGAAAACAAGGATTAACAGATAAAGGTGGTTAAGAGTAGAACAGCATGGAATGTAATTCTTGGATGAAGTGAGATTTTCATAGTCAGAAATACTGTGAATTGGAAGGAATAGTGCCTCAAAGGAAGGAAGCAGTCTGAAACAGGAGGAGGAGATGAGGTTTGAAGCACTAGGTAGGAAGCCTCACATAAGAAAGCTAAAGTTTTATAAGAGAAATTTGGTAAGTGTATCTCTTAAATCCTCTCTGCAACTGCATCAGCCACTGAGGTACAGTGCTCAAATACCTGACCACTCAGTGCTTTCTTCTTACAAACTGGCCTGTTAATTTTAGAGGGAGATAGACTCCCTTGGCAGATGTCCTGATGCACAGCGTTCCTGTACTGTTCCATTCACTGTCCTCATTTAAAGGAGAGGTTTTAACTTGACTTCTGTGGAAGCAGGACTGGCAATCCCAAATCTCGTATGGGTTCTCCACGTTGAATTTAGCTTTGTTTGGAAAGGGTAGCCCCACAGTACATCCCCAGAGAGCTTTCTGGTGCCTCAGGGTAGCTGGAACACCACCAATTCTTTGAAATTGAGGCAAGTTCCTGGTGATTATCCATGTTTAAGCTAGACTTACAGTTGCTAATGCCTTGGTTGAAGTCTTTCTCTGGTGTTCCGGCAAGATGCTTGGAAAGCACATCCAAGCTTTTCTTGGCAGTTAGAGCACATTCCATCTGTTGCACCATGGCAGATACAGCAGCAATGAAAGATTCATGTAAAAGAACATAACCCTGGGAGGCATTCCCTTAAAAATGGGGAACAGGAGCTGGCCTATGGTGTGATGAATGGTTTGCAGAGCGTTTCCAAATCACCAGACCTTACTCCAGGGGTTATTTATCTATAGCTGATGGTAGCATGAGCACTTTTAGACAAGAAGTTGAGTGTAACTCTAGAAAATAAAAGTTGTATTCCATGAATGCCAGAATATCCTTCCTTGATGTGACTGTTTTATCTACATTGTAAATTACTTATATGGAATTTGCATTGAAAAATAGTGCAGCACCAGTTTGGACAAAGTATTTTAATATCTGTTCCTGCATACATCCCAAAGATTGGCAGGAAATTTTCAAGCCAAATTCATAGCAGTCTTGTAGCATTAAGCAAATCTGAAGAACATMATTCACAGGCACCTTCACTTTTGGAGCAACATTCTTCCTTGAACTCATCATGTGGACACATGTTTACAGCAGATGGAAATTTCCTTCAGCAGACTTCACTTTGTGAAACTTTTCAAATATCACTAAATCTAATAGAARAGGCATTTAGAACAACATTATCTTAATATTTTAATGTTTGTGGAATTGAATTAGTCTTCTGCTTTGACATAAGAAAGGCCACTCTCTGGTTTTATATATTCTGTTGCATTCTTCCTGAATTAATATTTTATAATGCCATTGTATGTTTTTGCAACTATGGAGCTGATTAATTTGGTTTTTTGTTTTCTCTACAGCATTGCTGTTCTACTGGACTTTAGCTTTCATAACTAAAACCATCAAATTTGTAAAGTTCTGTGATAATGGGGTTGGATTTTCTCAGCTTCGATTTTGCCTCACAGGACTCTTAGTTGTTCTTTATGGGATGCTACTAGCTGTAGAAATCAATGTCATCAGGGTGAGGGTAAGTTACTATCGTAAAAATCTCCTTCTGTGGTTTTTATTGATTCAGTTTTTGGGTTATTGGGTTTTTTCTTTTTTTATTCCCTTTTCTGGGTACTTAGTGTAAAATGCATTACTAAAGGAGAAAGTATTAACCTTTGATTGTCAAATAGATTTCTATTTCTAACTGAATTTTTCTATTTTACTAGGCCAGATGAATCCATAATTTAAAAAAATGCCAGACTCTGTTGTTAAATTAAGATTCATTTCATCTGTTCGAGTTTGTTGTAAATTTTTAAATTATTCTGTTTCAGTCATGACAGCCAAGTATTTCTGATGCAAGGGAAGACTGGTAGAAAGGAATTGTCTGCTCTATCAGAGAATATCTCAGACACACAAATAACATCTCTGATTTTCCAGGAGACAATCACAAAAAATGATTTATATTGGCAACTGRAGTCCCTCCCAGCTATGTTGTTTTTTTCTTTTTCCCTATGCGGTGTCTGCAGTCATAATGTGAACTGAGAGATGACTTTGGAGACTGCTGGATAGATAAATGCCAAGGTTCCCTTCACCARTTGTGTGCACAAATTAAATTCAGGAGGGAAAGAACTATTTCCACATAAATTTTCTTGCTGCAGCACCAGTTAACTCCATGTTCTGAGCTAAYAAATGTGAGGCAGTGTGGTGTGGGAGGTGAATCCCAGTGATAACCTCAGAGCTGTGCCTAAGCTCCTGTGTCCCATGTTGTGCTGCCTGGAACTCCAAGCAATGATGAGGATGTACTGTTTAAATAATTGAGGGGGTCAGTCTCTTCTGACATGTCTCAAGTGAAAGGACAAGGGGAAATGGCCTTAAGTTGTACTGTGAGGGTTCAGATTAGTTATTAGAAAATCCTTTTCACTGAAACAGTGGTCAGGCACTGGAATAAGTTGCCGAGGGAGGTGATGGAGTCGCCACCTCTGGCAGTGTTCAGGAGGTGTCTGGATGTGACTCTTGGGGTTATGGTGTATGGTGCTGGTTTGGTGGTTGAACTCTGGATGATCTTGAAGGGCTCTTCCAACCATGATGATTTCTATGATTCTGTGACATGTAAGGTTGGGTTTTTTTCTACAGGTATGCAAACCTTTGCACCGTAAGTGAAGTAATAGGAAATGATTAGAATTATTTCTTTCTAGACTGGATGCCTCCGATTTTCCTCAGCACCTGAGGAAACTGGAGTGCTGAATTGGTTGAATTTGCATGTCTTTTGAGAAACGAAGACTGATTCACTGACTATCTGCAATGTCCTTATCTATTCTTTGTGCACTTGTATTTTCTGTGAATTTACTGTGATTCTGCCGGCGTTTTTCTGGATTTCAGAGGTATGTTTTCTTCAAAACTCCTAAAGAAGTTAAACCTCCTGAGGATCTCCAGGACCTCGGYGTCCGATTCTTGCAGCCCTTTGTGAATCTGTTATCCAAAGGAACGTACTGGTGGATGAACACGTTCATCAAGACCGCCCATAAGAAACCAATAGACTTGAAAACCATAGGCAAGCTCCCCATTGCCATGAGAGCTCTGACCAATTACATTCGCCTTAATGAGGCCTTTGAAGCACAGAAGGTATGCCAAGTGTGGAATTATGTCTTGTCTGCTTACTCAGGGCTTGTGTTTTTCATTACTTTTTTACGATATAAGYATGATAAAACAGACAGGATGCAAATGAAGTGCCATTAGCATACTTGTCCATATACCAAGAGACCACATACCCAGTCGTGTCTCATACAGATAATGAAATTTCTCTAAGTAAACATGCATGTCAAACACATCGCTGGTTAAACGTGTGTAAAATGCATATGGCCTCTATTTTCATGTGGAGAGTAATTATGGACTGTGTTCACTGAACACTGTTATTCTTCCTAATAAGACCCTGGAAACATTCAATTACAGAGTCAGTATTAACGAGGCCTTGCAGGGCTATTTTTTTGCGTGTTATTTCAGTTACAGTTTGTCCACAGGAGTATTCAGGGCTGAAAGTACCTCAGCTGAAATGAATTTTGACTCCTTGGTGGGAACTGAGCATATTCAGGATTTTAAGAGAACTCTTTTCCATCTTGTCTAAAAAGGGTGTAGGTTTCCAATCTCTGTGTTTACCAGAGAACAAAAATCTGTCAGTTCCCTTCCTTTTTTTTTTCTTTCTACCCCAGCAGGCCACAAACAACACACTTACTTGATCCCTATTAAGGGTAGGAAAGAAATTATCRTTCTTTTTGTGGAGGGAAGTGCAAATTAATGCTTTGTTCTGAATCTATRAAAAGAAATGAAACAATAGCTGTAGTTCCTGTGCTTTTCTAGCTCAAAGATTGCAAATGGTTGTCAATGAATTACAGCAGYGATAAAAATACCAATGATTTATCAGACCTGAGGTTAATTTATAGTATAGTTCKTACTAATTTTTCTTCTATTCTGAACAGAACAAAAGATCCTCATCTCCCCAAGGATGCGGATCCATTTGGCGTGCTCTCTGCTATGCTTTTGGAAGACCCTTACTTCTCGGTAGCACATTCCGTATTCTGGCTGACTTGCTGGGATTCGCCGGGCCGCTCTGCATCTCTGGGATTGTYCACAACGTCGGAAAAGGAAATAACACCATCCGCCCACAGGTACTGTCAAAACGTCATAAAAATAGAGGAGTCGAAAAAGTAGTGCTGTGACTAYGTATTGTTTGTCCTCAGCAGGGAAAGCCACTCTGCCCTGTGGAAGTGGCAGTGGGAATGTACTGCCTGGTACCCACTTTTGTGCTGTCATGGAGTGTGGCCAGAGCAGGGCAACAAAGGKGATTARGGGCCTGGAGCATCTCTCTTACAAGGACAGGCTGAGGGAGCTGGGCCTGTTCAGCCTTGAGAAGTGACTGAGAGGGAACCTCATGAAAGTATACAAATATCCAAAGGGAGGGTGTCAAGAGGRTGGACCAGGCTCTGCTCARTGGTGCCAAGCAATAGGATGAGGCAATGGGCACAAACTGATGCACAGGAACTTCCACTCAAATATGAGGAAAAACTTCTTTACTGTGTGTGCGACCGAGCACTGGAACAGGTTGCCCAGAGAGGCTGTGGAGTCTCCCTCACTGGAGATATTCAAGAACCATCTGGACACGATCCTGTGCAATGTGCTCTGGGATGACCCTGCTTGAGCAGGGAGGTTGGACCAGATGACCCACTGTGGTCCCTTCCAACTTRACCCATTCTGGCATTCCGTGGGGGGCAAAATACGTGACCCGTGCATCTGGTCAGCCTTGCGTTTTGGAAAATAACTCATTCAAGATGACAGTGAAGCATGTCCAGAATACCATTAATATCATAARGAATTTAGGTACAGTCTTGAGTAGAGGTTGAACCAAGTATGTGACTGAGTCCTTTTCAGAAAGGTAAAGTGTGTTTTTAATAGGCTTGGCTTTTCATTTCCGAAAATGAATGATTTCTAAGAGGATTAAAGCAGACTTTTGTTGTCAAAATAAAATGCCAAGTAATTTAACTGTGACAATGAATTTCCAATAGTGCCTTTGGGGAGGTTAGTTTTGAAAGATCAACTGAAACATACTTTTAAAGGATGCTATTGAAATGAATGTTCTCCAAGAAGCAGCAGATGTATTTCTTGATTAACCAAAAATAAAATGTAACTCAAGAAGCATCTTTTCATTATAAGGTGAGGTCACTCAGGCTGGATTGCTATGAGATAGATCACTTTATTTCTGCAGCTCACTTAGTGTCTGATATAAGACTTTATTTCCAAACACTAATGGAAGTATACCCATTCACTCAAGTACACTTTGGATTGGGTCCACTGTAAATATTGAAGTACATCAGCTGCAGTGCGGAAAATTTAACAAAGGCCTCAGGCTAAAATTAACTGCTTGTCCATTTTGCAATCCTTATCCTAATATTTGGAAACTTTAATATAGCAAGAAGGTTCAATGGAAACCAGTTGAAGCAGGAAATGAGAAAATTAAGATTATAGGGATATGTYGCAGCAAAATAGCGTGGAAGCTGTTGAGCTCTGTTCCTCCATAATTTATTTGCGACACTGTTTCAGCTGAAATGATACCAAATCAATTCTCCTATTTAATTTTCCTATAGCAGTGTCAGCTAGTGCTTCTCTGTGAAAAAAAAAAGCTCAGGTCTGGTCCTGATAGGCATTAAGCAGAGCCTCCTCCAGCCTGGCATCCTCACTCACTAGCTCAGCAGTAGCCTCGTTTTTGTCATTTACACCATTTTGGGATCACCTAACAGCAGTATTCACTGATGGTGGTAGTCCATGAAAGACAATTATGGGTATATTTTAGCTTTGCTAAAATATCTCCAAGAGGCTTTTCCTTCTGTTTTGAGCTGGTTTATACACCTTTTCTGATAAGGGGGTAATTTTATTTATGTTTGAAAATTGCTTTTGCTGGCTTTGATGAAATATTTTTCTGATGAAAGCTTTCTAGTCAAACTATCTGTAAGCAGACTGGGGTGTTCAGGAAGGCTCCCACATGTGTGCACACACCTAACCTGGTCTACTTTGGAAAGAAATACACCAGCTCTATTGCTAAGAATGTTATATCCTTACTTGCAATGAGTCAAAAGAAGAGAACTTTGCCTTATTGTTTGCCCCTGCGAGCCTCATAGGTGTGAGAAGGAAGCCTTTTGAAATCCTGTCACATGAAGGCAAAGATAAATTGGGGGAAGCAGGGTTTATGCTTGATGTGCTGCTGAGTTTGAGGGTGTTGGAAAGYGGGACAGTGGGACAGAATCAGACAAGCAAAGTAAGCTGTGACTACAGTGGRGAGTGTATTTTACCAGTCTCTTACCCATCTACACCTTAAATAGTTTAGATTGAGATGTTGTAATGAGTCAACTGTATCCTTCAAACAGAAACTCTCTTTGCGAAACAGAAGRTGAAGAGATATAATAATTGTTCTTTTCCTCAGGTCCTTTGTGACAGCTATAACCCACCATGGAGCTGTAACTCGGATCACATGGGTGTCACAGGCAGTATTAACTGCTCTAGTTAGTGCTGTAGTTAGAGCCCGACAGCATCTTAAATTCTGTCACGCTCTTCATGTTTATTTATAACTCCAGTATCAATATTTATGGCCACCCCGGAACGTTCCTATGACATGAGTTTCTCTGAGCGTTAATCATTTCACACCGAAGCAGAGACTGACAGAATGATAACCTTTATAATTTGCTGGTAGCATCTTCCACATTGCAAGGGTAGGATTAGCAGTTCCAGTATTAGGAGTAGCTGCTGACATAACACATTCAGAGATGCACCAAATTCATTATTTTAAAAAGCTCTAGAAGTCATAGGGCCCAGTATAGCAAAAAGCCCACTAGTGACATTTAAGACTGTGTGAGTCTAGGGTCTTCAGGTATTTAAATAGCAGCCTTTTGCTCAGCCTTTTACTGGTTAGAGCCACTTTTAAGAATTGGTGTTATCCTGAAGTTGCCAGGATGGTGGGACGCTGAACGTTCCCGAAGCCATTTCTGAAAATCAGACATGTAATTATTTCCATAAACTTCTCAAAAGGTTATTTGCCTTATATGTGAAAGGCTCAGTAAGCGTTCAGATACTTTTGTATTTCCTGCAGGCTGACAGGTGTATGTAGACACCTGCTGTAGCTGAAACACAGGGATGCTCAGTGACTTTGTAAGTCAAAATGGCCTGATAATGCATCTGAGACTTGGCCAACATCTTGGTGCTATCACCAAATATGTGATGTTTATGTATATATGTTTGCCCTCCTTTTCTCTCAAGGGAGTATTGGAAGAAATAATGAGAATGTTCACCTCACTTTTCCCTCCTTGGCTATTATAWAATATTTTGATGGGAATCAATGCTGCACCAAAATCTCATTGCTAGAAAAGCATGATTTGTCAAACATGGTAGTGGAAAAAATTATATTCTTTTACATACAGTAAAAAGTGGTATTAGCTGCAGTAATTAGCAGTACTGGCCACATGTAGATGTAGGACAGCATTGAAATCCTTTTGCTTCTGTTCCTGCCTATGATAGAATAGAGCACAATCTATAACCTTTGTGGTTCATGACTGATAATGCTCTGGCCTCTCTCTTTGCTGTTGTGTGAGTATCTTTGACAATCAGGACCTCTCAGTGTCACAGGCTTTATGTTGTCCTAACTTTGCCTTCATAAGAAGCTTTTTTAATTTTTTCATGTGTTAGGGATGTCACTATTTCCTGGACAACGATGTATTGAAATAAAAAGAAATCCCAGTGAAGAACTGGTAAAATAATAGCAATTAATTCCTCAAATGAGCTTTTGCTTTTTTTTTTTTCCCCCTGCAAAATATCCAAGTTTTTCAGTTATATGCTGTTTTGCCTTCTATTTAGTATTGGAGTGTATATATGCTGCACAGGAAACTATAGGTGGCTCTTAAACTGGTACAATGTACCAGTTTTTTAAGGATCGGGGTAGTTCTTCCACCTTACATGTGCCTAATGCTTTATGCTTATGAGGATAAAAGAAGTAGATACTAAATCTGAAAGATAAATTTGATGCATCTTCTTGACCATGGTCTTGGCTGATTTGTGAATTTCCCTTTTCCACTGGCAAGGCCTTGCAGGTAGCATGGGAGAAGACTTGACTGTACCTAAAATTTTCCATTGTATTTCCATATATTTTCCAAAACGTGGCACATTTTCTAAAGCTTCTGGGGTAAATGTAGAGCCTTCAGTCTTCCTCCTTATTCATCAGAATTACAGCAAGAATAAATGTACAACCACACTTAGATCTTGCAAGGGTCAAAGGCAAGCTAACTTGATTTGAAAAGCTGAACTTGTAAGACTGTAAATAATCTGGAAGAGAAACAAGCAATGGCAGGAGCAATCATGAATGCCAAAAGATGAAGTAAAGAGATGGAAATAATACTCTAAGACTTCATTTCTCTGGAAAATGAAGTGAGCTATTGGGTCACCGCCGCGGAAAGGACTCGCTCTTCCTCCTTTCACATTCGTTATCCTCTCTGCTCCTGTCTTCTCCTTTGCTTTATCTCTGGCACTTGCTGGGCACTTCCGTGGTTGATTTGGCCCATTATTTTTTTCCTGGGCTGATTTTGTTGTGTCAGTGGTGTGAATTGGCTCAGGAAGAGATCCAGTGAGCTCCCCAGCTAGTRCACAGTAAGCAACAGAAGCGTGCAGGTTAGAGCAACCAGGCTATAAATAAGAGTAGGGAGAAGTTTGTTCCTTTTCCAGCTGGCTCAGCCTCGTCTTATGAAAGAACAGCTCTAAAAACTAAATTTTGCCTCTGTATGAACTTGCCATATGGGGTTTCTATGAAGTTAACTGTAAGGTGCAGATCAGAGCTAATAAAATGTACAGACAGTGAGAGTTTGTGAAATATAGCTGATTAAGTGTTATAGCAGTTGTGAAAACTTCAACAGCAAAGAAACTATGTAGGCAAGAAAAAAATGTGCTGAGCAAGGAATACAGCAGGAGTGTAAATGACAAGAAGCCCTCTAAGAGCTTCTTCGTGATTTTCCCTTAAATGGAAACACAAGCCAGAAATCAATGTTTTGAAGGAGCCAAGAGGAGAAGGAGGAAGACTGAGACATTTTAGTTGCAGAAGTTGCAGTTAGTTCCTGTGGTGAGCCAACCTCTCAACTTCTTGTGGCACCAAAGGTGTCAGCTTGTTAAATATAATCTGAAATAAATGCACTGCTTTCCCATTAAGCTGTAGACGTGCTTCAGAATGCACTTTGGTGATCTCATGAACTTACTAGAAGGTAATGACCATAAATAAAAGTGAACAAGATGCTGCAGGCCAAAATAATGTGCATGGTTCCAGAAGTTGTGTCTGTTGGTTTTTTTTTTTACAAGTTCTGAAGGTCATTTTTAATGTTTAGAAACCTGRGGTGTTAAAATAAGGCAAGTAGTTTTTCCCAAAGGATGTTAACTGTTCCTTTCTGATGATGGACAGTGCACATCTTTTAATAAATGATCATATGGAGTTACTCAGTGTCCTAGAATTTTGGAAGGATATTAGAAATCCTATAAATGTCATTTTGCATTTAAATGAAGCTTACTGAGTTGGCATGTTRTGAGACTGTTTCTTTGAATTGATAAACTGTGAGGTTTCAGACGGGAGCACTTCTGAAGTAATAAACTGTGATTATGTCTCCTTATTAATTATGCAAAGCAGGTAATTAAATTACCATTGCGCCTGATTTCTAACTTTCTTTTTTTTTATAGACTAAAATWCTTGGTGTTTTCTTTATTTCGTCTCAAGAGTTCCTGTCCAATGCTTAYGTTTTGGCTGTCCTCTTATTTTTTGCCCTTCTGTTGCAAAGGACTTTTCTCCAAGCATCCTACTATGTTGCTATTGAAACAGGAATCAACTTGAGGGGCGCAATACAGGTACCAAATGCTTTACTAATCAACCTTTTCACACACTCATAAACATGTATTTGTAAATACTGATTATAATTATAGTTGTTAAGTTCTGAAATGCTTCTCTCCTGAAATGTATTGAGTGCACTATTGCTGTTAAAGATTGTGTTAGCTTAGACCTTCATTCTGTTTCCTTTGCATCTTATTTTGATGATGATATATAAATGTTTGGTTTTAATATTTAGTGCTGTATTTCTTCTTACCCTTGAGGAAAAATGTACTGATATGTAAGCTGAATGTAACTGTTGAAATAGTTCACATGTGAACTGCACTGTCTCAAAGGCATTTTTTTGTAAGCTCACATGCCATGCAAATAATACACCTTTAAAATGTCTTGTAAATACTTTGAACAAAAGGATAGGTTGTATGCCCAATGCATAGGTCAGTGTCTTATTCCATGGGTCATGCCACAAAATCTACCAGGTAAGATTGCTAAAATGGGRTCTGTAATCATTGTATAACTGCAAACAGCAGATCAGAGTTTTATGTAGCATGAAAAGCTCTGTGCCTGGAAATGAGAGAATTTGGTGTAAGATTACAATGTGGGATTGCCAAAGGCCCTGGCTGAAACCTACCCTGTGACAGCCTGAAAGCCAGCCTTATAAGTTACACTCTTTATCCACTGAGCTGCATGGATCCTGTGGGGAGTCTCTGTGATGGATGGATGCCTTCAATAGCAGCCTAATTGTTTAATTCTCTTTTGATCTTACACTTGGAAGCACTTGTCGGCTGCCAGACTTCTGGATTTCATCCATTGGTTTTCCCTTACTAGAGTGAAGTAGAAAAATCCTAAAGGAATAAGAATTTGACCCAAAACTATGAAAAAAATTTGCGTGTCTTGTAGGAAGTGGAAGAGCTGCAACTGACTGACAGAAAAATACATGGACCAAAGCAAGTGTAAAAGTTTGTTGGAAAATAGTGCTAAATTAATTTTGTTTGTGAAAAGCTTTGTTCTCTGCACTGGATATTGTGGGGGTCCAGATAATGCCAGTTGGACTGTGTAAATTGAAAAACTTTTAGCCATCCCCCTAAGCAACAGATTAGTGTTAAAGGCAGTGTCTGCCAGTATTTCTATACGTTTTTTTCCTATGATTTTTTTCTTTAAATCTTTTATCTCTCTTTCTTTCCTGTGTAAACCTCTTCAGTGTGATTTCAGATATGATTTTATGCTTCGTGATGGCCAGTTGGCACTTGATCTGAAGGCACTTACTGAATGAAGGTGCCTCCTGCCAGCTCAGTCTCSTGATGGCAAAGTGTCTCTGTGTAGCCTTTTACCAAACCAGCTGGTACCAAGTGCACTTTCGTTATTCTGTATTAAGTTATTTTTATATGTGATGCCTGCTTCTGTGCTGAGGCAGCTGCTTAATTCAGTACAGAATTGTACCTGTGACATTTGTTGTCTGTGAATTAAACGTTGTAATGGGACRGAACTCTCTAACTAAAATGTAGCAACATTCTTAGCCAGGAACATTGTCCTGAAGTTGAATGAAACCTGAATCAGTTGCCAGAGAAAAATAACGAGGATTATAAAATATTGAGGATTATATCTTGAATCTAATTGCACATGTAATGTATTGAATCTAATAATACGTTATTAGTGCTAGTTACAGGGCACTCCATGGAGATCCTGGAGATATAAATCGTGGTTGCTAATGTGATTCTTGGGCATTTGGGCCAGTAAAGGTTTCATTCTCTTACTGATGCACAGGCATGCAAAAAGGGAGTACTTGGACAGCCATGATRCACCTAACTGCACTGTGCTTGGTGTCAGTGAAGAATAGTAGCTTTAAATTTTACAAAATAACATGAAAGGCCAAACTTTAAGCCCTTCATTCAAGTTACTGGAAATGTTGTTTTCCCTCAACATGCTGGACCTGTGGTTTAGATGGAGCTAGAAATCTAATTTTATTTCCATATGCTAACAGCTTTTGCTCTCTCTTCCAGACAAAAATATACAATAAAATTATGCAGCTTTCAACTTCTAACATGTCTATGGGGGAGATGACAGCAGGCCAGATCTGTAACCTGGTTGCCATAGATGCAAATCAGCTGATGTGGTTCTTTTTCCTCTGCCCTAACCTTTGGGCTATGCCAGTACAGGTAAGGTGATTGAATGTGCTTTTTTTCTTGATGCACGTCAGGCTGTAGTGGTTCACTGCGCGTGAGTTTTATGGAAGTGGAGATATTAAAGAAGTTAAAGGAATAACTTGAAATAAAATTTCAAGCTATTAACGTCTAGAAGCATTGCATGTAATAGATTCCACATCTGTGACTGGACTTTAGGTATTTATGATTGTATTAGGATCTTGACTGCTGCCAAATATGCTTTGCATTTGTAAAAAGGATTTATAGGGTGCAGCAGGTTGCAGTGCCCTCATTTATTACATCAGGGAAGTTAACTGGAAGATATTGCAATCATTTGTCTTATGAATCCCAGCAGAAGCAAGAGAAGTAGTGTAAATATCATTGCTTAGAGATGGTCCTTTGGACATCCTTTGAAACTCCTGCTGCTTCTTGGATGACAAGCTCCACAGTTTGTTGCTGCTTTTTGGGGTTTTTTTTGTTATAACATATTTGTTATATGAAATGGTTTTGCTGCTTTATCCTCTGGTATCTTTGGTCTCCTGTCTCTCAATACCACTCTCATCCCTTCAGTCTCCTTTCCCACGTGGATCATACTATACTTCTATTGAAGAATTTCCTGAAAAAGCTGACAGTAAAGCACAAAGTCTCATCTAATTCAGTACCCTGCAAGCCTTCCTGCTTTCTTCCAGCTACTCGGTGCATTTTTGTTGGGCACGCTTCAATGCTAGCAGTAAATACAAACAGGAGAGGCAACAGAGTTGAATTTCACTTGGTATTTTCTAGATGTATAATTTAGTTTCAAAAACATGATGAAAACTTCATTGTGTTCTTGTCACAAAGGCAGTTTGATTCCAGCCCCACACAGAGGCTGATTTGGCTGGTGTGTAAGTCAGAAACCTACAAGTAATCTACCCAGCAGCTTTGCATTTTGGGTTCCTCTCCCTTGCCCAAAAATTAAATCATTTTTGTGAGACTGTATACAGACTGCAACTGGCAGATCATATTTCCAAGCAGTTTATAATGTGGCTTTAGGAGAGTTGCTTAGGAGTTCCTGTGTCCATCAGCATCTGATACTAGTGATTTTCTTCTATAAGAAGTTAAGCATGTGAGAATACCACATTAAAAAGTTGGGGATGGGGARGAAAAGCCAGCCATTCAGATTATTAGGTAAATTGTATGAATGTCTTCCAAAGAGTGAGGTGTTAGACTGCTGGCCATCAGGAGATCTGGATTTTTTTTCTGACAAGCAAGATATTTACTAGAATTGAGGGGATTTTATAATTGTTCCTGCTGAACACAAGAGATTTTTGTCAAGCTGCTACAGATCAGATAAGCAACTCCTCTTAAAATCAGGTCTTAAAATCATCTGGTCTCATGGTAAACCAGATTAACTTCCAAACCTGGGGGAACAAAAAAAAAGCCTGATTTAGCTATTTGCCCTGAATTTTTTTCCCTCACTGAGGAAAATACTTGGTAGGGGCAATGCAAGTCCTTTTTTTATTGTCAGTTATAGTGAGTCCTTGAATTCTTCTTGTATCCTCTTGTGGTCTCAGTCTTGGGGAGTGTTCATTCTCTGAAAAACCAATAAGTATTTTCCCAAAATACTCTGAGTCTTCACACTTTTGCCACATGTTTGAAACCTGCCGTGTTACTACAGATTTACTCGTGTCTCTGGTAGTGGGGGTAGATTGCTTCTGAGACTGCAGTAGGACATGGAGGAAGAAATAATCTGTCTGAATCTCTGATAAACCTCTTGCTAGCTCAATGAGACTTGTGTAAACCTCAAATCAGGGTGGTGAACATATTTAGGTGTAAACAATCAGCAGTTTACCAATTGATGGCTTCATTTAACTGTGCTTTCTACATGTGTGAGCTGTGTGTAACTGTGCCTGTTAAAATATTAAGGTTTAAGGTGATTGTAGTCATATTTAGGTCACAGTGTGGCTGCATTCATACAATATAACTGCATTTGTCTCTTCCAGTGCAGTGACTCCTGCACCAGAGGTATAGACTAGTTTTCCTGATCCACTCTGGAGAAACTTATATGGTGGTTTAAAACATTTTTCTTTCTAGAATTAAGAGATGGTGGTGGATATAGCAATTATCATCTGGAATTTTTCAGAAAGCAACTTGACTTTTTTTTTGGTGTGGTTTCCCTGAAATTATGGGTGAGGGAGGAAAAATGGGTACCAGATTATTTTAAAGGGGGAGGGAAAAACAATGATAAAGGAACACATCCTAATATTGATGTCTAATTGCGAAAGAGAGGAACACTATAATGAAAATAAACTGGTGGCAGTTTGTTAGTAATAATTTGGATATCAGAGTATTTTCATTCCATTTATGAGAAGCACAATAAGAAGTCAGTGATTGTATACTGCTAAAATGATATTGTTGAAAGAGCTATGAGGCATTAGGAAGAGTCCACCCCTTAATGATAATGTTTAGAGTATCAGCTATTATAGACAAACTGTGTACAAGGTACCAATTTCTTGTACATTTATTTTATAAGACCTCTCTGACAGCTCAGTGTAGAGAGCACTTTAGTGCAGCTGAGAATTAATCCAATTTCACCGCATATTCTGTAACAACATTTTGCTGTAATGTGCCAGAAGTCATGAACTCAAAGACTTCCTGACGGTCTGCTGAAAATATGATTCTATTTGCATTAAAATTCCCCCTGTGATGCTCCTTACTAGATGAGGACAATCGGTGCCGGAGCGTGCTCCTGTTTTGTGGATGGTGGACTCCTTGCCAAAATCAATGAGTCACACTGGTCACAAAGGTTTCTTCAAAACATTTTTCCATAGCATTCATTCAATACCTTGTTTTATGGAGCAGTGAAAACAATTACTGGATGCTTGAAAGATGGCTAATACTAAGTTGCACAAACTCCATTACTATTTAAACCAGGTTTTTAATTATTTTGTAGCTCTTAATCTAACAATCAACATTTCAGCGTCTGCTGTGGAATTTGTAATAGCCATTCATGACAAGCTAGGTTTTCTATACAGTCTGGATAATTTGAGACCCATCTTGGCTTGGACTGGAGTCAATGGGAGCTTTATCATTGCATTAAGTTACTGTTTGAATGTTATTGAAATCCATGAGAAGAGGCCCAGGGATGCCAATCAGTTGAAAGATGCCCTCAGTAGGTTTGGCTCAAACCCTGGGAGCAAAATGAGGCCTTCTAAAGGCTTTCCCCCATGCCTCCATTTGATAAACACCCTTGTTTGATTTCATTGTGATTATTAAAAAATCCTGTATTCTCATATCTCTGGCTCATTGGTAGGGATAGCTTACACTTGTAATGAAAGGACGTTTGTCTCTTTCAAAACTGCCCACAAAGCAGTTTCTGGCTGAAAGTATTTGCCATCCTCAGTAAATAATCAAGACAAAATAACCAGAGCTATTGGTGAGGTTCTTGCTCCTGATATATATTTCTGGCAGGGAAGAGCTTTGGGATTTTGATGAAAGAGAAGCAGTGTTTCATTACACAGGCTTTTAAAAAAAATATTATTTTTACCTTCTCAGGAATATTAATGAGAGCCTTCCCATCTGGCAGATACTGTCCTCCAGAGTTCAGATGTTATTTGTGTGCTCATTATTCTTGACTCTGTACTTTGTGATATGATACAGAATTATTCAGTAAGATTTACAGTTTTCAGCTCTTTTCAGATACAAGTCTTCACATATATTTTTTTCCATATATGCTGAATGTATTTCAAAAGTTTGTTTGTATAAATAAGATGAAAATGGAATCATTTTTAATGTATTGGAAACATGGGATTTTTATTGCAAAGACTGACCCTCTGAATAGTTAGGATGAGGTGTGGAAAAGCAGCTGTGAGCTAGCAACTCCCTCAGGATCCAGCTGGGATAGCTTTCTCCTTGTCTATGGGAGAAGCTGATGCTCTCTTTTTAGAACCAAGCGGTCCCATAATGTCCTAGACAGTCAACCAGTAGTGATGGAAAGCAGGAAAACAGGGAGTCAGTGTTCCGCAGTGGCTGCTCACTGTTCAGTGCTTTCCTGTATTTGGAGTGCCCAGAGTGTCTGCCCACAACAAAGCAGTTGGGAATGAAAATCTTGGTCTCTAAAGACCAAGACCATTTTGTGTTTTGGAGGAGAGCTTTGGCAGGGATATCTGGCAAAGGCCTTGTGTGATTTGTTTGGCTTCATACACTCATCAATTTCCTGACTTCAGGTGGAAGCAGATTGCTCAATTACTCGTCACTGAAAGATTTTTTAATTCACAATTTAACCTTGCCTCTTACTAGATTTATGGTGTGTATACGATAGGATTTTACTTTTGCTTTCATGTTACCACATATTTTCTAAATACTGTGGCTCATTTTGAGAGTCATGTTTTAGTTTAGGTCAGCTGTGGAGAGGCATCAAAGGGTTCCTAAGAAGAATAAAAAAATCCGTATTTTCTCTCTCTGTGCTTTAAATTAATGAAAATGTCAAGATGGAAATATGGAAACTGAGGACTCCTTTACTTCATGTAAACACCCAATTCCCATAAATGTGTGAAAGTAGATGGGAATATGACTATTGAGCTTAGAGATTATGAAAGACTGTTTCTGTGAAGGTTATGAGAGTGTGCAAACATAGCAAGAGCAGTAGATAACACTAAAGACATTTTCAATTATTGATTTTTTTGATTAAGGGAAATGGTGTATGAAATTGACTTTCTATCACTGTGTCTTGTGATCAGCTTACACTGTTAAATACATAGATTGTCAACATTGCAGACTGTTCAGGAGTCAGTCATTAGAATGGTGATAATTAACTTTGGTAGCTTGTATATATTGTTTGTGTTTATTGAGCTGCCTACAGTAGACCCTCCCCATCCAGACTGTGGCTTTACCTCTAGATTCTTACTGATCCAAAGACAAAGCTTTTCTTTTTATGCCGTTTCTCTAACCATTTTTCAACAGTATTTGTCAGTCTGGCCCTGTAGATACTTAAAACGGGTCCTTGCTAGTTTATATCAGAGATTATTTGACGTGGATGTTCTCAGTGGTGTAATTATGATGATCCTTTTTTTTTTTAAATATGCTAGTCAGCAATAATGTCATCTTAACATTTGAAAGATTAGTTGTATTTTTAATAATATTTCATATTATTTTCTATGGTAAGCAAAGAAGTGTTCCTTCTTGTGAAAGTCCCAGTGTTGCAGATTTGTGAGTTCTGACTAAACTGGGGGATGTAATTTCTTCCCTGGTGTAAAAATACTGCAATGTCAAAGAAGAAAAAAAAAAATTATAAGTTGAAGAAAATGCCTGCTATGTCATCCAGGCAGTGGGACTGGCTCTAAAGGCAATAGGTCAATGTGTTACTTGGAAGTATTTTTAAATAAAATTTTATAGAAGATATGCAAACCTGTGCAACCTTCTACTGTCTGTAAGGGGGAGAAATACAGAAACAGAAATGCAGAGAATGCACAAGTTGGGAGGAGCACTGGGTGGGTGTCTGTTTCTCTGGCAGAAGCCCCTGACTGATCACACGGGCTGTGCCAGCGATGCTGAACGTGTGATGTTTGGGGTGGGTGTAGCTGCAGCTGCTGGTGGTTTGGACATTGTCCCTTACCCTGAAATTGCTTTGTGGTGCACACCCAAAGGGAAGCCAAGCCTTTCCCCACACCTTCTTTTCTCCCAACAGATAATTGTAGGAGTTCTTCTGCTCTACTACCTTCTTGGAATCAGTGCCTTAATTGGAGCAGCAGTAATCATAGTCCTTGCACCTGTTCAGTACTTTGTAGCAACAAAACTCTCACAGGCCCAGAGAAGCACGTTGGTGAGTGTCATCAAACTCGTTTGTGATATTAATATCACCTCTGGCAATTATGCATTGGTCTGGGTTTGGATTTACAAAGCTAACCATGGATGTTGACCCAGAATTGCTTCTCAAATATTTTCATTGTTCAAGAATGTGAAATCATCATAAGCGTAAGCGGTAAAAACGTATTTTTGGGGAGTTATAATTTTCAACAAGTATGGTTCCCTAAGAGCAAAAAAAACCTTAAGAACCTTCTAACTTGCAAATATAAATGGTCAGTACTCATTGACTGAAATGGCTTTGTGCAGCACAAATAAATGAGTCGTGCATGTCAAGCTGTCCAAGGGGAATGGAAGTAGGAATGCTGCATCCAAACTTGTACCCCAGATGTGGGTATCTGTCAAACTGATTTAGTCAAACAAACTCCATGCAGTCCTAACTCCCACAGTGTGTGCCTCAACTGGGGAGTGTAGAGGTCTGCTAAGTCAAGAGCTGTTCCTTGATCTCTCATTTGGCTTGACTATAATTTGAATCATGTGCATCACTGCCAAGAAAGTCACCTTGGTTCATTGGAATTCCCATGCCCAGCTGCTCTGAACCTTATTCCCCCTTTCAGCGACTGTTGCACTGCCAAGGAAGCCATAGGTGCTTGTAATGGAGCCAGAGCTTGCTGAAATCTCTTCCACCACAGATCATGGGTAGTAATGAGAGTTATTTGTGCATCTTCCTGTGTGAAAAGGAATGCCTTCCCATCAACAGTATGCACCCTTCCAGGAATGTGGACAGCATTCATTCCCACAGCATCCAATCAGACAGTCAATGTCACCTAGAAATTCCTGCAGATGGGAGCAGTGCTGTTTGTGCTGGAAATGTTTGCACTGTGCAAGGGGGCTGCTTACAATTTTTGTGTCATGCTTATGCTTAGGGAACAGGTTTTTGAATTGTAGTCTTCAGGTAAATGCGTGTGTAACTGTTGCAGGAGTACTCCAACGAGAGACTGAAGAAGACAAATGAGATGCTTCGAGGCATTAAGCTCCTGAAACTCTACGCTTGGGAGCACATATTCCACAGCAGCGTGGAGGAAACCAGACAAAAAGAAATGACTAGCCTCAAGTCTTTTGCCCTTTATACCTCCATATCCAGTGAGTCTCTTCCTGCATTGTAATCCACTGCTCAGCTAAGTGCTACTGAATTATTAGCTACTAATGAGTTTACCATTTCTCTGTTGAGATTATTTCGGTTGCTTTAGGCTCTGATCCGTACTCCTCATTTTCCGTTTAGTCAGACTCTCCATTTAATTCAGTAGAATTTTGCTTGTATGGGAAGTATGCCTAGAAGAGAAAATCAGTGCTTCACAGAATTGACTTCTTCTGGAGAAAACCTTTTAAGGGACAAATGTTTCACAGATTATATTTAGCCAGCAATATACTCTTCTGGAACACAGCATTCAAGAGGAAGCTGATGTTGAAATTTATTTGGGTTTTTTTCCCCTGCATTTTGCACAATTCAGAGCACACAAATAATATGTGACAGGCATTGTCTTTGCACTGAAGCTCCAACAGACAGTACTTACTTACATGTTCTTACTCAAAATTTGGATTTCTTGTTAAAATAAGTGATTCTTAAAACCATTTGTTTATCCTGGAAAGAAAAATGTGAGCATCCTGGCAATTTCATCATTCTGTATCCAGATTCTTTTCTCTCCTGTTATTTTTCCAGCTGCTTTAAGTCTTCATTCTGCTTTTAGGAAGACCTACGGCAAACTGAACCCTGTATTGGAGAGATTATATGCAACACCTATATTATTGCTACTATAATACTTTAGAAATAGTTAGTAAAGTCACACTGAAGAATGCTGTGCTGTTCATATAATCTGTGAGATACTAATGAAATGGAAAACTTTACCAAGAAATTTTCAAATGCTACAAGGTACCTGTACAAATACCTTCTGGAATAATAAGGAAGACTAGTCCTTAGAAAAATAACTTGCAGTCTGTTTAGTATTATTTGATTTCATTCACCCAAGAGACATGCAGCTGACTTTAATCCCTGACAAATGATCACATGGGTGATGCACTCCAAGGGAAAGATCGTGATCCCACTGAATTTAATTGACATTAGATTGAGGTATTCATTGACTTCTGAGACCAGAATTTCTCTCTGGGGATCCTGAGCTCTTTGGTCTTGGAGAGGACTTTCTGCTTTGACATAAAATTGAATTTAGCTGCACGTTGTGAGACCAGAAACTCTGTCTTACACCCAGATCAACACAGACGGGTTCCCTTTGTCTGCAGTGCTTCATGTGGCATTAAAATCTATTTATAGTCGGGGCCATGGGTTCAGCTGTGGGACTGCGAAGGCTTATTGGATTTTAAATCCTCACAGTGTCATTTGTAACAGCTAGGAAAAGGTATATTCATCCCAGGAGTACTGACGGTTCTGTGGAGAAATAATGACATAAATAAGAACCTGCGTTATTAGAAACAATTTTAAATATTTACTGATGCTTCTTGAAACATTCCAAGTTTGCAATTGCACTCTTGTTTTGTATTATGTGTGATATTTATGTATGTGCAAGACAGGAGATAAGTTGTCAGCTTGGGGTAAAGCAGTGAAGCTTTATGTTGATGGTGCATATCCTTTTGGCTTATAAAGGTTTCAGCCTAGGAGTTCCTTACACCCTCTGACTTGAGCAGAAAGTACACTGATCTTTACAAACTTGCACTTTAGCAGACTAAAAAGGAAATATATATACAGGAGAACTCACTCTTTTTTCTTACCATGAGAACAACTAGAATGAGAGGCATAACCAGCCCAAAACACGTTAAATAATGTTATAGTGAACACATGATTTAATTTCTTTTAAAAAAAATACGAAGTCAGGAGAGGACCAAGATTTTATATATTTGTGATCAAAGGAAGGCAGAGAGTTGCTAGAACACTAAGAAAGCAGAAAATAGATTTTTTTAACATACAGTTTTGAATAGATTCTGGAATTCTTTTTTAAGTACACATAGCTGTTAACAGGAGTGAAAGAATGTGGTTGGAGCTATTTTATTCACAAGGAATAGGTTTGCATTGGATTACAGCAAGTATACCTACAAGTTTCAGGGCAGTGTTGGCTAGACCACAAGAAAATTCCATTTCAAGACCACATGGAAATTGGATCTCTTGTGCCTCGCCCCTGTGCCTGGATCCAAGTTTTATGTATATGGAATTGTTCATGTGTCCTTAAAGAGCTATTATAGAAATTAGCTCTTTGTGTATTTTAATGAAATGTCCCCACCAGAATTAAAGCTGGGTTGCTGCTTTACAGGATTTAGTGTACACTCTATATTCAGGAAAGACAGAGAAAGAAAAGAGTGGTTTTCCTATTTCTATGATTTTTTTGCCTAATCTGTCAGAAGCAAAATAACTCCAGGTTTTCTTACAGGAAAATAACAGTGGTTGCTACCCTGAAATAGCCAGAACTAACTGAACATTTATCCCAGTTTTTAGTCCACCTTTTTTCAGTAACAAAGTCCTTTTCACTGAATCTAATTAAACAAAAAGTCCAACGTGCAAAATAGTTATTTTAGAAAACATTATTATGGACATAATTAAACAAACAAACAAACAAATTTTTAAAAAACCCCAAAACCAGAAAACAACCCCCAAATTCCAGTGGCTCCTCTTTGTTTGCTTGAAAGAAGCTTTAAAGTCCTTGTGTGTACTTGTGATCTCGCATAATAGCAAAATTCAGACCAGCTTCTTGACAGCCACCAAGTACGTGAGATATTTTAACTGCAGAAGGCTTTGCCAACCCTACAGGATATTTAATCCATCCAGCTTCATATTTGACAGGGATGATCTTGCACTGTGGACAGGAGAAGAGCAGGATCCATCTCTGAGAAGTTCATCAGCTTTGCTGCATTCTCTCAGCAGATTCATTCCTAAAAGCAAACTCGTGTACCTCAGCAGTCTCAAAGGTACATTGCAAAGGCAAGGGTTTAATGGCATTCACAAGGACGTAGTTGCAGGCAGCAAGTTTCCCTTCTCTAAAGTTTCTCTGCTGTAACTGYCTTGAGTTGATACAAAGTGTGAAAACTGGTCAGGATGTAGAACCATTAGGAGACATGAGAGGCTGCTTTGTATTCCAACACAGAAAGAACATTTTCCTCAGAAAAATACAGTATTTTATTTTCCCTAGAGCAAGATGTAAACTATGCATTTCTAGGCTTTAATACATATAAGTTTTTCAAAGCCTAAGCTTTTATTTTGCAATTACACATGCTAACATACCTGTATTTTCAAATATTCCTCTCTGTCAAGGAGTTAAAAGCTCCACGAAATAACTCAGCTATTTTATATGAGTACAGAGTTTACAAGTGTGTTACAGGATTCGTTAAAGATCATCTAAATGTAGGCAAAAGAAACATCTGACAGTATATAAAGTCCTTCAGGGGTTTATGCCCAGAAAAAGATGGCCAAACAGTGAACCAGCAGTATTTGTGAGTCAAACAATGACAGTTCAGGTGAAGTAACTGGGGAGAGCTTCTACTCTTTGAACATTGCTATACCTGCTAGGAAAAAAGGACAGACACAGTTTAAACACAAAAGAAGGGGCTGGCCTTTTTCTTTTCTGTTATCCTTGAATTCTGTTTTAGCTCTAGATTCTATATTCTTTCACTGTATAGTTTACTTGCACAAAATAAAAGTTGAGTGAAGGTCAAAACGAAAAGGTGATGGTTAAATAATATCCTCAGGTTGTAACAGAGGGGACAGCCATGCAGGGTGAGAGCATAGAAAATACCATTGTAAACCAGTGCTAGTAGTATTTTAGCATTTAGCATTGTCTGACTGAAAATTGTTTCTAAATGTTCCTATGTGTTTTCCTTCACAGTTTTTATGAATGCAGCAATACCAATTGCAGCTGTACTTACAGTAAGTATGGACTTTTCTAAATAGTGTTAATTACGACTGCATTTTCAAGTATAAGTGATCTGGAAATGAGGAAGGAGGAGGACAGGATGCAAACCTGCTACACGCTGGCAGTTCCTCTGGGAGAGAATGGAAAATGCCCACTTGCTGTCTGGGACCAGAAGCAGCCCAGAGCATGCAGCACTCACCCAAACTGTTAAGAGAGCATGAATTAAGATTCTGTAAATGAAATGCTTATGACATATGAAGTCTCTGTTTCCTTCTTTATGGCAAAGCACTGATGATGATGTCTGTCTCTTTGTAGACATTTGTTGTCCATGCTCATCTGACAAGAAAGGCTGACTTCTCCCCATCAGTGGCATTTGCCTCCCTCTCCCTGTTTCATATTCTTGTGTCTCCGTTGTTCCTGCTCTCGAGTGTGGTTAGATCCACTGTCAAAGCATTAGTAAGGTGAGAACTGTAAAATTTATATCTTTGCTACCACGTATCCAATTTTTGAGAATGTGTCTGTTGCTCATTTTAAAATTTCAAGTTTAGAAATAGCACGGTGATTATTTATCTGTTGTTGTAAACTGCTTCCTAACCTTTTTTTCCTCTGTCAAGAATGTAAAAGAGTAAAAGACAATTACAGAAGCACTTGGGTTTCAGCACATATCTCTTGTTTCTCAGCCTCTGCTTAAGAGGTTGCCTGTTGGGGGAGAGTTAGGCTGAAACAAATAAGCAAATAAAAACCCCTAAAAATCACTTTTAAGTGTCAGAGTAAATTAATGACTGAATGTCTACTCCAGACTTGATGAATTTTTACTTTCTGATGAACATGTTAGTTTGAGGTAAACTTGTCAAAAACGAACCAAATAACAACCAGTAGAATTGCTGTTTCACTGGGGATTTTGAGTATCAACAGATTAGTGTAAAAACCTCCTAAAGCTTTTTCATATGCAGCATAACTCTACCTGACTGATAGGGGAGGCAGAGTTTGGGCTTCTTTATTAGGACAACTTCATGACGTCCAATAAAGCTGTCTGATGAGCTTATTTAAACTATGGGACAGATACTGGACACCAGCCCTTGCCTAATTACCTTTGTGTTGCTTTGGAGATGGAAAGGAGACTGCAGCAGGAGGCTGAGATTGCCCTCAATGTTTGAAAATTCCCTGACAGTGCAAAGTCACAGCTGTGTCCTCTCTCCTAAGGAGAGTGAAATCTGAGAGCATTGGCGGCTGGCAGGAAATGTTTCGCAGCCACTTTTGGTAGTCCCTCGAGCCATGGCAAATCGTCATGCAAAGATTACAGCCAGCAAAGTATCTGGGAGCCCGCCCTGACACTGCCTGTTACCAACAGGCATTTATTTTGGCTTGTCTAAGGATTTCTTTGTAAATGAATTGTGTCTCTTAATGCCGCAGCAACGATTTGAAAGCAATTAGTATCAGCCAAGTATTAGTTGTTGCTAACTGGGAGTTCTTTGTGGGTTGTTCTGTAGATACCTTCATGTTGGCAGGCCCTACCATTTGTGGTGCAGACAGGAATCAAACTCTGTAACAAAGCTGACATGATCTTTGCCTTGCTGGCTGGCTGTAGCACAGTCCCCTGGGTAGTGTTCCRAAGTGCATTGCTCCATAGTGCTGGTGGTGCTGCTCTGTTTGGAGTCCCTCATCCTGCAGGGCAATATTTTGCCCGCTATTTCAACCCGTGCCGAGACGTGCTCGCTTAAATAGTTCGGTAAATATGAAAAAGCAGACAGTGGGTTTTGCACCAATTGAGCACAACTAATGTTTGCATCTCAGAAAGGTCAGGTAAAGGTGACCTAACTGGGCAAAGTGGTATTTCGGCTTTCTTTAGGCTGAGATATTCTAACTGGTTTTAGCAAGTGTGCCAGACAGCTTCTCCTGTAGTGACACAAAGGGACCAAGTGAAGCAGAAGATGACCCAGCAGTGAAACCAGAACATAAAGGACAGTAAGAGGGTGTTCCTGGCTTTGCATCTCAGGCACCTCACAAACCCTGCTCCATTAATATTGGCTGCAGTCTCTGATGCCAGGTGCTATCAAGGACAATAGTATCTACCAACAACCTCATTAGTATCCTAATCATTACACGTATGCCCAATTGCAGAGCATCCCCATGGATTGTCATTGACACTATCAGGACCACTGTGTGATTGTGTGACTGACAGATTTAAAGCTTCTGTTCCATGTAGGACCCCTGAAAACTTTACAAGTTATGGGGCTTGGGTGTCTGCTTCTGAGAGGGGGAACTGTTCAAAGTCTTTAGGGAGGTGAGAAATTCTGATGCCTCTTTGAAAAGCGGTGCTTTGGGGCTTTTTTTGTATGTGGAGTGTTTTGCCGCTGGAAATTAAAACTGAGCAGCCGACTGATGTATTTCTTAAGTGTTAGTTTTCGGGGACAAGGAGTACAGTGTACAGTTTGCTATCAGCAAAGGTTAAGCAGCGAGAGTGGCATTATGTACCTTACGGGGTTTAATATCAAACCACCTTTCCAGTCAGCTGTGCAAATAACCATGTTTTAATCAATATGTCTGTTCTGCAGCTTTAAAATAAGTTCCCCTGTGGAGATATTGGAATACCGAAATTGCGCTGTCAGCAGGAGCTCTGCAGAGAACGTCCTTTTTCTATTCTTCAGGAGTTTAGAACAGTGTGGCATCCTGAAATATGAGTYGTGGCCTCTAACAAAGGATTCTTAGCCCTGTTTTCCAAAGCTTTGTGCAGATAGATGTAAATATCTCTGGTGATGGAGCTTCTAATCGCTTCCTTTGATATAATAGACCTTCCCATTAAGGAATTTTGCTCCAAAATTGATCCTGAATTTATTATTATCCCTCTTATCCCATCCCAATTAGTTATTCTCCCCCTTTTTGTTGCTTAGGTTGTGGTACCTGCTCTAGCTAAATTCACTGTGCTGAATCCACTAAGAGATCCACTGATCTCGTTCTTCAGCTGCCATCAGCAGTTAGGCAGCTTAACAGAAAAACTGTAGAACCAGTTCTTTCCCGGGGAGTCCCCAGGTGACTTTGATCTCTGCTTACAGGACAAGTGTTTATGGACAGGGAGTCTGCCTTAGGCAGTGCTGTAATCCTGGGTCCAACAACGTTTTGGCACCAGCGGTGGATCTCATGATTTGTTAGAAGAAACTAAGTCCCCTTCTAAAGAAGAAACCCCCTGGCAGTGAAATGCAAAATAAATGCTGGGGGGTTTATTTGTATTTTTTAGGATTGGCATCCTAACACATCACCACGTATCACTATGCTTCAGTGGCATTGTTTGCCTCTTTCTCCCTAGTTAGCCTAAGGCTTAGATTGAAATCAATTTTTTCAGCTCTTGTCCATAAATTTATTTTTAGGAACCTTAGGCCTTCTGGCACTTTATSGTTTTGAAGACTGATAGTTAACTTATTTCCAGCTAATTGAGCTCCTTTGATGTTGAGTTCATGATTCAATCCAATTCTTTCACAAATTTCATTTGCTGTYCCTGTGAGTAGATTAGACATACATTTTATAAAGTCAGGTACAGAAATAAAATTGATGCCCTGATCTGTTAAATGTCTTAATAAAGGCACATTATCTCTTAGCTAATTAAATCTTAAAGCAGCTAGTGAAAATTTTATGCCTTCTTCTTCRTTGCTGGTTGTCAGGATTCCTTTTGTATCTCATCTGTTGAACACTATTCTGTTAAGGTATATTCCCTTATCTTGTTACCTTATGCACTTCATATTTCATCATAGATGGTTGAATTTAGCTCACTGTACAGGTTTCATCAGACTGCCAGTGCGCATAAGACTGTTTAGTAGGACTGTGTCACACTTGRGTGGCATAAATGACATGAACTCTGCTCAGGCAAGTGGCTTCCAAACAAGTCACCGTTGTAGCCAGTCTGTGTCCCACCAAGTGCCTGAAAAAACCTTTGTGTAAGATCTCTCTGGTGGYGTCAGAAGGGACGAGATTTGTTAAAATATCATCTCTGTTAATAGGCAACAGGACAGGTTTTGGAAACTTCCTTGCAGTAACTTCCCATTGCACATTGTTATACATCTGTAACAAAACAAGAACAAACAAACTGTGCAGCAGACAGCAGCTGAAGTACCAGAASGGATGCTCTGTAAGAAACATTGCAGTGTACGAAAGTTTTACTTCCAAGATTGAGGTGTGATTGTGATTTTTTTCCCTTTCAGTGTGCAGAAACTGAGTGAATTCYTGTCAAGTGAAGAAATTGGAGAAGAACATGATAAATCTTCAGAGCTAAGAAGTGCAGATAATCACAGCAAGTACCAGGCAGTGGTGAGTAAAGCTGTCTCAGTGCGGGTGAAGTGGATGGAGTAGTTTGTACTCAGAATAAATTTTTCTCTTCTCCATTTCCTACTGATTATTCCTTGCCATTGTAAAACCTCTATTTTAATACCCTGAACTCTACCATTTACACTATGGTTGCTAGGGTTTAGGACATTTTGCTGATGCTGCTGCCAATTAGTGCTTATTTCTGTCTTTCTGATTTCGCACAGCCACTCAAGGTTGTGAACCGCAAGAGGCCTGCCAGGGAGGACTGGAACAATTACAGCTCTCACATGAGAAGACCCATTAACATCACAGAAGCAGATGATTTTTGTGTAAAGGTGATATGAAGGTCACTCTAATAACACTTATATTAGCTCACTAATAGTCGCTTTTGTATTCTGATGGCAGTTTCAAGTTCAAGAGCCAGCGTTTGGTGTGAACTGTCAGGCACTTGTGCACTTGTCAGAGATTAACCTCCCCCTTTCTTGTCTCTGTCTTCTTTTTTAAGAATTAACTACTAATCTCTAGGTCGTGATTAGTTGTAATTATTCCTCTAGATTTCACCCAGCCKTTTTCAATTTGAAGCGTTTAAGTCATTAGCCCTGTTCTCATGTCCAAAATTTTAAACTCAGAACATGGAACAGCACAGGTTGGAAGGAACCTCAAAAGTTCATCTGGCCCAACCATTTGTGCATGCCAGACTCTTTCTTCCATTGCCAGTGCCTGTACAGAATAATGGGATGAAGAAAATAGAAAATAATTTGTTCTAGACATTCCCAAAATAATGTCATCATGGATCTTCCCTTCCTCTTTTGGAATTCATAGTAGCCTTTCCAGATGAAGTTAAAAACTAACTCCCAAAGACCTAACTTGTCTGAAGAAAAAAATTACAATTACCCATGCCACTTTGAAGACCAATGCTCTTGATTTGCTGTGGAAATGGCCAGAAGTAATGAAAATCCTGATGGTTGTTATAGTGATGATGCTGTTTATTTAGGAAGTCTGCCATTACATTTGCATTTCCAGCAAAAGAGGATGAATAATTCAGTTTCCTGGGACTAAGTAGGACAACTGGTAATGCTTACAGGGTTTTTTTTTAGACATGTTGATTTGGTGCAGGATCGTTCTTGAATAGACTTCCAGGAAAATAAGAGGAATATTTGAGAGAGGGTTTTCGGGACAGTGTTGGATCAAAAGACAGCCTGGAGTGACAACAGAGGAGTTTGTCACAAAGGAGAGGCCAGTGCAGTAAGCTCTGTAAGGAGAGCGTTTATGAGGCTTGAACAGAAAGCCAGGACCACTGATAATCTTTGGCTCCATCTGCTGACACCATTGTCACCAGCGGCCCCTGGGTCAGGGCACCTGTGCAGGTACTATCTGTCTGCAGCTCCTTGCCCAGGAAGCGGCAATTGCTGAGAGAGGATCCTCTGGCTGCCTTTGGTAATCTGGAGGGAGGAACACCACACTTGCTCTTGCTCATTTCTTCAGGTGGTTTCCCATGATAAGAGTAGCAGCCTTTCTGAAGGGTATGATACAAGTGTCCCCGTCCACTCTTCTTAGATCAAAAATTGTTGTACCTTGCATAGCTGAAAGGCTTTGAAGGCTTCGGTGGCTCTGACAAAGTGAGAGAAGAGAGTCCTGTATAAATACAGGCCTTTTGAAATTGTCTCCTGTCCCTTGTTTTTCACAGTATCCATGGAAATCTCCACTTAAAGCCTGAACAGGCTTTGTTTCCTGTTTTTAGTCTTTTTCTGTGAAAAGATTTCTGTATCTAGCAAAACCTAGATTATCCGAGAATCATATCAGAAATCCAAAGGAAAATACTGTAATGGGCAGCAACATCAAATTTCATGGATGGTTCTACAGGTCTGCTTGGAATTTGGACAGTGTAATTGCTGTATGTGCTGCATTGTGTCTAGGGTGACATTCAGGGCTCTGCAGAGAGCAAACTGTGACCATGTATATAATTTAATTGTGTTGTAATTATTTCACTTATTACATGTATTCACCTTACAAACAACAAAACAAGAGAAACCTCAAACAACAGGTTTTTTCCCCTCATAAATTCTCAATAATTTTCTAATAGTCTAAGTGCTTGTTTGAGTTCAGAGGTTCTTGCCCATCAGAATACAGTCCTTGAAGTCCTTCAAGTCAGTCACTTGAAGATCCATTTCCTGCATTGAGCAAAGGCTAGTTCTGTTCCTAGGCTCAGTGTAATGAAAAAAGAAGTGTCTCTGATGTKGGGGACAAAAAAAAAAAAGTGAGCTCTAAAGCTGAGTTTGTTTCTTACTTCTCTCTATCTTGGTATAGATCACAAATGGATTTTTCACTTGGACGCCTGAAGGTCCTCCAACATTGTCCAACATCGATATCCGAATCCCTCAAGGTACAAAATGACATCAGATATACAGAATAAGATGTTTTTTCATAGGTATTTGGTAAATGAGAGTCTTATACTTACCTTCCTCTCTCACAGGTCAGCTAACAATGATTGTAGGACAGGTGGGCTGTGGTAAGTCATCTCTCTTGCTGGCCATACTTGGTGAAATGCAGAAGATCTCTGGGAACATATCTTGGAGCAGGTAGTGCCATTTAATTTAAAATTCTAATTTAATTTAAAAATTCAGCTCAAGTTGAGTAGTAATGCAGCAAAAGCCCAAAATCTACCCTGGGAACTTGCGGAATCAGGGGTTTTCTAGATAGACAGTCCAGATAAAAACCTTACCCTAACGTCAGCAAGCATCCCCAGCCGGGGTGAAACAAGCTGTCTGTTCCATTAAAAGGAATGGATAACCATACTTGGCCATTCTGCACTCCGGCAACATAATCTGAGTGAAATTGTAACTAATTTGGAATCAGAATTAATTAGCTGGAAGCACTGTGCTGCTGCAGGATGGCGTTTGCACTTTAAGGCCTGAGCTCGTGTCTTCGCGTGGAGCYATAAAGAGGTTACTGGCTCACTGGGAGCAGTGCCTGGCTTAGATGTGTGCTCCATCCCAGCACCAGGCTAATGCCTGGGAATTTGAGGAGTGTCTCCTAAGTGGCAGTGACCTCAGAGTCCTCCCCCAGTGCATCCTGCGTGATGTGACAGGAGTGAGTCAGCCATGTCCTTCCCTCCTTTCCCAAGGGGACACAGCACCTGTACTCTGATAGCCACTTACAGATTCCACTCATGTCTGACTTCTGTACTGGCCTTGAAGGGAGGGAAAAAAATGGTCCTGAACTCCAACAGCTTCTGTTGGGACTTGTTCTCTTGAACCTCAGGCTAAGTGACAGATGGTATAACTTATTGCAACTCCTGTATGTGGTTTCTGGTAAATTCCTGCCATCTCTAATACACAGTTTGATCAATGTGTGTGAACATTCTTGGCATGTTTATTTTACAGTACCAGACTTCCTACCCACACAGACTGCACTTTGCCCTTTGGGGTGTGATTATTTGTAGGTAAAGCTCAAAAAATCRCTGAAAAACCTAGAGAAAAAATTAATTTTATTTCCAACTCATTGGGAAACTTTAAGTCAAATCCACATGCTGTGATGCATAGAGGCTCATTGTTTCCTAGTGGGTTCTGCACTGATTTTGTGGAACAGTTYTCTAAATTCCTTGGGTGTTTGTAGAGATGTGATTTATATCCAGCCTTCATGCCAGTCATACTACTCAGAATTGCACGTGCTTTAATTGCAATAGTACGAGGAAGGAAGGGTGTCAATTTTATAGGTGGGGAAAATGAAACGTAAGAAGGTGACCCTTTCATCTGGTGAGGGAAACAAGAACAGAAGCCAAAGTTCCAGAATATGGTGATCTATCCTTGAGAATATACTTCCCTAAGCAGAAAATCGGAGTTATGGTGAGGAACCATACAGAATCCCTGCAGCCTTATTAGGTGAACTAATTTCATTTCAGCAAGGCCGTAATTTTTTACAGATGGCATAACATGATTAAGAAGTGTAATTTGAATGTCTGATGCTAAACTAAAACAGATGACATGATGTTTCTGTTCAGACTGTGTTTTTAAATAGCACTTGTTTAGAACTATGTGCTTCACAACAGTGYAAAGGTCAGAACTGGTTTTCATGTCTTCTATATGTGCCAAAGTATCACAAGGTGAAATTCAGTTGTTATCACATTTGCTTTGCTATCTGTCAGATATGGAAAAAGGGACTTGTGGCTCAAACAATCTGAGCACTGTAAGTGCTGGCTGCCCTGGGACAGATTATGTGTTGTCTCATCTTTCAGAGCCGCTGCCATGTGCACTGCTCTATTCAGAGTGATGGATGCAGCCAGCGTGGGCTGCACACCTGCGTTGTAAAGCTATCAGATAAAAGCTCCCTTAATTTGATAAGAAAATACTAATGCCTGACCAGGAACGTGCAGCATTATCCCAGGTTCAAGGAGAGCAGTCTTATCAAGTAATCAYCAGGGCTCGTAGCCTTAGCTCAGGCAATGAAAAGTGTCACCGAAATCAGTAAGTTCCTTGTTACAGCTCTTTCTTTGGGAATGCTTGGCTTCAGTCATTCATGTTACAGAATAGACTTGAAGTAGTTCATCCAAATTTCCTTCCCCTTCCCTTCCTCCAAGGTCATAGCTATGAAGATGAAGGATGTATCCTGCTGACATGTCACTCAATGCTCAGGAAATCTGGATTTTATTCCTGGCCYTTCCCTTGGTCTAATGGATAGCAAGTCATTTCCCTACTCCTTGCCTCCRTGCTTTATGAATGAAACAGGATTAACTGTGTATCGTCTTTGCTTGCTTCTTATAAAAATAATTTGTTTCAAAACCTTAAAAAGCAATGTAATTTGTTCCTRGGCTAGGAGTGGGATAATCAGAAGTGAACCCTGGCTCACTTGTGATTTTTTGTTGKTTGTATTACAGTGTGTCCAGCAGATGCAAGTCAGATTAATGCCTCTTGTCCAAAGCAGGCTGAGAGTGTTTCACTATAAATATTTTATAATATGGTTAGAGGTTAACGAAAATAGAGAAGTCATTATTTACCTTCTGCACAGGTGGCAAATGGTATTGATTTGACTGGTTATTGAGTAAATAATTCTAGTATATGCTGTTTAGTTTCTTCTGGGCAGTATCTCACTTTGAATAGTCCCAGTTCTTGTTGGAGTAAATAACACCAGAAAATTGACCTAAATGAGAAATAGTTTGCTCAAACATAATTGTCATTTTTTTTTGAACAGGACATACATACTCACATGTGAATCTCGAGTCCTTATAATGTGAAGGAAGTGATAGATTTAAGGTTTTTAAGAATAGGTTTTCATTTTCATGTGGAGTTGACTGTTTTCATCAAATTTTAAAAATAATTTAAAGTTGTTTTGATGCCTACAAAGTAAATTGATTTTTAAAAATACAGATTTACTGGAGTTTTCAGAAACATCCAGGTACTTAGTTTTGTTTACATGGGAAGTGAAGATCTGAAGATCTGAAAATCTCAGTAGGCTCATCTTTGCATCGTTAGACATCTAAAATGCCTTGAAAAATTAGATCTAGCCCTCATTATCAAACAKGTTACTTTGGCATTTCAGTGCTGGTAGGAGATCAAGGCATCCTTAATTGCCAGGAGTATGCAGGAAAAGGGGGAAAGGAGGGATAAAACAGAGTGGGGAAAAAGTGGGTTGAAAAGTTTGAGCTAAAACTCCAAATGGAGAATCATTTTTTTTACAGAACAGAAACACAGATCAGGGAATTGACTTACAACTGGTTCAGGGTCCTTGTGTTGTGCATGGAAGGGCTGGAAAAGATATTTCCTATTTCAGCCTAGCAATAGTTTCTGTAAAGAATGTGTTTCTACTTAATGATATGCAACAGTTCCTGGGTTTTTGGAGAAGGTGCCACTGAGTTCACATGATCACTAAAGGCCAGAGGAGTGTGAGTTAACCGTGGAAAAGCTTTGTTCAGTACACTGACCTTCGRAGTAAAGGTGTACTGGTGGCTGGCTGGGGCTCTCAAATTGTAAATTCAGTTTAGATATCATCATTGCTTATTATGCATAAACTTCATGGAAGTGTCTCAAACCAACCTTTTAAGCTGCAGGTATAGTTTTCTCCCCAGGAYATTTATAAGCAAATTGTGTTGGCATAAAGTTAATGAGTCTGTYCTCTTTAAAGCATGAAAGACTTTGTTCCTCCTTGATTTTGTTTATATCATTTGACACAGATTTTTTTCACTCTTTTCAATGGAACTGGATTTAGCATCAGTAATAAGTATGCCCAGACATCCTGTCAGAAGAACTCTGAACATCTTTGTACACGTTCAAAAATAGCAAAACTAAAACCTGTCTGTCCCTTGGACCTGCCCACACTTACACAGGCACATCCCCTCAAGRATAGGGCTGGCACAGAACACAGTATGTGGCAACTGAAGGTGGGATTTGGGGTTCACACTAATCCATTAAGTGCTGTAAAGGTGCAGTTATTGTCATGGAAAAAACCCAGTATCATGAATTATCATTTTGTTTTCCCAGAAAATGAGTTTTTTTTAATGCAACTGCATTCTTGTCACAGCAGGACTTCTCAGTTCTGCTAGCACCTCCAGGASAGGGTGGAGGTGATTTTATTTGTTGAATCAAATTAATGTTTATAAGGAAAAAAAAAGGGTCGCCWAATCTTTTTGCCTGATGAAATCAAGCCAGTTTGTGTAGAAGGAACAGATGCTGCTCTGCAGCCCTGTGATAAGTAATGTTTGCAGCCTGTGCACTAAGTGGAATTTAATAGTTTTTCTTTCTGGGGCAGATTGCTTGTGCTCACTTAAGTAAACAGTCTTTGCTTTCTATTTGTGATGCAGCTGCACTTCTGACAGTGAGACGGGGGAAGATTTCAGGTACAGTATTGTTTGCAATTATTGGCTTTCCTGCTAAATCAATTGCAGTAGAAAGAACCAAAGGTTTCTAAAATTTATGGTTAACAGTCAGAGTTCTGAAAATCAGTGAAATTTTAACTGCATTATCTCAGGATACAATTTTTGAAACCACCTATGCAAGTTATGAAAATAAGAGCTGGGTTTCTGTTATGAAAGCACTGCCATTTGGAGATTTTAAAAATCGTATCCTAACTTTCCTGTATGTSTCTGAAAATCCTTCTCTTAAGGTCTGAACCAGATTATGCTACACTTTAAAAAATAGTATCAAGTATTTAAAGGTTTCATTTATTAAAACAAATTCTCCCCATTACCCTTCTCTTTGTTTTTTTACATCCTGTCATAAGTTTCTTGCCTAGCATTGTTCAGACACACACAGAGGAGTGTGGAGAGTAGCAGATTTGTCCATCTGTTGGCATGGAAATTATTTTTACCTGATTAGCGTAGCTCAGCTTGGATTTTGGGAATATCTACCAAATCAACTAAGAACAAAGCTTTTTGACTTTGGGGCACAAACCTCCAGAATGGTAAACCTTTAAAAGTGATGATCYTGCTCCTGCTGGAGTCAGCGAGAACTTTGTTACTGAAATTGGCAAAGTGTCATATGGCCTCCCTTTTCTTGACTTGGGTGAAACTGTGTGGCTTCTACTGTCTGGAATATTTTCTTGATTCTGTGATTCTCCAGCTATTCCACTGCCTTTTCTTTAGATTTGCCAGCTTCTTCTCTCCCATTTAGCTTGTTTCTCAGACCAGTTGCCTGGTTGTCAGACTGAGTGCTGCTAAACTTCTGCTCCCATCTGTGTGTAGTACAAGAGGGAGTTTCATGTACCTAATGTCTAAGCTTCATGGTAAAGGATACTTAGAAATCTCACAGCCCTTTCTGTACGACAGACTGCAATTTCTGGGCCAAGTTAAAGGGAAATCATTTGAATCTATTAAGATAAAAGAGAAGTATGATCAGAATTAGACATTCACATGTTTGAAACTATTATGGGAATGGACAGCAAAGAGTAAGAAAACATGCACAACAGTATGGCAAGAGTATTAAAAAGTAGGAAAGACTATTAGGATTATTAGACTGTGTGAAACCATTACCTCTATTATCATTTGTTCTGGGAATCCTAGCTGGTTAAGTGCTGTAAGAATCTCTGGTGGTTTTGTTGCACTAACATCCTGTGGAACATTTTTGGTGTTCTCAGAAGAGAATTTTGTGCCAAAGTCTTTTGAGGTCAAGCATTTGCTCATAGGTGTTGAAGACTTTCTACAAGGTTGTTTAGCACTTCTCAAAACTGAAGATTTAACCATACCTTTTTTAGGTCAATATCGTGTAGCACAGAATTTTAGCCTGAAGAGAGTTTTATTTCTTTTATGCAGTCATTTTGCTGTATTTTTAATTATAGCATAGTGATATTACTTTGTGGTGTTATTGGCACTGTCTGAAATAATTTCATATTTTTAAAAAAAAAAAACCCTTGTGTTTGTTTTCTGCAGCCCAGAGAAAGAATCTCCTGTTGACACGGAATTCAGGTACAACATTTTAAAAACTAATGGGAAGCTCCAACATGAGTTCAGAGCTATGACTCTGAACATTGTTCAGAAGGCTCTGCACTTAATGAGTTGTTCCTCCCTAGAAGACAAAAAGGATGTCTCTGTATGCAGCTACTACAATATTTAAAATAAAAGCAAGCAAGTGGCCCTTGCAGTGTAATAATGGCAAAAACATTTACTCCTGAATGCTCAGGACTAGCGATACCAGAATGCTCTAATACTTTCCATCAGGCTGAAAATAAGAGAAACATATTTTTTGTGCATGTGGTGATAATACAGGACAGAACAGTACATGTTTCTCTCATATTTGGAGAACATTTGAATTTGAGTTGATGACTGATATTAGAATTTAATGAATTGTGAAAAATAATCAAGATAAAACTGTACTCAGCAGTCCCAAAACACACAGGAAAGGCTTTGCAATGTAGTATTTCCTCTACCATTATAATCATAACTCCATTGCATTTTAAGTGCATCTATTTTCTTTTAAAAATTGCCAACATTTCAGACTTCGTAGGTTTATTAAGGCACTGAGCTTCACATATGAATGTCCCTTAACCAGTTGTATTTTCAGTGGTCTTGAAAGTGTACTGGACCTACTGGGCTTAGCAAAATGAAATGTGAAGATAGAGATAGATTAATGACTTTAAACAAACAATCTTTACAAAACCACAGAGTCTGAGAATGTGCCAGGTTGGAAGGGACAACAGTGGGTCGTCTGTTCCACCCTCCCTGGTGAAGCAGGGCCATCCCAGAGCACATGGCACAGGATTGTGTCCAGATGGTTCTGGAATATCTCCAGTGAGGGAGACTCCACAGCCTCTCTGGACAATCTGTTCCAGTGCTCAGTCACCCGCACTGTAAAGAAGTGGATGTTGTTTCTTTTGACAGTGTTTTTTCTGATTTATGAATTAATCTGATTCATGATTAGTGGACAGGCTTGATTCTTTATTAGACAAAGCCCATAGTCTCCTGGGAGCCCAGGGAAGGTTTTCCCTATTTATTGCAAGGCTGAATTTTTCTGTCTGCATCTCTGTGATAATGAAGAGGCTATGGTTAGTCTGTTGTGTTACCAGAGGGGAAAAAAATACACTCCATTGGTGAAAACACATGGTTATTTATGCAGTCTGGGGATGGGAAGCAATCACTTCCACCACAGAATAAATCCCTTGTAAGTCTTTGTCTGCTGAGCCATTTGTTTGCATTCAGTCCTGTAACTGTGAAACTAGGTAGGTTCAAGGTAGACTTTCAGAGCAAGTCTTGCAACACTTTGTTTCAGAGTACTTTGTTCTCTGGATTTTTATCCACGTGTTTCTCTCAGTTTTTCAGTTTCAATTGTTTGATTGCCTCTTCACTGTAAGCAGAACTGTAGACATGCAATAGATTTCACCTATATGAAAAAAAGGCTTGGAAGCACTTGCAGGCCTTTTCTTTATGTCAAAATGTGATCTGTCCTGATATGTCATCCTAGAGTCAGTTTGCAATTAGGATTAATTTTGAGGAGCTTACTAATCCTCAGTCCATAATCAATTTTGGCAAGCTCATTGCCTGTTCCCAGGTTCCTTGCAGTAATGAATTCTCACTGATGTCCTAAAAGCAGAATGTAATCCAAATGAGAGTGGTATTCCCAGACACTCTTTGGTTCTCAGCGTGAAATGTATCATACTGTATGGCAGTGCCCATATCTTCACTCAACCAAAAAACAGTTTTTGCAAAAGTTGTAAAAGCTTTCTCCTCAAAACTTGGCTTCTATTTTTCAAAAGCTAAATTAGAAGTAACTTGTTGATGACATTGAGAATTAAAAGCTGCAAAGGCACAGTTTCAAGCAATGAAAAGGAGGGGAAGGGAATACATCTTCATCTTAGAATGCTCAGAGCAATTTTTTGTCAATTATTGGGATGAGAATTTCATACTAATTGAAAAAATGCTTCTCTCTTGAGGCAGACCTGAATGCTCTTTGAATTAGATTTTAGGACTGCAGGCTGGGCTGCCTGGGGGATATTTTCTGTCTTTTTTTTTTTCTTTTGTTTTGTTATTTCTGTTTCATTTTCCAGTAAAGAGAATTCATATAACATAATTAAATTCTAATGAACCATCATAAATTTCAACTTGGAAGCATGTTAGCAGAGTAGTGGAATTGTGTGTTCTTTCGGGTCATCAACAAAAATTGGATCCTATCATGATTTCTAAGCAAGCTTGGTAAAAGCCTGAAAAAAATGAGCAGGGCAAGTGACCTTAAACTTATAAAGAGAAATAAAATGTACTTTGTCAACTCGTGGTTTGAATTGCTTTCAGGTCCAGCCAGAAATAGGCTGCCATAAGGGCTGTCTAGCAGACAAAGGCCATGTTTGGGTGGGAGGTCCTGTCTTTTTATTGGATTAGCTGATAGAGTTAGAAAGAAAACAGATATGCTTTTAGGCATTTGATCCCTCTTTTGGCCCTTTTCTGGAGAAAGGATGATATGCCAATGAGTTTTCCAACAGTATCAGTTGCTCTGATAAAAGATGCTGCCTTTCTCCCAGATCTGCCTTGCTGAGGTCCTTAGTGCAGCACAGCCAACAGAAGCACAAATTCTCTAGTAGGCAGATACTTTGATTTTTAAATAGTAATAATAGTAATTTCTATTAAATAATATGTGCATGGTGAGTGAGATGCTGTTGTGACTGTACCTAGTAATTTGTCTCTTCTGATGGTACATTATGAGGGCAATTTCATGGGGGTAATTTAGCAAATATTTTTTTGTCTGTGTTCTCTTTTCTTGCCTTTATAGGCATACAAATATTTTAGTCATTTACTTTATAACTCTAGTTCTCTTCTTAGAATGGGGAAAGTAAATGTGTTAGGGGTGGAGGGAATTGCCTTTGTGCATGTGTGGAGTTGTTTGGATCTTTTTCAAACACTTTAAAAATACCTTTCTAGAATGTCCCTCCTGAAATGTATTGCCTAACTAGTGATCTGCTACACATTTTTTTTTAATTATTATTAATCTATCCAAATGGACCTGGGATTCAGTCTTTGGTAATTTTCTCCTTGGCATCCACACTGCTCAAGAGGCAGCTTTACTGAGCTAGCCTCTCCAAACTCCACTTCACAGCAGAAAAAGAGGGAACAAAGTGAAATTCATTTGGGTGAATAATTCCAGTATTCTGTTGGAAATTTATCACCTTTTGTATTTCCTTGATGGAAAAGCTATTGATTGCCCTAAAGAAAGAAATCTAAAGCGTTTTTGGAGACCAGTTACTGGTTTCTTCATTTACAAGAAAATGGTTTCCAAAACCACCAATAAGCTGGGAACTCTTGTGTGTTTGTGTTTTCCCCAGGAAAAGAGGTGCAGTAGCTTATGCATCCCAGAAGCCTTGGCTGCTCAATGCCACAGTGGAAGAGAATATCACGTTTGAAAGCTCTTTTAACAAACAGAGGTAACAGGTTCCAGCACTGTTACGTGTTTTACTCCCCTTTTCCATAAATATTGGGGTGGTGTGGGTCACACATGGGCCCCCATTTCCCTGTAGGAACAAATCTACTGCACCTGCCTGAACATGGCAATCCCCCTTTGACCATGTTTTTCCTGAATGGCACAAGGGACAGGGTTTGTCTCACTTGAACTCAAGTGTACAAATGTTTTCATTTCCAAGGACCATGTTTGTTTAGCATGCAGTATTCTCACACCTAATTGACTAGTTTAGCTCTCCTAGAAGGACATCACCTGTTTGGGGGTGGGAATGTTGTTTGTAAAGGATTAATGGGCTGCCTGTTTTGTTTTGTTAAATGCCCACCAAACATTCTAAATTATTTAGAAATCAGTTGCTGGTATTCCATTCGCCCCACCCTTAAAAGAAGTGATTGACTATGTGTTCACATCTTACACACATTTTTTTCCTGTCATCCTTGGATATTGAAACAAGAAACAAAGGCCCTGGGCATGAAAAAAATCAAATGCTAAAGAATAGCAATTGGAAGAAGTTGTGTTTGTTTTTCTTGGGTTTAACTATTTAACATTTTTAATTGGAAAGCTGACCTAAGATCCTTTTTCTTAGCTGAAATATTACTTACTTGCCTGTGATTGAAAGAGATCCCATTAGAACAATTAGTGGCTAACAAATATGTTTTCCACCGTGTGATTTTTTCCAGCTGGTTAATTTTTGTTCCTCTGCAGGTAGGAAATGTGCTTCTCCAGCAGTATCTGTGTGGATTTTGTTGCCTTTTTTTGTTTCCACAGGTACAAAGCAGTAATTGATGCTTGTTCCCTCCAGCCTGATATTGACATTCTCCCTCACGGAGACCAAACCCAGATTGGAGAGAGGGTCAGTAAACAGCCACAGGCTTCTATTTTTGGTTTAAATATAGAGAGGGCGTTTTATTATTTTGTTGGTTCTTAAAATCTTACAGGTTATTTGGCAACAAAGGTAATCTTTTAGTTAAGTGGGTGTTTGGGTCATTAGTCTGAAAGCTCATTGCTCAGTAAACATGGAAACACTGTCATTTATGTGAGGTGCAGTGATTTAAATGTGCTGCTATCAGAATGTTTGACTATTCTGCAGCTGCTATTGCAGATATCCTGACTTTACAGGACATTTTTTGGTTTCTTTAGGAGTAGTATAGAAATAAATAATAATACATAAATTTTTTTTTTCCAAGCCATTTACAGACGTGCAGGTGTTTAATCAATGGCAAACTAAGCTTTATCAAATCAGGGAAGATTAGGGAGTGACAAGAAAGGAAACAGAACTCAGATTTGTAAACAATTTACTCTCGCATATAGTGGCACTGTCAAAAACAAACAAAAGAACCCCCCGAAACACCACAAACCGCTCCCCACAAGGATACATTGCAGGCCCTCCCTTCGGAAAAATTTCTCTGGCTTTCTTTGCCCAGAAAGTCTTTTATGGATAGTCCAGTCAGAATATGAATATTCAGTTGGTGTTTTCTCTAGCTGCCTGATTGTTTTCCTCCTGCTTATCTCCAGGGTATTAATCTGTCTGGAGGGCAGCGCCAACGGATCAGCGTGGCACGAGCACTTTACCAGCAGACAAATGTTGTGTTCCTGGTGAGTAGGTGCCCTTCTGTTTGTGCTCCATGCAGAGGCACGAGATGTGAGCATTCAGAGTATTTCGTGGGTCACACGCTGAACGCTGTGCTTCGCTGAGCCAAGCCAAATGTGCACCGTGYATTTTAGATCTGTTGTTAGCCAGCCTGGCAGGTAAGAAGCATTTTGTAAGTGCTGCAGACAGACAGATAGGTGTTACACGTCGAAATGCTGGTGCTTCCCCTATCAGTATATTGAAAATTCAATTTGACACTTGTTTTTTATCTTTGGGTCTTAGAAATGTAATGGCCTCAACTGTATTCGTGAAATTCCTAAGCTGTCTCAGGCCTGAAATTAATGTTGTCTYGTGTCTGGGGTGTTTCCTTTCTGCAACAAACTGAGCTGCTTTTCCACCCTGAACTGCCTGTTGTGTATCCTCTCCCAGCTTCAGCTATGGAAAGAGAGTGACAGCAGGTGCTAACAACTTCATAGGTGGGAAAACAGATGCATCCTACACACTCACTAGAAGGGAACTTGCTGGCTTTCCAATTTGGAACTTCCTTCTTTAGCTGAGTTTTCTAGAAGGTTTGAATCCAGCTGTTACGACAATGAGACATAAATCGCATAGGATTTGAAAAGCTGTGCAATGTGCATCCTTCAAAGAAAGGGAGGCTACTTACACCTTTCCCTGTAATTAGGCTGATCAATCTGTGCTKGCTTCGTGTGTAGGGCATTTCTAGGCAAAGATCAGAGTGCAGGAGAGTAAGGAGCAGTTGGGCCAGGTCCTGCAAATCAACAGATCCAGTATTGGGCTGTAACTTGGTTTTGCCCTTTTTGTCCTTTCGGGAAAGACACTCATTGACCTCCTAATAGCAGCAGGTTCTCTAATGGTTTGATAGTGTAAAAAATCTACAAATAAACTTTTTTCCAGTTACTAGTATTTCAAAAATAATCAGGAATCCTATATGTGAGTATTTGCAAACACTCAGTTCTTTTAAGGCTGGTTTTGTGAAGAAATGCTTATGAAACTTCTCTCTCACAAGCATGAATGAGTGATCTTTAGGTCTGTGCCAGATCAGAAGAGTGCAGCACTAGAGCTGACAACATCCTTGCCCASTGAGCMCAGTGAACRCACAGCTGGACACAGGCTTTTGAGAGTAACTTCTGGATCACAATTGGAAGTTACCATGTTTCAAAAGCACTTTTTAGGTGCTTTATGTTATGATGCTCTGGTTTATAAGAATTTCAGTGGTTGTATTTATCTTGCTGTTAATTTCAGATATTTTTTGTTTTTATTAAAGCCTAGGTTTAGTGCAATATAATAGTATGAAATAATAATACTAAGTAAATCCTACAGTCAGTATCGCTATTGCAAGGAGAAATATCAAATCAAATCACAAGGTTTATGATTCCACAGAAACAGGATTAGGTAAACAAGTTCCCTAAAAGATGGTATGGATTAATTTATGCCTAAACGAATTGCATATAATTGATTGATTCAATAAGATAATCAATCTTACAATAAATCAAACATCTCAGCCAAGTCATAAAACGATCAATATTGCTCGTTTTGTGATTTTATTTTTTTTTGTGATTCTTTGTTAACAGAGTATTGATTTCTGAATAATAATAGAAACAAACACCTGAGGTCAGTTAYGTACAAGTGGAACAAAAGTGTGCTCGTTGTCCCTGGGGCAGTTTTGCAATATCTGCCACAGACCCACACTGGGGCGTTGTCTGGAGCCCGACAGCAGCCTTGTGCTCCAGCTCTGTGGGCCATGAACACATCTTGGGAGAGGTGCAGGTTCCAGAAAACCCCACAGAACTGTAGCCTTGACGCAGCTGGTGTTACTGTATGTCTGAGCCTCTGCAAAAGCACAGCTCAAGCTTTTGTGTTCTGTAAATCAAGGAAACCGTTCCTCAGCACAATTTTGATACGATGGCCTCTKTTTTTTATGTCTGTGTTGATCTAACTGGTTTTACTGGTATTGAAAGCTGCCAGTTTCCTTAGGTCCTGTAAGTTCTGGCTCTGAAAGCTGACCCCTTATCCTCACGACAGGATGATCCGTTTTCTGCACTGGATATCCACCTGAGTGACCACCTCATGCAAGAAGGGATCCTGAAAATGCTGCGGGAAGACAAGCGGACCATTGTGCTGGTGACCCACAAGCTGCAGTACTTGCCCCACGCTGACTGGGTAAGGAAGCTCTTCCCATTTTTTTCTGAGGAGGCAAGAACATGGCAGGAATATGTCTTGCTACAAACAGTGTTTTCACTTCATCTTTCCACCAAGTTGACAGTTTAGTGACAAGATACATAATAAAGATCTTTTGAAAATTAGCCGGTCAGTTAGGGGTGCCATAATTTTGAAATTCCCGTCTTGGAACACCTAAACAGTTTGGATTTTCATAGAGCTGGTACTTAATACTCTTGTGAAAGCAGGCTGCATTTAAAATATATTGAATAGCCAAAAACATTAGTTGTATCGGAAAAATTTGCTCATTTTTTTTAATCTGAAAACAGGGAAATGTTTGAGTAGCACATTTGCCTCTGCTGGGATGTTGCTAGGAATTTGTGCTATCACGGAAAAAGGTGCATTTGTGCAAGGTGGATATTGAGGTGCATGGAAATGTAAGCAAAACCCAGCATTTCCTTGTGGTTAGTTCCAGTATGTAACGTATCAAGGACATCTTTCACCTTTGTGTGTTGCCAAGATTTTAAGAAATTTGTGGTATTTGATTGTTTTGTTGAGTTTTTTTTTTTTATAGCTTGTATTTTAGAGGGAAAAAAAATGAAGGTATTCCTTCTATAACAGTTTGTAATTGGAAATATCAAAGATGAAGAAGGAATTTTTAAGTTTTGTATTGGTTTTCTTTCTAGTTCATTGGTTCACATTGGCCTTGCACTTAGTTCTCCTACAGTTATCCAGCTACAGCATCCCAGGTCTCCTTGCCCACAGTGATTGATGACTGCAGTTATACCTCCTAGCAGGACTTCTCTCTTTCACATCTTGCACAGGCTATGGCAGCAGTTTCCTGGTCTCAAGAAATAATCATATTTCAGCTGCTTCCTGAGCTTCATATTGGCTTGGTTTAAAGTTGCAGGTGGACATTAATCTTGTTCTGATCAGGTGTTTGGTGGGCAGCATTTGTCTTTTATGGTCTCTGCTGTGACCTTGTCCCTCAGTTGTTTACCTYTTAAGAGTTGCTACTGTTCTCAGCGCAGTTCTGGTTTTCTGGTTAGTGTCTCTTGGGATACAGGGATTTTCTGCCTTCTTCCCCACCCTATGAGGTCCATTTAACTACTTCTTTTTTATTGTTGTATATTTGCATTTTTTTTTAAATATGCACAGCTATGGCCTCTTATCAGTATAATTGTTTTAATTTTCTTTGTGAATGTCAGACCCGTTTGTAGGTTTTGGTGTTTTAGGAGATGTATGAAAATTATTTTTATCTTCTAGATGTGCTTCAGTAATGTTTTATGAAATATACTGTTTCAAACAGCCTGTAGGACAGGAAGAATTTGTGTTAACTTTATAATTAAAAATATTTATTACRAAATAGTTCCTTTTTTTTCCCTAAGTGCAGGTTTCATTAAGCCTTAGCAATTCTTACCCAATGGAGTGAAGAAGGAATAKTTATTTTATTTTATTAAGGAATTTTAATTAAAAATATAGTTTGAGGTATACATCATGGTCCTCCTAAATCTTTGTAGCAAAACCCGCAGAAGAATTCAAGGTCCAGTCCAATTACAGGTTTCCTGAATAAAGTAACTACAAAAAGATCCTTGTTTGTTCTATTTTTACCTTTCCTCTGGTGTAAGTTCTTAGCAATAAGCAGAATAGATTATTTCTCCACCCCTTGCCCGTGGAAATTTCTGAGTTTCCAGGGAGAGAGAAAAATAAATACTGCATTAACTCTTTCCTAATGATGTCACGTGGGTTTGCAGTCGGCATGCCTCATKTTCCAATTGTCCCTGTCAGATCTATAGTGAGGGTAGTTACCTTGTGTGTATAACATGGTTACACTGACACAAACTTGGAAACAGCTCCCTGCAGACTTTGTCTTGCATATATAATTTTTTTTTTTCAAACTCTGTCCACTATTTATGCTTTGAAAGCTTTAGGGATTCAAATTCCCTAGCTCTTCCTTATCAGTCCATGGTATCAAACAAAGGGAGCCAGCATGCCCATATATAATTGCCTAAATGAGGGCAAAACCTGCTGCACTCAATGTCTTGCTAAAAGCTTTTTCCTTTTAGTATGTAAGAGAACTCTAAAATCTTATCTTGCTAATGACTTGTGTTTAGGAAGAGAAATGTGCTCTCCTGTCTGCCGATGGGGATCCAATTCTTCTTTCTTAAAAGCAGTCTTCTTTTTGAAAACACGGAGTGCAGGAAGTTTCTGGGTTTTCAGCATCTGGAATGAAGGGGATAGAGTCAAGAGATAAGGTCACTGTCTTTTTAGAAGACAGATTTGTTTGCAGAAATATTATTTTTCTAAGAAAAGTGAAAATCCTGTCAAGGCACAGCAGCATAGCTTTAAAATAAATAGACATACCCAGCTATTTATCTCACCACTTGTGTTTCTGACTTTTTAGATAATTGCAATGAAAGATGGTAACATCCAGAGAGAAGGAACGCTCAAGGACATCCAGAAATCAGAGACTGAGCTCTTTGAACACTGGAAGACATTAATGAATCGACAAGACCAAGAGCTGGAGAAGGTTTTTGATGGGCAGGGCAATCAATATATGCCAGAAAATGTCGTCTTTATTTTTTTTGCCTTAGATTGAAAGGATTAGCAAKAAATGACAGGCTGTGTGTGATGTCTAACTTAATATGAATGTAGTATTGGTATTGCCATTATTATTTATCTATTCAAATAAATTCCTTTGTCTGGACATCTCATATTTCCTTGATACTGTTCTAATCTATTATTAATAGGAAGCCCTATCAAAATATTGTCATCTAAGGAATATTATTAAATAGGGCCATTTTAGGAAAAGCAGTGCTAATATTGACAACTGAATTTACTCATTGCTTTGGGTAGAAGCTTTTCAGATATGCCTAGATCAAGTTCCTTAAATCATGAAGACATTTTGTCTTTCATACTATAACACAGGAAAAATGAGATAATAGTCTTAGTTCTTATTAATTCCAGGAAAACTGTCCAAGTTAAGATTCCAACAAGGTTGGGATTGACAACCTGAAATTAATGTTAGATATCTAATTTATGTCCTTTGGTTTTACACAAAGGTAGCAAATCAATCACTTATGGCTGCCTGCTGTGAGATTCGCACTTCTGTTTTTCACTGAATGGAAACAATTTTATCACATCCAGTAATTTTTTTTTTATTAATTCTCTGGTTGAAAACACATGAACTGTCCTTTTTTTAGGAAACAACTATTGAGGAAAACCCTGTTTTGGAAAGAACAAATCTCCGGAGGACAATGTATTCCCGGGAAGCACTGCTGAAAGATGATGAAGAGGATGAAGGTAAAGGGCACCCTTTGAGCCCATTGGCTGTACATTACTGTTTCACAGTTGAATTATATTAGAATGAATTAGCATCATTCAAACTGGCAAGAGAACAAATCCTTTTTCATCTGGGTCATGATTTATAAGAGTGCTGTTTCCATTGCTTTTACCTCTGAACTACAGTGATTGCAAACATTCACAAGTCATAGCTTCCTCCAGACTTTCGAGATTTTTTTTCTTATAGGAGAATACGATTTAACGATCAATGAAGAATAACATTAAATAATATTCTGGGTGAACTTCACCTGTAAATAGCTAAACACGCTTGCTCAAGGTTTTACATGGGAAAAAGATTGCAACTCATTTTTATCAAGCCAGTACTTTCAAATAGCAAAAACAGAGTTGAGGAAATTGATCACCAAGTGCTGAGGTTTTGTGCATCTTTTCAGTGTGTGTTGCTACTCACATTAGCAGGTTAATGCATGCAGGCCTGTGCAGGTACTTTCACCTCAAGGCCACTCTTTATCTTGTATGGTAAGACCTGGTTTGTAGCTGCCACTCGCCAGTCCCTTTGATACATGGGAACGTCAGTGTGACCCTCCTTGTTTCTTGCGCGTTGCAGAAGAAGTAACAGAAAGCGATGACGAAGACAACCTGTCCTCGGTGCTGCACCAGAGAGCCAAGATGCCCTGGAGAGCCTGTGGCAAGTACCTGAGTGCAGCAGGGATCCTCCTCCTGCCCCTGCTGCTCTTGTCCCAGCTGCTGAAGCACACGGTGATGGTGGCCATCGACTACTGCCTGGCGGTCTGGACCGAGAGTGCCATTTCGTTCAAGGCAGAGCCAGAGACAAAAAACTGCTCTCAGTGCATGGTAGGCAACGCCTTGTTCACCTTCCTCTCAGGACTTAACTGGTGGTGTTCTCCCTCTGCTCCAAGATTTGTGTGCAGTGTGCTATGTTTCTAGTAAAAGAGCCACTCCAGGGTATTTTGAAGCTCGTTCCATTTTTGGGTACACAATGCAGTAAAACTAACAGTTAAATTTGGTGCGTTGTTCTCCTTTTGCTAGATTTATTGTATTTTAGTCACCTAGCTGATATACCTAAACCTTGGACTTTAAAGCAATTTTAATATCATAGTGCTTTCTTCTTTTCCCTGTGCTGTTGCATTCTCACTGCAAGTAGAGCTTTCTGTATTCTGTGGTTTTAAATTTCTGATTAATCTCTTATTTTCATGCAAACACCTCCCTCTCCAAAGGATAATAAATTATGATTTAAGATGTGTTAAAATCATGGACAGTTTAATTTAGGGAGCAAAAGGGATTTACTCTTACACTTTTTCAGTCTTGTGCTTGTGTGTTTACAGTAATTTTTAAACATAGTTTAAAGTGAATAATTGTGTTACTCTTTGTGTCTTAGGAATTTGACCATTCTCCATATTCGAAAGTTTTCAGCATTCTCTGCTGCCTTGGCATCGTATTATGYCTTGTCACATCGATAGCAGTGGAGTGGACTGGCTTGAAAGTCACCAAAAAGCTACACTCTTCTTTACTAAATAAAATTATTTTGGCTCCAATGAGGTATTTCTCTGATTGTAATGCAAATTKTATTGTAGTCGTTTTGTCTTCTTTGCTTCAAGACACGAGTCAAATGCCTCTCCAGCCCAACTGTGACTTTGGAGATTTACTTCCTTGCATGTTTAATTTCTCTTTGCTGTTTTTAATTAGGGAGAAAACACAGTTATTGATCAATATGTTGTACAGATAATTCATAGCATGCTTCATCTTCTTAATCACTGGAAATGTTTACTGTCAGGCAGTGATTGTGCAAGTCTAGGAAAGGTARTGATCTTAGACAAGTGTCATTACAGGCATCGTTAGAGCGCTCTGGGGTGCACAGATACCAGCAAAGGCCTTTGTTGTCCTCCATAAGTTCTTGGGATTCCCCCCCCACCCCCACGTGAAAGGACAGTTGTAGCTTGATTCAAACCTGAAGCTCTTACTGAAGATTGGGAAAAAATACCTTATTTTTAAGATAACTGTATTTGACCCAGAAATCACAGAGCAATCACATACCTGGAAAACCTCAGATGTTTTTTTAGATTTTTTTTTTTCCAGTGTAAAATTAGACTTCAGGTTCAACATGAGCTATGGGACAGCTAAAAATTGCAGACCAATAATGTAGTTTGCATTTTGCATGTCCAAATGTCTTTTAATATATTATTCCAACAGTTGTTCTTAGTTATGCATTTCTGTTCCCACAAAAACGCAAGACTTTGCAATTTAACTTCGAATTTTTCATTAATTGAAAGGGCCTCACATTAAAATCTGAAAGGATTTTTTCAAGTGTAATCATGTGATGTCCATAGCTTAGGCAGTAGAGGGAGCTGAGGACATGCTTGCAGTTGTAGGGTTCTTGTAGATTGTAGGTTTTAGGTAGTTGTAGGTTCRTGCTTGTGGTTGTACGTTCCAGATTTGCCATTTTATTGGAAAGCCATGGTTGCTGGGAAAAGTGAGAAGCTTTACTGTGGCTGTCAATTTCTTTGCTTGTTTCTGTGATATAGCACTTACCTTAGGTAAGAAAAAAAAATAAATCTATTCTAATATCAGTACTGTAAACTTTGTCATTCCTTGTCCAATTATTAGGTTTTTTGAAACAACACCTCTGGGAAGTATATTGAACAGATTTTCAGCTGACTGCAATACCATCGACCAGGTACTGAATAAATACGTTTGAGCTCTCAAGTTATCCTGTCCTTCGCAATCTGAAAGAGTAGATTTTAATTTATTATAGACTTATTTAGATGAAGCTTACTGATGAACTATATCTTTGACTATATCGATTTGCATCATGATTTTCTCAGTTCCAAATGAGTTCCTCATCTCAAATGCACATTGAAAACACATTTATTTTGTTAAGATGTCTTGCAGAGAAAAGGGAAGCAAAATTAGCTCAACAGTGATATCCCCAAATTAAAGAGTATCTACTTTTTTAAGAGCAGGTAAACACATTCATTTGAAACATATGAGCACAAGCAATGAGAAAAAGGCAAATGCTATTGCCCAAAATAGAAATGACTGAAATTCAAATTATCATTATTTACCCCAGAATTCACTGCCAGTTCATAGGATTTATGCAGATGCTAAAATCATCTGTTGCACCCCATCTGTAATCCTCTGACATGAGGATTGTGCTCCACAATGCAGGCGTGAAGCAGCCCCACAGAAATCCCTTCAGATGTCCCCAAAACCCAGTGGTAAATTCATGATGAGACCTGTGTGCTTAGTGCTTCAAATCCTCAAAAATCTTGTGTTAAGCGGGAGAAAGGAAAATGAAATAATGCTGGTTTAAACCGGGTATGTTACGGAAGATTCTGTGTGCTTTTTCTTCTCTGTGCAGCACATTCCAGCTACCCTGGAGTGCTTGAGTCGTTCCACCTTGCTGTGTGTGTCTGCTCTTGCTGTCATCTCTTATGTCACCCCGATGTTCCTCATTGCCCTGGTTCCCCTGGCAATCATGTGCTACTTCATCCAGAAGTACTTCCGAGTCGCATCCCGGTAAGAGCACAAACCAACCAGTATCCTTCTGGCAGAGGAAACATCTCCTACRGTGCAGGAGTGCATTGCAGAATTGCAGTGCGGGGGAGCTTCGTGTTTAAATTTGGTCCTGTCAAAGCCGTGGCTCYCTCTGAAAGTGGGACAAATCCACTGTAGTGGAAATGTGACATTTTACAAGTGCCTCCGTTGGCAGCTCTTCAAGCAGAACTTCTGGGAGGCGTGAGCTGGGTCTTTGTGCATGATTGAAGTCTCTTGGAGTTCACAGGACACAAAAAACCAACTGGATTCTGTCCTCCTCAAGGGCTGCATGCTAGGCAGGCAGAAGATGTGGTAACAGAACAGGGAAACTGAAGTCTGCCTGTCCAGGGGGAAGCGGGAATCTGTAAAGTCAAGGAGAGGCTGCAGAATGCAGTATAACCATGATAATATTGCTGAGCATTAAGGATCCAGTGTGCATGAGCATCCTCTCCTGTTCTGGGTGCCTTCTAGTTTTTAACAAGATGCAAAATTTTAACCTGTGATTTTTCTCCTTCCAATGTGATAGAGCTTCCCCCTTGAGAAGTGTTTGCAGCAATGCAAAAACATGCATATCCCCTCATGTATGCACAGATCAAGAGGGAGTCTGCAACCAATTTACTTCCTGCTGGAAGGAATTGAGACTAAGTAGAATTTCACCCTACATGTGCTTGGACTAATATGATGACTAAATATGACATTGAGAAGTGCAATCTAATGATGAGTGCAGACTCTCATTTACGGGGTGTATGAGTTATACTGTTGGCTCAGTGAGAAGTTGTGCTGTTATCTGGGGGTGCACTTTGCCTTCTGCCTAACTCGAGCTCTTATTTGCAGCATTCCATTAAATTTATATTCAGTATAGAGACAGAATGGTGTTTAAATCAATAAACAATTGAGTATAAGAAATAGGAATGTAGGAGAGAGAAGGCAGTGAAGGGAAAATACCCCTTCAGAATCCCAGCTAGTTAAATGTTAAAAGAAAAGTCCTCCTGGGGAATTCATTCCCATGCAACACTGCTTTGCAATCTGTCTGAACCTTATGTATATGACTGTTGTGATGACAYGCCTTTTCACTCCCTGGGCCTGATTCGAGAGAATAACTGCACAACAAAACTGACTTTTTACAAAATTCTTTTCATAACCCTCTCCAGGGACCTGCAGCAGCTGGATGACAGCACTCAGCTGCCATTACTCTCCCATTTTTCAGAGACTGTTGAAGGTCTGACCACCATCCGAGCCTTCAGGTATAGTTTTTTTTAAGAAACATACATTACCTCAGCTTTGAATATCTATCTCTGATACTGTTCTGCCTGGAAATCCAGAGTCCCCAAAACACGGGTAAGGGGAAACTCCAAACATTGAAGAATTTTAAGCGTTTTTTATGCGAAGGAGTCACTGTAGAAAAMCAAGCTCGTGTGAGTCATGTGCCCTGTGGTTGCTGTCCAGACCCTTGCATGCAGCCTGAAAAAAAGAACTTGAGGGCAAATGTGATTTAAGAAGTTAAATTAGCTGGCAATTACCACAGCATGTGGTGTGGCAGACGATGGGCTTGGACAGTTTCCACACACCAACTTGTTACCGGGACATTGACACAGATTGCTCTGTAAGATAAGCTGTGCATGCTGGTGACTTCAGAGGGTTCAGTCGCACCCTACGTTATTTTTCGGGTTGCTAGCTGAAAATATGGGTGTTTACACTGAGTTTGAAAATACACAAGCTGGAGACAAAGTGTTTCTTTGCCTATTTTGGTTCGTTTTTCCATCCACAGAAGCTCCCAGGAGAGCAGCCCAGGAATACCTGATAACGTGCCTGGGTTGTGTATCTGTGTTACAAAACTGGCAGTCATGCTGATACCTCAGAGGTACCAATAAAACCACTGCTGAGCCTACCAGCTGCTTTCCCTGCACTAGGGCTATTCCTGTCTTTTCCCAGTTGACTCAAACACTGTCAACTTTTCCACTAGATTCTCATCTGGATGATGTTTATGCCTTTTGTCACTTAATTATTACTGTTACCCTTCTGTCTTTGAAACAGTAGCGCTTATTTATTTCTCGTAACCTATAACTATAATTGTATAATAGAAGTAATGCACAAAGTTAACTTTTTCTTAAACTATTTTAAATAGGATATAAATATCTCAATGAAAGAACAACCAATTTAAGAGTTTGTTTCTTTTGGACTGAARGTAGCTTCCCCAAGAGTGCTAGAACAGCATAGTGTTTTCCATTATTAATTACTGTTATTGAATATTTAATTCATTAAGCACCAACAGTGTTCTATAGTTTGTGGCTATGTCTGTGTTCAGTTTTCAGGAAAATCAATTTCTCTTTTAATTTCTGCTTTTCTCATCCTTGTATTCTTCTACTTGATCAAGAGGATCTTTGGAGCCTTATGGCTGTGTATTTTCTGGTGTTGGTACAGAAAGCAATATTCAGTTCCATCTAGCTAATATTTTCAGTCTGTCAGAGCGTTCCCTCTTGATTCTTCCTGTCACTTTGGAATGAATTCCTCTGTCAAAGAACTGTGTTTGGTGCCTCCTCGTTCTTAAATCCTGCAGTAAGTGATGTGCCTCTGACCCAGCCAGCCATGTGTGTTCAGTAAGTTCTGTATTCCATCTGTCTGCCAGCCTCCTGCATCAGCTGCTAACCCAGTTATTTTTAGGACTGTGTAGCTTTTCAGCTGCCTAACATATTAGCAGGAGTGGAGTTCAGACTTGCTAGCGTGAGCATCCCTAAAAATAACACTAATTCAGGAATCCATTCTGTTAGGAGGTGCCAGTTGTTCCTGAAGCACCCTTACCCTTGGTAGCTCTCTGTCCCGGATTTACTCAGAATGTGTATGGAAAGAAATGTACAAAAAATCTGGGGGAAGATCGGAAAGACAGCTACTGCTGCACCTACAAATGCACCTTCAGCAGATGCCCTGACCTGATTTATAGTTTATTTTATTACTTCAGGTAGCATTAGTGCTAAATAATGAACAAAATGTAAATGTGAAGGCTTCGGCAAAGACTGGTCTGTATTCTGAGAGGCCTGGTAATCTGGATATTTTYAATTCTGATATTTTTGCATTACTCCAGCAACAGTGGTAACTTTGCATGCCTGTTCCACGTGCATATTCATGACTGACTCATGATGCATACCTCACATTCTCTGAGGCATATCTGCATCACATAATTCCTCATGGTATGGAGATATGAAAGTTAAATGTGACTGAATTGGTTCCAGAGGCAGCACAGCCACKTCTGTACGGTGCTGAGGGCCATGAGCCCCGAGGAAAGGCTGGGCTCCCTAGCTCTGACACGGTGACACTGATGCCTGTTTTCAGAAACAACCATTCTGCTGTGCAAACACACCAACAAACTCACAGCCAGCCCACATCCTGGCTGCATCCAAAGTACCATGGCCAGCAGGGCAAGGGAGGGGATTCTGCCCCTCTGCTCTGCTCTGGTGAGACCTCACCAGCAGTGCTGCATCCAGCTCTGGGATCCCCAGCACAGGAAGGACGTGGAACTGTTGGAGTGCGTGCAGAGGAGGCCACCAAGTTGATTAGAGGGAATGGAGCACCTCTCCTGTGAGGAAAGGCTGAGAGATTTGGTTTTGTTCAACCTGGAAAAGAGAAGACTTGGAGGTGACCTAATTGTGGCCTTCCAGTACCTGAAGGGAGCCAACAAGAAGAGCTTGTAGTGACAGGATGAGGGGGAATGGCTTCAAACTGAGAGTAGGTTTAGATTGGATATTAGGAAAAATTTCTTCACTGTGTGGCAGGTTGTTCAGTGAAGTTATGGGTGCCCCATCCGTGGAAGTGTTCAAGGCCAGGTTGGATGGAGCTCTGAGCTCTGGTTTACTGAAAGGTGTCCCTGCCCATGGCAGGGGGTTTGGAACTAGATGGTCTTTTAGGTCCCTTCCAACCCAAGCCATTCTGTGATTCCCCACTGCACACAGCAGACATGTCTCCTGTGTCTTGGCACATGGCTGAGTTGTGGACAGCTGAATTATTTCTTTCCCTCAATATCATAAACCATTTATGTAAAGTTATTATTTTACTGTACTCAGAAGAAGGATTAAGTTAATCTGCAGTGAAAAACTTTGAAAGCTTCTCTGAASCAGGTACTTTACACTTAGGCATTCTCTTAGTATAAGGAGAGCTGAGTTTATAAATAAGCAGTGCATGTTGCAGCCATAATAGCTAAAGGATATAAATAAGGTAGTTTCAAAGGGGGAGATTAAGCTTGTTGAACTTGATCATGTAATAAAGCGGGGGAAAAGGCAAGATTTGGGTGCTTGAACTAAATCTTCAGGCCTTCGAGCTTATATTACTACCCTGGAAAAGACTTTTGTACCAGGCTTGTGTATTATTAGCCATGATTGTTGGTACACTTGATTATTAACATTACTTTACAACTATGCAAATAAACATGGCCAGCTAAAAGGGGTGCCTGGCTCACTTGTGCACTTGCCAAGAGCCCAGACTAAATAGGTGCAGCAGGGAATCATTTCCCATACCTGCTGAATTCAGGGCAGATACCACTAGTGCAGCTATTCAGAAGAGTGGGTGAAGATCCACTATAATAAAGTGTAAACAGATTTATTTGCCATTAATCCTGTTTTGTAGCTAATTCCTTGAGGGGAAGGGGAACACAGTTCTTTCCAATCTAATACTTTTTCTTGCACCATGTACTTGGACTTCCAAAGTACTCCATTTGTTTAGTGATAAGGACAAACATATTTGTTTAATATGGGTGCTACTAYGACTGGAATACTTTGAGTTTATAAATTGTTACAATTTCTAGCCCTATGGTAATATAAATTTTAAAACTTGAGCATATATGATTAAGTGAGAAGAGGAATTGCAGCATTAATACTTCTTTTCACAACTACATACATGTGTTATTTCTCTCATATATATTTTAAATTTTTTAGTTTCAGATTTGCCTCTTTCACAATTACCATGTAATAAAATACATTTAGAAAATGTCCAGTGGGATCTGGACGTCCTACAGAGTTTCATCAATGCAATAATATCCACTTACTCATTAAGATAGTGCACAAATACTGTTTGCCTGTGTGTAATACGAGACTAAAAATGATGTCACTCTGAACTATTGATAGGCTGATTCATACCCTGTGTCAAGCTGTCCATGAGCACATACCCCAGAAATTAGATTTTACTTTTTATTTTTCCAAGACCCTAAGGCCTGACTCCATTTTTTCTTTGTCCCTCTTCATCCCATTTCTTCCCTCTTGCTTTGTTCTTTTCTTTCTTTGTTCTTCTCTTTTCCTCCCTTTTATTTTCTTTCTCTCTTTTTCTGTTTCTTTTTTTTTTTTTAGGTATGAAGCCAAATTCCGACAAAAACTTCTTGAATACACAGATTCCAACAACATTGCCTCCCTTTTCCTTACAGCTGCCAATCGCTGGCTGGAAGTCCGCATGGCAAGTACATTGTTACTATTGTGTGTACACAAGGAAGTTTTGACTTTGTTCCAAGTAATCTGATGAGGCATCCAACAGTTATCCAGCCTCATCTGGGTTTCAGAGATATACCTTTGCCCTCTATGTCTCTCTCTCTGTAATGAGCATGTGCCCAACCCATCCTGGAAACTGAATGGAGTATGAATCTTCCCCATAGCCTGSAGCTGTTTTTCCAAGATAGGAATAGTGTTTGTGGGTCACATTGGCTCCTCTTTGTGTATGAAGAGTGATCAGTGCTAGTTGAGCTAGGATGTCATTGTGGGACCCTGCCAGTCAGTGTCAGCAGGCCTCTGCCTTGCGGCTCCCTAGGAACATTTCCAACATCTTGCAAGTTCTCCTGATGAGCAGAAGGATGTAGATAAGTTTGTGCCTGTTTTGGGGTTATCTGAAGAATGCCAAAGGTATTCAGCAGTTTTCTGCTTAGTAAAGTGGCCTGGCATGAGAACTGGTTTATTAAAAATAATTGCCTAAGAAGTAAATCAAGGAATTTTATGTTGTGAAATGCTATACAGGATTTTTAGATGCAGATGTAGTACCTGGTAACATGGGCTTCTTTTACATGTGCGAAATGTATGTTAATTCATCTTTCATGTCACACTCTATAGCTCCATTTTGGACTCCATTTTAACTGGTACCTTTTGCTACTTTAGTTCAGGACTTAAATAAACCCTTTTATGTATTCAGGCCTAGATCACCTGAAGTCCCTAATTCCGATCAATGCCTATATCACTAACAGTTCGAACATACACAAATGACAATTTCCCTCCTACAGAGTTTGTTTCTAGTCTGTTACACAATTTTACTCAAAGAATTGTCTGTGGGAAGTCAAATCACCAATGGTTAAAATTAAAGCAGCAAAAGCCCCTTATGAGTGGATGCAGTCCAACTTATAGGTACGTTGTGTGCAAGAAAGGCTCATTTGAACAATTATGGATGGTAGGAACTCAGCAGCAACAGCAGAGACTCTCAGCAGTTCAGCAGCAGCCACAGAGATGGGATACATGAGCATTTCCCTCCTGTCCCAGGTAATATCAGCTGCATGATTTCAGCCACCTCCGTTACATGCTTAGGATATCTGTGTGGACTTCTCCCAGGAGTGTTTGTACAAAGCATTTCCAAAGAGCACAGCCCCACTAAAAGCAATAAGAGTGGGTTCCTGGGCAGGGTCTGTTTGGAGTTCCGTGGGGATTTCTGCCTGTATTTCAAACTGTGCAATGGGTTTGTTATTTGGTATGCAAAGTTATGAGAACGTTTTAATCCTTTGTAGACTTATAATGATGGAGCTTATTCATATTCCTTCAGGAGTACATTGGAGCATGTGTGGTACTCATAGCAGCTGTCACTTCTATTACCAGTTGCCTGTATAATAAACTCACTTCAGGACTTGTAGGCTTGGGACTAACCTATGCTCTTATGGTAAGAATCTCAGGATCCYTTCTGTCTCTCCCAAACATTTTTTTGTAATTCTTCAGGACACAAAGATGAACAGGAAGATTGAAGGTGTCTGTACATCTCTAGTGGGTACTGTAACATCACTGAAACCATGTGTTTACTTCAGTTCACATTTGATGGTTGACATATTTGAGTGTATGCTTTCTTCAGCTTTGAGATCAAATCTCATCGAGGTGTTAGTTCAAATATGTCAACAAAACATGGCCAAGTTGCATCATAATTTTTTATATTGTCTTGCATTGTGAAGAATACATTTTCAGTGCATCAGTTGTAATTATGCCCTGGCACATCATTCTAGATTGTCCAAACTTAAGTTACCAAAATTATGTCCTCTCACTTGTCTTTACTGTCCCCCCACCCTCTTTTCTGTTGGTGTAGATCAGATTTCCATAGTACCAAAGTATCTGTGCACTGCAGTGAGGAAATTTAACCTTTAGTCGTTGTTGCCTTCCTGTTGGTGTTGTACCATCCAGTTCGTTCACAACTTCCACATATTGAGGCGTTCCTGTGTAGGAATATAAACTGCATGCTGGTCAAATGATGCAAACTACTAAAAATCTGGGATTCAGTCGTGTATTTGCTTTACATCAGGTGTCTAACTGCCTGAACTGGATGGTTCGTAACCTGGCTGACATGGAGATCCAGCTGGGGGCAGTGAAAAGAATCAATGGCCTTCTCAAAACAGAAGCTGAAAATTACGAAGGGCTCCTTTGTAAGTGCCGTTTTGTGCAGCATGCAGAGCTTGCTGAAATTTTAATGTTTTTGCAGCGTATTGCCATGAAAAAATGTAGCAAATCACTTAATGAACCAATTAATTTATTACAAGAGGGTTGATTTTCTTTTTTCCCCCCTGTGCTTGTGGTACAGCTTCCTCACAGATTCCCCAGAACTGGCCAGACAGAGGGGAGATCCAAATCCAGAACCTCTGTGTCCGATATGACAGCAACTTAAAGCCAGTGCTAAAGCACGTCAACGCCCACATCTCACCAGGACAAAAGGTAAAGAACTGCAGTGATTCTGAGAAGCTTTTTGGGCTAGCACATCACATAAATCAGAGTTAAAAAAACATTTCACAGAATGTTTTGATGACTGAATTACAGATTGTTCTTTCTCTCAAAGAATGTAGTGCACTGGAAAGGAGTCTGGGGGATTCTTAGCTCGGTGTGTTTAGGCAGACACTCCCCCCATCAGTATCCCAGTGCCCTGCTGTCAACACACAGTGCCAAAAGAAATGAGCCCTAAATGTGCTAGACCTACTTTTCATCATTTTCATGTGGCTCTCTTGCCTTTATTGCCATCATTACCACTCTCCTATTGTTCCTATATGTAGGACTGGCCTTGATTTATCCTTAAAAGCTCAGACCCCTAAAGACAAAAAGCGAACATAGTGATTCTGTTATGGCCAGTTCAGTTTGACTGATCTGTCAGGAGGAGAAGAGGATCATAACGAATCAGAACAGCTCCTCCACCCACTCATCTAAAGTGTCAAGTACAGATGTTATCCATTTCCGATGTTTCCATTGCCTGATGTTCATCTGCTTTGTGTCACAGATTGGGATCTGCGGCCGGACAGGCAGTGGGAAATCCTCCTTCTCGCTTGCGTTTTTCAGAATGGTTGACACTTTTGAGGGTAAGGTAACACTTTTGTGTGTCAGTCAAGCTTAGCTCCTGAAGGTGCTTCGGTAGTCTTTTCTTTACCAGCAGCAGCTCTGAAGTGTGAATTTTCCAATCTGCAGGACAGACTCTCTGGCCCTGTTTAAATCCGATATCATCTGTCGCCTAACAGCTGTGCCATTCATAAGCTGGATCGATAAAAATTCTACTTGACAGAAGCAAAAGTCCAAGAGTGACAGACGACAGCCTTTTGTGCTGTTAAATCACAACAGTAGGAGCAAAGCATAAAAGGGCAAAGTGTCCCAAGTGTAATGAAGGATCTGTGCACAGATGGGATCCACTGGGCCCAGAAATCTCAGCAACTGGTGATTGCAGCTTGGCCTGCTGCCCTGGAATTTCCTGCCATATTTCCTGCTCTGTGTGCCATGTCCATGTCCCTCACAGAGTGCATCTCAAAAAGATGTTAGCCTGTTTTCCAGCCACATCACCCACAGAGCTCTTCTGCAGAGCCAGACAGTTTTACTCAAGAGAGAAAAGAGCACTCAAAGAGTGCTTGGCAGTAATTTGGCTTTCTGAAAGGCTTGTTGCCCCTGGTAATTAGTCCCTGATTGAAGTAATGTCCGGCCTTGTTGTTTGATAGATGTTTATATTGGTCAAGCAGTTAAATAGTGTGTCTAATCATAGATAAAATACTACAGGTATGCTCCATATGCTCAATCTCGAGGCACTTGTGCTTGCTGCTTAGCCAAAACGTGTTTGGTTAGGGAAGAGGCGGGTGTGTGACACAAGGGCCTGCTCCTGCTGTGCTGCATTTCAGCCTGGAAGGGAGCCCTGTCTTTGCAGGCAGCTGTGTGGCACAATAAACAGACTGTCCACTTTCCTTGGAACAGGGAGGATTATCATTGACGGTATCGATATCGCCAAGCTCCCCTTGCAGACGTTGAGGTCCAGGCTGTCAATCATTCTCCAAGATCCTATTTTATTCAGTGGAACAATCCGGTAAGTATTAAGCACCAGCAATAAATAAAAACCATGTAATTGCTTATATGTCATATAATATGAATTATAATTATACTATATAACGATTTTTATACCAAGCTGTTCAATTCTGGTCCCTCCAGTTGGAATAGAGGGGATCACTGCCTGCTGTCTGTGCTTTTTACTCACCCCTGCCAGACTGCACTTTCCCAGTGCCTCAGCCTGGACAGGACACTGTTGGCAGAAGGCATTCCATGCCTAGGAAGTAGGGAAAGCCACTATTTATTCCTCCAGGATCCAGTAGCCAGTTTAGCTCACTGATCAAATACCCATAACTATCCAGCATTTCTTGAAACCTTCCTTCTCCTGCATCTGTTTTTGTCTGTCTGCCTTGAAAGATAAGATAGAAAAAATGCAGACTAAAAAATTGCTGTAGACAAAGAGAAAGCAATAGAACGATATGAGAAGTACTGGGAGACTGGGCTATTTTATCCTGGAGCCTCTATCCATTTTTCTTTCCTAGTCTTTGAGCTGTTCTCTCATCTGCAGTGCCAAATACCTTAGTTCCTTTTTTTTGTTGTTTTGTTCTTTTCCTAATTCTCTGAGAAGATGATGCAGTAGAAACAATGGCAGAAAGTTCCACAGTTTCCAGCAAATGTCCTTTCCTGTGTCCATGGCATTTACCTTTGGAAGGAACTGTACAATCCTCAGTGCACAGTTACATCACCTGCAGTTTTAGTTTCTACATAAGTCATTAGAATTCACTGAAAATGATGCAGACTTCTGTGGTTTGCTGGACATGCCTGAACAGAGCATGATTCATTCACATCAGAAGATGATGTGACTGTATTACTTTGTTTTATTAATTAACCTATTAAAAATGTATTTAGGCCAGCATTGGTCCTTCACAACACATACAGCAGGAGTAAAACATAAAAATAGTGTTATGTACCATTGAATCTTTTATTGTCATTCTGTATGCTAATGTAATGTGATATGAGAGTCACATTTGTTGCTGTCACTTCTGGGCCACAGCAAGCTAAAATAATGTTCATCTGTTCATAAATCCAATATTTGTTCAGTTGCAGTGAAGACTTGCATTTCATAATGCAGTATGAAGCTTGATTATTCTGTTAACATTTCTATACCAGTGAGGGACAAAGAGACATTGAATTTAAAAGGGGAGAGGGTAGAATTTTGACCTTTCTTAAAATTGAATGTTTATTTAAACTGAGTATAGTTTCAGCTTTTTCTAGTAAAACATGAGAATTTCTTTCGTTTGTACAGAACAAAATAAATTCTAAAACCATAAAGATATCTGCAAAACAGGAAGCTTTTCCCTTTCTGCTCAGCTGAGAGTCAAATTTTTTTATTCATCACATTGGCATAAATGTTGATTAATTCTGAAAAATTTAGTGTATTTATACCAATGATAGATCAGATTCAGGCCCAGATCTTCAGCTTATAATTCTGATTTTGTAGAAGAAATCCATTGCAGAAGTTTCTGTTGACTGGTGTTCTTGAATTACCCATGATGTAGGTTTAACTTGGACCCTGAGAAGAAGTGCACGGACAGCATGCTGTGGGAAGCACTGGAAATAGCTCAGCTCAAGCATGTGGTGAAGGCACTACCTGGGGGTCTAGGTAATAAAGCTTCTTTTTGAAAACAGTGTTTCCAGCAGTCGTAATATTCCTGTTTCACACTTCTTTATTAAAAGCGTAGTTGATGAAGAAAGAGCTTTTTAAGTTTATGGAAGGGGACAAGAAGTGTTTGCCTGCCTGCAGGAAAAGGTCCTATATCTGTGTAACTCCTTTACCAACTGTACCTGTGGGACAGAAACCTATTTCCTTTCAAATCATTGGTAAAATGATTTTATTTCGGTATGTCTTTGTTATGAAGCACTGAGGTTTATGGGTCATGTGAATTCAAATAAGGTCAGGGGTTATCTGGAACATTTTCTTTTGTATTTTCCAAGTCATGTCCAGGGAAGATTTCTAAAGCTTCAAGGTATGAGTCATTTGGCCATGCAAAAAAAAAAACCAAAACAAACAACCAAACACCTGACAAAAACCAAATAAGCCACCAATAAACCTCCTTAAAATGGTAAGTTATACAGCCTCAGGGTAAAGAAATAATGGATGCTGCTTTGACAGGGAGTGCACTGTCCTAGACTGCACATGTTTCAGAGAAACTCACTCTTGAACATCCTTAGCTACTTTGATGTCTAACAGATACAAAGAATATAGTGAGACAAAAGTACTGGTTATTTTGGAAACTGGAAATAAACAGGCAAAATTGTGTCACCAGCAGCTGTAGACTGAGGAAATACTGCTTCATGCTGAAAGGGAGATATTATTTTCCAAGCATATGCTCTATTCTGATCTGACCTTCTCAGACACCTATCCCTCATAAATATTGCTTTTGCTGTATCACTTCCAGATGCCATAGTCACAGAAGGGGGTGAAAACTTCAGCCAGGGCCAAAGGCAGCTGTTCTGCCTGGCAAGGGCTTTTGTGAGGAAGACGAGCATCTTCATCATGGATGAAGCCACAGCATCTATCGACATGGCAACAGTGAGTTTGGAGTGCTTCTGATTTCTTTTCCTTGAGGGGGAAACAGCTGCTACATGAAGAAAAAGGTGGAAAGCAATTCTATCTGTTCTGTAATTTGCTCACGTCGCATTTTGTGCAGACACATTTACAAGCCCAGGTAGTTGTGAGTCATTGCTAACAAATCTAAAGAGGTTTTAAACCATTTTACTAAGAATTTGATAGTTATTCCAGAAGCGATTGCATTATGAAAATGAAGCATGTTGTTTTAATTGGCAGTTGGAGTTTTGAAAGTGCACAAAGCTTTGGAAGGTCAGCTGGGATGGTCAGTGAAGGGTAAATTGGCAGGAGATGAGTTTCCCCAGTATGGTGGACAGGACCAGTCATGAAGTTAAAAGGTTTGAAAGTAGAGTCAAGGAAATAAACAGAGACACAGAAAAGACATACTGGATTATTGCATTAATTGCCTGGAATGTCTAGGCAGATGTTAAACCACTCAGTTAATAGTGCAGTCACTGGGTTTTAGCCAAATAGAACAATACATTCTTAGGATATTTTTTTTCATCTGTTATGTTGTTACAGGAAATATTTCAGTCTTCTTTCTGCCATGAGTAAAGAACATAACTGAAGGGGTTTGTTACAACAGCTACAATTTTTAGTTCAGTAAAACATTAGTGTGTTGAGCATCAGGAAGGCAGGGAACTATGCTGCACACAGCCCAGTTAAAACACATTTTGAATTTTGGTGCATTGAGGATAGAGTTCCTCCTTTGAAATACTTATCTAAAGAGCAGATAATAGCAAATGAAAGTATCTGTGCTAGTGACACTTCMAGGCAGTTCGGAATGCAACAACACATCTCCTAAATAGCAAARGATGAGTACTTGTTGAGTGAGAGATATGTATGTTAAGACCATCTTAAATATCATCTCCACTGTTAAATATGCCGGGTACAGCACAGTTCCTTGCTTGTCCCTGCCAGCCCTTGGTGTTAGATGTCCCCATTGTGCTGGAACATTCCTGGGCTTGCGGTGGGGTGAAGGACACGCCAGAGGGGCGCCGGCATAGGCAGCCTGGCAGCACCTGGAATTCACCTTGGATTTCCTCGCTGTAAAACTGAGGTCAGGATAGCAGGAGTTTGAAGCCAGAGCACAGCTCTGGTGTCTGCTGAACCCCAGAGGCAGTGGGGGTTGCAGGAGGAGCAGGGCTGTCTCACTGGGGGCCYGGCTCTGGCTTAGTTCTGGCATGTAGCTAATTTTTCATTCCTGCAATGGAGGATCAATAAAAGTATGGAATAGTCAGTGGTTATTTAAGCCTTCTTAGTGTCTGTGTCTACCGTGCAACTTCTGTTGTTTGAAAAGCACCAAATGTTTTTCCTTCCCTAGGAGAACATTCTCCAGAAGGTGGTCATGACTGCGTTTGCTGACCGTACTGTGGTCACGATAGCAGTAAGTACAGTCCCTGCTGCTGTTCTAAGGCAAACAAGGATCACAAATGCCCCATTAGTCACTTCTTGTCAATGTTAATAAATGTTAAAAAATCCATTAATTTTTTTTTAAGTGGTGTTCAAGGATAAGATTTTCCATTTTTGAATTTCTTACTTAAATTCATAATAGCAGCTTCTTAAATGTGTTTTGTGATGCTAAGTCAGATTGCYTCTAAAGGTGCATAATCTAAGTATGCAGTCCATCTTCTGTTACCCACTTCAGGCTAATTTAAATACCATATACTTGGACTACTGTGAAATACAAGAATAAKTTTCATTGAGCTAAAATAATCATTTAACTAAGGACAAGTAAAAAAATACATATATTTCAAGGAGGTGAAATAAAGTCAGTATGCTTCTTAACATTTGAAAATTGAACACAAGTCAAGAAATCTAAGCCCAGGAATCTCTTGGGCACTGAGAGTGCCCAAGACCTGATTAGGAACYTTGTGGATGAAGAGTGACTGTGTAACAGCAACCATAATACTCTGAGATTAAATATCCCTGCAGGAATAATGCAGACCCAAAAATCCAATGCAGTTACATTCAATGTAAAAAGTAGAATTCTGTCAATATGAGGAGACTTGCAAAAAAAACAAAACCCAAAATAAATGGTGGGCGAAAAAAAAAGCTAAAAGGAGCAGCAAAGAAGATTGAATCTGATAGGGATTATGGAAATTATTGAAGCATTTTATTTTTAAAAAAATGGAAACAATGTATGCTATTTATTAGGAAATGCTTGAGTAAGGATAGAAAGATGGTGGTGTGGATAAATAAATAAAAAAGATTATTACAAACAAGAAGGCTGAACTCATAGTCAAAGTCCAGTTCACACATACCTTGAACACTGTGTATAGTTCCAGTCTCCTCATGCCCAAAACAACACGTTACAACTGAAAAATGTTGAGAAGCACAGGATGATTGGAGGTGTTGGGACTGCTCCTGAAGGGAGCAGCTGAGTGGGCTGAGGCTCTTCTGCCTGGAAGAAGGACAATGTAAGGACGTGTGAGAGAGGTCTGCAAAGGCAAGAGGCACCAGAYGAAGCTCTGAGCAACAAGGCCCAGAGGATACAAAAGGAGGGAGTACTTGTTCGTATAGCGGGGAGGAAGCATGGAAAAATCTTTTCCAAAGGATAGGGATGCAAAATGTTTATGAAAGCTGAAGAGAAGACATGGGCAAAGTCTTGTAAAACTGACTAGATCAGTTTTCTAAGTAGACAAACCACACTGAGCTCAGGAACCTCCCCTGACCTAGACATGATCCAGGACTGGGAGAATTCCTGACTTCCTGCATGGAGTACCACACTCAGTTGCCCTGTTCCTACTCTGCCTGGCTGCCTTCTTGTGGCAGCACTTGGTAGGCAGGACTCTGGGCTGGGGACAACCTAATGGGAACTCATGGAACTCTTCATGCTGAAGTACCTGTGTGTTGTTCAGGTACTTGAGCATCCACCTGGCTCTCGGTCTGTTTATTTACCTGCAGTATTTGCACAGTAAATTAGGATGAAAAGCAGGATAAGTAGCCTTAATCAAACTTGAACTTCTTCATAGGAAAATTAATTTCTGTAAGTCTGTCTTCTCCTGGAATGTATTGAATAGATACACTGACCTGGCATTTTGTTTATTTGTTTTTCAGCACCGTGTGCACACGATCCTCAATTCAGATTTGGTTATTGTAATGAAGAGAGGGGTTATTTTGGAATATGACAAGCCTGAGGTTCTGCTAGAACAAGAAGACAGTGTCTTTGCTTCTTTTGTACAAGCAGATAAGTAATAAAAATAAATAAAGCATTTTAGAATACAATTTTATTATTTTCTAAAAATGTAAAATACCTGTAAATAAATACTATTTCATAATAAATTGAGCTTTTCCTTTTTTAATAAAATGAGCCATTTTTTCCATCTGAAGCATTATTGAATTATCTGTGTACTTTACTTTTTTGTATACAACTACTTTTCGTTTTATTTGCTGCCAAAGAATCCTGAAATATAGTTRAAAAAAAAAATACATGGGCGAAATACAACAGGATACACATCAAAAAAACATAGCCAGCATGGAGTTTTTATGTAACTCTCAAACCTCTCCTGTCATTTATTAATGTATTATTATGTGCCATAGCCCTACTGTAGATAATGCTCGTGACTGGCTAAATGCAGAMGGAAAAATTATATACCAAAGGTATTTCTCAAAAGCTTGTATCTCTCAATCATATGACTGTAAAGCTTTAATATCTAAATATAAAATATATAAAACATTTTTTATACTGTTGTTTATTGATAGTGCCTGCGTTGTGTCTCAGACTCTCCTTTAATACCGCCTAGAAATTAATCACAATCTGATTCCATCTTTATGCCCATTGAATACTGTTCTACTGATTCCGAGCAGGTTGGAGMCAGACTCCCTCCCAAACGGGGAAGAAGCTGAGAGGAGGCAGGCTGTGATAAAAGTATCAGTGTTTAATGTACACTGTTTCCAGACCAGTGCAGACGTACCAATTCATCTGGAAATTATCCCTCCAAGTCTGGTAAATAAACAGTATTAAACCTTTCACTGTAGCTCAGGGCCRTGAGAGCTTGACTCATCATCTCCCAGTTTCACATATTTCACCCAGTGTCGTGCTCTTTCTRGATTTACTGTGACTCTCACCAATAAATGCTGTATACTTATTAAGATAACTTTTAACAACTGAAATTATCCTAAATTCGCTAGATGGCTACTTTTTCCTGCCCTGTGACAGTCATTCCAGGATTTTTTCATTGCTAGAGGGTTAGGATGTCGATAACCCAGTGGAAGGCTACAGTGAGTTTTTCACCATTATTCTCTTTTACAGCAACTTTTCCTTTGCATCCATTTTTTTGTTATCTTCCTCTATTTGAAGAATTCCTAGCACATAGGAGAACTCTTTGTGGTTTTTTTCCCTGCTCTTTAACCTGCTCAATTAATTTGGAACCTGTTTTTAAAGGTTTTATTTTGTAGAAAAAGACACCTTGGGGTTCTCATGTGATAGGTGATAGTTTAAGGCATTACTTCTAGCACTGCAGCAGAGAGCCAGGGAAAATTGAGAACTTTTGTTGCTGTTTATGTTGTGTTTCCAGTTCCAGAGCAGAGTATTTGCCACCTCTGCCTGCTGTTATTTGGACAATAATGAAGGGCAGGTAAGTGGGCACCAGAGGAGAGTGTAGTGTGAACACTGGTGAAAGTCGGGAGGTAGGATCTGGTTATGCAGATGAAAGGCATGAGCTTTGTCCTTGCCTACAACACTTCAAGAGGGAAAACGGGCAGTTGGGAGGTATCTCCTCCTCCTCCAGGGAATCGTTTGCTGGGCAGTGTCCAAGAAAAAATGGCTGCAGAACTACTGGTGTCTTTTCACTCTGGAATACCAGGCTTCCTTTAGGGCAAAGAGAGGAGAAGTGGGAGCAGAAGTGCACTCTACTACAGCTACTGTGTCTGCTGTCTCCTTGCTTCCCATTACTGGTCTAAAGGCAGGATCTTGTCCCRTGAAGGCTTAGGAAAACACCGCCCTGCAGGACACCTCAAACTCATGCYGCAGAGAGAGATCCTCAGAGGCTTTGCAGCCATCTGTGCAAGATCCTAGATTCTAATGGCAAGGAGAGACATGCACAGAAGTGAGGTTTCATATGCTTTTAATTAAGTGYCTGGGATTTGACACTGCAGTTTGGACTCGCTCCTATTCCACAAGCTTCTGACAACTTTACCCAGAAGGGAACGCAGGGGAGTAAAGGACACAGCATATTGCTAAGGAGGCTGTGCTATATCTTGCAGTATTAAGAAATTAGAACTCAAAGTACAAGTGTCATATGTTTCCCTTGTAAATGGGGCTTGTGTTKCACAAAGCAACACTGCAGGAGAGTAGGGTGAATTTGTTCGTATCCAACGATTTCCAAAGTCTTTTTAATGGTGCCACACTGCTGAATAAGTGTGTGTGAACAGAGAGGCTCGCGGCTGCCACTTGGTCAGGACATTTCCTCAGCACATTTTATCTGGTCTTGTTTATATGGGGCCAAGTCCCAGGGAGTTGCTGCCCCGAACTCTGCAGGGTTAGTGTCTCAACAATGACCAGAAGCACCACATTTTTCCATGGTGGGAGGCTTGCTGCCATTATCCGAGTCAATAAACCTTGTTGCCACGAGATAGGCAGTCCAGGAGTCACAAGTGAAGCGGGCTCACAAATGTGTTTGTATGGCAGTGAAGCATTAATAAGCAAAGGGCTGTACTGAAATGGCTGCAAGACCGTGCTGGAGCAGCCATGGCCAGACTTTCAGTTCTCCTCTGGGATGGGACTTGGCTCAGTCCCAAAGGTGTTAGCGGGATWGGCTGCCCATGGAGATGCAGCCAGAGGTTTTTTTGTTTGCTTTGTAKAAATGCTTCCATTATATGAAAACCTTTACAGCATTTATTCCCTTGTCTTAGTGTGCCCAGGAAACACAGCATGYCTGTTTCATTAGCCCTTTTCCCAGCCCTGCTCCTGCCTTCCCCTGTGGCTTTCCATAACCAACTCCGATCTCTTTTCTTCTGCCTACCCACTCGTACAGCAAGGTGACTTGTGAGGCTTAATTCATGTTAGACTAACACTGTGCAGCCTCCAAAGCCTTTGTAGCCTTACTCTGCTTCTAAAGGCAGAGTAATAACACGGCAACAACTAAATTTTAGTTTAATAGTTATCATAAGATCTTGATTGATAGCCATTAAAATTAGCATAAATTGGGGCAGGGGGAGTTTTGAAGCGTAAAACCTATTTTGTGGGTGGAAGAACTTACCCCTCCTGATTCAGTACTCCAGAGTAGGATTGTTCATTCCTGTGAGCCCAATTTGTTCAGCAGCTCTTAACACAAATATGTTGGCTCACTCAGAAGATCTGTCACTTTTTTCTTTTAAGTATCTGTCACTTGATCCATAAAGACAGGGCTTCTTTTTATTCTGCTCTAGAAATTCTTCAGCAGAAGCCACTTGCTTTGCTATCCCATCTCAGCCCATTAAGTGCTCAGAGATGAAGAAAAAGAAGTAAGTGGCAAATGACAGTCCCAACAAAGAACAGAAGTGGAAACATGGAAACACTGTTCTAGAGAGTTCAGGATTCCTAAAACCAGCGTGGTGAGTGTGTTCATAAAGCACCCCTTGCTGTAGCAGGCTCCCTGGGTCGATCCTAGCACCAGGCAATGCAGCAATTCACTCTTCCTTTAAAACCCTCTCCCCTGACACAGGATTTTATCCATTCTACATTTATGGAGGTACCGCCCTCTGGAGGAAAAGGTACAGAATAGGACCACGGTCAGAAAAAAGTAAGGAAAAACGGCACAAAAGTYAGGAGTGCCTCTTGAATCCCTATGTCCATGTCTGCGAGAGTGTGAAATGTTGCCCGTGAGCTGCACGGTGTTATACAGCCTGTTTCTGCYCACTGCAAAATCCTGGAGGTATGAGCTGCCATCAGCTCCAGAACTACACCTTTGACAMGTAAAACTTCAACTTCACCCTTTTATTTTGAGGTTTTCTCTTTTTTTAATGTTTAGAAAGAAAAGTATTTAAAAAAMCACAAGCTTTTAAAAAAATTAATTTTGTACATAAATCATGTACTTAACAAACTAAAAGTGTAGGTGCAGGCAACATGTTCACAGCAAGCACACAAAAAGAGTCTAGCAGACAAATCGATGTAGTGAAAGGGGAAATACTTTTGGCTAAGCTCAGTGGCCTGGCAGCCACCTACCAGGACACCTTGTTGCTATTCTAGTTTTATTTATTGAAGCAGCAAGAAAGATGAACAAGAAAAATTACACCCTTGACCCCCTCCAAAAGGAATGAATATGTGCAAGGACATGCAACTATTCATACATAAAAAGTACAAATAGTCTAAAGTAATAGTAAAGATTTAATTACAAAACCTATAACAACTGCTCAGAGTGATTACTTCAACATAGTATTCCAAAATCCCTAGGTGGGCTGCTTTAAGTAGCTGTAGGTGGTGAAAGTTGATTTCAACCCCAACTGGCTGACTTCCAGACGTCAACTGGACAATTGCCTTGCCCARGGAATCAGTGCCAATAGCTGTTTACAGTGTGTACCAAAACACTTAGAGCCAAAACTGAAGGGAAAGTCCATGGACATATGCAATTAGAAAATAAATAATCACAAATCTGTGGGCACTAAAGAAAAAACTCTTTTCCTGAATACCCTGGGATGCTGTAGCAACTCCACAATGTTGGTGTCTAAACTGAAATAGAAACAAAACATTGAAATCAGAGGAAGTAAACACATGGATGAGAATATTGCTGTTTACACAGTGGAGAAGCCCCATCAGAATGTTTTTAAATAATGTAACTTGTCAGGAGGATGCATTCTTACAGGCATGCGTATGTATGTATTTATACCCACGGAGGCATCATAGTGTCCCAGAGAGGTTCTAGCTTCCTGCCTCCCTTTGTTGCCTTTTCCGAGGATTTTGATGCCTGTCTGGAAATTCATGTCATTGGGAGTTAACCCTTTGCAGCCGGATCTTTTTTTTTGCAACTTTTACTGCTATTTGGACTGTAGACATTTTCCTGAGCTGCCACAGCTCTCATCATTTCATAAGCTCCTCTGTACAGAAAAAAAAAAAAWTTCTTATTTAGTCTAAATAACTCTAGCAAATTTTTAAGCGGGACTGAGCCCCTTTAATTCCAGGTCTCTGTTTAACCATTACATCCTTGGATTTAGCTTCTTCAAGCAAATTCTGTAAGCGGGATTGAGCCCCTATAGTTCTAGGTCCTTGTTTAACCATTACATCAAGCAAATTCTTCAAGCAAATTTCCCACTAACGCCTGCCTGATTTATTAGATTAATTCTTTCCTCCTACTTACAGAAAGATATGCAGGTGACTTTCATTATAATTTTTTTTACCATTATTATTATTATTATAAATGCCTTTTAAAAAATTGCCCAGTACCTTCCCCCCCCCCCCATTTCACGGAATAATCACCCGACCTGAATCCACGGCATCCCACAAAGCAGCCCCTATTAATGGAAGGCAGCGAATCCGTCCCGGATCAAATGTTTACATACAAACCGCGGCCCGAAACCCTTCCTCCGGAGGAGAGGGGAAAAAAAAAAAAGAAAAAAAAAAAAAAAAAGGAGGGTGAAAAGGTAAAGAAACGCCCCCAGCGCCGGCGGCGAGCGATCCCGGGCCGGCTGCGGCAGCGGGGGCTGCGGCGGCGCCGTTCGCCCGCTCGGCCCCGGGCGCGGCCGCCCCCCCCGTGCCCGCCGCGCACCCGCGAACGCAGACACGCGGGCACAGACCGACACACGGCCGGACACAGACCGACACACGGCCGGACACAGACCGACACACGGCCGGGCACAGACCGACACGCGGCCAGCCTCCCGCCCGCCCCCGGCTGCCCGGGGCGGTGCGGAGCGGCGGCGCGGCGGCGGGAGGGAGCCATGCTCTCGAGGAAGGGGATCATCCCCGAGGAGTACGTGCTGACCCGGCTGGCCGAGGATGTGCCGGATCACGCCCGGTACCGCGCGCGGGAGAGGCGGGCGCGCTTCGTGGGCAAGAACGGCGCCTGCAATGTGGCCCATAAAAACATCCGCGAGCAGGGGCGCTTCCTGCAGGACGTCTTCACCACCCTGGTGGACCTCAAGTGGCCGCACACGCTGCTCATCTTCACCATGTCCTTCCTGTGCAGCTGGCTGCTCTTCGGCATGGTCTGGTGGCTCATCGCCTTCGCCCACGGGGACCTGGACCACAGCACCCGGCTGCAGCGGGACCCCGCGGAGGGGGCGGCGGGGTCTCCGGCCGGCTTCGTGCCCTGCGTGACCAGCATCCACTCCTTCACCTCCGCCTTCCTCTTCTCCATCGAGGTGCAGGTGACCATCGGCTTCGGGGGGCGCATGGTGACGGAGGAGTGCCCGGCCGCCATCCTGGTGCTGATCGTGCAGAACATCGTGGGGCTGGTGATCAACGCCATCATGCTGGGCTGCATCTTCATGAAGACGTCGCAGGCCCACCGGCGGGCCGAGACGCTCATCTTCAGCAAGCACGCGGTCATCGCGCTGCGGGAGGGCCGCCTCTGCTTCATGCTGCGCGTGGGCGACCTCCGCAAGAGCATGATCATCAGTGCCACCATCCGCATGCAGGTGGTGAAGAAGACCGCCAGCCTGGAGGGGGAGGTGGTGCCCCTCAACCAGATCGACATCCAGATGGAGAACCCCGTGGGGGGCAACAGCATCTTCCTCGTCTCCCCGCTCATCATCTACCACGTGATAGACAAGAACAGCCCCCTCTACGACATCTCGCCCGTGAACCTTCACCACCACGAGGACCTGGAGATCATCGTCATCTTGGAAGGGGTGGTGGAGACCACCGGCATCACCACTCAGGCCAGAACCTCCTACCTGGCGGATGAGATCCTCTGGGGCCAAAGGTTCGTGCCCATCGTGGCGGAGGAAGACGGGCGGTACTCGGTGGACTACTCTAAATTCGGCAACACGGTGAAAGTGCCCACGCCCTCGTGCACTGCCAGGCAGCTGGAGGAGGACAGGAGCATCATGGACACCATGCCGCTGTCCCCTAAAGGCACAATAAGGAAGAGGTCTGTCAAGCTAAAGCCCARGTTCACCATAAGCGATGAGCCTTCCTGATGCCTTCTGACTGGGGAACTCTGTTAGGGCTWTGTGTCTGAAAGATCTCATGAACTCAAAACACTGAGGTGGCCTCTTACTTTTTTTTAAAATTCAGGTTGGTAGCACAAGGTATGTTCTGGTGTTATTTATTGTGGGGAAATCTAAAGCTAATTATATTTTTTTAAAGGTGTGAGAGATTTCAAGCAGGACTGGGAGTAGGGAAAATCATGGTCTGCAGCTTTAAATTTCAATTCAGACTATTTAATTGCACGATCATTCTGCATTGATTCAACTGCAGGTAATGACACGTTTTCTCAAAAAAATAAATGTGTATTTATCCTCAGAGATTGCAGTTTTTAGGGTCTTGCAGTGTTCGCAAGTCAGTAGTTTTTAACTGGGTTTTTTTTTTTCTAACTTGAACAATCAATATAGCAAAATAAAATATTAATAATTAATAAAGTAGGCTGGATTTAAATGATAACAAAAGGGTCAGGCAATGACACAAGACCAGATCCGGAAGTGTCTATATATTCTACTGTATGTCTCAAAGAAATTAACTGCTGGATTTGCATCATCCATATTGTGCTGTATGGAGCCCCTCCTACCACATGCAGTATGAAATGTATTTGAGTATTTACTTTTGTTTATTTTAAAAACCTTTACACTTCCGAAATAAAACATTCAAGAATACCTTTCTGGACTGTACATTTCTGATAGTAAACAATGCTTTGCCTTTAAAAGGAGCAGCAGATAATACACAGTTGAAATTAATTATAAATAGGAAAAAATTCTGTATTTTAATTTCTCAATGAAGAGAAGCAACGTTCCCCCCTCCCCGAGCCACATGACAATAAGATATTCAGAAAAAAAAAAATTAACTTCTCCCTTGGGTCACGGTGAATTCTGCTAGATAATCAGGGAATAAAAATAGAATTATATATTTTGAATGAARGGGCAGTGCTGAATGCATGCAGTAGGGAAAACCTTTCGCTCCTTTCCCTTTTTGTAAGAGAAGCCGAGATTTTTGTGCTTAGGGGAAGGAGGGGTGTATAAGGCAGTGTGGTCACTTCTGGGATGCTGTGTCACRAAACATACTCCTGCTGAGGAAGCGATTCCCTTTCCAATTTTACTCTGACCTCCTTATGCAGCTGGTGCCTGCCTCGATTTTTAGCTGAATCCAAGATCTGTGATTTACCAGCAAACATGAAGGAGCCATGTTCACCGTCTCAGTCCCACAGTGACAACAGGAACAATTCCCCTTAACTCACTCCTGCAAATCCACTCTCTAGGGATACTGGTAACAGCAGCAGTTTTATTCYTACACGGGGTTATTAGGAGATAGCAGCAGTATTAACTACAGAGCAAACTGCCAGCCAGGTAGAAAAAATATAATGTCCAAATAAAACCTAAGTAAGCATCACAGAACYGATCCAACACCTGGTTACACAGGCTGTGCAGAGAGGCACCAAGTTACTTAAAATTATTCAAGGAAGATCTAATATCAAGTCTTGTGTGTTCTGTAGTTCATGACAGACACCTAAAACGGTTTGGATTAGCAATGATTTGGCAAATTTCTGATGCCTTGTCAATGTAACTGTATGACAAACTCATTCAAAAGTGTAAGAAAACTTCCATAGTGACTATGGAATATTTTCAGGCATCTCTAATAAAACAAATTAATGTTTGGGTGAAGGCAAATATTGGGTTAAAATGAAAAAATATTTGTTAYATTTTCGCTGTTTATATATTTCAGTTTTATGAAGCGTTATCAGACTGCCAGTTACAGGAATAAATGGCTGCTCAGTTTCCAGATCCCCAATACACTGATATTACTCTGTGAACAGCTCTGAAAATGTGATGTRAGTTTCACAACAAAGACAGTAAAATTAACATTAGCAAGTACCAAAGAAAATTTGGAAAAGCATATTTTACATTTGTAATCATAACACACCCCCCCTATTTTTTAAAATAGCGAATGATTAAATGCCTTAGATGATTAAATTTCTTCTGTAAGACTGAGTTTAATTGTCACATTATTTTAYGGCTTTCCCTTTTGCTGCCCCTGTTCCGTCTCCCATTGCCTGTCAGGCACTTAWGGTAGAGCTCCCTGCATTTCCTAGGCGCGTTTGTTCCTTTGAAAGTTCATTGTTCTGTATCACTTGTCACAAAATCRCTGGTCTATTCTGACAAGAGTCATGCACAAAATATTAGTTGTCTTTCCATTGGCTTGAAATCTTTGGCTTCTCCATAGTCTCCTTAGTGCCTTATTTCAACGTGTAAGATACTCCATAAGGTTGTCTCATAAAACCTCTTCCTTTCTGGTTGCATTTTAAAGCTCTTTTCAAGATTTGACCTAAATGTGAAGCAGTTTCAGCAGCAATACCATGCAACTATTTTCAGGAACTGATGCAAGCATCTTTTTGCCTCGGGGAAATCTGTGAATCTTAGAGGTAGAAAATTCTGTTTGTTCCCTGTGAGATGGGAGGGGAAAGATGGGAAGAAACAGTTTCTGTTCACTAGGCTGCTATCAGGACCATCTTTTATGTCACTTATTTTACAAGAATCTGCCTGATTTTTTTGAAGTCTTGCAACAAAGAGGCATCATAACATTATGAGGAAGGCAGGATTTGTGCTGTTAAAATCACCATAGTGAATTATCTGAATCAAAGTGTTGGCAATTTTGAATCTCGGGGTTGTTGTGATTTAAAATCCTTCTGTTCTTTCACCGTTAGAAATATCCAGAAGCATTTCAGGGGCAGGGCAAGGGAGAATAAATGTAYTTATTTTGCACTAGGGGTATTACTTCTTCTGGGGGATCCTTTCATTTTGTCATTTACAAAGTATTTGGGAACACAGGTATGTGAAATTGTCCTTAACGCTGTCCTCCTGCTGACCGCCCCCGTCCTCCACAGGAAGGTTCTGTAGAAGGCGTCAGTGCTATCATTTGACACAGAAAAGTCCTCATTCTTAGGAGTGAGCAAACGCTGTGTTTTCCATAGTTGAACTCAGAAGTGAGTGGGCTTTTGAACTTTCTTTCTCAGCCTACGTTTGCTTTTTGGTGGGTGGCATCACAGTTTGGCTCCTGCTGAGCAGCCGGGGAGAACTGTGGCTCGCACGTGTCCTCTGCACAGAAAGTGGTGTGAGGGAAGCTGGAGGCTGCGTCACATGCTCAGGGCTTGCCCTGGCTGAGGCATGGACATGGACACAAGAAATAGAAAGTGTAGGTTTTGGAGCAACCCAGTGATGAGTTTTGGGTGTGGCAGAACCAGCTGAGCCCGTGGAATTGCCGTTCGTGTGCTTCAGAGTCTGGGGAACATTATCAGTTTGTACTCACAAGTTCACACTGTTTAGTGCTTTTGAATTGGAGTTTGTGGAGCTGCTTGGATGGAGGGAAGGATCACAGCTGAAAGGGAGAGTGGAGAATGCTTATCTTATATGCTATAGTTTTAAAATACTTGYAGTGACTGCTGGTGAGCCACTGGGCATATCAGTTCATGTTGCATTTCCTAAAGAAATCAAGGGACATATGTATACAAAATTAGAGTGTAACAAGGTCCAGCTTTGTCTCTTTATCCCTCAAGGCGTGTGATGAGTACAGTGTTACAGCAGTGTACTTCAGTAGGACATGGCCCTGTAAAATAGCTACAAAMTAGAAATTAACTAAAGAGGCGGCATATGAGGGCAAAAGAGAGTCAGGGACACAAAATAAATACATTTAAAATCCAGAAATTACACAGTGGGAAAGCAATGTCAAGAAGTGATAAACTATTCTAATTTGAAGCACCAGTAAAGGTGTGACGATGCTGAGATGAGAAATCAGAGACCTAAAAAGCAGATATGAGAGGCTGGAATGAGAGTCTTTAACAAGGCCAAGGTCTGCATGCTAGCATAGATCAGCAATGGGGTCAATGTCAAAATTCAGGCTGCCCTGTAAAGCAAGACTGCGGGCTGGGCGTGATCAGCATTGCTCAATGCAGTGGGTAAATACTGCTGCGTGTTGAGCCACAACAGAGCCCTGCTGGAAGCAGTGTTAGGAGGACTTSTTGGCATCTGACCCTGGTGGTTAGTTAGGTATTCGTACTTAATAATATCAAACTAGCGAGTAATTAATAGTTCTTTGAAAACTGAATTTTTTACTTTATGTTTTCCTTCCTTTTCCACTCTTTGTACATCAGTCACCTGTGAAGGTAATTATTRTAGGTGTGCTAGCACAGATTGTTTTGATTGGGGGCAAAGCACAAGCGTGTTTTGGAGAGTAAAACACAAAATTAAAATAGATACTAGAAACTCAAAAACCTCTGTGAAATTGCCACGCTTGCAACTTTCAGAGTGATTGCTTGTACAAACTTGTCTATTCCTAGGAACTGGATATTGATAAACCACAGGATTGCCTCCTGTTGTTCATTTTGCAGGTCTGTGTGGAAGGGAAAGTGGATCAGCTCTTCAGATTAGGGTTAAGGAGAAGAGAAGGTTCACTGCATTTTAGGCTCCCTGGTTACACCTTTCCCTCTCCCCATGCTCAAAGTCACACTAGTGTTCCCACTATAAATGGGCAGGGTAAGTGCCCTTTGCAGTTTGTGTCTTTGTTCCCATGTGGCACTTCATTCATCCAAGGCCAGCTGCCCCATTCCAAGGTGGACATCTCCAACCCAACAGCCCCGATCCAAGCTTCCTGGAAGGCCAGAGGAAAATTCCCACCCATTCCAGTGTATTTTTGGATCGAAGGACATCATCTGCCAACCTGCTGGACGTGCTGCAGCAGAGAGAGGGATTTTCTCCTCCCTCAGACCTTGCTCAAGCAAAGGTGCTGTTGGAGGTGAGAAGGAGCCCGTGGCAGGGAGCTGGAGCAGAGGAGGTTGGGGGCCACGTGCTCAGCGTGGCTGGGGACTGTCTTGCTGCCTGTAACAAGTGACTCAGTGCACTATTTTTGATCCAGCAACGGGAGAAAGATACGTGATACAAACCTCCACACCCCCCCCCCCCAAGGAGAACTATTAAAAGAGCAGAAGACATTCTTGAGAGGCTGCAGATACTGCTCCATCCTGCTCTGAGCACTGCAGGGTGCCTGCAGAATGTGCTGCATGTTTTTCTGGCTTACGCCCCTGTTTTAATATATAGTGTGACTTTAATGAGTTATCACAGGGGCAGTGACTCAGTTTAAATGGAATTTTCAAAAATCAAAACCTGCAGCCCCTCTTTGCCGCTTGCCTCCGTCAGCGTTTGTGCCTGACTTACTTAGGAGTTTAAATGCAGATGACACCACCCTCTGAGGTTTCCTAACCAGCCCCCTCACTGCAGAGCTGAGCAGCATGAAATAGCAATCCCACCTGAACTGGAGGGGGCCTAGAGGCCTCGTGACAGTGGCCCCACACAGAAACATGTGTCTTATTCTCTTTCCTCACGGGAGCTGAGGTGCTGGGAGTAGGGCTGCCGCCCTTCTCCTTCTCTAGCTGTTCCTTGTTCATTCACTATTTTAAGTGGCCAGTACTTGCTTGTAGTCTTGCTTTTGCTCTCTCCCCAAGAGAGGGTAGGCACAGGATGTAAATAGCATTATTGTTGTTGTTACAGTCACAATAATTTTATTCCTGAGCAGAGTTGATACACAGAAATTAACATTGAGCATTAGTGCCAGCAGCAGGAACCCTTGACTTCAGTGAGCTTCAGATCCAGCTCCCATTTTAAATCCTGGGCCTTTAAATCCAAGAGAGCTTGCCAGGGAGTTCATTAGCACCAGAATTTCCCTCTTACAGTTGGGCACTATTAGGTTAATGGGGTGGGCAGCTGACCCAAATAGTCCTTGAAGGGGCCTTTGCTGCAGTAGCAGTGTTGGTCCTTGGCTTCAGCATCTCCTGCGAACTTCATCCTCTGCCTTGTGAGTAAAACTCTCATTTCCTTTTCTCTAGCTTGAAAGAATATGGCCCCTGTGCATATTGTATACTCCTCTGTGCTAAGGTATTTGAGTTTCTTGAATGTTTATGTCATGGTCTTAGATCAGCTTGTTGTGTTTATCATATACCTGAAAGGAGGTTGTAGTGAGGTGGGTGTTGGTCCCTTTTCCCCAAGTAACAAGGGACAGGACAAGAGCAAACCACCTCAAATTATGCCAGGGAGGTTTAGATTGGATATTAGGAGAGATTTCTTCAGTGAAAGGGTGCTCAGGCATTGGAACGGGCTGCCGAGGGAGATATTTAAAAGCTGTGAGGATGTGGTGCTGAGGATGTGGTTTAGTGTTGGACTTGGCAGTGCTGGGCTAATGGTTGGACTTGCTCATCTTAGGAGTCTTTTCCAGCCTAAACAATTCTTTAATCCTGAGTTCTCACTTTCTCCTGGTGAATGCCTAGTCATAGTAATGGGGASAATAGAGTTGTTAGTTCTACTTTAGCTTAAAAACTGGAGGAATAAAAGTTAGCAAAATAATGCTTCTTTCATGGAATTGGTGGAGGAAAGAAGCAGTGAGATGAGCACAAAGGTCAGAGTGACGTTCTTGCAAAATGTGTGGATTTTGGTGAAGCAGAGTGCCCAGAGAGCAGCTTACTTGTGTAAAATGATGGCAAATTTTGGACCTGAGGGTAAAGAAGCTGCCCTGTGCAACCATGCCCAGGAGTGTTTCACAGAGTGACTTGCACTCAGCGGGTGTGCTAATCACTGAATAGACCAGGCTGGCTCCATTTGAAAGAGTAAATGGCTGGCTACACCAACCATGGAGAAAGCTCATGCTTGCTGAGAATTTGGCGAAATTATAGGCAATAACCAGGTATTTTTCCAAAGTCACTATCTGTCTTTAGAAATGACTTTGTAGGAAGTAGCTGTTAGTTTCTCACAGATTTTCTTGTATCAAGTGTTGCTGGATATTCATAACTGAAATCTTTGCACTTAGAAGCCACCTGCTTTACTAAATAGATGCTTTTGATAGTGATATTTGATTATTTCGTTTGAAAGGTTGTTGTTTCATGTTTCCTTTTTTTTTAATTACACCAAAGTTGTTACTAATTTATTTTAATTTTTTTCCTACTTACTTTGCTCATTACTGTATGTAGTCTGAAAAGCGTGTCACTTCTGATGTGCTCTTGAACAGTATCTGTTTTAGGAGAAAAATAGAATCAAAAGTTCCACAGGATGCCATAGCCCTGTGACCGGTGGTCAGAACTCTTGAATTACAGTACTGCCATTCAAGATATCTCGATGGTGTCACAAGTGTTTCTACTCTTATGTGCAGATCTGTCTTCACTGAGGAGTCCATTTTCTTTTCTAAGTGAAGCTAAATCAAATCTTAAAATTTGTGTTCCCTCAGAAGTCTCATCTTCGGTAGAAACTTTGCATCTGAACCTACATTCTTCCCTCTATTTTATGTTTTGCAAGTTACATAAAGATGAAACCAGATCTATTCTCATCCAGTCCTTTTTTTCTACTTCCTTCTCAATTGGGAATAGTCTCTTAAACCAGATAACTTAGACTCACGTGGTTTCTATTCCTTCCGCACACCTAGAACTGCACTGTCACATCCACAGTAGCTTTTGAATGTGCAGTAATGTACTTTATCTTCAGAATGGGAACTGCTTCTTGGCTAGGCAGACCAGAATAATTTATTTTATTTTTTCAGTGAAAAGAGAATAAATGTTTTGGCAGCAAAGCCACTCCATAAATGTGTCACATTGGCCGAGTGGTTTGTGTTTTATTATTAAAACTGTAATTTCCACATTTCACTGATGTCCTGTAATGTTTAATAACTACCTGAAGGGACAACTATAAGACTCCCTGCCAGCTTGTTCCCATTGTTTGGACTTGGCCTTGAGCAGGCCCAGTGTGAAACTTGTGCTCAAAACCTGTCTCTTTATGTCTGAACCTCTGTCTGGACTGCCAGAGATCCCTTGCCTTCAGCTGACTTTCATATCAAAAAATGGCTTTGTTTAAAAACTATTAATATTGACCTGGAGACAACTTCTTTGGTGGTGATGGATAATATAGATTCTGCCTGTTCTTTCTCATTCCACATGCATGTTGCTGATCCCAAACCTGGAATTCTGTAGGCAATATAGGGCCGAGTAGCTGCTGAATAACCATCCTATCACTTACCACATGTGCCAGTAACATTTGCCTGGTGAGGTGAGGATCATGCTCAGGTGTGATATGATCAGAATGGCCTTYACAGTTTTGTTCTCTTCTAAAACTGTAAAGATTTTGTGTGCCTTTGATTTGCTGTTTATCAGATGCAGTTTATTAGCAGCCCTGTTGGGTTCTTCTACAAAGCAGGAAGAAATAAAATTAATTACGATAGTAATACTCTTACACTGACCTAGCATAAAGGGAGTTAATGTATCCATAGAAAAATTCACACTCTTGTATTAAAAAGTATTGWTCAATTCACACCAGTCCACAAAATTTTCAGTAGTATGTTCTCATTACTCAATATCCAGTTATCACTGCTTTTCACATTGACTCTCAGAGAAACTACTCCAAAGTGTGCTAAATTCAACAGRTGTCGTCTTACTGACTTAAAAAAGTCTGGATGCGGTTCAGAGAATGCCTGGCTAAAGTGGTGTGCTGGCACTCACATTTCATTCATTTCCCTGAAAGAGTTTAAATAAATGAAAAAGTACTGATCAGCATTTGTTGAGAGGTTTGACTTCGTCTTCAGTGAGTTACAGRTGGAAAGCTCTGTTTGTTTTTAAAGTTTACGCTGTAACTACAGCTCATTCATTGCAAAACTGGAATGGAAAATTGAAAATTTCCACATTTTTCTGACATACAGAAAAAATTCCTTAAAGATTTCCTGTAGGTAAGGCTGCAGTACCTCTCATAACTTTGTGGGGGTCTCTTATTCCTTTATCCAACACACTAAAAGAAGCTTGAGTTGCAAACTTGAGTTGAAAGGCTTGTTCAACACGAACATTTGATGTTGTCAGGTACAAAGTTTGATATGGGAAGTCCCAGACACACCATCTTACTGACTGTGGTTTGTGTAGAAAATTCTCTTATTACAGAGACAAYGGAAGACTTTGCTAAAGCAAGAGAGAAAGTCTTCCTTTAAAATGCTGCAGTAAAATACTCCTGGGACACTAAGCCAAGAGAGATTCACTGCAGAGGAGAGAATTGCAACAGAGCAAAAGTATATGTGTTTTTTGGGTGCTCTGTACCTGGACTCAGTAAGACACTGCATTTACATACATACATACAAAGTGCATTATACTGCATATATTAAAAGGGAGAAATGTTGCTCCTTGCTAAAAGGTGTGGGTGTTTTTTTCTGGCAGCAGGAATAAGACCAAAGCCTGACTCCTATCAACTGACAGCAATTAAGCACTTGACTTGAGCAGGCTGTTTTCAGCCCAGTCACCATCACCCACCAACTAAAATGTTCTGCTACTTTGCTACAAAGAAAAGGAGACGATTTATAGTTGGAGAACAAACTAATTAAGAAGTAAACCCCAGGCAAGGGTTTGATGCTAACACTCCTCAAGTATGAAATGTAAAATCTATACTGCTTTCTTGCCTCTGGAATTTTTACAGCAGGGTAAATATGAAATTACATCTTGTGGTTGACAGGGGAGAAGGAAAGTGGAATTGTTCCTGTCAGATGTGACCTCATGGAAAGCAAATTGGTGGTGGAATGGCTGGATTAAAGATAACAGAACCTCCATTTTGGGCTTTTCTTTTTTTTSCAACCCCATTTTTTTTCCACTTTACTTTCAGCATTTCATAGCAGGGAATGTAACACTCTTCACTCATTTGCAATAAATCAATTCAAGCAAAGCAAAAACSTAAGTAAAATTCAGCCTTTGTTTATACCATTTTATTGGAGCTTTTGTAGAGAGTCTCAGTAGCAAAAATAACATGCCAAGTGAATATATCTTGTAGAGCACTGCATGGACTAATTTGATAGAAAGCTACAGCCAGGGTCTCCTGGGCTGAACTGTGCTTGCACAGTGGCTTGTGAGTTACACCTTCCTGTCCCAAACAACTCTGTACAGCTGAAACAAAATTATTTCCCTACAAATTACATCAAATAGTGCTCTGTACTGCCCTTACAGTGAGAGGACCCATAGATGTGTTATACATACCTGAGAACCTTAGAAGTGTCTGGGTTTTTTAATAGCTTTCTCTAGGTTTAGTATATTACTTTAAAAACTATTTTTTTTTTACAAATAGGAAAGCCGTGGTGTTATCTGAAGCAGAGGGTGTAGGCAGAAGCAGTTGACTGCGTGGCCCAGTAGCTCTTACCTGACATTATCCTTGATTATATCCTCCTCCAATAACCACTGAATTTGAATCTTTTTGAGTCAGAGACCCAAACTTACTCTATGCACACAGACACAGAGAGACTATATAGTATTTCTTACTGCTAGATAAGCAGATAAAGATGTGAAAAGGAGGTCGAGGAAACTTGATTATTTATCTCTTGATATTTATATATTTGGTTATTTATACAGGAAGCAAGAGGAATTCAGTCTCAGTAAGAAATATGAAAAATAATGTTCTTTTGACAGCTTAAACACAACTAACATCTAGTCCTCTGGGTATGAAAGTGCATTTATTTATATTAATTTAGTACTTGTCCAGCTACAAGTCTTCTGTAACAGATGTACCATGTAATTACATATTTTATTTTCCCTGGCTTGTGAAGTTCGCAGCTTCTCTTTGCTAGTCCTTCTCGTGTCCCCAAAACAGCTATGCCAGCACAATTTAAAAGCTTATGAATTACAAAGTACAAGTGCTTTCCATGCTGCAGGAGGAATAATCTATTTATTTTCACTTTAAGGGTCAGTGTCATCCTATTAAAAGATGCTTTCTCAGGAGAATACTTCACAAACTCCAAGAGCTATTCTTTTACCTTTTTTTGTCCATTTTCTTGATAAGAGTCTTGAAACCTTCAGAGATGCATAAACCATATAAACCCAATCAGTGGATTGGGCTCTCTGATTTCCCATAAGGCAGACAGGAATACAGGTGCCCTGGACACTTGGCAATTCTCAGGCTAGCTGTGTTTCTCAAGCTTAATCTAGTCCTCAGGCAAGATTTAGATCTACATCTACAGTTTGCTTTCTTTTGTGTGGGTTGGTTTGCAAGTGCAGTGCTCTGTAGATGTCTCATAGTGGGACAATCAGGCCTGTGTGGGATTCTGTTTGATTTTGTTCCTAAATACTTTAGTAAGACAGTTCATGACAAATCCTGTGAAATCTTATCAGGAGCAGTACTTTTGTTGCTCCTTAGGTTCAGCCCTCTCAAAACTCTCTATTTCTGGCGTGTCAGTGCTTATAAAGCTGGACATCCAGGACTCAACTGCACTGACCTCCCTCCAGGGCAGACTTGGAGCAAATTCGACTCATGGCAGAGCTAACACGGGTTTAAAGGCAGTGCGTCCTCTCCAGATGTTTTCAAGTGGACCAAAGAGAAAAGCATAAACATACTGCCCAAAGGACAGGGGATAAGGGAGTCACCTTGTAAACTGAGAGAAGAGGATTTCTTTGTAGTACCCTTTGAATGTGCAGCATCAGCAATGAACTGTCTGTGTGACTGTGACAATTGAATTTGGTTTTCTTTGCAATGCAGTCTTGTCTCCAGTAGCAAGAGACCCTTTGTTTTTAACTTCAGCATCTGCAGAGGTTCCTTGTGAGAGCTACTCATCATCTTTCTGCCTAAAGAGTTCAATTCCTTCAGGGAAGAAGGAATTGGCTCTGCAAGTTGAAGTGCCTTCACAGCAGCTGGCATGTCCATTGAGCATTGCACTGGTGGGGCTGAAAAAGCAAATCTGATTTCTATAAATTCTATCAACATAATAGAGCACTGCAAAGAGCCGACTGAGGGTGTCCCCCTCTCCCAGGTACTGAGCACCATGACCCCCTGAGGAACCCGTGCTGGAAGCCCAGAACACAGGCAAAAAGAAGAGGTTTGGGGGAGGATGGATTTCATGGTCACAGCCTATGCAGCTGTTAAATTCCTCTGGAGAAAAACCCAAGAGATGTTTGCTTTTCCCAGTTAGAGACATTCAGTGGCTATGACCAACAGTCCTTGAGGGATGAAGGTGCCTTCTGTGAAGAGAATGTGCCTTCTCTGGGGAAATGGTTTCCAGACATCTTATTTAAGACCCAGGGAAATGACCAGTTGTTGGAGAGCTGAGTGTGGCAGCCAATGCAGCTATTTGGAGACAATATATAGTATTGCTAAGAGCAATTCTATGTGAACACATAGGAATAACTGTGTATTCGTGAAAGAGTGTCTGGGTTAGAAGACAGCAGCTCTGGAGACAAAGAATACCCAGCTGTGTAACAGTGAGATGAAAATTTGGGAGTTTTAAAGTGGACACTCGCTTTGAAAAAATTACCTGTTTTAATACCCACTGTAGCCCTACCAGCTGTAAATCCAGACACCTGCTGTCTTCCAGAAACTAAACCATGTCCTCACTGCATGGCAAAGCAGTTTGATAGTCAGTGGCATTGTCCACTCAAGAGGATGCCAATTCTGTCATTCTTTGTCCTAAAGAACATCATAAAAAAATTTATGGTACACAAGTGTCATAAATGGATTTCAGTGGAAAGCTCTGCCCTGTCTTGCTCACATATATGTGGAGAAACACAAACAGTGTATGGAGCCAGGCAAGTCCCATTCTCCTCTATGTGAGGCTGAAACTGAAAAGCTTTCAGATACTCCTGGTTCTTCAGCAGAATTACTTTCTCTTCTCCTGCAGCATTGCTTTATGTGGTACAGAGGAAAATGTGTACCTTCCTCTCTTGTGGATACTTCAGATAAGAAGTTAGAGTAGTAATGGTTTGGGATGAAAGCCCACAAGCTGGTGATTCAAAACAGCTCTTTCCAAATGCTTCTTTTCTGTACTTCCTTTGAAAATTACTACTTTTTGAGGAGCTGTAAGGAGAAAAGGTTATGCTTGGTTTTTAGATGCACGCTTACCTCAAGTGCTGGGCAGCCTGCTCAGCTTCTGGGCAGTGTTGAGGAGCTGTGTGAGATGTGAGATGTGAGCTGTATTTACACAGTGCAAGTGGCTGCCTAAAATAAGCTGGAGTTAGCTTTTTTTTTTTTTTTCCAACTCACAAACATGAATTGGTTCTTCCCTTTGCAAAGGTTTAGATACTGGACTGTGATAGTGCATTAAAGTATTTTATTGCTTTAAAACATGCAATTACATTCTCTTAATTGAAGAGCTGCAGTTATTTAAGTAGTCTTTAGTCCACCACTGTTGCCAGGTGTGTGACTGTGGAGTCAGCTGCAGCCAGCCAGCCTCCAAAGTTTCTTCTGTGTGAGTTTGTTTGTGAAAGGGTTATTTAGATGCTTAAGTTTGCCACAGTTTAATAATAATGAGACCRTGTCATCAAGCTGAAGCTTACCTGGTGACACCTGCACGTCAGGCGTGAGCAGGATGATGTGTAGTAGCCACTTTTTGGGTCAAACTGCATCTATTCAGCCAGTCATTTGTGAATGCACTGCATCTAGTCCCATCACTATTTTTTCCTTGTTTCATAACAACTATTTTGCAATTTGGTTTTCAGGCTTTTTTATTTGTTTGGGGTTTTTTTGTTTGTTTGTTTTCAAATTTAAAAAACTCCATTCTGTGCATACTTGGTGCCACCCTGGCTTTGTCCTGAGGAGCCCAAGGGACATCTGAAACATTTAGGACACGTCTAGACTGAAAGCTGAGCTGTGATGAAACATGCATAAGCTGGCAGGGCCCAGGTCTGCAGTGCCACGTCAGGCACAGATGGCTTAGCAATCTCCAGCCTAACTGCAGCTGCCAAGGAATCAGAGGAAAACTTTGCTTTTAAGCAAATGGGAGCAAAGGCATGTGAGGATTGCTTTTGGGAGCTGGGGCTAAAATCACAATAGTGGTAAGGAGTATTCCAGTGCTGGCTGCAGTCGGTCATCCCTCCCATTAGCCTCAGAGTAAAATCATTTGCAAGAACAGTTTTCAATGTAGAAATTGTAATAGAATCAGGATTGAATTTTAGACACTGGAAACCACTGATGTGGTTGATAGTGCTTAATGTGCAGGAAAGCAGTGAGCCCAAAGACAAGCTGCTGTTAATCCAAAGACTGAGSTGACTAAAAGGCAACTTGGGACCTCTAAATAATTAATAGATAAATTAATAAAGACTATTATGGTGATACTGTCATTATCTGTAGATYGAACTAAATCTACTCATCAGGACAGATAACTGGCTGGTTATTTTTCAAGTCTGAAAACACAATAGAAAGTTAAAATACAGAATTATTTACMCTATGAATAGTGTATGTGATTTATTAAGTTCATTCACATATTATAATAATGAACACAAATAAGTGAACATTTATAGTACTAAATTTTCCTCTTGTTAAATAATAAAGTGCATAGAAAGAGGCTATTTAGGCTAAGAATTAGAAAACTCTTGTAGTTGAAATTGAGCCATGGCTTTATATGCAGTGAGCAGCATAACACTGAACACAGACAATTAAATTAGGGATATGGGAAACTGCTCAAAAACTTAAGGCATGCCTGGATGACAACTTCATATTCCTTTATCTGAGTTCTCATATTTAACAGGATGCTTTTTATGAGTTTTCTTGGCTGTTCATTGGTGATCGAACTTCCCTGGGAGCTTCAGAGACCAAGTGAAGTAGCATCCCTAAGCTGGCTTTAATATATGCAATTTTTACCTTTAGAACTCCTGGGGGAAAAAAGAACAACTTGCCATCTACCTCCAAAGCAGCTGTTTCTTGAGCAGGCTCAGGAGTGACCATGAGCTGGCACCTGTATAATCCCGTTTCCACCAGCTGTATTTTTGGCAGAAATAGGACCGTGTTGCCTTTTTTGTTTCACTAGCACATAGGATGCTACTCTAGGACTGTGGTTTCAAGCTATAAATGTAAACAGTGMTTTTCGTGGTCAATAGCTTGGGATTTTAAATACCAACTAATCCTCGTGTTGTTATCCAGTTGTGGTGTACTGTACTCTGAGATCAAGCATGGTACAGGGGTGTCTGTATTCAGGAAGAACATTGTTAGCTTAGTGCTTGTTTACRCTTTCAGACTCTCTTTTAAATGGAAATAGCATAATGTAAGAAATGTGTTTTGTAAAAGAAAAAAAAAAGCCCTTTTGAAACATGGCAGCTGCTGTTGTTTGGCTTTTGAGGGATCGTTCAGTTTTCAGCATCCTATTTTATTATGCCACCACTTTGCTTCTGAATTAGCCGTGGAGAGGGCTCGGTAATCCTTGTCTTAAGACTCCCTCTAGTGAGGAAATGGCGTGCAACTCTTAAGTGCTTGTTAGGTGAGAAATCCTTGTTATAACAGATGTTGGATCGCTTCTCCGTGGCACTAAATGCTCTGGCAAGGTCTGCACAGCCTGTGGAACTGGCGTGGGCTCAGGAACTCCACTCATGGCTGCTGGAGAGTGCAGCGCCTTTCTGTGAATGGAAATTCCATGCATAGGAGTTTGCTGAGGACTCTGCTCCATGGCCGAGTAACTCACCCTCTCCTCCTAGGTGGGCCCTGGATTTGTGAATTGGGATAGCCTGAGCACAGTGGAGTTAGAGGACTGCCTGTGCCTCCATCCCACTTTCCCACTGGTGATAGGGAGCACAAAAATGGAAGTCCCCTGCTCAATGTATTATTAACAGCAATGATAAGATAGTGGAGAGGGTGTGAAATGAGATACTGGAGGGGAACTCTGTGCATTGTATGCACTGACACCTTCTTTAACCCAGAAATGGCTCTGTGGGCAGCTTCTCAGGAGATACCAGCTGTGAGCTATTATGTGTTGAAGGAAATACACGTTTGAGTAAATACAAATTGTTTGCATGGAGACTGAGCAGCAATTGCTGTGCAGTCACTCAGACTAACAGCTGCTTGAATTGATGGGCAAGGGGCAAAGAATGGAGAGGTCAATTCTGTAGTGCTGCTCTATCCCTGCCTTTGTCACTGAAAAATATACCAGGTTTAGAAACTAGGGTATCTCTGAAAAAACTACTTTCCCTCACTGATACTGTACTTTACCACACAAGCAAGTATGTAGGCTGTTATTCAGCACAGTTTTTGATAGTATAACTATAAAAACTTGTTACTACTGGATATAACCTGATTCTGGCAAGCGTAGCTTTTAAAGCATTAGGCAACATTAGGGTAACTCTAGATGGTTTTGATATTTGCTGTCTGGGATACATAAATAATAGGACTCAAACTAGTTCCCTCTTKTTTCATTATGTAAAAATAAACAATTCATTTTTAGAAATGTAACTAAACTCTAGTCAGTGTAGCTGCGTTCAGATGGGACTTTCATTTCACAACCTTGGTACAACTGGGACCAACCTTAGGGACAGCTCTTGGCATCTGCCACCTACTTTTGCATAAATCACCGAAGGACAAGCCCTGGTTCAAAGCTTCACTTCTTAGCAAAATCCCCACCATACATCACATTTCTCCTAATCCAGACAGATTTACAAGATGGAAAATTCTAATATGGCTGGATATGGCATCATGTCCTGTGGATCTCAAGAGACACCCCAGCCATTCTCACATCCTGGAGTGGCCAACACCTGACCATGAATACAAAATCTCTAAGCAGAGAATGCAAACTATAGAAAAATATATTACTAAGCTTTCTCTGGGATTTCTGTTTTGAATGTGAACAAGTCAGGGAAGTGTGTGGTGGTGTTAAAGAGTTTGTAATGCTGTTGCACAGTAGCATTTGAATTAGTTGGTTTGATATTTTTATGAATATAGAAAATGGAGCATTCAAGTACCTAATTAGTGAATAGCTACTGCAGTGAGGCAGCTGGTGCCAGGGAAGAACACAAGATCTCTTACATCTTATCTTAAAGCCACATCTTTCCAGGAAGCAAGAAGTTCAGGGCAAACAGGAAGGACTCCTAAGAAGAGAAGGCTTCGGGGTGACCTAATTGTGGCCTTTCAGTACCTGAAGGGAGCATATAAGAAAGATGAAGAGACTTTTTACAAAGACATGTACTGACAGGACAAGGGGGAATGGCTTCAAACTACAGGGAGCAGGATTAGATTAGATATTACATAAGATATTAAGAAGGGTGGTGAGGCACTGGAGCAGGTTGCCCAGAGAAGCTGTGGCTGCCCCATCCCTGGGAGTGTCCAAGGCCAGGTTGGATGGAGCTCTGAGCAACCTCGTCTAGAGGAAGGTGTCCCTGCCCACAGCAGGGGGTTTGGAAGCAGGTCATCATTAAGGTCCCTTCCAAGCCAGGCCACTCTATGATTCTATGAATACAAACCCACCTCTTCCCAACCTGCTAAAAATAAAACACTCAACATCTGTCACTGTGCTGAGTTTCAGTTTAATCCAGTTAAAAACTAATCTATACAAAGTACAGAGTGGGGCTTTTTTTTTTACATATATTGCACCAGAGATATGAATTTGTACAACATTAACCAAATTTTACCCCTTCATCCTCCTACTGAAATCCCAGCCATGTACAAAACTGAATCTCTGCATCTGTGTGGTGGAACTGGTGTCTGTATAAAGTTAAACACAGTTTTGTTGTAATCTCCTAAATGAAAAGCAGAATACAGGCACAAGCACTTGTGCCCATGATAATCCAGTCCCTTATTTATCTGTGGTTATAGCTTTCTACTTCCCGAGTTCCAGCAATTCTTTACAAAACTCTGAATGTCTTAAAGTTAAATGGGATAACGGGGCCAATTGCCAATGGCAGTCAGGACCTGACAATCAAATGTAAGAGGTTGCACTGAAACTGAAGCTTGAGCATTACATCACAAAGCATATCATGACACATCATGGCATTTGTTAGGAGGCAGAAGTAGCCTGAAGGAATGATTTGTATGGTAAAAATGCCTTCACATCGAAGGTTTCAGTCCTTGAATCTCTACAAACATCTGTGGCTGTGTCACTTGTCCTCTGTAAAATTTCGTGTGGGATGAGGAGAACACAATACAATCGATCTCCCCTCACCTTCACCATGACATTTGAATAATTCTCTTTGTTTCCCTTCTCACCCTGTTACCCATTATCAGGCCACAACCCCAAATCCAGGGCTGTGCACAGAGAAACTTTATGTAGCTGTAACTATGTCTGGACCTCTTTGCAAACAGATGAGGCTGTTGAAAGGTATTTCAGTCTCCAAAGACAAAATCAAACTGTTAGAATTGCACGGAAATGACAAACAGTGGAGACGTTGGTTTTGCAAACTAAAAATGTCAAACTACTTGCATAAAGAATGAAAAAAAATGGTAAAAAGAAGTCAAATTGTTTGAGTGGTCTAAATGAAGGAAAAATGAAGTGACATGACAACTAACAAGATGAAACAGATAAGTAACCCTAATCTATTCTGGCACTGAGTTTTGCTGCATTGTGTGGAGATTATGCCCAGGTCTGATGAAAGAAGCCTTGAACATGGAAGGAATGTGCTTGGCTTCCATCAGTCCAAGTTCTTCAGAGTGAGAAATTTCCCAAATGGCAATATAAAATGCTAGCAATTGCCTTCTGTTTTTTTTGAGTTTGCCTAAAATATTCAAGTCTTATTCTGAAAGGAACATCTTTCTCTAACAGAGACATGCTTCTGTTTCTTTGCTCAAACCCCAAAATATCTCTTTTAATGCCACTGTCAGCAGTTAGCCACAGAACAGGAAGGAAATGTAAAGGATGCTAGCAGAGGTGTGTGTATCCGTTCAAAGCCAGCATTATACAATCAGAACAATCCATGTTTAAGAAAAAAAAAACAACAAAAAAACCAACCACAAAACCCCAAGCAAACAAAGAAATCCACACAGGGTTTACACTTTAGGATACTTTCAGTTTGAAATGAATGAAAAGCAGAGACACTCGCACAACTTTTTAGCATTATAGTAAAACTGACGTGAAAATCAACTTATCCTTGTAAAAGCTTGGCTTGCAATACTAGGGACCTATCCTGGTTCAATACCAAAATAATACAGTCAAGTAGCACCCCTGGTTAGGACACTTCATAACCTTAGACCAACTGCTGAAAGACTCCTAAGAGTCAACAGTGAGACCCTTAACAAATCCCAGATTCATGTCTGAGAAGAGCTTTCTGAAGCACATGGTGCAATTTGAAAAATCTGGTTTTATTGTAGGAGGTAGGATAATCTGCACAGAAAAAGACAATGAGTCTTGTTCTGTTTTGCACAATATTTCCATCAACATAAAAAGCTTACTTAATAACATGCAAAATTTTGAGATCAGCTGGCATCTGATGAAAGAAACGAGGACAAAAGTACTGTCCCAAGAGCCAGTTGAGCTTTCAACTGCTACACAGAATTAATCTCAACAAGGAGGACGGTTCAGATCAATACACTACAAGTACAGTATTCCTTTTGAAGGCTTTCAGTGAAATTCTTAGGTTTCTGTAAACATGAAAAATATTCACTGTTCCACATAATTCTTTGCTGTGTTTAAATTTTAGAAAGTGCAAATTTTCTGTGATTAAGAAGTTTGATTTTTATTTGGTCTCAAAGAAGAAAGGGTTTGGTAGTGCTGGAAATAGGCCTTTATCTATGGTCTTTGTTTCCCCATCTTTTGCTTCTCAGCATTTCTAGAAAGAGCTTCTACAAAAAACTAGACCTCACTTGACATTCAGGCCTGTTCCCTGCTTCCTCTCTGAGAAGATTCTGATTCACGCCTAAACACAGAATGGCAGACCTCTCCTCTCTTTTTTTAAGAGGAGAGTTCAACAGCTCAGTCCCCTGGCCATAAAAATCTTTAGTATTAATGGTTTCCTTAATTTCCTCCTCTATTATAGCCTCTACATGATCCCCTTATGTTTCTCACTGATGCACTGGAGAAAAATAAATTTAACTTATAAATCAAATCTGACCAATACTTCATCTCTAACATTCCCAATGATTTTACACTCTGAGGAATAAAGTGGAGAGTTCACGGTTCACTCTGATTTCCTGTCCCCCCCACCCCTCCCACCCTTTCCCCACCCCAAATAATAAAGATGCTATAAAGTTGAGGCACAAGTGGTTAAGGGTGAACTTGATCAGTTCTGACAGCTGCTTCTTGGGCATGTCCTGGTGGTAAAGGCTGATCACCTCCCGCCGGATGTTTTGGTGCATCTCCAACTTTGTGTTCACCAGCTGTAAAACAAGAAGAGAACCATTTGTAACTTCTCAATTAAACTGGCCCCAAATGGGAAGAGTCTCTCAATGAAAGTTCCTAGCATAGGGACACTCAAACAAAACCTTCTATTTTTTAGTTTATAAGTAGAATCAAGAATTTTCTGTGTACCTAACAATCAAATAGGATTGAGATTACCCAATAGATTGCATTATTATTCAGTGTTACCTCTTAGATTTTGTTTCTGCTTTCTGTGAAATATTTTTACTTACATAACACATTGATTATTTGGACATTTGTTCTTTCTCAAATATACCATGCTTTTATGACACTTTTAATCCCAATATGGGAAGCTTGAAAAAGAAATAATTAACAACTTGCTCTGGTATGTTACTCCTCACTGCATCAATACTTATGTTCTCCCTTCACCTACATGTCAATAGTACTGATTTTCACAGTTTGATGAAGATTTCAGAACATGCAGCTGCATTTTTTGAGTTTTTTTCCCCTTAAATTGCCCTTAGTAGCTCCAGTGGTCTGTAGATTTAAAATACTGTCTGAAATATTTTATCTCCTTGGCACAGTGAACGAGTAGTGATCAGTTCTGGACAATATAATGAATTCTTATGGCGCTTGATTGAATGACTTTGCAGAAAGATTTGACATAAAATAATACATATGTTAAGAACAGAATCTGCTACAATATTGCCAGTACCAAAAGATGTATCCTCTGCTATTATACACGATGGTTTTACTGAAGGTGAGGGGAATTAAGGCTCTTGGAACTAAGGATCATAAAATGAATTTAGCCACAGGCAGTTTCAAAGCAAATAGAAGACAAAATTAAATTGGTTCTGAAATCTCATCATTTCCCTTCATAGAACTGCATGGGTAGAAGTTCAGGGTACCCAACAAAGTAAGCTGTAATCACTGAACACAGCACTTGAGGTTTGAAATCCCAATGTGGGCCCTGCAGAAGCAGCTGAAAGCTTCTAGTATTCCAAAGGCTGCCTGGATGGATCTGAAGCCTATGTTTGAGATCAATGTCAAGAAGTTCTTGAACTCCACTGATCATGTCGGCACATGAACACTGAAGCCAATAAAGGCAGCACAGTTTCAACCTTTCTAGAGGCGGGAGAAAAAGGTAATTTAGGATGCATGGGGCAGCAGAGCCACTTTAAAGGACAAAGGAAATCTGGGAAATCTGCTATGGATATGAAGTGCTAATATATACCTGACTTTTGTTGTCACCATTGCTCAAAGGCAGTGATTTATTATGCCACTACCTTCTTCTGAGGATGCTGAAGCAACTGGTCATTCATACTCTCCAAGACTAACTTCTCATGTCATGTTGCATCCAATTGCTGGTAAATTGGCCACTGAGGATTTTAAATGCTTTGATTTGTTCTGCAGCCATAGAACGTCAGACAGACCTGGTCTTTTGTATGTCCCTGTTCTTCTCTAGATGCTCAGAAATCCTTGATACCCTAGACCTCAGTATTTAGACACAATCCTCCTTCTCTGCCCATCTGATGCCTTGTGTTAGAACTCTGGTTTTCTACTATGGACTTAAAAGCAGTGGGAGTTCAGGGATATTTAGAAGAGTTATGTACTTCACTCTTAAAGCCAGGTTAGTGAACCTCTCTCCAGAGGTCATTAAAGATGCATTAAAGTTAATAGTTTCAACAGAAAATACAGTGGTAATGACTTTTACATTGCAGATGTTATTTTAAAGTTTGCGTATCTACACAGAAGGACACATACGGGGTTGGATTTTCAGTTCTCCACCTGGTCCTGCAGGAGGACTTCCTTGCTGTAGTTTCTTTTGTTCCATCTGTTTTACGACCTGGTGAAAAATAAAATACAACAGTTGAAAAACTTAAATTTGTCAGCTTTCTCTAATGTGGCATAAATGAATACACCTAAAACAAATTTTGCAGTAGTTATTTGAAGTCTTTGTTGGTGGGTATACTGCTGAGTTGGGGTGCCTGCGTTGTTTGCTTTAATTCGGAATACTGGACTAAGTTTTGCTGTGGTACCATTAGTTGAGAATTCAGCTAGGACTCAGAGAAACCAAGGTAAAGAATGCTCCAGAGTTGGGGATTGTCATGAACTGTTACACATGTAAGGACACAGAAAAGGGGAAAACAAAAATATTCTCTTCTTATACATTTACCTGCTGAAGCTCTTGTTTCTGAGCCTGAAGCTGATCGTGCTGCCTCTGTAGCTCTTCCTTCTGTTTCTGAAGCTCTTCTGCCTTCTTTCTAAGTTCATCTTCCTGCTGGGAAATATGATTTTCAAATTCCTTCAACTCGTCCTCAGTGAAGAGCTGCTGTTGATCCAGTGTCTGCAAGAAAATACATACAAGTGTGAATACTTAGCCAGGAATACATGTAAATTTTTTATTATTTTCCCACTAAAATTCTTGTACAATTCACTAAAAAACCCTCAGAACAAAATACTCAGACATGACACTGAGAAGGGTTGCTATACTCACTGCAAACAGCAAAACAGTCATTTCTCAGCTATTTTCTCAGCAAAACTGTACTACATATTTAGAAGTAGGAGAAAAATATCCTCTTGCTTCTAGCTGAGCTCTTATCTTCCCTTTGAAGCGATTCATAAACAAAATGTCCATTTTCCATTTGAAAAGTGTGTGTGAAAAGCTCCTCCCGAATCCCCGGGGTGGCGCCAGACCTTTTCCGTTTGTGAGGCCCATGCAGTTCACATCTGCATTACATTAGGCTGCCACAGCTGAATGTTACGCTCAGCTAAGGGGCTTAACGACACACATACCAAAGCAGAACTGAAAAAAACCAAAGGTCACAGACATGCCGTTTGGTTTCCTGGTCCAAGTCCTGGTAATGTACTGTATGTTGTACTTGGAACACATTTTTATTACCTCCCAGCTATCTGGCTCCAAAAATTCTTTTTTCTCTGTAGCTCGCAGGAACTCTTCCAAAGTCACTAGCCGGTCTTTGTTGATGTCAACCTATTTGAAACAAAAAATTAAGCTCAACCTAAAGGATGGGTTCTACTGGAGCTAATATTTAATTTCATCTATCAAATATCTTCAAATATAGCTGTTTTAATTTTTAAACTGTCCCATTTTCAAGGGAGTGCCCGCAACATCATCTGAAAACTACTCTCACAAGTTTATGTAGCTTAACAAAAATAGAACTGAAAAGTAAATCCTGACATTTTACTTCAAAATTCATTGGCTTTATTGGAACCACTTGTGTTCACAGCCCCAACACTAACAGTGGAATGCATGATTTCTTCGAGAAAAATGTTTTGTAGCTTTCTGGTAATTACTCTGAGTCACAGTTACAAAATTATCTCCACTGTTGGAGGGGGAGGTTTTAAAAAACAAAAATCCCACCCAATTGAATTGTGTCAGAATCCTTTACGGGGAACGGAGGAAATGCTTCTCCATGACTAACAGATGACCAGGCTTGCTCTGTTCCTCAAGCTTAAAGAATACAGTTGAATGCAGAAATATTATGAGTAGAAAGCACAGTGGTTCAGAACACCCCCTTCCCGTTCCTGTGTCTCCTGAGCTGAAAACCCATCAGACTCAGTGAAGGTATTCACTGTCACAGGTGATACCCTGAGCTCTGAGCCCCCTTTTAAAGGGACAAAGCTGAGCTATATGAAAGAAGACATTGCTCTACTCCCTCTTCTCACACCTAAATCCTACCCATTTGCCACGTGCCAGAGCACATTTGGCATCTTCCCTGTTTGACACACAATTCACAGGGAATTTCTGTTGAATTTCAATATCTGCAAATAATGGAGCCTATAGCCTAAYTCCTTCTCTGGAGCTTCTTAAATAAAAACTAGTCAGCAGGCATTCCATCAGAATTCAGGGACAGGGCTTGACAATTGTAACTTTACATGAATCCCAGCATGAGCAGCATTCAGTGTGACAGGTCATCCCTTTTTACTGCACTTGGACAACACTTCATGTTAGAACTGTATTTTTTGAACATAGAAGGAAACCAGCTATAATGAACACCAGTTCCCACCTCGTTCATTACATGTTCTCTCATTCTCAGCCTTTCTTCTTCCATTTCAACCATGTCATCCTCTTCATTCTTGGGATCATAAACTTTTTCTAGCTGAAATTTAAAATTAATACATGTTAGTCTGAAGAAAGGGCTGCTCATTCAGATGACAGCATATCTGGAAAATAGTGTGAGRTGTTGCTCTGTGTGTGCAATTTTCCTCTTTCAGCACAGTATTTAAGCAACAAGTGAGCCTTTCTTTCCTAAGAATGAAGTTTTCAGTTAATTCACGTGGTCTGTTACAATTCAGTGCTGTGGATGTAACAGTAAAGTTGACCTCAGTGTGCAGAGTCTGATCCTACATCTGATTCAAAACAGGCAGAGGTTCCATGGGGTTTCTGGAATGGGAGACAGTGGCTTTTTTACCAGGGCATGCAGCTGACCCCGTAAGCATTCAGGATATCACAAGACAAATTTAGTGCCAAATTTAATGGTTCACTTCTCTTCTTGCACACTGTCTTTTTGGAGAGTTCATGCGTATTTTCTTCTACTTGGCTCTCTCAGGCATTGAGCTTCGTTTACTTAGCCATAGGTAATTTTAAGGGCCCAGGCTATTTGTTTTTAAACTACAAAACTATTAAACAGTGACACATCTGTTAGTGAGTCAAAAAAGACTGCACTACATCTTCATTGTAGTGAAGGGGATTATGGCAGATTATTGTACCAGAGTTGCATTTGCACAGACAACAAGCTAAGGCTTAAAGAAACTAAAAGCCTGTCTACTTTATAAGATGTACATGTGCTTCAAACAGCCAGGTACAAAATATGTGAAACTTCTGTAGCCACTTCCACAGTGTGCTGTCCCTGAGCCAAGTCACACAAGTGTGACCCTTTTCCTCACAGGACTTGTTGATAAACACTGAGTGAGCACAGCTGCCCCAGCTTCAGAGCCTCAAAACCTCTACCAGGCTGCACTTAGGCAGAACAGGAGAGCAACTCTCTGCATTGCAATTTATACAGGTAATACCTCTCCTGCAGCTTACTTATAAAATCTCCAACAAGCCTGGAGCAGAGAAGTACATGAGCACTAGATTTCTAATGTCTGATTCCTGTGCTTCAACTACTTTATTTTGCCAGCTGATAGGTTTTACATTTTTGTAGAAATATTACGGATGCATGAAACTCAGCATGAATACTCTGTTTTGYAGAAAACCCCCACATATACTTGCGAAAAATACAGACATCCCTGTAACCATTTACTGGAAGAAGTTAAAACTTCTGAATTTTTTTTTTACCTCTTTAGTAAATAGAGCTTCTAATTCTTGCTCATCCAGGAAACCATCATTATTGACATCTACAAAAAGAAGTTTTAAAAATACAAGTTGGTGAGGTACAGAAAGTCATACATGTTATAGACCTCCAAGAGTGAAGTAAGGATCAGCATACACATCTCATTTAACAGGAAGTTGGTTACATTGTTTTTACTGTTTAGGTTTTTACCAGGCATTGACTGGAGTGTATTGCCATTTTTGGTTGGTTGGACAAGTCTGGAGCAATCTCTCTACTTCTTAGATTAGCAAACTGAAATAGGTCACCACAGGATTGCGCAGAGTGCAACTGCCAAAAACTATTGCTGAGAACAAGTTGTCCTCATTTAACAACTAAATTTGTAATTAGACTCAGGAGCAACAAAATTCTGCAGAAGAACCTTAACTGACAGTGTAACTCTCAAAAAAATTAACGAATTACATGAAAATATATATAAATAAGCAGCACTTGAGATAACTGAAAAATGACTTTTCATGACAAATGCAGGGAGAATATAACTAATGATCCATCTTTTATCCTGCAATGTGCTCTGAATACCATTACACTACCTCTGAAATGGAAAGATAATGTCTACTTCAAATGATTAGCCAATATTTTTGTGTAATTGCTTCAAAGTTTTGTATATACTAGCTCTAAGGCAACAGGTGATTTCAGCTATTTCTGTTTTGGTAGGTTTTGCACAAACAAGCTACCAAAAATTTCCCAAAACTCTCTTTCAAAATCTCTTTCTAGAAAGAAGAGGTAAGATTTAGTAACTAGAACTAGATGATCTTTAAGGTCCCTTTCAAGCCAAACTATTCTACGATTCTGTAATACATATTTATATACTTTAGAAACCAAGATGAAACTTTAGACTCAAGCTAGAACACTTTTCTTCATCTAAATCATCATCTTTGAGATTAGTCAAATTCTGTGTACTGTTCAACCCTTTGCAGCCTAGTGCCAAGCAGGATCTACTAAATGGTACTTTATGATGAAGTGTTTAACGATATCAGAATTTAAGGTTACATGGTGACATAACCACATTTAAAGCAAAATGTCCATGGAGGTGCATCCTCATTTCTGCCACTGTAACTACTTATTGTTTCTACCTGCCTCTTCCTCAGAAATCTAGAGGCAGGATTAGAGGGTTTTTGGTCTATCAAGGGAATCTTGCAACTTCTGAAGAGGCTTGGCCCTTCTATGACCATTCCAAAGATTAGGGGTGTCTGGTACTTCTCTGCAGAGATGTAGGTTTTTCCCCTACACACACCTCTGAGGATTTATTCCTACTATGTAGTGTAAGCAAAGTTATAGATATGGACAGCCCTCTAAATACCCATACTTCCCTGAGGAACCACTACTGGTTTTTGGCTGTATGATTTTAGGACTAGTGAAACAAAACTCTAAATGTTCTCAAATTTTAAACTCCATTTAAAACTTGACAGGAAATTTACAAATAGTAATAGAAAATATAAAAAGTGTCAAATATTTTCTCCTCTACACTACTCAGATTCATCCAAATTGCTTGAGATATAAGACTTCATCCTAGCATTTGACAAACTTGTCCTCAGCAGAATTTAACAGAAAGTCACTTCACTTGTTCATTAAATTAAAACTAAACCTCTTACCGTGCAATTTGAAAAATGTTTTGGGGTCAAATTCATTAGGATCTAGTCCATCTGCTTCTTCCCACACCTCTTTCAGTTGATCTTTGCTTCCCTATAGATTGGTTACAAAGAAAAACTATTCAAAAGACAATTTAGTGTAATTTTCCTGCATTACTTTTGCATTATGGTTTCTCTGAAAGGCTTTCTTTATTTGCTGATAGTCATGTGGCAAATGGAATCAGTGGAATTTTCCTTCGTTCCCTTTTTGTCAGGTCTAATACTTTCATTAGACAGAAAGGCCCGGGGAAAGAGGAAGTATAAAGGAAATGCATATTCTGTGGAAACGAGCACCTGTAAAAATCAGTCATGACCACACAGCCTCATCTAGAAACAGCAGCTGAAGGAAATTAAATTATTTTGCCTTTTCTAGAGCAAAAGGTACTGCGATGCAGTCCCTTGCAGGCCAGGCATACCACGAAGGCATCCCTACAGTTTTGAATACTGTTCTGGCTTCTTCCTCAGGAGTTTCAGTGTCTTTGTAAGTAAGAACTCTGGCAGCAAATAGCACACCTGTACAGAAAGAATAGGGGTTTATATGGTGGGGTTTGTAATGCTCTCAGCATTGTGCCAGCTCTCTGCTCCCATGTCAATGAGCGGATGCAAATGCTGAGACCAAACAAAATACACCGTTCTCAGTATTAGCTTTTTTTCTCTGGAAAGGAAAGCTCACACTCAGTGACATAAAAACAGCCTGTGGCCTTACAGGATGGTGAACTTTAGGGTGATCTCCATGTTTTTTCTTCATCTCCTCAAATTTGGTTTCTTCTCGCTTTCTCTTTTCTTCGTCCAGTGTTTTTAAATACTCTCTCCTCTCGTGCTCTTTCATCATCTCATATTTCTTAAACTCCTCATGGCGAGTTTTATCATAGTTTTCCAGGTCACTTGTAGCCTAAAAATACAGATATATGCAGACATATGATTATGCCACACGATTATGTAACATAATCTGACATTAAGAACACTGTATTGTTCAGATCCATGGGCAAGGCTGGTCATTTTGCCACTCTCCTTTTAAACACTAGGTAGATTAGTCTGGGGGTTTCTTTCACATGACAGTGATGCAGAAACACCTCTCCTTCCTTTGTCATTTTCCACAGAAATTAATTTGTAAGGGTTCAACTGCCAGACAATTTTTGCAATTACATGGTGCTGTAAGAAGGCATCAAGGTGTCCTTTCTCATCAATGAGTAATAAATGAACTCAAGTTAAGCAAGTCCTATACTAATAGTACCATTAACGCCTTCATTATTTCAGAATAAGAACATTTGTAGCTTATCCTACAGTTTAATGACAAAAGTGCCTTCATTAATAATGGCAGTTAGTTTGCAGTAGCCTAATAAAGATTAAATAAAAAACTCCCAAACAACTATATGGAGACAAAGGGTATGAGAGGAGAATTTCTGACAGGTTCTTGAATACAGGTTAAAGATGTGTCATTTTCAGACAGACCAAGGTATTAAAGGATGTTTTGGTAGTGTTTTTCAAACTAACGTGTTTACACCTGATACTGTCTCTCCATTATTTATGTTTTAGTTTTCAGATTCACTGTACCTTTTAAAAAACAATTCCAAAGCAAAGACCCCCTAAAGTACCCAGTACCCCTTATCAGTATCTTGGCTGAGAAATTAGAAGACAAAATAATAAAATACATAATAAAATATAATAAAAAAGAATTGCCCTGTTGAAGATATGCTTCTCCAAGCCAAGCAGAATTTTCCCAGAAGTCATGTTTAGAAATGTCAAGAAAAAATTATAATATCTCTATAAAAGATAATTTTGCAGAAAAGGGAGATAAAATCTTCCAAGGGTAAAAGAATTACGCAGAAATTATCTTTCAATTTATTTTGAAAATATAAAAACTGTCAAATTCTCAGACATGCAATCCTTTCTAAAGCGTATTTGAGAAGAAAGTAATTTTTCCCCTTGGGAAGTGTATTTTTCTGTAGCAGTTGAAAAAAGCCATACCATGCTTAGCTAAACTGCATCCCCTGAATAAACAGGCACTGAAGAAACCCCACACCTGTGGCTGCTACTGAATCTGCTAAACAGACACTGAATGCCATCCCAGAATAAGCAATTTCTAATATTGCTATCTTAAATTCTACTCTGCTGGGGCTTTGCAGCTTGTTGTATATATAATAAATCCTTAAATTCATATGGCTTAGAGACAATTATTCCTATCATTCTGTGAGACTCCTATATCATTTAGAAATAGAAATCATAAAATACACTTGGGAAAAATGTACCCCTATCTAAACTGTACCTAATTTAAAGGCTCCCAGAAAGGTGTATTTTCCTCCCAAAGTTGCTTGTACTGGCATATGAATGCAAGTCCTGTTAAGGTGACATCCCAAAATTTATAGACTCTTGTATAATGCACACTGGCAACACTTTTCACGTGTTCATGCAGACAACTGACTTTTCTCTGAAAATGAAAACTGCATGTCATTTATAAAACGTGGTATATAGGAAAGGATTTGCCTTTACCAGAGGAAAAAAGCATAATCATTAATTTAATTTAATTAATTACTTAATTAATAACCAACAGTAGTTCATATCTGGCACTCACTGCTTTGATCAGCATATCCAAGTCTTTAGGCTCGAAGGTGTCAGGATTCTGATGGTTCAGGTGCTCAAACTGCTTAAGGAGAGCCTGATGGTCTATACCAGTGTCTGGAAGAGCAAGGTACACATGTAAAACATTAAAATAAGTTTGAAATCCAGCAAAATCAAGACGTTAAAGTCATTCATTGTGCCTTACCTGAGACTCCCTGAGAACTGGATAATTTTTTCACTGTTGGAGAAAACTATAGCAACATTTCTAAAGTTGCTTTTCCTGAAAGAGGTTGGCAAACTTGATGGCAATTTGCACTACATTCCTGATGGGTCACTGTTGCATTGCACACAATCATTTTACATGCATAAATTACAGCTTCTGTTTCAGCAAGGGAAAGTATGATCAATTTGAGCTTCACAAACTAAAAAAGTATTTTATTCTCTTTTATGTACATGAGATGGTTGCAATTGTGCTCTATCAAAGTTAACAACTTGCATATTTTTCCTGAAGTGGGGCAAGTCCAACTCTTCAGCTGCCAGGGACATTTCACAAATGACTTACATCTGACCAAAGATTTATGTACAATATGGTGTAAAATTATGTCAAATTAAATAAGCAGATATTCAAATTTCATTTGGGGAAAAAAGAGAAGTGCAAGACAGTTGAGAGTCGAGTCTTGTGTCTGAAAACTGCAAACACTTTCTCTTCCTTATGACAGTAGAAATACCCAAAATATCAATACACAATGTACTAACAACTGAACACCTCTCTACTACAGGCTTTTCCAGCTGTTACCATGGTTTCTGAACACAAATGCTACATAATAACATTCTCTTAAGAATCATACTCTTTGATATGTTAAGTACAATTGTGACAAGCTTTTACTAGATGGCTTAGCAAAGAATATTTTGTTTAAAAAAAATTGGACAACACAACTTTGAACATACAGTTCTTTCACAAACTATCGGTTTTACACTCAATGCTGTGTTTGGATTATCACAAAACAGCAAGCACTGGCCAGGGCAGATTTCAGCCATCATTCCTCCCTGGTGAGATCATAATTTCTGTTTAAATATATGTGCCTTTGTCTGTGTTTGAAACATTTTGAGAAGTTTAATAATAGACTTAAGAAAAACCAACAAACAATAAAAAACAGTCCCCAAACCCATTTTGCTCTATTTCTTATACTTAAGGGAAAGGATTCATTCTATTTGACTATATTTACTTGCCACATTACTGTATTATCTGAGACACAACTCTGGACATTCTTCTGCTCAGTACTGATCAGTCTAGTAGGATCTTGGTGAAAATGTTTAAAAACACATCTGGTTGTTTGATTTTTTTAAACCTGATCCATCTGAGAGGGAAGAAAACTTTACAAAATGTTTTCACGTCTTAGTACTCATCTGAATACTCCGAGCTGCAATGATCTGTTCCCAAATGTAGGATCTCACACTTACAAGGTAAGATCTGAGCTGTTGGGGGGAATTATTTTTCTAAAGCACACTCTGTTAGTTACTATTGATTTATGAAGTAGAGAGGGATAGAAGTAATCAGTCCATTTAACTTCAAAATACATAGAACTACTATGTATACACCCAGGTATCATTAGCTGCTGTCACCTAGCTGTGAATGTCACCATGATGTCACTGAACTGCTTTGTCTGCAACAGGAGCAACATCCCCATAACCATTTATTTGCCCATGCACACTTCTTCAGTGTATTTGCCACATCTAAATTCAGCTTAGCCTGGAAGACAGGTCCTCATTCTTGGAGTATTTTAATTTGATACATTATGTATTCAATTCCATGGGATCCCTCCCCACAACTTGCAAAGGTTTTTATAATAATAAAATACTGACCAAAAAAATTCATTTTCTACCCCCTAAGGACATGAAATGCTGTGTCATGTTGTGTTCTTAAACACAGTCCTACTATGTTACTAGTTCTCTGTGAGTAACCTATGTATTGATGCATTACAAAAATTAGAAAGAGGTTGAAAATTGATTAGAAGCAACTGAAAAATCCACTCACAGAAACAAGTTCAGTTATTTATAAAACAGAGATGGCTTTTTCTCTTCTCCCCAGTTTCCTGTAAAGATAGGTCTTTAATGGCTCCAGGCCAGCTCAGAAAGGACACTCACTCTCAGCTTAGTCGTTATTGGTGACAACAAACAAAGCACAAGTGCTGGACTTTGGCATTTCTCTAACACAATTCCATCTGTTAACTCCGCTAGATAAATTCTGTATTCTTACCTTGAACAGAATCCATTTTAGCTTTAATTAACATTCTTAATCTTGCTACCTCTTGTCTTTTTAGTTCATCCAGCCGTGTTCTCACATGGTGGCTTACTAAATCAAGCTCTCTGCTTAGCTTTCCACTCTGTCAAAAACCAAAAAAGTTATGTATAAACACTGCAAGAAAATAGCCTTTGGGATTCCCATTAGACATGAGCTAAAAGACAGCAGAGTAGTGGCAGTCTGGCAGTATTGCAGCCCACACTTTAAGAATCTCAACATTTCTTCAAAGAGCAGATTCAGAATTTTTATGCCTATGGTTATAGAAACAGAAAGGAATCCTAAAAGCTTTCTGAAAAGAGAATTTTTAAGTATCTTGCTCCTCCAAAGAGCAAAACCATAACCTTGAAGGAACAATGCCTAATAATGTTCGTGATAAATTTCTTCATCAAATCTTCTCAACTGAGTTCAAAAGAAATGTGTGAAGCACACGAAGTGCTTCATCAGCTCAGGGAGGGCTGTTAAGATGCGAGGGAAGGTACAAGGCAGCAACAGCCACCAATGTGTATTGCAAGAACCTCAAAATGGAGAGTAATCTCCAAGGGTTACACTAGATGAAGCACAGAAGGAAAAGAAGCCRAAAGCTGCCAACAGCAACATGAAGGATTAAAAGAAACACAAGGCAGGATCTCCTCCTTAAGTCTGTCACTTTAGTCCCTTGCTGAATTTCTAGCTCATCAAGGGGGAATGCAGAACAGTCACCACCTAGAGCCAGGAACTAAAGTGGAAAAGGCAAGAGGTGTGGAGGTTTTGGAGAGAGTGCTATGTGGATTGGCAAAAAAGAAAGGACAGCAAGGACAAGGCCAGAGATCTGTTTTATTGCTATATACACTGACTTTACTTCTAGCACAACTCCTCGATATCACCAGATGTTAAACACTGACTGTTTTGTAATTCTTTTCCATGTCATCATCTACATTTGTGGCTTCCTATCTTAATCTTAGAAAGCAGATACACTTCTGTGTTCAAAACAGTGTTCCAAATTACTCAGCAAACAACTACACAAGAACTAAGACTACAGCTGGTTTGATGTACATGAAGGTTCAGCTGCCTGCATAAAGTCTGAAATTAGCTTTTTAGTAGACAGGCAGCAGGCAGAAACTCTGCACTCCAGTGTATGTTGTTGTTGGGGTTGTTTTATGCTATGGAATATTCTTTAATGAACAGAAGTTCTGCTGTCCCTTGACTAAAAGATCAGGTAATACACCTAAGAAATGAAATTTAAGCTTACAAAAATTGAGAGTAGTATGAAAAAAGAAAAGGAAGAATACAACATATATGGCTCATGATGATGGATTTAATTAACTTTAATTTAACTCTTTTTTCAACCTACCTTTATTTCCTCTATGTCAGCAGTCTGGAGTTTCTCCCTGAAATGCTTATCAGTTTCCAAGACATCTATTACTTGCCTGAGATATTCATCATAATAAAGTCCTGTATCCTTAAAAAAAAAAATAAGAAGGCAAATTGAGGAAAGAATATACTGCCAAACAATTAGTTTTGTTTAAATACAGTTATTAAACTGACACTCTAATCTCAGCAACACAGCACTATGCTGTCTTATCTTTGTTTTTTCAGACTTGCATCATTGCCTATAGCAACTAATGATTCATCTGTTTCAGCAACTGACAAGAGAGAAAAGTGATTAGGAATCCTTGTTATACACAAGCATTTGTCATGCTAATATAGTGTGTGGCTTTTTTAAAACAGTAAAATTCATTTGTTACTGTTCTATTTGGAACACTGAACTGGAATCAGTGAGTGGAAGTTCCTAAGGCACCACCCCATCACTTGAAATAAGTCTCTGTGGAACAGTAAGCCCTTCCTGTTGTAAGCTGGGAAATTCCTTCCATGTGCCACCTCACCTTTAGCAGCTCATTGAAAAAGAATAAAGAGCAAATTTAAAGAGAACCTCCCCATAGTAGATGGCACACCCTATGGCAATACTGGGAATATTAGTTTCCTTCTAAAGGAGTTTGCTATATCCAGATTACTAACAATTAGGTTAAACACTTAATCAGATAAGTTTCTTTATACTTACTGGATTTTCTACCTTCTCTCCTTCTACGTTGCCTTCTGCTTTGACTTTTGTCTTATCTATGTCTATAGGTACAGCTTCCAAGGCCATTAGGAGACATGTCATCAGCAAAAGACACTGCTGGGGCAGGACAGATAGCCTCTTCATCTGAAATGAGACCAAGTCACAAAAATTAACATACATGATCTTATCATACTGTACTGATTAAAGTTTTTTGACATTCCTAAATAGATACCTGTAATAACCCAGTTTCCACATGATGTTCTGCTCTCAAGGAACACAAAAACTCAAAGAAGTAAACACAGCTTTAATTTTTAAAGGCCATTATTATGGAAACAGATTTCTTCAGATTGACTTACGCTTGTGTGCCAAACTAAGTTGTAAATGGTGAGAAGTTTGTGACACATTGAGGTATTATCAATAACAGGTGGGAACACCTATTTAGGATGTTCAAGTCTCACATAACTAATACTGATATTCCTACTCTGAATTTATTGGCAAATTCCTAAAGATCATTATGGACACTGAATCAGATTTTAGCATAGTAACGACCATGGTTTTTACGTTTCAACAATGGACTACTTTGCTTAATTTAGAGTCAAGATGCCCTCCAAGATTTGTTTGCAGAAAAAGTATGTTACAACCCATGTTCTGTCCGTATTTCAGGTTGAGAGAGATTCCTGAAATATAGTGTTCACACTACCTCAAATTGTTGCTGAGGCTGGGGCTTTATTAAGCCAGTTTCCCCTAGACTTTCTTTAGCATCTTAGGTGGAGCTAATTCACACACAATTTAATGAGCACTGAGCACTCTAAGTTCTTGACCTCCGTTTTCTTCCCCTATATCAAATTTAGTTAAAAATAACTCAATTCACTCAGAAAGTGGTAAGATGGAATATTTAAGTAGAGTGAGTACAGGAAATCCAGCTAAAAAAAGTAATGATGGTAATCCAGCATTTGACAGCAAAATCAGGCTCTTGAGATAATCTGGCCAGTTCAGACTGTGACACTCTACAGTCTCTGCATATTCTATAAGAAGTCTGAGCAAACTCCAAGATTATATTGTTAATATAAATCACCTCCTAGAAGGCAAAAGTTGCCAGTCAAAGACTGTCTAAAATTAGCTATGTCAAAGAAAAAGGCATGATATTCAAGAAATGTGCAGTCAAATCAGAAGTATACCTGCTACAAGAGCCATTTCTGTACAAGAGCTTTAGCAAGTCATGCGAGTCATTCTGTCAAAAGTACTTATGTCCATCAGCAACAAATCGCTTTTTAGGGGGAGGGGAGAGAGGGACAAACTGTAATTATGGTGTCAGTACCAGTTTTCCTGACTGCATGATGTGGTACTTGACAGTGAAGCATTGCTTTTGCTTGGATTAAGCTGCCCTTTACTATGGCAATAAATGTTGATAACAGCACGCACTTCATATTAAGCATTGTTGACACCCTTTATTCACCTTTATTCAACGGCTATGAAAATAAAAGCACTCTAATTAAAAAAAAAATAGATGCATTCAAGATGTGCAGAGATAGTCTTTCTTTTGTTGGGGATGAGGAAATAGCTAGAGATAAAAACATATTCATCTATTGTTTTATATGTCAAAGGCTCAAGAATTACAAGAATTTTCTAAAAACTATTTTTTTCTAATCACATCTTCAGCAAAAGGAGCTTAAATGCATTATGATCTGCAAATACCTGATGCTTTCATTTTTAAAAATAACTAACATCTGATCATTACCAGATGGGATAGCAGGAGCTATTGTTGCTGCCACACTGAGCACATGAGATTCAATGTCAGCACTACCATCAGATTCTCAGCAAGTCTKACTAGCCTTGCCTAGGTTATGCCTTTAAAACAACCACACAAACACAAAAATCCCCATACCAAGACTGGTTTGCTGGAACTCTTAAGTTGATTTCTATACTTCTACACAAGATGTTGGCTTGCAGGGACTTAAAGAGCTGAGGAGCGAAAGGGTTAGTTATTCACTACTGCTTTTAAAAATGCCAACATTCCAGTACTTTGGATGTTTTTAGTTACAGAATATTGTTGTATAAATGGTGTGCCATTTCAACAGAATTTAATCACAGGAAATCATAATTAACAAATATTAGGTCTTCAGGTCTCCTAATATTTATGTAGATGCCAAGAGTGAGTATGTCTGAGTACTGACTGGATGACTTCTACAAACCAAATCACCAAGCTAGCGGGCTTGCCCAGAAGTCTCAGGCCAAGCCAGGTTATTAGGGCAGATCAATAACATTGAGAAGTCCCAAACTAGAGCATCAGCGGAGTCTAAGTCCAAGAGTAGCACATCTCATTTTATGTATCAGTGGCATAGATAACAATAGTAAGTAAATATATGTTATGCAAACCATCAGTTCTTTTAGCTGGCAGACAACCATCACCCTATTGTCACTTTTTTTTTTTCTGTCCTGCATAGACAAAGATAACTGATTTTGTCCTCTTTTTTTCAAAAAGCAGATTGCCATGTCTGGTATCAGAGTCATTGTCTGAACACTGTTATTTTATCCTTACCAAGGCATTTTGATAAACCTGTCAACATGCAAACACAGCTAGATCGCCACATGGGCTTTAATACAACAAACTGAAAGTGGAAATAGCTTAACTTAAGCACCAGGTTGGATACAGAGACCAGTGTTTCTGTAACAGACTACCTGTAACATGATGAGTATGGCATGCAGTTGCAGAGATAACATGTTGTGTGAACCATCTCATCCCTGAACTTGTTATCCATTTACCTCATTTAATGTCCCCTTAGTTTTTGTATTTGAAAAAATGTAAACAATTTATAATTAATTACTATTTCCATATTGTAGCTCTCCAAGAGCACTCATACACCATCCTTAGGAGTGCTAGCTTACCTACTGACTCCTCTTACAGAAGCTTTTCCAGACCTTTGATTATGCTTGTAACTCTTCTTTGAATCTTTTCCAGTCCTTAAATACCTGATTTGAAATAGAACCTTGGGTGGCCTAGGCTATGCTATAGATTTTATGGGTGCATTGGTTCTTAGCGAAAAAGGTTTATAAACTCTATAGGTAGGAGTAAGAATATTTGCAAGGTGATGGTTCCCTTCCAAAGCAGATTGAGATACAGTTGTGAGAAAGCCATTGTACTTTTCAGATGAAAGAAAATGGAAAAAAAGTCAGGCAAACACTTAATTCAGTATCTGTCAGCTAAGTGTATTTTAAAAAATCAACAGGTGATAACCTCAAAATCCACTTTGCAAGATTCTGGATGAACAGCCTGGGCAATAACTTCTTTAAACACAGAACACCACAGTCAAGAAGGGGTACAGGTAAGACAAAGACCCACCTTGCTGAAGTTCTTGCAGAGTATGACTGGGGCAGTCCAGCAATCTTTAAGTGAAAAGCTGTAAGCATGCATGAAAGTCTAGGAAATGCATATGAAACAAAACTAATAAACCCCAAAATGCTTATCAAGTATATTAGTATAATAATTATATATACTCTCAGCATTTTTAGAAACTTTTTTAAAAGGTTATGTATGTTTGAAGTATTCATTTTTAAAAAGTTTAGTCTTCTGATAATGCTAGAAATTTGGACCCTGATGGATTTATTTCCAACCACAATATTTTCACATATACAAAATTATAGTAATAAAAGTAATTTCGTATTATTATAAGCTGCTCTAGTTATGCAAGGAGTGTAAACAGTGTTTTAGAAAATCATTATGTGGCTATAAGATGAGCATGCTCACTTCAGGTAAGCCCAACAGGTGATGGCAGAGAAGCCAGAAACTCAGGTGCTTCCCACAGGTCTGGCATTGACTCATTCTTTGCCTAGCGCAAGTACTAAAGCCAACACTTTCAATGACACCTGGTCTTTGATCCATTTTAAAGACATAACTAATGTCTTTAAAGCTCCTGACCTACAACTTCTAGTAAGATGAACAATTGTGGAGACAGGGATTGCCAGGCTTAGGCTGAAGAGGGGCACACTTACAGTTTTAAGACTCTTCTCCTTGCTGCTCAGGAAAATCGATACACAGAATGTCCATGCTGACCTGAAACAACTGAGATGTAAGTAACCATGTTGGTCTGCCAAACTCCRTATGAGGGAGCAGTAATCACCCCCAGATTTGGGATGGGCAACTGGAGCTATATCATCCTTTAACTACCCCTGCAGGGGCCTATTAAAAGGCCTAATCAAACTAAGTGCCAGTGGCTCTGCTGCCTTCCATGGAATTTGTGCTCATGGGCAATGGTTTTTTTTTTAACCTTTATAATTACATCCTGTCATACATAATGGGAAAGACTGGATGATATCACAGTATGTTCTTCATATCTATTTGATGTAATAGGCTGCTCAGAAGACTCCACCAGGCAGTTTTGTTTCAGGTTGTGCATTGGGTGTTTTTATTGTAGCTCTCTGGATAAAACAGGCTAAAAATTTCACACAAGCCAGGAAGAATTAAAAGCAGAGGAGTCCAAAAGCAAGCAAGTAAGCAAGCAGTATCTCTATCGTTGCAGCTGACTTTGCGGACTATGCCTAACACAGCATTTCCCATAGTATTTTGAGGAACCCGACTGTAATGTAACAAGTAAATTGGAAATACATTTATTAGAATAAAAAATAATCACCTAGTGAAGACAGAGTTACTGTATTTAGGTAATTACTAGTCCAGGACTGTACTCACCAAAATTTCCTTAAGAAAAGCAGGTGACTAAGACATGCATCAACCTTTAGTGTGTGCCAGTCACAACTGAGTCACTGAGCACATTCTACTCCGACATGTATTAGAAGAGAGAAACCAGGCCTTTTGCAGAATCTAACATTAATCAGCTGCCAGAAAAACTCAGCATGGTTCTCAAATTCAGCAACTGTAGAGAAGAGTGAGAAAAGGCGGGACGAGAGGAAAACTGCGGTTCCAGTTTTTGTTCCACCAAGCACTTTATTATTAAGAGTTCAATCCACGCTCAGCCTGCTGCCAGCTGCCTTCAAGAGTTCCAGACTTTTGAATAACCCATTCCTGGATGCCCATCCCTTCCCAGGCATTTTGAGTGCATCCATGTGTCTGAGCCAGGAATGTGGCTTTCTTCTGTACTAGAGCCACCAAGTCAGCAATCACAGAGGGTGCTGCAGAAGAGGAGTGATGCCAGTTTGCTCATTGCCATCAGTGGTACATAATGCACAGCATACACCCTCTTGCCCTGCCAGGTGGGATATCACCTGGGACATTATTACTATTCTTCCTACTGCTAAATAGTTTAATAGAAATATAAACTGTTATGGATCTGCCCAGCCTACTAGTTACTTTCTTAAAGACAGATGGAGACAGTTAATGTTACAATTGTCATCTGGAAATTAAGTGATTTTAGTCAGACAGGTACCCCACCGAGATGAAAACACAGCACAATTGTAATCTGCTGGTATCAGAAATCAATCTTATTTTTATAAGAGGGATAAACAAACATTCCCACTTGTAGTAGATACAGAGAACTAATCATAAAAGCGCTCTAGAATTGACAAATACTGTAGTTTATAAATAAAGCCCATATTCTAAGCTTTCAGGAAAAAGGAAAAGTAAAAACTTCTCCAAGTATTTTAAAAAACCGAGTGAGAGCCAAAAGAATGAGATAGTCAGCAGAAAACAGAGCCACTAATGTACTTGCATGAACAGAAAAATACAACTGGAAAAGAAAAGCAGCAGGCTCCCTGCCAGCAATCTTGATAATTTGTTAATCACAAATTCCTATCAACTTCAGTGGAACAGGATTGAACATCTGAATTATAAAGAGCCATAGACTTTGAAAGGTAACTACAAAATGGTGCTTCTAAAGTTTGTTCTAGCAACATTAACACAAGCTGCTAAACATAGCATTAGCACATCCATTTTATACAGCTGCCAGGTGTTATAATACAAATGCAAAGAATTAGTTTTCATTAATGTAACACCTATTGTTGAGGAAACAGCATCATTCTGGCACTGATGTCTCCATCACCTTCCCAGCAAAGCACCAATATTTTTAAAGAAGTAACACCCAATGTCAAAGGTTCTAGAATTGTGATAGGCAAAACCATAGAGTGATAACAGGGTGCAATGTCTGCACATGTAGAAGCTCAGTGGATGTTTATGAAGCAAGACAGCACAACACTGTAAATGTCACATCGCACATTTGCACTTGCCAAACCCGTGTGTACCATGACGGGCAATGAAAATAAATCCAGACTCACGTAATACACAAATAAGCCTCCCTATTCCCAAATTTTACATATGCCTGCCGTATCTGATATGGAAGTAATTAAACCTGTGTGAGACACAGGGCAGATGTGCAGGATGACAGCAATGTTCTCTATAGTCATGACCGTAATGTTACTTCCTATTTTTATGCTGTATGTCAGAGAAATGAACAATCTTCACAGGCAGTGCTGAATTAAAAAAAACCCAACAGGAAATAGATAAAATGTACCTAATGATTTTTATCTTTCTAAGAATATGCTATACCTCAGTATCAGAATGAGATGTAAAGTACTCCTTCAGCAGCCTGCACYAGTCACTTATCACCTTGAATCTGTTTTCATCTCTCTGAAACAGTGATATCCCTGTCCACATATCACAGTTTAAATAGAAAATGTTCCACTCCATGGGCTTTTTCCATTTCTTTAAAAATTACTTGCAAATCTATAAATTGATCCGCTCACAGAATCCTAAAAACAAATGCATTAAATGTTTGAAATTAGGCAGAAACAGATTATTCTGCCATATTTTGTGTTTGAAAACACCAGTGTTAGTTCCTCCCAGTTTTTTCAGGAGCACAGACACTGTAAGCTATCACACCTTAAGCAATGATGAAAGTCCATGGATCAATGCATCTTCTTCACACTGTTTGTCCAATGAGTTAATCTGGCATAAGCACAGCTGACATGTGGCAACAATTTTGAGAAGCAACTGGAAAAACCTGTTTGCACTCACTCTATTAAGCTGAACCTCTGGTTATGGTGAAGGTGTCTCTTCACTTGGCCACCAGTCCCCTACACTAGGTTGCTCCTTGAAGACATGAGCAGGAAATGATATGCAAAGGGAAATGGCTACAAGCTGCAACAGTTTTACCTTTACAAGTTAACATTCAAAATACAGAAACACCTGCATTCTTCCCTTCCCAAATGAAAACTGATCCTTTTAGAATTTAATATGCAATTTATTAACTATCATAACAGCTATTATTGCTATATAATTATATAATTTTTTTTTATTATCGTTCAAGCATTTTTTTTCCTCTTCTGTCAATGTTGTCCACTAACTTCATGACTCAGATGTTGCTGCTTTTTTTTTCTAGCCAATATCCAACAGGTTTCATACTAGACATGCTGTCCTAATCTTTTGTTAGAGGACATCCCACTAAGTTCTCTGCCCAGGAGACATTCCTTATTTTTTCAAGAAGCATTTTAATCTTGCACGTAAATAGTTATATATTAGACAGTATTATTTTAGTAAATAAAGGCAGCAGAATCCTTTTTTCTCATCCTGTTTACTTTGCTAAAATTCTTTTGAGTTTTATTTGTTACATTTTCACTGCACTTCAGCTGCTTCATTCTCTTTACAGCTTAAAGCTGGCTGACGGAACAGCTTCTTTTTTCAGCTTCCCAGAAATGACAGCGTGCCTCCACCGTGCCTAGTACAACATTTGCTGAAAGAACCTCCTTTTAAAAAATGCACTTCAGCTGTTTTATTAAATGAGTCACCCAATAGTAACATAAACTATGAATGCTCGAGCGGGAAAGAGCAATTTTATGTTGAAACCACATACAATATAGGATAATATGAAACAAGGCAACTATGTCCAGAAATAAAGAAGGCATTGAAGCAAAGTGTATGTCTGCTGCTACACGTGCTTAGCTCTGTCATAAGTAAAGTCTGAAAAGAGAACTTTTTTTATTCTTGGTTCATCATTTAAAACGTGCAAATACACATACATATTTATAATATTACCTGTCCCCAAGGAACTTCCCTATCCTTGCTTCAAAAAAATAAATAGCACTGTCTACAAAGCTGCCGTACTAACTGAAGAATGTTGAAATATTAGGCTTGTTTCTCAAAGCAAGTTGCTTGGTTTTCTTAATTCTTTCCAACAAAGCTGGCTCAGAAAAAGATTTATGAAGCCAATAGTCAAGCAAAAACTTGTACTGAATTCAATGCGTACTTGATAAAAATCTTATCAATTTCAAAAGCAAATTAAAAAAATAAATTACTGCTACAAATACAGCTTCCTGCCCTCTAATTTCAGTTCCCACACAGGACATAATACAACAGCACACCCGGAATCTCATAAATTCATTTTTCATAAACGCAAGCAGAAATTACGTCAGCAGTGCTGACGTAAAAAGCAACCTCAACCATGCTACTACATGCAAACAATGAATTAGCTCAAACTCTATCTCAAATCAAGAAGTATTTCAATTATTCTAACAATATGCATTTTGCTCTAGTCAACAACAAAAGATGATGCTAAAGTAAACCTTGAATGCCCCACGAGTTCAAGGTACCTTTTTCCCCCTTTGAAAAAAACCACAAAGTAGCTCTCCAGAATAAATCTAGATCTAATGATACGGAGCCAGGTTTAAAAATATTTAGGCACTTAATGATAGCTGCCTAAGGAGATTTATGCCCCCAATTTGCTGATTGCCATTGATTTCTACTTGCTTAGGGATGAAAATACACATAAACAACCCACTCTTGTTTTATAAAGAATAACAGGAGAAATGCAGTCATGAAAAGGGTCTACATATCTCTTGAATTGCCTACGATGAAGAACAATATTTGCAACCGAATATGATTAAAATGGTTCTAATGAAATGCAGTTTTAGTTCTTGCAACTGTCAAATCATACACAGTACTCAAGAGCAGAAAGTGTTGTAAGTAACATGAATTTTGACTCTGATTTCATTTGGTTTGGCATCAGCACCTGGTCATGATTTTATCTACATAAAAGCACACCCCTATCCAAAAGGCTCGTGTCTGCTACGTATCTGACAGGAACTTCAGAGAAATCTCTTCTGCTTACTGGGCAATCAAATAACTGAGAGCACAATACCTGCTAGATCAAACACCTCTGCACAAGAGTTCAAATCATAGGAAGCCCTGATAGTGGCTTTAAACTTAACAGTAAATGATTTATTTGTTTAGTCAGCACAGCTCTAGAACTATTACGTCAATATTTCAACACCTCTGCCATGTGAGTCAATATATTTTACATTTTTTATTACCTCAGAGAACTACTGCTCTCCCCTTTCATGACTACAATTTCAGTTACATATTTATCATTTGAGGGGGGCAGTTTTTGACAGAAAATCTTTAACTTATCTTATATGAACAGAAAGTTTACGTCAGCAGCACTACCAGCACTGCACAGCCAAGGTATGCAAACTTCGCCTTAGTCTTATTAAAAAATAATTATTTTTGTTGTTGCTTGGTTTTATTTGCCCAGTGGGGTTTTCTGAACATAATTTCAGACACCAAATAATGGCATCTCCAGCAGTATTATAACAAATTTACATCAGATGCCTTTGCATCCAATTGCTAATACAAGTTTTAAGCAGACCCAACAGGCAATATTAATTTATAATTTTGTTTCCCCCCTTTTCTTTATGTTAACTATCTTGGTTGGAAGTTAATGAGATTCACATCGTTCTACACCAACACAGTTTGTTTAAAGATAAACTTGTTATTTTTTTATATAATTATCTTTCTTATTCTGAAATAAAAAGCTGCTGCCACCCTAGAGATTACAGTAGGAAGTAAAAGGGAAAATAGATGCTCACAGTTAGGAGGTACTGTATGTAATCAGGTTATTAATCTGTGGCCCAATGTGGACATTCACTGTGACTGTACAAGATCACTGTGTAGCAAATGACAGTAAGAGATATATCTGGATCTTAAGTGCTCACAGAAATGTGGGCTCCTCCCAAAAACCTTATGTGAGTTTTAAGCAGAGGTCCACAAAGGTTACAAAAAAACCTGGTTTCAAAGTTTTTGAGTGGCTCCTATCCAGTCTTTAGAGTAGAAATCTTCCCTGTGCAGCTCTGTTTGGTCGAGAGGGACAGTCACTTCAGAATTTAGAGTAGAGCTGCACCAATACTGAGTCAACTACAGGACTTTCCTTGACAGTAAGAGAAAACAAAATGACAATAAAACCCAAAACAAAACAAACCTCCACATTGAACTTGATACTGTGGATGCGCAGGCACTTCACTGTTGATATTGTGATGGTCTCATGTTGAAACTACTGGGTATTATCTCTCCACAGCAAATATTTGCAAGTCAAACAACAAAGGCTTTTTTCTCCTCCAGGCTTACTAAGTAGTGTTGCTAAATGCCAACTCTTTTGAAAGCCTTAGCCATGTTCATTTCAGCAAAAAAAATTACTTCTCTACAGACCTATCTCAACCTTTTCTGCTTTTGGAGTATTTTCTGAGTGCTGTGGCCAGCCTGGCACTGGAGTACTTTACAGAACTCCTCCATTGGTACTATAGTACCAGTATAGTGAGACATGGACAGCTCTGGGGTCCCCAGCACAGGAAGGACATGGATCTGCTGGAGTCAGTGCAGAGGAGGCCACCAAGTTGATCAGAAGGATGGAGCACCTCTCCTGCGAGGAAAGGCTGAGAGAATTGGGATTGTTCAACCCGGAAAAGAGAAGGCTTTAGGCTGACCTAATTGCAGCCTTTCACTACCTGAAGGAAGCCTACAGGAAAGATGAAGATAGATTATTTACAAGAGCTTATAGTGACAGGACAAGAGGGAATGGCTTCAAACTGAGAGTAGTTTTAGATTAGATATTAGGGAGAAATTCTTCACTGTGAGGGGGGTGAGGCACTGGCACAGGTTGCCCAGAGAAGTTGTGGCTGCCCCATCCCTGGAAGCGTTCAAGGCCAGGGTGGATGGGGCTCTGATCAACCTGGTCAACCAGTGAAAGACATCCCTGCCCACAGCCAGGGGTTAGAACGAGATAATCTTTAAAGTCCCTTCCAACCCAAACCGTTCCAAGACTCCACGACAGCAGCGCTGAAAGGCTGCGTGCCCTTTCTAGTGAAACCAGCCGAGTCTCCTGCCCAAGTTTTCCCTGCGGTTGTGCAATTACGAGCCACTCAACATTCTGCCGCTGCAGCTGCCGCCGCTGCCAGCTCTGCCTTCATTTCTGCTGGCGCTCTACAGCTCCCCGTCACCTCCCGCACAGCCGCGGGCCGGCCCGGGGGACGCAGGGACGAAAGGAGGGGACACACACGCGCGAACACACACGCACCTGGAGCCGCCTTCCCGGCGGGCGCCAGGGCGCTCCGGGAAAACTTCAGCTGCGCCCCGCTCCCGCCCCGCACGCCAGGCAGCGCCGAGCCCCGCGATTCCAGCGCGACCCGCTGCGTTCCAGCCCGGCAGGCGGGAGGGCGCCGAGTCCCCCGCGTCCCCCCGCCACCCTGACAGCGGCTGCCCCGCCGCCAGGCCTCCGCCCCGCGCCTTCCGCCGGCCCCTCCGCCACCGACGGGGGCACTGGGACGGGCGGCGCTACCTTTGGGTCCCGCTGCGGCGGGAGAGGAGCCGCTGCTTCCTAAGGGTGAGGTGCCTCCTGGGCGCGGGGGACGAGGCGGGGGACGCGCCGGGCGCGCTGCGGAGGCTCTGCGGGTCCGGCTCGGCGCGGCTCGGTGCGACAGCCCCGCGGCGGCCCCGCGACCGTTGCCATGGGCACAGCGCCCGCCCCCCGGCGCGCGCCCATTGGCCGGCGCCGACCCCGCGTGGCCGTCGCGGAGCGCCCCGATTGGGCCGCGCCGGCCCCGCCGCGCCGTGACGCGCGCGCCGCCGAGGAGGGAACGTGGCGGCTCCGCGGGGCGGGTCCCGCCGCGCGCCGCTGGCGTCACCGGGGGGCGGGATGCGGGCTACGGGATGCGGGCTACGGGATGCGGGCTACGGGCGGTAGCTGGGTGTCCGGCGGGCTCCGTGTGTGCTCAGGAGGAAGGCTGCCGCTGCCCTTGCACCGCGAGTGACAACTCGCTCCTTGCACCCAGCGGCAGCCTGTGCAAAGCTCTTCGCTGCACTGTTCCGTGTCCCGTCGTGAACCGGGCGTGTGGGGATTTCAGAATGTWTTCTCAGGCATCCTTCCCCAGGACTGCTCCTTCTTTTTCCTAATTATTTTCACTCACTTGAGCCTTAAATGCGTTCAGACCTGGTTTTCCCTTAAGGGACAAAAGTCTTGAGCTCCATACAGACTTAACAATTTAGGAAATTATTTTCAACCTTCATATTTGTTAATGCTTAGTGTAAGCTTGGGTTTTGATTTGTGGATTTCCACTCCCGCTCCGTTCTGGAGTGTGGTACCTGCTGGGTTTTTTCACTATTATTTTCTGTGTGCTTTAAGCATTTATTCAGCACTAAAAGGGCTCAGAAAAGTTATTTTTAGTGGATAGGTAAATAGTAGCTGTAATAAMAAATGCACTGCACTTCCTATAAAATATTGCTTTCTGAAATAAGCATAAGTTTTTGTTGTAACCTCTTATGGTGTCTCAATACTGTGAGCCTGTACTCCTGTTTAAAGAGATGTAGTGACGTACAAATTATTGAAAAACTTCTGTCACTGTGCATTGTATTTCTGTTATTCTGATTTACAAGATAAGTACGTACAAGTTAAGGTATGTGGTTTTTTATAAGAAACTCTTGAAATAGTTTATACAAATCAGAGGAAAAAATGAATTCTTGAGGGATTTGCTCAGCCTGCGGAAGAAACTCAAAACTGCCACGAGGTTGAGGCTTAATTATAATGAGTGCAAAGTGGTGGTTGAAACTGTAGCTTCTGGGTTATGCAGGTGAAAATAAAATGGGGATGTAAACTGTCTGTGATGACATCTGTGGTAACAAAGCTGTTAAAGTAATAGGGCTGATGCTGCTTGGAGCTTTCTCTTTCTCTCAAGGAGATACTGCTCCAGATTAGAAGATTATTTTCCTACACTACAGTTCCCTTTAGAAACAGAGTTTTGTGGTCAGTTAGCATTCTTTGCTAATTTGTGGACTGTCATTTTGGGGACCTGGAAGCACTGGAGCTTAGTAAGCTACAGGCTGTTTGTGGGCCTGAAAGGTGCCCAGATGTGGGAGAAGGAGGAGGGTCATGAGGGTTGAGAACCCCTCTCCTGGGGCTCGTGCTGTTTGCAAGGAAGGCTGTCCCTTGGGCACAGGGACAGTCCGCCACCTTCCCTCAGGAGCCCTCCTCATCCTGTGCCTGGGGTCCCCTCACCAGGACTATGGCAACAACATTCCAAGAGGGTTGGGGGTCCTCAGTGACCACCTTCTGACCGAGCACCCCACACTCGACAGAGGAGTCGAGTCTGAGGCTGGCAGACAGAAAGGAAGGCGCAAGGTCTGCCAACACTCCAGGGAAGAGCTGCCGATTGCCAAGCATTGCATGGACTCATCTTCCCCGTGCCCCAGCTCTGCCCCTGGAGTGGGGAGAGGTGCCCCAAAGGGGAAGGAAGGGCCTGGCATCCTTTGGGCTGCTGTGCCAGCGCCACATGAAGAGCCTGCCGGATGCTACCGAGGGAGGTCTGGGGCCTGGAGGTGGGGATGGGGTCAGCCTGAGGTGTGCCCTCACTCTCTGCTCGTGTAAAGGACAAAGCTKCTCTCTGTTGTTGTGGCCTCTTGTTTACTCATTCCAAGAAAGAGCTCTCACCGCTTTGTTGCAAGAATCAGAGGCAGCTCCTGTATGGGAGACTTCCCGCAGGTTTCCAGGAAGAACCTGCCCTTCACAGACATCTGCCAGAAGGTGGCTTGGAGGCATGTGAAGGACAAGGTGACACCATCCGCAAGGACAATCTGTGGTGGGACCAACATGAGAAACAAATAACAGCTGAGAGATAATTTGTTTTCTTCTCACAGGCCCCGTGCCTCCTGCTTGAGTGGACAAGATTTCCATCATAGCTTTAAACTGTTTCGAGGTTGTTTTCACCCTCTCTCAATCACAAGCTGGTAAGTACTAAGCCTAGTTAGTTGTGCTACTTATTTTTCTCTCTCCAAATACTGTGTGGTTATTTCATGTCAGGCTGGAAACTTCCTTAACTGAAGRGTGGAGAACCTCTGGGTAGGTGCACCCCCAGCTTTCTGGGGCTGTGTCAATGACCCCTCTGATGATGATAATTATTAAACTRTGCTAAGGCACATGGAAAATAAGGAGGTGATTGGTAATGGCCAACCCGGCTTCACCAGAGCAAATCATGCCTGACAAATTTGTTTTAGAAACACAGAAGGAAATGTGTTCAGAGAAACAGGCGTGATCTTCCCTCCAAAATACTTAGAATTAGAAGTGAGGCAAGACCCATAATATGTTCAGAAGGAAAGAACAGAATAAGTTGAGGGAGAACAGTTCTGAAGACATAGAAAAATATTGATACTGGTACAGGACACTTCATGCTTGAAGCAGCATGGAAAAATCACGAAGAGAAGGCAGAAGAGGAACGATATTTTGTGTAAAAAGGAGGTAAGACATCTAAGTTGTTAAAATCAATTTTGGTACTTTTAACTGAAGAGAGGTTGCCTTGAAAATGAGTAATAACGAACAGCAAGAAAAACAGGAAGTAAAAGGTAGGGTTCTTGAGCAGGAAGTGTATTTGGTTGCAGCAGGAACAGCAATTTTTTGGCTTCTCATTTCCAGTAATGGAAATATTTTTTGAAAGTAGAACAAAAAAGCTTGTGGTAACAGGCATACAGTCCATGTGTATCACACAAATTTCACATGCAACAAGAAATAATATAAATGTCTCATTAAAGGGGAATRTAGCACTTGATTCCTGATGCAGCTTTTATTTATTGATTTCTCATGCAAATCAATATTTTATTAGTTTTTTCTTCAACTTATCTGCAGTTTATCTAATGCCCCTCTCATCACAAAGCAGATAAGTAGCATCTGAATATTTGGCAGAGGCTAACTATCCACCAGATATTTACAAGATGGTGGTAGTAACTTTAAAAAATGCCTGTCTTTTAAAATKATATCAACTTCTGTCTTGTCATAATTACATGCATGTGATTATCACTCAGTTTTTGATGGGCAAAAAGAGGCAGTCRACATGGCGGTTTATTCTTGTGATGTTTAGGGGTTTTGGGAAGTTTATTTACTATTATTTTTTATAAACCTTGGACTAATGGCAGGGGGGAGTCAGCTGTGATATTTCCTAGGAATTTATACCCAGCCTTTGTGCTTCAGTGTTATCATAATATTCCCATTTCCATGTGGTAAGTATGACATGCAGGTCTGCTCCTGTAAAGTAAAGAGTGGCATGCTGGCGGTGAATAGAAATTGTCACTATTTTTCATAACACAAGAACAAAGCAATGAAATCCTGTGGCAGATTCAGTGGTACATGCTGAACGTTGCTGCCTCTCTTTCCTTGGTAGTGCATGCTGCAATTTCTCAACTGTCTTCTGCTCTGTGAAGTTATCCCACCTTTTGGGCTGTATTGCAAATCAGAGTTAAAGTATAAGCTTATTAACTGCTTTGTGGAGAAAGATGAGGTAGGATCTGGTGTATCTTTAAGAGATTAAAGTTCAGGGCACACTTTTTCCCTTCCTATGTGTGTCATGAAAAGTACAGCTCTGTTCTTTGGGTACTGTGGATGAAAACTGCTATTACCTTGTGTTGTCATGAGTTGTGMAAGCCAAAGGTCTGCCTTTTCCTGTAAGTTTTTAAAAGTGCACCCTCAGTAAGTTCTTGGATGACACTGAGTTGGGYRGGAGTGAATGATTAGTTGTTCTAGCAAGGAAAACCTCAAAGGATGGGAGGGGGAAACACATGTGGATGCAAGGGAGTGCTGAATGACCAAGTGAGTGGGAGTGGGTGCACGTGAGCATGGGCATGAGACAGAGCAGGAGTCAGTGTGTGAGCAGACAGGCATGTGGGAGGCATGTGGATGCGTGTACAGCTGCATCCGTGTGCATAAACACTGTGTGCGAGGGAGTGAGGGCTTGCATAAGCGTGAGCAAGCATGCAGGAGATGTTTTTCAGGAAGTAAGAAAATGGAGGATTTAGAGCAGGATTTATGGCCTTTCATTTTTGTGTGCCACAGAGATGTTTGAGGAGATGTGGCTCTCTCTCCCCAGTCCCCTCCCTGTCTGGATCTATTCATTTTCCCCTGCTGTGCTTCCGTGGGGAATGTGCTGAAGACTGAATCTTTGAGTCAGAGGGTAGCAAGAGCATTTTGGTCTGGAAGCCATTTCCCCAGCCTTTCCAGACTCTCCCAGCGTGAAGCACCCTTTTGTCCACTGTTTCATCCCATTGTGCTGAAATGAMATATGCATGTTTGTGGACATCTGTAGAACAGTGCTGAGAATATTGACAGTTGGGGAAATTGAAAACAAAACACCCAAAATGTCTCTATGTGCTCGTTGGGAGTGTATTTGTTTGTCACTGAAAAAAAGAACAGTATTTAGTAAAAAGTATTGTTGGTGTCCTTGTTGGACCCTAACATTATCTTGTTCCTGAAAAACTTGCTGAGGAAATTTGAATGTTACAAGAATGGGAGGATATGGTTGCAAGCTCTGCTCATCCTGTGTTGTTTTGGACCCTGGCCATCAGGAAACATTTTGTCTATCTCAGAGATGAAACACTTTCTCTTCAGAAGTAGTATTATGAGCAAGATATGTAAATAATCTGTGGCAAGGAGTGACTTTGTTACAGAAAGGGACATCATCTCAACTTTTCCTTTCTTTGATGAAATTTTAAAGAGAGATTTCTACAAAYCATGTGCCAGAGGGGAATTTGCAAGGTTTGCATTGACCTACATAAACCCTAGTTGAACATAAAAGCAGATTAAAAGTTGTTTCACTCTGCTTGTCACCCTTTGTACTTTATCAACCACTGATCTTTATTCTTTGTTAATTCATATATGTTCAATGCAGCATTGCAAATATTTTCCTCACGTCGTAAAGTATTCATAAAAATAAGGCTGAATGAGAATATTTGAAAGGGCATTGTTTGTAATTTTCTTGCCTCTGCACAGCTGTGTGTCTAGAAAATGGAAATACAGGCTTTTACATGCTGCAAAGGAATGGAAATAAATCATAATGGAAGCTTTTTCAAAAGAAATTACATATCCTGGAGTATCCCCAGATCAAGATAACATTTTGTTTCATAGCTTGAGTTTTATTTCAAAAGATTGGCTCTATATAGACGTTTACTTTTGTATCTTAACTAGTTCTTTTACTGAGTGTATCAAATTTGAACAAAAAGTTATGTGGTTAACCTGATCAATTCATGACACGGGCCAGTGGAGGGGAAGCAGGGAAAGGACAATTTGAAGCAAATGGAACAGAAAATCTTGGAGGAAGAAAACCAAGATTGCCACGTAATCCTGCAACTAATATTCTCAAGAATATGTTTTTGCAGAAGCAGGAATGAAATAGTGATATGAAAGGAAAACTAATACCTTTGAAATAATTTTGGAAGCCCAACGTCAAATCAATTGTGTAGCTAAATGACCATTAAATTATAATCATTCAGACACTCCTTCTTACAGGCGGTTTTATATGAAGTATTTTATGCTTGTTACTGTTCATACTTATTCTGTGAAATAGGAAAATATTAAGCTAAGGGTTCCATAGATTGTAAAGCAAAGAAGTTCTTCTAGATTGTGGAGCAACAGCCACACTGGAAATAAAAAGCCAGTAAAATTCCAGACCTGTTGATACAACTTGGAAGTGGAAAAACTGCCCTGTGACCCAACATCTAAGAACTTCCTTGAACTGGTTAGGTACTTGCTGCCTACTTTTCTGTGTTGACATTGGATTAAAAGTAGCTAATGCTGCCTTTCTTTATGGTATTTGCTGTGATTGCTGCAGTGTTTACAGTTGTGAAAGGCAGTGGAGATGGAAATGTCTGAGACAGAGTGTTATAAACTAGATCAGGACAACAACAATTCTGATTTTCTTTGCTTATGTTGTCACATCTTCTGGCTTCACTCCCACAACCTTCCATATTTTATATCCTCTTCCAATAAAAGTGTAACATGTGAAGCAAAAGCTTTTATCAGACTATCTGAAAGCACTTTGCAATTGTTCCTTGTTGTAAAAGTGTGGTCAAACTCTTTCTGTGAGCCTCGGGCTACAGGTGTATAATTGCATCTTAGCAATGGGGCAGGTTCAGTTGTCTCATTACCAGGGGACTGGAAGGCCTGTCTTGCAACAGTCCCTTTCCATCTGTCCATCTGAGCCTCTTCCCAAAACTTCTTGTCCAAAGGAACACAGGGAGAAGCTGCAAGTCCTCCTGAAGAGTCATCCTTCCTCAGCCTACTCAACAAATCATGCAGTCTCCAATGTTGAATGGAATTGCTGTGCTTGCAGAGATGGAAAAAAATACTGCTTCCCATATTGTTTTTAAATTGATACTATTTTCTGAGGTTTTAGGGAATTTTACCCACTGAAATGACTGCAAAATTTTTTTTAGATATTCACAGTTTTAAGGCTTTTTCATGTGGTCAAGGCAAAACTCCCTTCGCGTTAACAGACATAGGGTCCCTCATAGGACTCAAATKTGGGGCCAGAATTGATGTCTTGCATCAAAATATTCTGACTTGTGTACCACTATGGGTAAGTAGTAGACAGCAGTCAAGTTATTAAATAATTTCAGAGTTTTCAAAGCAAGTGAAGATATCAGTATCAGATTTTTTTAAATCCTCCTTTATTACAACAGTCTAAAACATTCATTTTCAGTGCTGAATGATTACAGAGGGATATACAGTCTAAATATGGTTTTAAAAAAAAGCCTTCAGTACAAACTCTAGCTTTGTCATCACATCTGTCTGCCTTTTGCCATTAGGCAGGAAGGGTATTTATCTTTGAAAGGCCTGTGYTTGCAAAGGTGCCAGTCATGCTCTATTAGTCCTCTCTAATCTCCACCTGTGCACTTAGCTGAGAGCATAACACAATATTTGTTCTTTAATTTTAAATTAAAGGTTTCTAATGAGTTGCAGGGTCTTCAGTGTTGTAAAAGTCTGCTTTCACCCTAAATGACTTGGGCTGGGTCACTGAAATAGTAGATAGTGACATAATCTGTCAGGTTTATTCGAGTTTTCTTAACCTATACGCTTATTTAAGAAAGGGGAAAAAGTGGAAAATGTTATTCACTAACTCAAAATGTCAGTGAATTCTCTGAATTGTGATATCTGAAAAGAGATTAAAACAGTATTTCTAAAGTAATTTAGGGTTAAAAGGGACTTTCTGGAAACAATCTAATAGTTATGGTAGAGCCTGTGGGAAGCTGGATACCCAGGTTCTGGCCTTAACCACAACCCACCATGTGGCCTGGTTTTCAGCAGCTGAAAATACTCCAGGGCTTGCTGGAAATCCCCTTTATTTAGGGGTCAGATGGAATCTTAACAAATTATATTGTGATACACACTGTCACAGAAACAGACAGCTTCAGCTTTTGGCCCTTCCTTCCCTCCTTCCCTCGCCTGGATACGACATAATAATACCTTTCAAGACTGCACATAACAGATTCCAAGCTCCCAGGGATGTTGTAGTTATCCTTGAGRTCAACCCTGTTAATTTTGGTGCAAATAGAAAATGAGTAATACTTAATTTCCACTAAAATCAGATTAAAGAAGGATTCTTGAAATGCTTTCAGTGTAAGCCTTCTACAGCTGTCAGGCTATCTGTCCTTTTCCTTAGAAAACTCTGCAGTGGCTGCAGAGCTCATGAAACTGTGATGTGAGAAAAAATAAGGATATAGAAGTGGTATAATTGAGAATGGGATTTTTAGCCTAATTATTCCAACTTGTAGGATTTGTGATAGCAATTAATTTATTTAAAAAAAAAAAAGAACTCCATCTGTTTCCAATCTGTACTTTCCCCTTTTAGTGAAAGATGTATGCATAAACAAAAATATCCAGGGAGTTCTCTAAAAAGCTGGGAATGCTTCATATCTCTTCAGGGTTGAAAGAAGTATACTTCTGTCTCTGTTTAGAATGAGCTATTAAAGTCTCTCTCAACCTAAGAGAGATGTCAGGTATGATCAGTATCTGCTGCTTCAGGAAAATGTAGTAGCCAGGAACTATATTCATAATATTCCACTGCATGGTCAGACCCTTTTGTAAGACTGGCATGTTAATCTTTATTCATGTTTTAAATCTCACAAAGATTACTAGGTTTTAGAAAAAATCTGGCTTTTCTGACTTAAAGCTTGTGGATTTTCAAAGGTTTTTACTATTACACAGGAGGTGGGCACTTTATAATTTAAATGACCAAGAGTTGGACTTGTTTTTAATAATGTGAGACTAAAGAGGACAGGATGCCCTTGCTAACAGAGAATGAATAAATAGCTGGAGGATCTAACTTTTCATTAGTGTGGTATTTTAATCTGTAGCTTCCATGTGTTAAGGATTCAGCCAGGYACCTCTGGAGGATGCCAAAACACTGCAGGTGGATCCATCCACTGGTTTTAGTGGGTTAAGGCAAAGATAATTTTGTTCKTTTTAGGCTATGCTTTCAGTGAAACCAGAGCACAACTTCCACTGATTTAAAAACAAAACCAAGATCGTGCTTAATGATGTGATTCCTGACTTGGATAATGAATTCCTGCTCTCCCAAAAGGCTGTGCAGCATTCTAACAGAAGTAACATTTGCAGGTGACCTATACACAATTCTTAATTTTTTTTCTGAAATGCCTGGGATTTAGTTAAAATGAGGGAGCTAAAACTGTTTGTTTTGTAGTTTCTGAGTCATTAGACCACTCTGTACTTTCACCACATGCACACATAAACTTAAATACTTACTGCACTGTGGCAAATTAGGTATCATAGAATGGTTTGGGTTGGAAAGGACCKTAAAGACCATCTAGTTCCACCCCTCTGCCCTGGACAAGGCAACCTTCCATTACACCAGGTTGCTCAGGGCTCCATCCAGCTTGGTTTTAAACATTTCCAGGGATGGGACATCCACAACTTCTCTGGGACACCTGTTCCAGTGCCTCATCACCCTCACAGTAAAGATTTTTTTCCTAATATCTAATCTAAACCTGCTCTGTTTCAGTTTGAAGCTTGAAGATTTTAGTTTGATGGTATGGTATCATAGGCAGAATTAGCCAATACTGTGGTGTCATTCTCTTATCCATATCCTCCTCAACGTCCTTCTGCTACTCTTCAGTATATTTTTGAAGAAAAGGACCATTACTATTTAAGATTTAACATTACATTTATGTTTGGAAAATAAGTAATGTTCTTAACATTAATATTTCCAAATGCTTCAGTACTGCCTGTGCTCTGCTCTTAGGACAAGGCCTGTATTTCTCCATGGCCTGATGTGTCACTGCTTCACAGCAGGAGGATGACTGTGGATCCCAAGAAGGTGATCTGACAGGTGATTTCTCTGACACTCTGGAAGATCAGAAGGGACATTCCCAATGCGCTCTGCGCACCCACACTTGGGTGTACGAGCTCAGTCCAGACAGAGTTCCTGCTACATTTGGTGGAATTGTTCTGCTGGATGGGGTATCCATGAAGATGGGGTTTGTTACAAGGCCAGAACTGTGTGGTAAGTCCATCCCCCTTGAAGTTTCCCAGTGAGCCGTGCACGCATGAACACGCTGCTTTTTTCCCTCCCACACACATAAGCTCTGTGGCAAGGTGTTCAGTGAGTTGTGACATGTAGCAATGTTGTTGGCCTCTGATGTGGTTGGGTTCTTTCTGCTGGGGGCTGACCACTGCAGTCCTATCAGAAAAGTTTTTCACCAAACTCAGAGTGATTTTCATTAAAACTCTCTCCAGTTTAGTCCCTCCAGCATGGGTGTCTTTCTACTCATGAATGCAAGCAGCAAACTAAAGCAATAAATCCCTTTGAATATTGTGCTAGTGCTCTGCTATTATGTAAGTGTCATTCCTAAGTAGAAGATGCCTATTGACCAAGTAAAGAATATTGGCAAGGATTTAAGGCATTTTAAAATAATTCTGCTGCTTCCAGAATTTGGATCATTGACCCTTAACCTGAAAACTGGTTTTATAAATGTCCTCCAGGAAACGCATTGTGTACTTAACTTCCCCTATGAAAACTACAAAAAATTGTATACCAGATTTCAAGGATTAAGGGCCAGAGCTATGACAGATTTAGACTTGGACAGGGATATGAAAACACCTCACTGAATGTACCTGACAGGATAATTTCCTTTTACCAATATACACTGTGTGACTGTTTATTTATACAAATAAACACATGACATAAGGAGTTGTTCAATATTTTTTAATAATAGAATATTTCCATTAGGTTGCAATACTTAACCAACGTGAAGTAGTGTTACTGATGAAAGTAGGGTTACTATAAGAAGTTCATGCAGTTATCTTGTAGCAGAAAGGAAACACCAGATTTTGTTGGGAGGGGTTTGGATCTTCCATGGAGCCGCAGGAATATGGGCAGCTGGGAGAAGACCCTGTAGCCCTTTTCTTGGCCTGTGCAAGTCTCCTGTATAGGACTCCTACTGGTAGTGCTGGTTGGTTTCTTTGAACTTCTTTGTGAAGGGATAATTCAAGTGAGTAGTCAATGTGAAGTTTTATCATGCTCTGCCTTTGGATGTCTGATTAGGCATGACTGGCTGTGATTGGGATTTTAAATACCAGCAGGCTTCCCAATTACCTCAATTATCTTTGCCCTAGGAATGATTGCTATTTCCAGGCACGCATCCTGTTGCCCGCAGTTTCTCACTCAGGTTTTTCTGGCATCATTCTCACAGTAATAGCCCTTACCACAACATACTACAGACTAACAACTATCTCACGGTACCTCCTGAGCACACTGCAGCACTGACACAGTTTCTGCATATGTTTTCCAACTCTCCTGCTTCCACTCTATTTTAGGAATATTTGGAAGCTTCATTTTATTTAAAACCTTCATATTGTAGCAATTGTGCATATTGCATAGGACACATTCTATCCAAAAATAATTTTTTATGATTTCTTCTCTGATTAAATAAACCATCTGTAGGAGAGAGTTATATGAAAAAACAGATTAAAAAGTTATCACAAACTATTTACAGTAAAACAAGTAGTGAAATGTGTAAAATTATTTCTGTTCAGGTCCCTGTTCCAGTAGCTCTTCTGGACGTAACTTATTTGAAAAACTAGAAGTAAATATGAAAAATACTTTATGAGTTTCAAGTGTATGCCCTGTCATGCCATTTTGTAGAGAACGTTGCCTAAACCATGTGGGACATACCTAAGTTTCTGAGCCAAGATCTGTAGTAATATTTTGGCTTCTAATGCCTAAATTCCCATTTCCTGAAGCAAGGCCTGGGTCCTAAGAAATTAAGCCAAGAGAACATTTTACTTGCACTTGAAACCATCAGCAGTTGCTTTTGTGGTTTTTAGTGTAGAATGGAACTTTCTTCCTATGTTTAATCCTTAAATATGTAACTCATATATACAGCCAGCTGAAATTATTGTATAGGTTTTGAGAGCCATATGCAGACCTTAGACATGCTGCAAACACATGCAAGCTGTTGAGTAACACTGAAACAACAAAAACATAACCACAGCCTAATTTTTCTTTCATTCATTACTAACACTGATACCCCCTTCCTCCCGGAGAGAAATCCATAGTGAAGTATTAATAGGAACGTGCTGTTAACTCAACATCTTCAGATGTAAGCAATAGCCATTTAAGCTTGGATAAACACTGAGAAAAAAGGAAAGTGAGTATTAATAAGAGAGTGCAGAATTACCAAGAAAAGGCATTGCAAGACTAATCTAGGAAATGATATTGAATTTTCAGAAGGTGATGTTTTTGAAGCAATACAATCTTCTGTTTTCTTTCAGAGTAGAAAAGAACCTGTCTCCCTCTACTGGTTTTCAGATTGAAAAAAAAAGTTTATAGATACTAAAAAAATACTGGCTGTAATTTTGATACCAATTACCAGGTGTTCCAGAATTAGCTCTTAAAACTTGTTGCCTTTAAATACATAGATGTCACTTTAAGGATATCAGTATCTTGATTAGCTGAGGATTGGTAGATTTTTTTTAGTATTTACTCTGTTTAAGYTTAGTTTCTCAGTATATTTAACATGATTTCTTTTAGAAAATATAACAAGATAAATTTATGCTGTTTTGTCTTTAATTGAAACATCTCTGAATCTTGCAGCAATATTAGTATTGAAGTTGTAGATGTAGTTGCATAATTTTCCTTTCCTGCTCAATCTGATTTTGTGTACTTTAGAATTGAAACTTTGTGTTGCAGTCTGCACCCCAATGAACGAATGCCCGGGAATTTCCATGCTGCACAAAGTGGGTGTGGGATTTTCACCACATTCTAGTACATGCCATGGATTCTGTGAAGAGGTTTTTGTCCTTGGTAGGATATGCTCTGTCTTCCTATTGTCAGAGGAAACACGTTTGTGCTTTAATAATCCCTGTGCTCCTACTAACAATTCCTCCTTCACAAAAAGGATACTCTAAGAATAGACATCAAGTGTATCCCTTCCCGTTAGTTAAACGCAAGCAGCAATTCCAGTAGTTCGAGGCATTCACCTGTTAAATTTGAAGGGCACATAAATGCATTTTAGGCTGAGAAGAAAATTAAGGAAATTTTGGCTTTAACGTGATTGTTTTATGTTGTTCTTTTTTGTTTTGATTGGGGGAGATGGTTTTGGTTCTTGTGTGTTTTGGTTTGGTTTTGGTTTTTCTTTCCCATGTGTTGTCATCACCAAAACACATTTGTTAAGCTTTGTTACACGTAGGCGTCCTTTTGATCTAGGTACACTTCATGCTTCTTTGTATCCTAAGTATTGTTTAAAAAGGCTTCTGCCAGCTACAGTTTGTCATATTTCCAGTTAATACCAGTGTCAATATTATTAGTTACACAAGCTGATTTGATCTTTGCATATGCTGTGAGGGAATACTTTTGGGAATTTTGACTATCAATATAGTTAGCACAGCACTTACTCTCTTCAAATATTTGACCAAATTCTCTCATTTATTCTGTGGTATGCAATTTAAATTTTCATAAAAATGTTACTTAATAAATTGTGGGGTTTTTACAAGACATAGCTTTATCCAGTGTCTCCTGAAAGTTCTCAGGCCAACTGTGGTATTTGGTCAATGTATCACAGACAAGACACACAGTAGTGAGACAATGAGCCTGCTGAGACACACACCTTGTGCATTGCTTTTACATGGGCATATTAATAACTTCCTGCATGAGAAATACTTTAAAGCTGACGTCATTTTTTGCATGCGGGAATGTGTAACTTGTAATCATCCATTCCTAAGCAAGGCTGCAGGCTATGCCATTATTCCCTTCTTTGACTCAGCTCTCTAGGGAATAGTGTCACTTTACCTGGAACCTGAACTTCCAATGCCAAGTAGTTCTCTTTCTTGGAGCAGAACTACTTTGGCTGCCCAGCTATGGAGAGGCTACGTGGCACCTGATACACAAATGCTGTTTCTAAAACTGGCTGGTACTACTTCTAGAGAGCACCTGACAATTGGTACGTATGTACTGTGAATGTAGCTGAGAAAAAATGAAAGCAGAGCAAAAGTACTGATGTTGGAGTTGCTCTTCAGTGTAAGGTGCTGGCCTGTATCAAAAATAGTGTGGCCAGCAGGACTAGGGAAGTGATTGTCCCCCTGGAGTCGGCACTGGTGAGGATGCGCCTTGAATCCTGTGTCCAGGTCTGGGCCCCTCAGTTCAGGAAAGACATGAAGGTGCTGGAGTGAGTCCAGAGAAGGGTAACGAAGCTGCTGAAGGGTCTGGAGCACCAGTCCTACGAGGAGTAGCTGAGGGAGCTGGGGGTGTTTAGCCTGGAGAAAAGGAGGCTCAGGGGGGATCTTAATGCTCTCTACAACTGCCTGAAAGCAGGCCGCGCTCGGCAGGTGCCAGGGTAGGTTTGTCTAATCTCCCAGGCAACCAGCGACAGGACAAGAGGAAATGACCTCAAGCTGTGCCAGGGAAGGTTCAGGCTGGGCATCAGGAATAATTTCTTTACTGAAAGTGTTGTCAAGCACTGGAACAGACTGCTCAGGGAGGTGGTGGAATCACCATCCCTGGAGGGGTTCAAGAAACGACTGGATGTGGCACTCAGTGCCATGGTGTAGTTGACAGGGTGGAGATCGGTCAAAGGTTGTGCTCGGTGATCTTGGAGGTATTTTCCAACCTTAATGATTCTGTGGCTCTGTGAAAGCAAAGGAAGGAATAGCACACTCAGTTTGTATTCAGTGTGATAATATGAAATCAGTGCCTATTTAACATGAAGTACCTTCAGAATACTTTTCAAAAATGAGATAGTGCTAAAAAGGATGGGCTTAAATTATTTTTAAAAAACGTGAAATAGCAGGAAAATTTTCTGACAAGAAGGAGATAATTTCCAAGGAAAGGCACAGACGGTTCCTACAATTATTATGACACTGTTAGGCAGGCTTGATAAGAGTCTAAAATTCTTCACTAATCCACAGAATGAGCCAATTCATCTTTCCTGTCTCAACTGGTAAGAATCATATTTGACCTACTGTCACATATTATGTAATAATGTGATGGAGGTTGGTCAATCAAATAGTCATGATCTTGGAATCATAGAATCATAGAACGGCTTGGGTTGGAAGGGACCGTAAAGATTTCTCATTCCAACATGATCTTGTTGAAACTGTTGGGTGTGGCAACTGCCTTTTATTCAGACTAAGCAGATTAATGCTCCTTTAGTTAGCGATGGATGAAACATCAACAAGTGGTTATCCCAGGACTAAACCCTATGGCCCGTGAGTCAGAGGTGTAATTGGGAGCAGTTTAATGTGAGCTGTATGTGAAGGGGAAAGCAGCACAAACACCATGGAACTGGTTTGCAGCAGAAGCCTTGAGGATCCCAGTAAGAAAGGCACCGTGTCCCTGTAAAGCATCATTTATGTGGGTCACTAACTCTTGCAAGTACAGCACTCTCCTGGCCAGGATCACCACAGGCGCCCAGGAAACACGACTGCCAGGACAAAAAGTCTGAAACACAATCCGAAAAGAAGGTGTATTTGGACAGACAGTCTGGAAAAAAACCTGGAGCTTTAGAGCAAAGTAGATTTCTTCTACTGATGCTCTGTTCTGTGTTCAAAATTGGAGCAGAATTTGCTTATTGATTGTCAGTACTGGAATGGCATTAGAAAGGATTGATTTCTACTCTTTATAACTGACAGCCTGAAAAATTCCTGATGGCTTAGATCACAAGGGTAGGAAGAACTCTGGTAATTTTTTAATCTATGTAATTAAAAGTCATGCCTATGATGATTCTCTAGGAACACATTTTGTGTCACCCTTCCAAGTCCCCATTTTGCTCTTGTTGAAGTCACCTGCAAGGGCTTTCATTGACCTTAACGGTGCCAAGTCAAGATTTATCCACTAGAAAATGCTTAGAGGCTAAAATGGTGAAGTTTATATATGATCACACTGAAAATGTCGCTGCCAGCAATGTATTTCTGACTAATTTTTGAGAATTCGTTTATATTGTAGCTTCTAAACTGATGTGTGTTATCTTTTCATGAGTCTTCTCTGCTTCATTAAGTGTTTTGTATTTTTCAGAATTTCGTTGTGCTAAAAGTACCGAATAAAATACCAATAGGCATAAACTGAATTCTTCACTTATTTTAAGCAGTATCCCCTGAGTGGACAGAATATAAAGTTATTGTCTATGGAATCCTTTTGCATCTACATTAAAAATCATATTGTTACTTTTAAATGCCCATGACAACTTTTAATTTGATCTTGTGAAAGGCCCATTGTCTAAACTTTGTATAAAATCCCACACGCAATACTTTTGGGCATACCCAAAACATTTTGTTCTTTTGAAGCCATTGTGAAGGTCAAACCAAAATATTTGGTCTTTTTGAAACGTGTTGGTATGTCGGGAAGGTTGGAGCTGACAACAGGGACCTGCCCTTGCCGGCCAAGTAGTTTCTGAAGTTAAGCAAAATTCTGTGTAGTGAAACCTGTTGTTCCAAACTACCGGGGTCGTCCACCGGCAAGTGATGAAGGTTTAGCCGCAGAACCCAGGGGGGCTCCCCGGCTTCTCCAGCGTCACTGCTCGGCCCCGGCCCCGCCGCGCCCCGGCCCTTCCCCCGCTCCCGGCGGCTGARGAAGTCCATTGTGTCCGCGGCGCGGCTCCAGCCCCCCCGACGGACGTTTCTGGTGCGTTGTGCAAGTTCCCAGTCATGCCGAGCATTCTTGSGAAGATCGGGCGATAAGGGGAGGAAATGACGGAGAGTCACCCCAGCGCCACCCGGCCCCCGCGGCCCCCGCTTGCAGCCGCCGCCCCGGCGGGACAGGCCCCTCGGCGGGCCGGGGGCGCAGCGGGGGCGGCGGGCGCGGCGCGGGCGGCGGCGGCGGCGGCGGCGGCGGTAGCGCGGGCTCAGGTGAGGCGGCCCCGGGGCCGGTCCGAGCGCAGCGCCCGCCCCGCTCCGCTCCGCCCCGCGCGGCCCCGGGCGGAAGTGAGCGCAGCGCGGCGGAGCGGGAGGGAGCTGCCCGCAGCCTGGAGAGCTCCCGCCGGGAGCAGCAGGGACGAGGGGAAATGGCCGAGGTAGGCGCGGGGAGCCCCCGCCGCCGGGGGTCGGGGCGAGTTGGGGGCCCTGCGCCCTCCCAGTCCCGCCCTGCCGGGGGCCGCTTGCTCCGCGCCCCGCCGTGCCCAGCTTCGCCCTCCCCTCCGGGGGTCGCCGCGACCCTCGGCCTCCGGGCGCTCCCCGCCGCCGGCGCGGCCTCGGCGCGGTCCCGGGGCGGCCGGAGCTCCCCGGGCGGCACCTGCGAGCGGCGGGCCCGGGGCCGGGGCAGCGCTGCCCGCACGGCCCGTCCCGCTCTCGCTGCCTGTGCGGGCTCCGCGAGCCGGGCGGCGGCGGCGGCGCTGCCTGCGGGAAGTGCTTCCAGCCGGGAACTGCGTGTCTGGAGCGCTGGAGCGGCGCCGCTCGGGGCGCGGAGCCGTCCGGAGGAGCTGCCCGCGCTCGGCAGGTGCCAGAGGTGCTTTTTGAACCCGGGGTGAAGTCTCCGGGGTGGCAGGGAGCTGTCTCGGCACGGAGCGGGGAGCTCGGGAGGGCTCGTCCAGGGTAGGGGGCACCTTGGCAGTCGCTGCAGAGACCCACCAGGTTTACATTTCCTTTTTTTTTTCATCCTCGTGTTGGTTTTGGAGTGGGTTCCCTCGCCCCGGGTCTGCGTTACTGTGGTCCCAGAGAAGTTGGATGTTTACAAAGCTGATCCCTGAACAGCTCTGCTGTCTCCTCCGGGAGCTTTTCTCCTATTACTAGTGATACGTGGAAGTTGTGACTGCCTTGCTGTTCTTGACTCCATCTAGTTTATTATTCTGTATCAACGCAATAAAAAAAGGTATACCTGCACCTTTGTTAGTACAAGTAACCTCCCACTTCAGCTATGCTGTTGTTGGGGAAAGGATGTGGTAATAAGATGCAGTCAAAACAAAAGAGTTTGGAAGAAAAGGATTCTGGTGGTCTTTCTACGCATTGTATTATTTATTACAAGTCTGATACTAGCGCCTGGCACAGTTAAACTGGTTTGGGGTGGAGGAGAGATGCAGAGCTTTTAACTAATAACCTTGCATGTTTAATGCAGATCTCTTCCCAAAGGGAACTGAAAATTTAAGAAAAAATGCGTGATGTTTGTACAAGATGTTGTGCAATACTTGCTTTGAATAAAAGCTGTGTTCAGGAGTAGTAGTGATGGATGATTTATGAAGAATCCAAAGGGGAAGCAGAAATGGGGCAGGGGAAATGAAATCAGACAGACAAAAGTAGTTTTTATTTGCCTTTGTTGTCTTTGAAGGCAGTTGTGTCCTTCATTCTCCCAACACTGAGACTGGGCCTGTAAAAATCTTTAATCTGGGAGAAAGAGAAGTTGCTTCACTTGGGCTCACTTAGCACATTTGTGGAAGTGAGAGAAAGAGACTGTAATTCCCACGGAGTTCCATTGTTTGTTTTTTGGGGTTGTGGTTTTTTTTCTAAAACCAAGTTGAAGCAAAACTGGTAAGAATAAGGGGACAGTGAAAGAAAGTTGCATAGAAGATAAAGGCAATGGGAGAAAACACACGAAGTGACAAATACTCGAAGTTAAATGACCTGTTGGGGAGGGGACCACAAACCAGACAAGTAGTAAGTTATTCAGAGTCCCATTAAGTGGTGTGCTGTATTTGAATGTTCTTTTACGTTCCAATTTCTTTTGCATTCTTTTATGTCTCTTAAAGGTGCTTGTTTATAAAAAATACAAAGGAGATCTCACGAAATATTTAAAATTTTGATTGATTTAATAAAATAGATTTGTCTTACTTAATTACAGTGCAATAGTAATCCTGATTTAGATACTTGAGGTTCCTCTTTCCTTTGGGTTATTGTTGTAAGCACTGAAAACTCAAACATGAAAGTTCATCAGTACATATAATCAGTATATTTAAATTGATGATTTAGTTATTTTTATCTGATTTGAGTAGCTCTCTTTGTAGTAACAAAGAAAATTGAATGCCTTAAATGGAAAATGATGCATTTGAAAATGTCAAGTAAAAAAAATACTCTCTGAATTTGTGTTCCTTTGTTTCTTATTTCTCAAACTAAATTGAAACTGGTGACATTTCTTACTCAGTGCTGCTATTGTATTTGCTGTCTAGCTGGAGAAACTTGGATTAAAATGTTGTTTAAGAAATAAAAATGCTGAGGTGATGTTTTGGAGGAGGTTTTTTTGTTATCTTAGGCTCTGATGTGGGACCAAACCCAGACAGTATGGGGTTATTTAGAAAAATAAACGCTAGATTTGAATTTTATTAGAGCAAGATTGCATGTTGTTTGCCTTTAAACTCTTGAACAATCTCAAGGCTGCCTTATGGGAGCTTTAAAAATTGCAGTCAAGTAGCACTGATGGGAAGGCCAGTGTAAATGTAACACTGACGTGACTAAAATTCATAAAATATAGTATGTGTTTTAAGGTCAGGCTTAATAACATTCAGGTWATGATCTTCCAGTGTTTTATTTTAGTAGTATTGCCTTTTAGTGTCTGCAGTCAGTACAGGAATTACTTGGTATTTATTTATTTTTAGAATAATACAACAAGCTTCAAAACTAGAGACTATTACACAAGTGTAAATTGTTTGCTTTGTGGATGTGTTACTGTAAACATTGTTCTATTTTAAGTAGAAGATGTGGATGTGTAATTAATTACCAGAACCAGAGTCCAGTCTTTATCAACAACGGTCAATGAAATCAGTCGTCTAATATAGCATCATCCAGCCCCTTTGTAGGCGAGGAGGTCGGTGTGATGTAAGTTTTTGAGAAGAATGATGAAGTTGTTTCCAGACTGGACAGGGAAGGGAAGGAGGAAATGTTTCAAAGTGTGCCAGTAATGATAAACCTCACTTAAGCTATGAAAATTTTAGAATAAAATGCTTTTGCCGAAGCTCATGTTAAAAAAGGTTGTGAGAAATATTGCTTCGATCTACACCTTTGAAGAAATGCAACCTGAAATTATTTCTTTAGGTTAAACTTGTTCCAAGTGATGGTCACTTCAGAGGGAAGAAATGGAAATAGAGGGCAAAGGTATGTCTGCATGTTTCATGTAACTTGTAATTTGAAGTTACAAGCAAAACATCACTTACAAAAACCCAACCACAACTTGCAGTGTGTTGTGTATGAGGACATCGTGGTATTTGTGCTAAGAGAATGTCACTGGTTCAGGTCTGGAGGTTGGTTAGTGCCTGATGGCCCAGAGGAAATAATTTAGCTTGTAGGTTTCAGTCATGTACTTGATGTTTATAGGAGACTGATCAAGGACAGGTCATTGATATGATGATCATATGATGTGATCTTCTGCTTAGGATGTAGTCACAGCAGAAGAGCAGAGCATGGTGACAGTGCTGAGTTATAAGGTGAGAGCTGGAAGTTTACCTGAGTTCAGCATCCATCTGGACAAATTCCCCATGAAAAAGTCCATCAAGAGCCTCAGTCTTAGAGAAGTTAGCTTAGGATTCAGGAAGTACTTGAGTAGCAAATTAGTGGAGACTAGAAGGGTATTTTGAGGAAGTGTCATTACAGGTTTGTGTTGGTTTAGCCTTTTCCTATTTGCATTTCCAAAGCCACCTTTAGAGACAGGATAAGGATGAGATTAACCTTTGGTCTGAGTGTAGCCATCCTGTTCAGTTTTCTACCTGTGTTTTGTTAAAAAAAACCCAAACAAACCACGTAATCATTGAATCAATATGTGCAATAAGCATTTAGTATTTTCTAATGGATAAAGCAAAAAGGTGCATGTGAACGGTGCATTTGTTCTGTCAGTTAGTAATCAGCAATTCTGCTTGATCTTCTATGAATATGAGGTTTGTGACTAAGAAGCATCTGCTGGTTATAACTGAAACTGTGCAAGTTTCCTGCCTGAGGGGAAACTCAGCTGCTGAAGCAAGTGGTGGAAATAATTTGGCTACTGCAGCAGAATTGCATTAGGTTAAACTGGTAGGGTGATACTAATACAGCGATACAGAGTTGAGTCTGGGCCAGAGCTGAGGTGTCCATGTTTCCTCTCCCTGCATGTTTTTGATTGTTTTGTTGAAAGGTGTATGTTGTGCAGTGCTGCACAGGGAGTAAAATAGGATCTTTGTGGGGGAGGGTTGTTATCTCCCCGTGCTAACAGCCACCGTACCTTGCATCATGAGCCTCCTGCATTTTGCTGTGTTTTAAATGTTTTGTGATAGGAGGAGGATGTCTGCAGGGCTTACTTCAGGCATATATCTTAAGAAAACTTGGGGTGTTAACATGGTTCTCTTTCTGTGCTGTAGAATGTTATAAAACTATATAAAAGGTGTTTGGGCATCTCTATTGTGGTAATTAAAGCAGACAGCACAAATGTTTCTTTCCTCTTGTCTCTCTTCTCCCCACACTTGACGCTTTCTATGGTTTTGATAAAATTGGACATGTAGTTTAAATTGTTGTCTATCTTCTGCTTAGCACTACTGGGATTGAGATTAATAGAAGTACTAGTTTAGCTGGATGCTCCAGGTAATTTCTCACGTTCTACTGGTGTCAGGCCCCTTCCAGTCTTAACTGTTCCGAGAAAGTGATATTGCAGAATAAATTTGCTTTGCAAATCAGAAATTACCGCACCAATTATTCAGCTGGGAGATCAAAATATTTGGGGCAATGGTATTACTTAAAGAATAAAAAGACCCCTCCCCTTAAGACAGCAGCCTATGCTGATTCTGTATGAAATATTTTGTATTGTGTGGGTGTTTTCAAGTGGCCTTTGAAAAGAGGGATTGGTGGAAAGGATTGTGAATTGTCAGGGTGAGATGGAGAAAAGCACAATTTCAAAGGTGTCTGTAAAGCAAGGGAACCAGTAAAAAGTTTTTAAAAACAAACTTCCTAAACAGGAGGAGTGGAATCGAAAGCATTATTCTGTAAGGAGAAACACTGCAATAGAACTAGAATTCGTAGCCTTTGTGAAACAATGTGGGTAATAAGCTTGGCTGTAAGGCATGGAAAAAATTATCTTGGCCAAGTGCATCAGAATGAAACAGCCTGAGATGCCATCAGTTTCATTATTGCTCTTTTGTGGTACCTACATCCAGAAAATACTGGACAGGAACAGAATAGCAGGATACTGTTAGAGAGCTGAGAACAGAATAAGGAAAAATACAGGGACGCAGAAGTTGGTGAGTAGTTCTACAGCTGATGAAACTGATGCCAAGTTTCCTGTTGCTTTGTGTCTTCAGCTGATTGGCTTTCAGGACCTCTTGCCATGATTCGAGCGTTTCTAAAGATTATCCTGGTAATAAATCTGCAGTGTCCAGTTATATGAGCTCATGCTACAGTTTTTTCTAGCTGTGATGCCCGGTGTTCTTGGCAGGGCCAAGTTGCTTGTTTTTATGAAACTTATATGGAATTTAATTATCTTTAAGACTCCCATGTCTTTAACAGACTTAAATGGAATGGTGGTTGGGTTCAAAAGTTGAGGGGAGGAGTGTAACAAATGTGCTGAAAGCTTGCAAAGCTGCTGTACCAAATCTGCACGTGTTCACGTCTTCTGATGGAATGGCTTACAGTGGCCAATGGTGCAAAGCATTGCAGAGGAAGAGTGTGGCAATGGAAAACACATGATCTGTAGGTACCTGTAGCTACCCTCACTAAGATTTGGCTGGAACATCATGACAGATGCATCCACCCTTTGTCTCTCTTGGAAGAGTGATCAAAACCTCAAGATTCTGCAGTTACAAAATATGCCATATCTAGTAATACTCCTCTGCACAGTTTCCTGGGCAAAAATTGATTTCAATAGAAGAGTTCGTAAGTGTTTATAAGTACTGAAACAGCTGAGGTTGGATTTTTCAAAGGATTTGTTGCTGATATTGAAAGACCTTAAAGGCTGAGACTTCCTGTTCTAGTCTTAGACACATCCTATTCATGCCTAGCACTTGAGATCAAAGGTTTTGTGATGAAATTGTACTTTTTAGACGTTAATGAAATTTCAAAATCAAAGTTAAGAGATGAGGTTCCTGCTTAGRTATTTACGACCTGAAGGATTTGAGCAAAACAAACAAAATGAGTATTGGTTCAGAATTTGTGCCCAATTAAAACCTACACCTGTATTTAAGCTAGTGATATTGTCTTTGAAGGTTCTGTGGATGTGAGCTGAAACAAAATGGGTTTACTCCTCTGGTTAACTGTGTTCATCTCATCTCTAAGGGGGCGCTTTGTAATTTTGCTAGAATGACTGGATTAAAGAAACTACTAAGTTTTTAGTGGAAAGATAGCATGCTAGAACTGTATAGCTTTAACACTGACCCTTCAGACCTGTTTGTGTACGTGTTATTGAGAAACTTCCAGTTTAAACCTAACAGTATTTAAAAAAAATTGTTTAAAATAAATAGTCACGTAATGGGTATGTGTTCAGTTTTTTCTCAGTTTGTAGCAATCTGAATGCATCTGGGGCTTCTGAACATCAAAGTTCTTGTGACTTTTTTTCTTTTTTCTTTTTTTTTTTTTTTTGCTAAGGAGTTTTCCTGCTGTGGCAAATGCCCGGCTATGAATTCCTTTGCAGATGATTAGTATTTTCCACAGTATATTACTGCTGTCGTATTTTGCTAAGATTTCCCTGGTTTCCCATAAAAATGCTACTGTCTCTGGTATGCAGGCAAGATTTGTTAATTCCTAAGTTACCTATCATCCAATGTTAGGCAAATGCTTCAAATATTTTATTTTTTTTTAATTTAATGGCAAAATAACCTCAAAGTTACTTTGAAAATTGCATTTGTTTTGAGGAAGCACTGGCTCCTGTATGCCAGGGCATTACTTCATAAGGAATGCAGGAAATGGCCTGACTTGTTATCATTGCTTCTGTATTTAGTGCTTGGACTCCAGGGAATTCRTGTGCACTGATTTGGGATAGCTGTAAAGTACTTCTTGTGAGTAAATTACCAAATAATACGTTCTGTGCTTGCGTAGTACTAGAACAAATTATAAATAGGATATTACAAGCCTTGGCTGTTTTTGAAAAGAAAACTGTGCAACTCATCTGAAGGAGAGAAGAATGTTAACATGTACATGAGCAGATGGTGAGATTACCTTTGCTTAAGGTAACGGGATTTATGTCTAGTGAAGTCATCCCTTGCTCATTAAGATAGGAAACTAATTTAGATTTTGGGAGTTCTTTGTCCTGATAGAGATGTAATGTCCTGTACTGGTTCTCCAAATTTTTTTACCATAAATCTGTAAATTTTTTATTGGAAGGAAAATTCTTCCTGGTTCTATTTTATGTATTTGCTAGATTAGTGCATGTGTTTGTTGTTTTGGTTTTTTTTTAGTGTAAACCTCTGTAAGTGAAAATCTGGTTTAAAATTCATTTCCATTCCATGTAGAGACTTTGATCTGAAGGAGATGGTCAGGCATCTTGCAGTTTCCTGGTTCTTGATTATTAATAAGTTTTGTTGCTGCCTTTTTTTTTTTAAGAGCATTTTACTCTTTTGGAATAATGAATGATGTGCGATACTCAAATTATGTAACAATACACAGGTACTTGAGTGATCACATTAACTTTAGACTCTAAACACATTTATGTAAAATTGCTGCAAAGGAAGTGTTGCTCTTACAGAAACTCTGCTAAACCAGAGCCAAAGAGATGTGCAGACTCCTGTGTGATCACAACTGGTTGAATAGTTAAGGGGAATATTGCTTCAAGTTAATGAAGTCTGGCTGCAAGAGACTACCCTTTGTCAGGGCTGTAGGTAAATCGTGTGGTTGAGATTTTAGACCTGCTTTTAAAGGGCAGTGGAAACGTGGTGACCACATGAAGTATGAATGTGTCTGTTTAATTTCAAATTTAGGGGACAAGTAAGCAGTGCAGGAGATTGTTTTATCACTTCTGAATTTCTGTTATAATCTCTTCAACTGCTTCTATCTTTCGTTTAAAAAAAAATTTAAATGTTTCTCACATTCTTTGAGTGCTTGGCAAGAGTAGTGCTCTTGAAGGTGAACGGATTGACAGCTGAAAACTGATTATTACTGTTACTTAAAATAGAGCGCAGCAGTTGAGATGAGAACAATCCTGGCTTTGTAAGGATCACTTTTAGGTCTTCAAACGACCTCCAGTTGTTACAAACTTGTGGTGAGTTCCTATGGCTTGGTCAGTAGTGGTTCAGGATTCTGGGATTTGAATTGAAACGTATTTTTCTGAGTGTTTGAAGGGTTCCCTGCTGACAGATGATCCTAATGGAATTTGCGCTTCTCTTTGTAAATGTTGGAGAAGTTTAAATTCAGCTCACTCTCTGCCTTTGAACTTAGATGGTTGCAAATTGAGAGGTTCAAAGTGAAGCTGAACTTATGTAAAAATGTTAAGTGATGCCGTGTGGTTAGCATTTAAAAGAAGGTCTATCAGTATTTTAATCATGCTTATGCCTAGGGAGCTTTTCTTCTGATGTGTTATGTGAATGTACTTAGAATGCATGCAGGATAAAGTTTTGCCAAAACTATTGCAGTTTTATCAGTTTTTGTTATAATTTTTTTTACTTCAAACTGTTTGAAAAAACCTGCAGTCTGCTTATAAAATTTGACAGAATTTACACACTGATTTTTAGAAGTTTTGGAAGGTCAGAGCTTAAATGCAGCAATCAAATGAAGTGTATGTATGCTAGTGAGGCTGTCTAGCAAAAATAAAACTAAAATTAAGTTTTTTTGATAACCACTAGTAATAATCTTCTGTCTTGAATGCTAGAAGTCACTGGATTTGTCAGTGCAAGGGTGCGGTCATACACTGACAAATACAGCACTATAATGTGAAATTGTAAAATAAACAAGCAGTTATCGAGTGATTGGGATTCTCTAGGATTTATGAGTGAATGTGCAGTGGTAGCTGGGCACCATGTTTCTGAGAGCTGAGGAATGTGTCTTTATCTGCAGTTATGACTTTGTGGAACAGTGACTCCTTGTGAATAGGAGACTGCTTGGTGATAAAGAGATCAAGGCCGTTAATTTTAGCAGAAAAATAAGGCTGCTTTTTTAAAAAAAGCTGGCTGTTGTTATTATAGATAATGATATTGAAGACCATATGATCTTTTTTTTTAATCTCCTTAAGAAAAAAATCGCTGCTGTAATTATCAAGCAGCACCTGAATGCATTGATTATCTTGAAAGTTGTAGCCCAGACACTTCTGAGTAGTCTCAGAAAGTATGATTCTGTTTTATTTTTTGGCATAAAATTCAGGAAAAAGTCCTACTGCTCTTTAGAATCCTTAGGCAACAGCAGGACAGTGAAAACTGCAAACTGCACTTACCTCACACTGCTGCTTCTTGGAAAAGCCAAGTAGGAATTCTTGAGAGGACTTCCTAAGTCAGGGTGTTCTTGCATCTAAAAATCTGACATAGCAATTTTAACCAGCTGTAAGTTAATAAAGAGATTAGAGCCGGCTTAGCTTTCTAGACAGTCTGAGGTGGTGGTGTCAAGTGCATTAGACTTCTCATTAGGATATTATCTGTGGCTAGGAGGCTTAGACCATCTACAAAATGTTCAGTACCTCTTCAGGAGAAGTTTTAGTATGACTGTCCTGCTAAGAGGAGCATAGTAAATAATTGAAGGCCACAACTATGCTATTAATGGAACCTGCACTATCAGCAAAGGAACCCAGCAAAATAGTTTTGGGGCTTTTTTAATCAATTCGCTGATTGTGTTCTAAGCTGAGCTCTGCAGATAGGCAACAGACAGGACATCTTCCTAATGGCAATATTTATGGCTTTAATGGTTGTCAAACTCTGCACGTATAGTACTCTTCATGTACTATACAGAAAAGGATCTGGTGTTTGCTTTTTTCTGTAGACTTTGTCTGTGTTGAATATTTATGTAATTATCCTGTGGAATGGATTCTTACCTGTAGCCTCGAAGCTCTTTATGCCCCAGGACTTGAGTTGTGTGGTTTTCAGGATTTTATAACTTTGTTAGTCTTGTGAATGTTTCAGGCTTTCTGAAGACACCCTCTTTTGTTTAAATCTTGTCTTGGTAACTGTAGCATCATTTCTGATTTAATCTAGCTTTGTAAAGGGTTTCACTTGAATTTGTCTTCAGACTTAGCGGAAATGTGTAGAACCTCTTATAGAGATGTCTGTCCTTCACACTGTAAGCCATTGAAATGAAGTAGATAAACCAAAAGCTTGGCCAGTCTTAAAGAATTTAAAGAATCTGTTATAAATCTGCTAAGAATCTTGCTATCTGTGTGGGGAGTCCAGAGAAATACAGTCACTTTGAATACAGTCACATTTCTCTGGTTTGATTCAGGGAGGGCAAAAAACCCCCAATCTRAAATCCAGACCTTTCTAATGGGTGTGAATCAAAAGGAAACGTAAAGACTTTTGAGTTATCTGCGTTATTTGCTGCAGAGAATTCTTAATTTGTAGATTGTTGCATGGCTTAAACTCACAATRATTTGCATCTATAAGGCTCATCTCGTTCAGTGAAACTGTGTTTTAATGAGGATTGCTGATTATGTAACCCTCCTAGCAGAAACTCATTATTCCTGATTTTTATCTTGCTGCTTGATGTGCATACTGGCTGTTGCTGGAAGACATCTCCTGGACTTGCTCTGACACGGCTGTGTGCAAAAGCTGGAGAATAAAGTAGAAGTAATACTGAGAATACTGAGAAATAATGCAGTTCTTGTGGTAATCTCTGGCACGATTATTTTAATAAAGAGTCTGCATAGATATTGTGGTGAATATGGGAAGTTGTATCATAGTCCTAGACACGAGACTGGAATTGGAGACATGTAAGATATCATTTTCTTGGTGGTGGCCTTAAGCAAAAGTGACCTCTCAGAGTTTCTTCCCTTACCTAGAAGTGAATGACACTTCCTTTAAAGGGCTCTTAAAGAGATTACTCAATGAGCAGCTGTACTTAAATAGCTTATTTTGCTTGTCCAAGAAATAGCATTTCATAAGCATTATTTTTCTTGTTAAGAGGGCAAAGTACAATATTTTCCAAAGGAAGAGAGGTCCTTCAGTGTCATTATGACCATTATAATCATGGTACAGCAGTTTGAAAGGTCTGTTTTTGTAATCTATTGAAGTAAGGTGGAAGTTCTCTTGATAATGTGCTTTATCAATGCTATATTTGTATAGTCTTTAGAACAACTTCTACTCCCAAGATTGCACCTGTGTAATTGCTCCAATCTGAAAACCGCTAGAGACCTGAGGGCAGCTTTTGTGTGTTTTGGGTTTAGTGGTGCAAAAAGAAACCGAGTGCTTACTAGTACCAGGAGGTAGAGTAAGAAAAATAAATGGGTCTTGCATGATTCAAAGACTGAATTTATTTGTGTGGCTTCTTTTTAAGTTTGACATTCCCTCCCCCTCAAAAAAAAAAAAAAATTGGTCTCTTAAAATTTTACATGCTAGGTGTCTGAAGAACACGTCCATGTGTCGGTTGGTGATGTATGAATTAGTAGTTGTCCACCTATGATTTGTTTCATGTGTTTCTAATGTTTCATTTCCTTTTCAGGTCTGCTAAATCTATTCTGAAACCGAGGGTAGACAACCAGTCCCAGGGAAGTGTTGCTGCATTAAATGGACATCTGCTCTTGCGGCATGGCCCAGATATCCAGCAGCAATGGATTCAAACAGCGCTCGTCACCTTCTTTGTCAGCCGCGAGGTCAAAAGATGTGGACAAAGAGGAGGCATTGCAGATGGAAGCTGAGGCATTAGCCAAGATGCAGAAAGAAAGAGGTGTAGCTGGTAATAAACAAACCTTTCGTTCTTTAAGCAGCCCCAGACAAAAAGCACAGACTCATAGCAAACAGGAGCATGATCTCATGGTGTTTCCAGAGTCTGATGCCAAGAGCATGGAAGATAAACTAAGTACCATTGACATAGAGAAGCTTACTAATGCTGAACTAGAGAAACTGTTGCTGGATGACAATTTTGAATCTAGTAAAGTACCTACATTACCAGCAAGTCCTATTTTGAGCCCATCTGTATCTTCACAATTTTACCTTGGGTCTGTGGGTCAGAGGAGACAGTGGACACCTGGGATACCAGCACCTGTGACATGCACTTTACCTCCTATTTACACCTCAGCTTCTTACACAAAACAGACTGGTGTATTTCAGAATGGATTCCATCCAAGTGTGTCGTCCTATCCCTCTAGAGAGCCTATTTACCTTGGTCTCCCAAGACAGTCACAATACATTTCATACCCGCTGGCAGCTACCACGCCTTTCCATCCCCACGGAGGCCTGTCTTTATACCCTCCAGTACTCACACCAGAAATGGCAAAAGTATTTGACAAAATTGCAAGCACTTCGGAATTCCTGAGAAATGGGAAGTCAAGCACGGACCTAGAAATGACTTCTATAAAGTCTGCGGTCTCCAACCTGCCAGCCTCGGAAAGCTGCAGGGATGTCAGTAAATTTGATTGGTTAGATTTGGATCCCCTGAGTAAACCAAAAGTGGATACTGTGGAGACTTTAAACAAGGCAGAGGATGATGGAGAGAGGGCTTCAAGTATGACTGCTGAAGATCCATGGGATGCTGTACTGTTGGAAGAAAAGCTGTTAGTAACTTGTCATCTGGAAAGAAAGGTTAATGGGAAATCTGGAGCAACAGTCACAAGGAGTCAGTCCTTAAACATGCGAACAACTCAACTTGCAAAGTTACAGGGCCAAACATCACAGGTATGTAAATCAGGACCTTTAAACTGCAGTATGATAGTAAAGATTCATCACAGTATTTAAAGACACTTTAAGGTCTGTTACTTACTAATTTTATGTTTATTACTTGCCTTGAGCAATGTCCAAATAATGTGATGTTATGGCATGTGTGTATTGGTGCTATTCAGAAAATTGAACATTACTACTGAATTATCTCCCAAAATAACTCTGTCGTTGTGTAATCTTTCCACATTTACTGAGGAAGTTGCTGTTTTTCAACACACTCCAATAAGAAATGGAAATAATATACWGCACGATTGAGTGTTTAAATCATATTGATAAGTATTTAACTTCTATGAGCAATTCTATGAACAAATAAAAAGGTGGTGAGTTAAGCCCTCAAAGTTTTATCTCGCCTTTTACAGGACCACTGTAATTCTCTTTGTAGGTAGAAAGCTTTCCTTCTGTGTAGGAATGCTAGACAGAACCTTTTGGTTATAGTGTCCAGCAGGGTGGGATGCCTGTTGGATCAGAAACGCCATACTTCTGTTCTAGAAGAAGGGAAAACATCTTTGTGTGATATTACTTTTATCAGGCAGGGCAAAAAAAGATTTTTGAGAGATTTCTGAGAGATTTCTGCTCTAGGATCAGGATCACTTTAATGAAATATTCAAGACAAAACTCAACAGGGGCTTTAGTTGCAACACTTGTCTCTTTGGACATTGAGCACATGCAGTTTGTGTCAAAACCAAACTGTGCAGCGGGGGATCAATACTGTCACAGTCTCACCTGGTCAATCATGCCCCGTAATGTCATCCTACCTTTTTCCAAGTCCAGTAAAACACTATAAGTTATTCAACTTCTCTGATATTTTTAATTCTTTCTTGTGATAATTCCATCATAAAACAATACATTACCTTTTAAAATGTTAGTCAGCTCACTAGAAAGTGGATATGAGTATTGCTGGGTTTTGCAGTTTTTTTGGTAGAGTACAAAGACTGAAGCAGAAGTGGATATGCCAGCACCCTGGCAAGAGTGATAATGGCAAAAAAAATTGTATTTGTAGAAAGTGGTTAGAGAGTGGGAAGTTAACGATTCGTTTGCATTGGAGACCTTGGATTGCAGCTGTTTTAAATCTTAGGTATTGTCTTTCTAGGTGTTTTTAATATGCTAGGGACATGCCATAGAAAACCAACTGTTACCACTCAAGGATATTTTCCAAATTACTACTTAATTCTTCGCTCCCCACCCCCAAACTGGAGGAGGTTTTTTCTCAGAAATAGGAATATTTACTAGACTGTGGCCTAAAAGGCTGTCTGAATTTCCATTGAAGTGAAATTTTTGGCCCCTCATTTGAAGGATTTCCTGTTTTTTCTGGGTTAGTTGTCAGTATTCTGGCAAAAGTTTAATAGAAAGCCAGTGGAGAAGGAATAAAAACCACCCTGAAACCCAAAAAATCCCTTTACCTCTGTTCTTGTGCCATCACATTTTTAGCATTGCATGTGTGTAGGTCTTGGGTCTGACTTAATTTTATTTTTTTTCCCCCACTCAATGTTGACCTGTGATATATTAGCTCTGTTATTTCCTAGTATTTGGAGAGGCATGTAAACTTGGGCTCTACAGCAGTTTGCTTCTCAGTTTATGTCATCTGGTGATGTTTTTGTCAGTTTTCCAGTGGTGGTTGGGTGGGTGCAATGTAACTCCTGACTGTAATAATAAGACTACATTGGATCAGTGCTTCTGAGGGGGTATCTGTAGAAAGTAGTATTTGACTGTTGCTGAATGAAATCTGGTTTTATAAATTACAGGTTTTTTTCAAGAATGGGGAATTTAAAAGGGTCTTTCCTGTTCATTAGATCCAGTCTCCTGCTATTTGCATGTCATGTGTTGACTGATTCATAAATGGAATTCAATTTCTGCCTTCACAGGTGGTCTTTTCTTCCTGCCACTTTTGATTTAAAGGCTGTCCCAGCCCCTCAGTGTCCTCATCAGTCATCTGATTTTCAGCAGAACACATTTGTAACTAGCTCTTAGCTAATGTTCTTCTTTCAGGATGGCGCAGGAGGTACTTAAGATAAAAGAATCATTTTGGTATTTACCCCAATATGTTGTAAGAGACAGTGACTTTCTGTCAGCTTTCACTGCAAGCTCCGAGAGCTTCTCTTTCCTCTTTTATTTTTTTGAAGATGGTTTATGAGAATTTTAGTAGTCTGTGTGAGAGCACAGTGTGCCATGTGCCTTGTACATTGGCATGAATAAACCCTCATTACAGATAGGGGCATCCTGCTTGGTACACTTCTACTGCATTTGCTTTATTTGTGATGGCATCACAACAGCACATATCAATCCTGTAGTCAATACCTGATATTCCTAAGCCACAATCTTTTCAAACAAGTTCTTAGTTTATAGCAGATGTCTGCAGTGAAAGCCCAATTGAAGGTTTGAGGTTTACTTTCCACTTGTGCGCCTCCAGTCTGTGGCTGACTAGTTTTGGCATCATACTCCAGTTCTAGTCTGTATTATGAAGGTAACTGATGATACAAGACTTTAAATTAGCAGGGTTGTTTCTGCTGAGTTATTAAAGAAGATAATAAATAGGTTTAAAGATGAGTCTCTCAACTGGATATCCCTGCAACATAACCTGGGGCTTCTGTCTTTTGCCTATCCCGTGCTTCTACTTTGTTTTCTGGTTTAAATAATTTTCCACTTAGTATAGTAGGAAGCTGAGTTATGCAGCCTCTATTCTTGGCAGTTCTCTTGTATTTTACCCAGTTTACGCCAGGTTTATATGTTCTTCAAAGTATATTCTCAAGTCTTGCACCTTAACAAGTCTGGATCAATCCCCTCTCTTCCTTAGTAGCTCAGTCTCACTGCCCCTTTAAACAAAACTACTAGTATTTTGATCCAATGAAAAATATATTTTGTTTCTATCAAAACATATGACTACCTGTCTAATCCCCGAGTCAATAGATTGCTTTGTTTTGATGAAGCATCTATTTGTATCTATTCATATGTTTATCAGTTTGAGGTATATATTCATGTTTGAAGTAGCTATACATTTAGTATTCCCCTTTAAATACTTTAGTGTTTGTCACTCTCATTTCTGAAAGCAGAGGCAAAAATCATCATTTTGTCCTATTTTATGTGTTTTCTTCTCTCCGCTTCCACAGAGCTGGTGAGTCTTGCGACTTTATATACTCGTGGAATTTTATTTAGCTTGACTTTTGGTAATTTATTTGTGTTTGGGTTTGTTTGTCATTGTTCAGAGTAATTGTATTTACAGACCACTTATATTTTTTGCAGCCTCTGCTGACATGAGCTATTTATCTCATTTGGCCTGAAGTCTCCTTTCTTACAAGTTATTTCCTGTGTGACTGATAGCTTTTGCACCTCTTAGATTGGCCAGTCTGGAAGTTAAAGAAATTAAAATTCTACTTGTTGTTCAAAACCCATCTGAGTCTGGTGGATTTTAAGTGGAATTGTTAGTTTTTCAGAGCTTGTCATCCTGAAATTATTTTCCCAAAAGTCATCAAAGCTTAGTATTGAAATTCAACTAAAAAGCAAGGGGGTGTTTAATGTTCTTAATTTTCCACAAGGAGGTCTTTTCCATCATTACATATTGGTAATAATGTGAGATTTCTCTTCTTAGCCAAATGTGGCCCTGAGGTCAACCGTGGGTAACCAAACCTTTCTTTTTTTCTTTGCTCATTAGATTAGAATTTATTGTTTACCCTCGCTAAGCTTGCATGTGTTGACATGCCTTGTAGCTCCCTAAACTTTGAATTTAACAGTAGAACAACCTGCACATTTTGCTGCAAGTGATTCAAAAGTGTCACGTAATGTAATAGAGTGGTGATGTTTCCTCCCTGGTGTGACTTTATTTTAAGTAAGCCCCTTGTGTGGTGCTTTTATTCTATGGTTGCAGAGTGCTTTGTGTACTTATTTGTAGTATTCTTTAAAAAGAGTTCCTAAATAGAATTTAACGTTTGTATAGGCAGCTTCTTGATTTGAAATGACTGAGTTTTATGTTGAGTGCCAACCAGTGGTTGGTTAACCTTTGTCAGAGGTGTTTGCCTTTCCCTGGGTATGTTACCTTCCTGTTTCCTTGTCATTTTTTGTATTGTTATTGTGCAATTGCCAAGAGAGTATGTTTACTAGATACAGTTGCACAGGTTCGTTAGCAGGCCTTGTGCCGTTGCCCGGAAGTATTTTTATGTGGTAGAGCTTCTCTGAAATGTTAGAATAGAGGAACCTTTTTAAATTTAAGGTATTATACATGCTCCTGCAGCTTATTCCAAGTTTTGTGGCTTTACAGCTTCCTGCTGTAATTGTCTCCTATGGTATGGGTAATCCCCAATTACACAGAATTTATCCTTTTGACTGATCAGTGTTCATGCAACCAATATTTTAGCTGAAATAATTAGGTTTAAATGCAATTCAAGTGGCAATTATAGGTTGTATCTCTTCCAAGTTTATCCTCTTCCAAGTTAATTTGAAGGGAAAAAAAGTGCTAAAAGGAAACGATCTGACAGTATCTAGCTCTGCATGATTTGACCCCTTTTCTGAGTCTCATTTGACTGTATTGTCTGATATGCTCTAATGAAATTAGCTGACTACTTTGGCTAATAATAAGTAACCCACGTACTAGTTAAGTAGTTAATCACTACTTCAAATATGAATAAATTGTGATGATTTTCAGAAAAACTGTGGTGCAGTCTGCTTTGTTCCTGGACTTGAGGCTGGATTAAAGGTTTCTATGAGCATTGTAAAACCTTTGGATGAAAAATATAACTGGTAATGTAGCTTATTCCGGGGGGTGTCTGGTAGGAGCTTCATGAATCCTTCTGGCTAGAGGTGGCTGTTTGGACTACGGACAGCTGAGTTCCACTTCAGCCCCGTTGGTTGTTGCAGCTTCTCTCTGGTTTTTGGTCACTCCAGGATTTGTATGGATGTATGGTGAACGGATCAGAAAACAGATACGGATTTAAAAACTGCTGCAGCTCTGTATTTGTGGGTTTGGTTCTGTTGGTTTTATCATATTTGCTGTTTGAAACTGTAGTTCTCTTTCAGCAGTTGTTTTTTGGATTGCATACTTCATGAAGATCGTGGTTTACAGTTTTGGGAGATGCTGGGAGCATTTGGCATAAGGGATTAAAAGAGCAGTAAATTGATTCCATGAGATTACCTCTTCATACAAAGCTGGAAAATACGAGTTGTACACAGGAAGGAAGTAGCATTCACAACATAGGACTAATCACAGGCACCAGTGATATGTAGTSGTTCTTTCTGAAAGGACACTGAAGGCTGAATTGCAGAACTGGAGGAAAAAACATTTGTCTTCCTCCTGTGGTTCAGCCGAATTTAGCCAAATTCTAATGCAACAGGTCACTGCTAAGAGCTCAGGAACTGCCTGCGACTTAATCTTAACTGATACAGAAATTAACTTCTGTCAAGGAGTCACTGCTCCAGTGAATCTTTACTTTTCAAGTTAGTAGTGATACACATTTTTCTCCATATAGAAGTAGACATAAAACTAATGATAAACCTCAGACTCATGAAAATCTGTCATCTACACGTGGCTTTGCTGGCTGTAGGAATATGTTTGCAGCTATTTAAATACTGTATTATCTTTGAGTTGCAGAAAGACAATGGGACCACTGGCATGCTGACAGAAAACGTGCTTCTCCAAGCAGTTGAAGGGCAGAATCAAGAACTGTCAGCTTTTTCTGAAGCAGTTACGAAGTAAGAAATGACTGAATACAAATTAACTTTCAGATGGGGAAAAAAAAAAGCTAAGTTATTCATTTTCACTTAGCTTGACAGGGACAGTCCTACATTTTTTTTGCTTGATGGGACAGATTTCAGAATGTATCCTTTTTCCTCTTCTTATCCCAGTTTTTCCTGGTTTTGTCCTGTTTTGTTTTGGTTTTTTAACAAGAATGTAACAGAATTGTTAGGATATTCAGTACTAAGGTTATGGGATTATTATATCTCCTCTTTATTATTCTGGTCCTGTGACTTTTGTCTCGCTTTTCCTTGTTTTTATAGTAGCTTTTTATCCTCAAACTATTTTTCTGTATCTCCTGTTTTTTAGTACAATTTCTTTTGAAACAATTTGAGGTCTTTTTTCTTTCCTTAGCTGATGCGCCTCACAAAATTCTATCACTCAGTGGCTTTCACCTTAAATGCTTTCGTTTTTGTTGCTTCCGCAACTGGAATTCTGTAACATAAAACCTTTAAACTTCTCCCTGCCTGATCAGGTGGTGAAGTTCCTTAAAGGTCATGAAGATGGGACTTGATAACCCAGCATGCACCTTCTGCAGTTTTTTTTCTTACTGCCACAATTTAATGAGATAATATCTTTTTTCTTCTTAGAGAAGACAAACTGCTCTTGCCTTTTTTCCTTTTTAGATCAAAATACAAGAAGTAATGGAGGAAATAGAGATGTTTGAATCTGAAGGATAGCATTTATTTTTTAAAACAGGAATGTTTACGAAATGAAAAGAAACTTCATAAAAACAATGAGAATTCTTACACATGTTAAACCTGCTGGTGAACAACATTAAGACAAAACTCACATAGAATAGGCTTTTGCAACAGTTTCTGGTTAAGTCTAATTGTTGCCCTTTCTTTCAAGATCCAGTGTTTAAAATACTGATGGACTTTAGACTGGACAACTCTTGCTAGACGATTTTGGTTTTTTTCCATTTTTGCTATTGTCCGGAATCAAGATGATGAAATAAATGACCCTTATAGAGGAGTTCTGTTATCAATCTCCTATAATACTACTTTAATGTTGGCAGAAGTTTACGATGAAATGATTTTATCCATGTTAAATAGCAGAATATAAAAATCAGCTCTCAAAGTACAGTTTATTTACTACTAGGTAAATGTTTTATACTGCTTGTGTCCTAAATAAAAGCTTTTCCCTTAATTAATGCCTCTTCCTCAACTTCCATAGCTTGGAATAGCTACATTCTACATAGTACCTAAGTTCACATTAGACTTCTAAAACCGGAAGCATTTGAAGAGTTTTGTTGTCTTTTATACATAAAATAAATTATTCCTTTTTTTAAACTAATTGTGAGAAAGTGCTGTGGAACTTTCTTTTTTTAAGAACTGTTTTAGAGCTTAGCTTCTGCAGAAGCTGAATATGTCCTGTAAGCATTGACCTATTAAATATTTTAAGTTATGTGGAAAACCTGCCTAATTATATGCTAGGATTTTTTTCCTGTCTAACTACTACTTGTATAATTATTGTGGGCAATATTCCGTTGAGAGTAGAAAAATTAAATGGTGTTTTGAACATGTAATTTAGGTAGAGAGCCAAAGGTAGTCTTTACTGTTCTGGCTTGTGGTTATTACCATGTTATTTTGCTTTAGTCTTAGACTTCTCCATTGCAATGTTTCATAAACCTTCTCTACTTTCAGATTGAGGACCAAGTTTCCTTATACTGATCAGCAAACAAACCCAGGCTTTGTGCTGAGTCCAATCATGCTGCAAAGAAATATAAGTGGGGAGAGTGCCAGTATCAAGGTTTCAATAGAAATTGAAGAATTCCAGCAACCAGTAACTTTCACATGTGATGGTATGTTCCTGCTTCTTAAATTGGAGTTTGCTTGTTAAGACTGTACACTCAGCCTAGGCCAGTGGCTTTCAGGTTTTGTAGTCCCTGGATCTCAGGTGCATGGATTGTTTGTGGGAAATGTGGAAAASGTAACTGAGGAAAGAGCTAGTTCTGGCTCAGTGCCTCCATCAGAAAATATTTAGAAGTTGGCAAAGTGAAACATTGACTGTAAAAAAGGAAAGTCCAGCAAAGCATAGTTGGATAGAATAAAGCAGTTTTTCAAGACTTTGACTTCCTTTATAGTAGTTGAGGAGACAACGACACCAGGACTGAGATTCTTTAATTTAATTTTTCGTTTGTAAACTTTTGTAGGCTATCTAAAAATTCAGATAAATTGCTGCTGGGAAATAAGAATAAACATTAAAACCATCTATTACTTGACTTCAGTGCATGCTTATGAAGGCAAACACTAAAATAATGTGCCACGTAATGCCATGTGCTACAACTGGCTGTCCCAGTTTTGTGGGTAACCAGGAATATTGGGTTGAGGTGGACCTTTGAGGTTTGCGTTGTTGTTCTACATAAATTCATATTCTCTGTGCAGTCTTGACTGCACAGCGTTTGTATTTGTAGTTCTGCATGCTGTCAGCTTATGGCAGTTCTGGGTGATAGAATAACTGATAATAAACTTTTTTGCCTCTATGCTTCTGTAGTATCTTATCACTTGTGAGGGTTATCCTTTGGTTCTTGACCTGTAATGCTGCAGGTGCTCTAGGGCTGGTTGTTCTCAAAAGATACGGAGTTGTTCTATTACTCACTTAAACTCGCTGCTCTATTGGAAAATAAGCAATACGTCAGTGTTTTCATTCTATAGTAATCTGCTGGACCTTATATTTATTCTGTGGTGACTTAATAATCTTTTGTTAAGAAATGAGGTGGATTGTAAGTATAGCCTAGGAAAGGTTTCTGCTCTTAATCTGTAAGATTACACTTTTCTAATATTACAAGCTTAATCCTTTTCTACAAAAGGCTTTGATAGGGTAACTAAAATGCTAGGGCTTCAGCCCTTTATAGTATTTTTGTGACTAGCTTGGAATGTGTTGTGTGTTCTAACCCCACATCTTATTCTTTGCACTTTCTATTCCCTTCCTTTTTTCTGATGCTGAAATTAATCACAGTTGAACTACTTGTCTTCCATAGCTGGTGAAGGATGGATATGTGATTAGTAATAGGTGTATTTAAAGTTGTTCTCTACCTTTGATTCCTTCTGTTCTTGGTCACATTGTTGCTTACCTTATCCTGGTGCTAGAGCTGCTTTACTTCAGTGTGGCTTTCAATCTTGCTGAGAAGGAACTGCAGCCTTTCAGTGCTCTGACARCTCAGTTTGTGGAAAGGACCTAGGAGGGAAACAGATGAACTTTAGAGCTTATTTGGATTCATTTTGCATTCATTTATTAGACTTTGCATGGAAGTACAAGTCTGTCTGAGGAATCATTGTATGTCAGCAAGAAATTCCTGTCTTTGAATAAGATGTAGGTCAGGGAAAAGGTGGTAATGTTATCTTTACAGTCTTCACCGGGCTTTGCAGGGCTGGCAGACCTTTGGCAGTGCAGCCTGTGACTACAGCACGGAAACTACCACTGCATGAACTATCACTGCATCTTTTTTCTCTATCGATCACCATATTCTCTGCTGAAGGAAGTACAGCAGGTTCACCTAAGGTTAATAAGTTAAACAGTCTTAATGAGTTAAAAGGTGTTTCTGAATTCATACTTCCCATCATTTCTTGTTCTTGAATTGCACAGTCATTCTTCATATAAAATCAAATATCTCTGTGCTTGTAATAATTAATCATTTGTTAATGAGATGAAGCACGTGTTATCTTGTGGAAAAATTGTTGTGTCGTTACCTCTCTGTATCCATCATAGTGGTAATATTTCTTTCTAAAGAAAAAAAGATTCGAGAAAATTAGGAAAGTCTCTGGAGGGGGAAAAAAAAACGCTCTGAAGGTAGTGATGAAAGATAAAATGGCTTTTATACAGTGGGGTTTTTTTACAGAATTTTGAGACACTTAGTGATATTGTTTGCAAATGATTTAAAGGAGATCATCAGAAACTAGGTAGGGAGGGCTGGAAAGCATTTGGTATTTAAGCATTTGTGTCATTAAAATGTATCTGTATTTTTAGTCAGTGACAGCTGGAGGCTGTGGGGGAATGGATTTTGGATTTGACTGGGATTATTTCTTGTGCTCTGTAGTTGCTGGATGGAAGAGAGACTATTTTCGAAAAAAACATTGGGAGCTTGATGTGAAAGTACTAGTAGCTAAGAGTTGCATTTTGCAAAGGCTTGGTGATGCTCACTGAGATCTGCTCTCTACAAAGTGGAAACTGCCCTAGACAAGTGGAAAGGAAAAAGGACTTTCAGTAGGATTTGCCTCAGCTGCAGCTGATATTCAGTTCCTAAAAACAGAACAAATAGAGGAGTTCCATCTTCATCTCTTCAGATAGTGATTTTTAAACTTTAAGTGCCTCTGGGATCACTTACCTATTTGAAGTCCTTGCTAAATATGGCAAATTTAGAATTAAAAAAAAAAAAAAAAAAGAAAAAGGCTATCCTCGGTCTTGCAGACTGTGTTTGTACTTCTGGTCAAGTGACTACACTGTATCCTAATTTTAAAAGACTTTTTTGGGCTTTTTATAATGGCAGGCAAGCTTTATGAGAAACCTTTGTGAGAAAAAAGTGAAGCTCTCAAACTATGAAATTTAGGAGATAATAGAAGCCTAAGAATCTTCCCTACAATTATAAAAATCAATTTCATTAAATTTGTGAGTGAACAGTAGTTAATACCGCTCGGTATAGATTTATATTTAACTTCTAGATGTAATTTCTTTAAACAGTGAGTTCCCCTGTTGAGCTTATAATAATGCAGGCACTTTGCTGGGTGCATGATGACTTGAATGAAGTGGACATTGGCAGCTATATCCTGAAAGTCTGTGGCCAAGAAGAAGTTTTACAGAAGTAAGCAAACTCTTTTTCATTAATATTCAATTTCATGCTTTTTCATGACACAGTTACTGGAAAGTATCTCTCTAGTGATTAAATGTGTGAAAGAAACCTTAAAAATGTAGAGGAGTCACTCTTTGCACAAAGATCAGAAATATTTGGAGTTGCTCTGAGATACAGCAAAGTAGGTTCTCAGCACCTTCCTAAAAATCTGTCCTAATCTGCCATCTGTTGTGTTGAGCACAAACAGGGCTTTTTTCGGATGCAGGTGGATCTGCATGTAAATGGATGTTGTAGTTTTTGACCAATCTTGAAATCCCAGCAGCCAGGAAAAAAAAAATCTGCTGTTTTCTAATAAACTGGGAAGTTTGTGCTTTGGGGTTTTTTATTTGTTTCTTGGTTTGAATTTGCTTTTGTTTGTTGGTTTGGGTTTTGGTTTTTTTTTTTTCCAAACTAATGGTTTACAAAACCCCATTAATTTTCTGGGTTAGAATGTTTGGTTTCAGTGTTAGCCACTGTAGTTAAGAGCTTTGGCACAAGTACAGGTATCTGTAATAGTGTATTAAACCTTGTGCAGAAGTATAAATCGGATCGAGTATGATGTGGAGTATGGATTCAACATTTCCTTACTTTGAGGCAACAGGTTGCCTTGAATGTTCCATGTGACTTTTTTGAAAAGCACTGCATATCTTTGTTGTGACTCTTGCTTTTGTTTAACAGCAAGCACTGCATAGGAAGCCATGAGTATATCCAGAACTGCCGCAAGTGGGACACGGAAATCAAACTGCAGCTCTTGACCCACAGTGGGATGTGCAGCGACCTGGCACGAACAGTGAGTACCTCCTGGTCTGCAAGAGACTGGTGGATCTAAGGTGTAACCTTTTTGTTTTATTGATAAATTAGCCTGTCTGCCTGGTGTTGGAAATGGTATCCTCTTATCCTAAGAGGAAGTGAAATACATATTTGAATTTTTACAAGGCAAACAATACAAAGACAGATAATTTCTCTTACTAGAACCAAATATTATACCTGGAAAAAGCATGCAAGCATTTGGACTAAACTTGAGGCTTGCAAGAGAAGCAACACATTTCAGAGTTAAATGAAAGTTGAGAACAGTTTTTGAGTTTAATTAAATATGTATCAGACCATCCAAGAGGAAGGGAGGAATACTTGGTACCTGCATAGGTAGACACTTGATGGCTGTTCCTTGCCTCTGTTCCTATGTGTAGACATTTCACAGGCTGTTAAGCAGTTATTTCTTTCCCCTTTGAAGAGATCACCTTACATTTTTCCCCTTCAACTCCACGGGTATTAGTAATTAATCTTCTAAAACAGTATGCATGTTAGAGAAAGGTGAGAACTGGTCTTCATATCTAATATTTTATTGCAGGAAGATGATGACAGGACACCCGTACATCTAACCAAACACCTCTACAAAGTAGAAAAGCCTTTCAGAGAACCTATTATAAGGTAATGTTTTGTAGTTATTTTAGTAATCAAGTGCCGATCACCACTGAATTCCTGATCAAGATTCTGTTCTGTTCTTGTACTTGTGTTCAGTAACTATTATTTCTTGCAGGTCTTCTATTGAAGAGCTTCTCGAGGTGTATCACAAACAAGTTAACATAGCTCTTAAGAATGAGGTAAGGTCATTGTAGATTATTGCTGGACCAAAAGTAGCGTGACAAAGTTCACTAATAAGGTAGCTGGGAAAAAGACTTGCAGGTGTTCTCAGGGAAACTGAGATCTGAACAAGCTGTCAAATGTGAAATTATAATCATGGGTCTTTAGATTTCTGTTCGTCTTCTCTTCCTGGCTTTTCTTGCAAACTAGTTATTACCTAATCATCACAATTAGAAATGTATCTTCCAAGTCCTCGGGTGCAAAATTTTCCTCAAAATTGCTGGAAGGATAATTTCGGAGAATAGAGAAGAAGTCTGAATCCTATGTCCATTGTTGACAGCCATGAATGATGTATTTTGTAACAGATAAAAATCTGCATAATAGTGAGCAGGAATAGTTGCATACGATGGGAGTTGTACTGAAGCATGTTTGGAACATACAAGTCAGTTCCACACAAAGTGTAATAATGTCTTATTCTGCACTATTGAATTAACTTAAAATACCTAGTCAGGATTGTTGTCTATTTGAGTGTAGTTCAGGTAGCTTAAAGCAACCTGCATGTTGAGTAGTTTGGAGTGATTTCCCATCTGCAAAGGCTTATGGATATAACCTGCTTTGCTCATTTCTCAGAGGAGAAGCTGCTTTTAACTCCTGATAGTAATGTAACCTGGAGACTTAAATGCTTAAACATTAGATAACTGTGTTTCTTACCCAGTTGCTGTAAGAACAATCATGAAATGAATCACTTAATTACAATATTTTCATTTCCACTATGTTTGTTTGCCTCTCCAGGAATGCAGGTCTGAACAAGCTGTTGTCCGCTATTTCCATACTCCCTTAATATTACTTAATTCCCTTGATGGTGATTCACCATGTTCTCAAGGATAGTTTTGAACACAATCTTTTTGTAAAAGAGTGAGCTGTTGCTGCTCCCTGATACGGTGGTGGTTTTGTTGCTTTGCTCTTGCAGCTGCTTCAGCTTCTTTGTTTAACTGTGATTTCACAGGCTGAGATGAGGAATGCAAAACATCTCAATTCAGTCTTATGTTCTACTCTTTGTAGTCTTTCTGAGGTTGGGAGATCTRGTTTGTAGGTGGTGATGATTAGGTCCAAATAGCAGCAGTTCTGCATTTGAAATTTTTTACTTCATGGAGTGAATTCCTGTACATATTCAGTAGCTGAAGCTTGCTAATCCAAGTGGAAAGGGTAATCCATAAATAATTTGTACGTAGGCTTCGATTTCACATTGTTGAACACTTCAAAAGTTATCAATTGTCTTTTTAGTGAGATTCATTTGAGAGCCTGTGAGGAAAATAGCAGYGGAAATTTTGCTTTTCATGTCTTAAAGCAGCTGTTACCTTCAAATTGTTAGCTCTGAAAGTATGGCTTAAATATTTACACTGTGTTCTGACTTCTGTGGTTATTTTCTTACCAGAATAGTTAATTGTTGCCAGGTGACTCTCGATTTAAAAAACTTCCTGATTCAAATGGCTTATTTGCTATCCATTTGTAGGAAGACAATGAGAATATCTGGGAGGGTGGTGGTTGGGAATCAGTTTCCATCTCACCRAGAGGATATTGGACTAATATTCCCTCTTATTTAGTTGTAAGTGCTCACAAGTAATTGTGAAAGAAACCTAAACGTTAGACCTTTAAAACGTAAACYGTTATTTTAAAGCAAATTTTAAAATTTTTTACATGTGTTCTTTAAAATCGGATTAAAACTTTCCTTACATTAAAAAATAAAATCCAAGAAACCTAGGATAATTTTGATTTAACTCAAATGGCTTTCTTCTGTTGGAAGAGTAGAAGGAAGAGAATATTAGGAACACCTCAACTTATGTACTAAGTAGCCTACCAGCATTTGCATTCTCTGATAAGAAGCTGATCTATTCCTTTCAAGAAAGATTCCTGTTAAGTGTGCAATGCCTCTTCCTTTCCTACTCCAAGATGACAGTTTACAATTGCTTCATCCATTTAAATTAAATAATGTGTAAGGCAAAAGTAGCAAAAAACTTTTTTCAAAAGTGTGTTATTAAAGTGAAGTAAAAAAGATCCATCATGGAAGCAATATTGTAGTGTAAGTAGTAGTAATGTCAGTGTAATTTAAACCTGTATCTTTGAGGGCTGAAGTTGAAAACCTGCTTCTTTAGCATTGCTTCCTCACAGTAATTGAGTATTCTTTTTAGAACYGCGCTTTCTTCTTGTGCCATGAGGGCATTTGAGCTTAGTATCTCATTAGAAAATACTTATTTGCCAACAGCTTAATAGAAAAATGGTTGGGAACCTCCTAATGTTTCCTGGGACCCCATTGTAGAATCTGTACTACTGTGGTTTTGGCATTCATAAGGAAGCTCTCAATACYGAGGTTTTTCTTTAATCAAATTGTTACACCACAGTTCAGTGTAATGGAGATATGCATCTCATAGTCACATTTTCTTGGCAATTCATTAAAAAAAATCAAGCAATACWGAGTTTCACAATTGTGATCAGATCAATCTGTTCTCTCATATGTTCCTTATTAGAACCAGCATAAAGCAGTAGATCATGTAATTAAGACTGTCAGAAAAATCTGTTCTACACTGGATTGTGTAGAGACTCCTGCAATAACAGAATCAGTGAAGAAGCTGAGGAGGGCTGTTAATCTTCCAAGGATTAAAAATGCTGAGGTAAACTTTCACACTATAAATTGCATTTTGAGSTATGCTTTTTAACACTGATAAATACTATTTCACAATCTTTGGTAATTGGAAATACCAGCAATAGTTCTGTCAGGGTTATGTTGAGATTTTTGTTGGGATTTATTTATTTATTTGTTTTACCTGATACCTTTCATTTATTTTGACATCTCTCTACTGTTGATGCATTAATCACTTGCTTTTGGAATGTTTTCCTTTTCTAAATAGAGACTTTTWAAAAACTAGTTTTAAAGTACTGTTTTCTGGTTCTGTAACTAGAAACTTGTGTCACAGCAGATGCCACTAAATCTGACCATGGGGAACTGACAGGAGCTCATGCTGTCTAAAATTAATGCATTTGTGCTTTAAAGGAGGAATTGACATCATGTATTTTCCTAGTAGTGTTTTTGTGACTAGCARTAGTATCTTAAAACTCTATCTGTTCATGCTCCTGCATTCCTGAGCTTAAGGACAAACCCAAATTATCTCAAATAGCACAGAATCTGATGATGCAACTGCCTTATAATGAATGGTTCACTTGAGCAGGATTGGTCTCAAGTTATGTTGTYAAAAACAGCCATTAAGTGGAGAAGTGTGCAAATAAAAAAGCTGAGTAATCTTATAATGCTATTTCTGTTTCCTGCTGCCTTATTTGAGTGGCAATTCATGTGATGCTCTGTTTGCTTTTGGCTTCATCAGTTCAGCGATGTATTTGTTATCCTGAGTAGAAGACAAATAAATAGAGTTGTTTCAAGGACTAAAATTCTTGCAGGGAAGTGCAGAAGACATGAAGAAAACATACTGAAATWCAGCATATAAATATTTTTTCAATGTTTGCTTTTGGATAGGAGAAAGCATTATTTTGGGGAGCTATTTTTACACTGTAATCTAATTTTTTCTACAGCTATCTTAGTAGAATTTGAAGAAGGTGGGSTTTTATCAGTAAAACCCTGCAATTATTTTGTGATGGACATAGGCTTACATAGTAATGTGAGTGAAGTCATATAGGATTGCTTTCAGAAACAAAATTGCTCAAAATATTAGATACTGTTGCATCTAAATGTTTTGTAAGATACTGTTTGATTTTATTTTTTTTAATTGATTTTTTGTGGTTGGAAGAAGTGACCATGTTTTTTATAAGAATCTGAAGCTTTTTGGTAGTTCAAATTTACTGTTGGCAAGATGCTCACTTAGTACACTACAAGTGTAAGGAGAGCTTCCGTTCTTCTGCAGCAGTTGTGACAAACTTCTTAGGCTCTCTGAAGTGTTAGGAATTCACCGGGTTTTGGTTTTGCATCACAAACTTAGTTTTCATTGAAAGTTTTRGTTTTATCAGGACTTGAATGTGGCATGAAACCCTTCCTGATTAGAAGGGAGTAAATTCCCATGATTTGTTTGTCATCACTTGGCTTCAAGAGTGTCTTTGTTGAGACTAGACATTGCTGTGGTGGTGTGTCATGTTTAGACTTCCATTTTAGCAGACCAAGAAGCAAACAAATTATGAACAGTACTTACTGTTCATTTTCTCAGTTCTTTAATATTTTTTTTATTCTCTAAATTTATAGTAACTGCCAGCAAAAGATACCTTTACAAATGCCACAAAAAAATCAAAAAAACCTGTTTAAAGCTGTTTAGATTTAAATTACTGAGTAATAAGCTAATGACCTGTGCTTTCATCTGTAACAGCCCTGAGCAAGTTTTATCTCTACCAAGAGAAGGTATATTATCCTGAGCAATATTCACATGTATTGCATGTTTTAGGAGTTCATAAAGTGTCAAAAGAGTTGACTTGACAAAACATGAGCTTTTGAACTTGGTGAATAGTTGCTGCATGGTATGGAAATTGTGATACTGTCAGTTAATTCCTGAGGAGCTTTGAGTGAAAAGATGCGTGACACAAACTTAAATATGGGCCTAATTCAGATATTTCATAATTTCTGTATAAGATACTTAAGAGCAAYGGAAAATTAATGTGGATTTTCGGTATTGAAATTTCCTCTTGACTTCACTGTGTAGGTATCCTTAAAATGTGGTGATGACACTAGCAAGAGCTCATCTGGTGAGTAAAGTTCTTCTRTCTTTCTTTAAAAACTGTTTTCAGGTGGCTAATTTAGGAAGAAATGCATTAAAAATAAATTATCATTTAGGTTCACTGCAGCCTGAAAACCCTCTGAAAGTGAGCATAGACCAGTTGACAAGAGCAGTTGAGGCCCTTCTGCGACTCCACACCAATTCCTGTAGCAGTTCTGCAGCAATTACTCCAGAGAGTAAGAGTACCAAGGAAGCTTGGACTGCTACAGAACATCTCCAATTCACAATATTTGCTGCTCATGGAATTTCTTCTGGTTGGGTATCAAAGTAAGTAATTTATTTATTGCAAAATTCCTCCTTTTGTCAATGTTTGGAGGGGGGGAGTGTGGTATTTTTTTAATGTTTAACTTACTTTTTTTCCTTGTSCAGTTATGAAAAATACTATTTGATTTGTTCTCTGACCCATAATGGAAAAGATCTGTTTAAACCTGTTCAGTCCAAGAAGGTTGGAACATACAAGAACTTCTTCTACTTGATTAAATGGGATGAACTGTAAGTGACTTTAGCGTGTTGAAACTCAATACAATACTTTGTTTTAGCWAGTGCCTACCCAGCCAGCTGCTGAATACAGTCATTCAAGCAACTCTTGGTTTTCATTGCATTTGAAGTGTCCAAAGAACAATGTGTGAGAACTTACTGACCAAAATCAGAAATATTTTTCCAAATGGTACTTCAATACTCATTTTAGGAGTGGGAATGGAAATGCTGGAGAAATACTCTGTGCTAAAAGGTTTGCACTATACAATTATAGGGAGTTGGGAAGGTCATAACATTACTTGCAATGGGAGCAACTTGTGCTGCATTAAGGGGGATGAAGAATAAAGCTTGCTTACATGTACTGCTCAATTTATGTAAATGGAGAAAAGCAACTCACTTTTACTAACATTAATGTTGAATCAGTTTTTGTTCCAAATACAGAAGGTASAAAGTAAGAAGGAAGAGCATGCAGAGAAAAAATAGGGAGGTAATGGCAGGTGGTATCTGGTTACTGAGGGGAAAATTTTTCATTATCTATGCACAGCTTACCCTCTCCCACTTGAGTTGTCAGGCAGCCTGTCACAGCTGAAGCATCATGTGAGCTCCAGGGTGCCCCTATCTACTCTCCTGACTGTTTTTAAAGGTCAGAGGTAGACCCTGAGGAATACCCTGAAAGTTTACAGTGAACAAATTATTTCAGACCAGAAAGGAGAGCTTCTAAAACACCTGCTTTCAGAGAGTACTCCAACTACCTTTTTTTTCTGGTGATGCAAGGGATTAATTGTCAGATCTTTTGCTGGCAATTACTAGTGCATTACAATGAAAGGTGCATTAGATGCTTAAAAGCTGCCGACAGTGGTGTAGTATTTTATAATGCAACTATGATGTGTTACAGTGAAATCAAACTAAAAGCACATTTAGGCAGTAAAAACAGTGTAAACAAAAATGGGAGTTTGAATAGCTCAGTGAGGTGTATATTCCCCAGCTGCTTTCTTTATAGGTTTTGTACCATTTAAATTTAATTTTCAGTATTTCTTAGTAGCTTTTTTCAATTGGATGTGAAAAACTATTGTCAACTGACGCTTTAAATCTGAAAAATTAGGAGGTGGCTAACATGGGATTGTGTGTGTCCTTCCTAGTGAGTAGAATGGGAAAACTGGTTATGCTGGACGGGTCGGTTCTGTGGTTCTGTGTAAGGAACATGATTGAATAGACAAAGATTAAAAAGGGTTGTTCCAAATCTGACTGCAGTGCAGAAGTGTAATTTAGCAGGTTTTACAAACTATTGGTATGGGAGACGGAGTGAAATATGATTGCATGGATATTTAACACTTCTTCGATGTTAATTGACTTTTTGAAAGCAAGAGGCGTAAGTGAATTATATGGATAAGCCTGTAACTTACTAACTGCTGCCTTTTTTCTAATTGACTTATTTTTAATACTTTTATTTTATAGAATAATTTTCCCCATCCAGATTTCACAGTTGCCTTTGGAATCAGTCTTATGTTTGACTTTGTTTGGAATCCTAAATCAAAGTAGTGGGAATTCCCCTGACTCAAATAAGCAGAGAAAGGGCCCAGAAACTTTGGGTCAGGTTTCTCTACCTCTTTTTGATTTTAGGAGGTAAGTATCCAAAACGTGGGTAAGATTATGAATGTGGTTTGCTCTGTGTAAAACTTCCTCCACACCCATAACTATAGAAATTGCCTCTCTGATATTGAATATAGTACGCCATTATAAAGGTAAGAATTGTAAACTATATTGTTACAGAAATAATACCTCTCTTTAAATAGAGGGCAAAACACAGTCCTGTGTTGTAGAATTTCCATCTAACTGGCTGAAAACACTTACCTGCTGGAGGAAGTGGAATATTGTTTGGATGATTACATCCCAGAATATTCTGAAATTACTCCTTTTGATTCAGAGCCGGATTTATTTTAAACAATTAAAATAAAGGGATAATTAACAACTGTGTTAAACTCGTGGCACATTTCTAGTTTGAGTTGGCTTTCCTTAAAATACAGCTGCTGGATGCTATTACACTTTTTTTACTGAGAAGGAAAAGCGTACCGTAACTTTCCTAAACTGAGTGTTTCTGGATTGGTTCAAGTTGCTTTGTGCTTCAAACTTTGATTGCTAAATGCATTTCAAAATGCTTATCACTCTGGTAGCTACTGAGTGAGACATTAACCAATAGAGTTGAGCCACGGGTGTCAAAATTAGACATCATATTGCAGAAGTCATCACACCATTGCAAAATAGCTTCTGCATTTATGCCTAAGGTTTTCCTCTTTATCTGTGCTGCTGACTTCTAAGTCTTACTGGAAGCTTTAAATTGTCAACCAAGGCTGCAAAAAGGCAGCCAAGTCCTTCCTGGAGAGTTATTGCTCTGTGTTGCTTGTGGCTCTTTCGTGTGCTTTGCATCCTCTGGATTGGACTTTACTTGTTCTGCTTCCTCTTTTGTCTGGTGATGATTCCAACAGCTTGAGGGTGTCAAAGAGTTTAGGATTTCCTGCATTGCAAAGRTGGCCTGCAGCTGCTTTCAGTATCCACCAAAACTTGGATTTCTTTCCATAAATGGTGCTTATTTCAACCTTCTGTTTAAATGTTGCATTTCAGTCTCGTATCTGAATACCACATTTCACAGTATTTGAAAACACAGCTTCTGATTCAAATTGCACATTTATCTTGTCTTCATGCTGCATGATGTTCTCACAGTCGTTAGTTTGGGAAGCAAACTGTATTTTCTGTTTCTGCAGAGCACTACAATGGTATACGTTGTGCCAGACCTTGCTGAGTGGCCTATATATAGCAGCTGTAGAGATGCTTAGTGATCTAATCCAGGTGCAGTCCAAGTAAATTAAATCCAGACCTAGGTAATTAAAGAGAGTAGCCAAATATTCCAGTTAAGTTGAAAATAGCATCAATAGTGGGCAGGAACTAAAACTTGAAACTAAAATGTAGGAAGAATAAAACTGGTCATGCATGTGCTTTGGAGGAATCCATAGCCAAGTTAAAATTCCTTCAGCTGAAATGCGTGTGRAGTGGCTTAAAATGTCGTTACTTGTGGGTGAGACAGAAGGCTGTGGCAAGTATATTAAATTGGAGAATTATTAAAAAGAACAAGCTGTTTAGTTGTGCTTTAGTGGTATGATTTGTTAACTTTTGTTGACATGATAAGCTCTCAGTTAATCAATATTTATGTATAATAAACTGTTCTTTATTTGAAATATATATAGATCCTAAAACATTTTTCAAAATATACCTAAGGCATGGCCTTCAAGCAGTCTTTTGAGCAACATTTAGATTTTTAAAGACATAGAAGTTTTCTGTACCTAACATTCAGCACTTAATTAATTTATGAAGTGTCTTCAGTTGTACCCCACTAGAGTTGGAAATGGTATTAATATTGGGAATACACTGGCAAATGCAAATGTCATTTGATTTGTGCTTGCAGAATCTGGCAATGTGGGAAGTCCAGGCAAATGGTGATGCCTGTAATATTTATATGCCTGGGCCTTTTTTCTGAGAAGCTAAGAAGAGTGTGTTTATTTTAGGTCAGTTTATTCCTCAAGGGCAAAGGTATTCCTTTTCTTACTTAAGGAATAGAGAGCACCTAATTTATGTGTATCATCTGTGTCAACACTGAACTTTTTCCTTTGCCTTTTCCACCTAGAAGTTGTATGCAGCATTTTAAAGCACTTAAAGTACAGAAGACAGCCGGTGAAAATAAATAAATTCGTTTGACAACTAATATCTTGGTGAAGTGAACAGATTGTGATACTAATACCTGTGCATGTTTTTTTCTTAGATTGTTAACTTGTGGGACAAAGCTCTTGCAACTGTGGACCTCATCACATCCGCATCATGTGTCAGGGACGGCCAGTAAGAAAGGAAATATGGAAAGARTAGTATTGCAGGTTGTACATAATTCTGACGTGCTCTGACCGTTTTGTTTGACTGTTGTGACTTTAAGTCTTATAAGAGTTGCAACAGATGAGTTTTTTGGGGAGAGGGAAAATACTGTGTAGTAGTATTTGAAAGTCAGCATGGAATAGTGGTTACTAAACCATAAGGGCAAAGAATGGAAAGCTGCTGGAAATCTCTACAAATCTGGTGTTGAATAACTGTCTTGAAGTAAGAGAAATMGGAGGCACCTTGGCATTCCATGCTGTCAGTACTGGGAGAGAATGTTTTTGAAAGCAAACCACAGAAATTTGTGCTCAGAGGGGAGTTGTCCGGACCCAAGCACTAGCAATTCCAGTTCCTGTTACAGAACATAAGCACCTCTCTTTCTAAATTCAGAGCCCAGATTTCTCTCCAAAGAGAAGGCATCTTACTAGGCATGACCTAGCAGTCTGAGTTGGTGGCTGGGTTGAAACCACTGGTGTGGGTTTGAATAGTTCTGTGTTTGGTCTCCACTCTAAGAATTCTCACCTCTCTGCTGAGGAGTACTCCAACCACTGCATTGTGCAATAGCACAGTTGTACATTTAGGAACTGTAGTTATGTAGAAGAACTGAGATGGAAAAAAATACTCAGCAAACAGTATCTGAAGACTGTTACACCTATAGAACTAAAGTGTTCAGATAGTCAAACATCTGAGGTTGCTGGAGGGGTGAGCCTTCTCTACTGTGCTTAAGGACTTACATCATCTTTTTTCTTCCTTTTTTTTTTCCAGATTGATTTCCCATCCCATGCTTTTGATATTGAATATAAAATTCCTCAAGCTGCAAAGACTACTGTGCATCATTCTGTAGAAACATTAGAAAAACCATTGAGAGAACGTCTCCTTGCCATTCTCTCCAAGGATAGCACTATTGGGTATGTTCATGTCTTTTGGCTGTGCTCTTTTTGCACGTGACAATTTGTAGCTAGAGTTATATGTTCTTGAGTTTCTTTGATTTATTTTTTTTAAAATATTTTGAAGACCTGTGGGGAGTTGAGTTAAACAAGAGATTGAATTAAACATGTGAAATAATGGTACTGACTTAATGAATTTCCTTCAGCTTTCCATGGCTGGTGTTTATTATCAGCTCTTGTTACAAGAGTCAGGTGATGGTTTGTAATGTGTGTTATAAACTGAAATGTTTTTCTCTGCAGGCTGTCAAAAGAAGATAAAGAATTTTTGTGGGAGAAGAGACATTATTGTCATAGCCATACTAGTAGCCTACCAAAAATACTGGTTAGTGCCCCTCACTGGGACTGGGCAAGTCTTCCAGAAATATATTCCTTACTTCAGCGGTGGCCTCCTTTATCACCCTTAGCTGCACTGGAACTACTCGACTCAAAGTAAGAAAAACAGTGTAAACGAATTTTCTGTGTGTTGTTGAGCATTAAATGGCTCTTCTTGGGTAGAAGATCCCAAATGGTGTTCTGTGGAAAAATATTGCTGGATTTCTTGTAGCAAAAACTAAATGTCCTTAAAATTTGTAAGAACACGTGCTTAGTTTATTGATGTGGGTTTAACCAAGTCATGTAGTGAAAGCCTAGCAGCAGTGCTTAGAGTTCTGAAGTCTAACATGCAACAGGACAGTTTATAGAGCCAGAGTTTTGAGATTTTAGTGTGCTTGTCTTAAAAACGCACGTGGGATTGCATCTTGTGTGAAGGGCCTCAAACTTGTGAGTCCCTAATTGAGTTTTTAAAGACTTCATATTGTTTCTATTCTATCTAGCTGATCTCAAAAAAAAAAAAAATCCTACCTGAACAGAGAAAATTTAATGTGGATTTGTGGTGATTTTCTAGGTTTGCTGATCAGGAAGTACGAAATACAGCTGTGAATTGGATAGAGACATTGAGTGACGATGAGTTAACAGATTTTCTCCCTCAGTTTGTACAGGTAAGACTTTCTGCCTGCAGAGAAGTTTGAATTTTTATTGCTGTTGAAAACCCGAAGGAGCTGCTGATGACTAGTAGCAGAAGTGCAGTTGTGTGCCTCTAATAACTTTATGCACAGCAGGGAAAACAATTTGAAAAAATACCACAATTTGAACAATWTGAAAAAATGACTTTGTGCCTGTCCGAGGGATTTGTGGTGATTCCGTCTGTACATTAGTCACAAAATGTCAGCCTTCATTGAGAATTAAATCCAGATCTGATTTATTTAATTTTCATTGTATTTAGGCGTTGAAGTATGAAACCTACCTTGACAGTGCTCTCGTGAAATTTCTTTTGGCTCGGGCACTGGGAAGCATTAGGATAGCGCACTACCTGTACTGGTAAGGTGTTTTGTTCCATTGCTCSTGTAATGTGTGTGCTACAAGATTAGTATTTCCAGGGAAAAAAAATCCTTCTTAACAGGATCATTGATAACAATGACTCTTATGAATGGTGTTTATACAAAATGTAGATCCTGGTTGGTTGTTTTTTTAATGAAAGAACAGATAGTCCTTCTATGAAGCACAAACTTCTTGCCTTTTCTATCCTGCATGTCAGTAATTCCAGGCATATGTAGTACTGATTCATTAACATATTTTGATGTCTTAATATTGCATTTGCAGTATTTTCCTTAGGAAAATTTAACTTAAATCCTCTATTTCAGGCTTCTTAAGGATACACTGTATGATACAAAGTTTGGTGTAAGGTATGAGCAAATTCTTGGAGCTTTTCTTTCAGTCTGTGGAAAAAGGCTGAGGGAAGAGCTGGAGAAGCAGACCAGGCTAGTGCAGCTCTTCGGAATGGTAGCAGAAAAAGTAAAGCAAACGAGTGGATCTGCTCGGCAGGTGCGTATATACTTTTAATATTCTTTYGGAACATTAGACTCGCCCTCAAAACTAATCCACTTAATTGCCTTTTTAGTCTGAGTTTAAAATGTTATGTATAATGTATAGGAAGATCTATGAATCTATTGCTTTGTATTTTAACAAGTTAAAAGCTTAATGAAGTTGATGGTTTTTGTCAAGTTTGTTGTCATCCGAAACATAAAATTATGAGGTGATAGGGTAAGAAAGTAGGATGGTTTCTGTGTACAATAAACTGGAAATGAATTAAAACCTGTTAGTGCTGAAGAATGATCCCATTATGCAAAAGAACGGGATAACTATTTTTGTGCTAATAATAGAGCTTCGTAGAGTGGGATGCTGTCATCTGGTTCAGTCACAAAAAATCCTCAACCCACGAACGTGTGTGATGAGTGTTACATTGTTAGGCTTATGTATTTTTATTGCCTAAACTAGCAGCTGTAGTTTCTAGCATTCTTTTGACATTGAGGAGTTATAGTGGCTTCAGGGTAACTTTGTCCAGAAGTTTTCTGTAGATGCTTCAGTTGGGAAAATGTCAGCTGAATTTTCTTTTTGTCTGCAGGTTGCCTTGCAAAATGGTATGGAGCGTGTGCAGTTATTTTTCTTGAAGAACAAATGCCGTTTGCCTCTTAATCCCAGTCTTGTGGCAAAAGAGCTAAATATTAAGGTACTGCACATTCAGAGTTTCAAAACCCTTTTGTAAAAATTACATCTAGGTAAAGCTTTTACAAAAGGAAAAAAATTAATTGAAGTGCTTGAAAGCTCTTTATGCTGTGGGGGTGGGGTTTTATTAAAAATTCTGACTGAATAAGGCAGTGAAATTAGCTGACCAAAGATAAAATATGTACAAATACAGTGTAAAACCAACAAAGGCACTTGTATTAAAAAATATGTACGTATATCTGTAATAACCTCTTATATCTTCAGACGCTGTCTCTTGAGACCAGCAATCTTGGTTATAGCAAAGCAGGGGACTGCTCAAAGTGCATGAAAAAGTCCTGTGTGCATTAGTAATCAAAACAGAAAATTGACCAAGGATATAAAGTTCAAGCATTGAGTAAATACTGTGAAACATGTGAAACTCCCTGTTGCTGATTGTGTCGAGAGATGCCAGGGAGGCAGGCAGTAGCTTTATTTTACTGTGAAGGTCCAGCAAGCAATGATGTAGGAGAAGCAGGTGAATTATTTTTCCAGAACTCTGCAACGTTTGACAATATCTGCTCAACCACAGTCTTGATTATATCATCACGCGTGACTGAAAACCTAAAGGTCTGTTAACGCTTGAACTAATCCTGTGTTGGAGAGACAGCTCATCTTGCTTTCCTTCTCTACTGTAACTGTTAAATCATGAGCATGTACTTGAAAGCAGATAAATGAGAAAATACTGTGAAACACAATGCGCACAAATACACATTTTTTTAATGTATCTTCTAGGTTTCAAAAAAAGCTACTGATAAAATATTTATTCATGTTTTAGTCACTCTTCTCTTCAGAATGTATAAAACGTCACTGTGCAGCACTATTGGCTTTTGTACAAGAATTCAACAAATAACAGCCAAAGGGCTCATTATTCAAAGGAAGCACGTATTCAYCACAATTGCAATGTTAAAAGTCTGAATAGACACAGTGTGTGTCAAACCTGCTTGTTGTCAGAATGTCTTGTTTTCTGGGCTAGCAGGAATAGTCCTTTTTGACTATTAACACTAAATCTACTTGCAGGCTTGTTCTTTCTTCAGCTCCAATGCAGTACCACTCAAAGTTGCACTGATAAATGCAGACCCTCTGGGAGAAGAAATCAATGTGATGTTTAAGGTAGGCCTTACATGTGTATTGGAGAAAAGAAGTTGAATGATAATCACAGTTTCATTGGTATCGATTAACTTCAGCATAGACCAATAAGCTTAGTTATTCTGTGAGTTTGCTCCTGTGTATCTAGAAAGCAACATGTGAATGGATTATAAAACACAAAAAAGTCTACCACATGTGAAAGCTCAATGGTAGCCTGTTTCTCTTTTAAGCATATTGTGTCTCTATTTTTTTCATTTAAGGTTGGAGAAGATCTGAGACAAGATATGTTGGCTTTACAAATGATTAAGATTATGGATAAGATCTGGCTGCAGGAGGGACTGGACCTACGGATGGTTATCTTCAAGTGTCTCTCAACCGGCAAAGACCGAGGTGCAAAACCAGATGCTGCCTTTAATCTTTGCTCTCCCATTTCATTTTCATGTCACACTGATAGTGACAAACTTCTGTGCAGAGGGGGCCAAGGAAGAGTTCCACTGCAAGGAACTTCAGTACTTGAGAGTATAATAAGTTAGATTGTTCTGAATTTCCTGATGGCTAAGTGGCATTTAAATGTTTCTTCTCTTGAGCGTTCTATTATCAATCAACAGTGGCGCAAACAAGAAAATACAGTGATAAAAGCTAAGGTTTCTCTTGATGCTCCTGCTGCAGCACAGGAAGACAATGGTGCTATAGCACTCCTTTTTCTGAAAGTTTACTTATGATGAAAGAAAGTATTCCAATCAAAACTGAAATTCTAGAGTATTTGGAATCTGCTGCAGTTGAGTCAGGGAGTATCATTCTTGTACTGAAACGTGCAAAGAGCAGAAAAATTTAAACCACCCCTTGCCATACACACACAGACTATCCCCCAGAATTACTGTCATATGCTGGTGAAAGTTCCTTGGCAATATGAAGTTGTTTCAGGGGTTTGAAAGTAGGTCACAGAACTCCGAGTGCAAATACTGCCCTGCACCTTGAGCATGCTTGTTAGTTTTAGCTAATTCTCTAGAGCTAGCCAATAGAAACCAAAGATACTTAAGAGTATCAATATCAAACAATAACTTAAATATTTCTTCAATCAGATGACCAAAACCCTTAAATACGTGGAAAAATTGGAAATTTAGGTTGGCAAAACTAAGCAAAAACTTCTATTTATGTAAGACTTCCTTTTTAGAGAAACAGATGGCTTTTCCTCCCACTCTGAATGATAACTTGATTTACATAGCATTTTTTTTTCTTGCTGCTAATATTAGTGTCCCTAAAGTACTTGAAAGATTAAAGTGGAAAAGTAAAATGGATATAAATTACAGATTTACCTTTAGTAACTCTTACCAAGATAGAACTAAAATTCTGTCAATCAACTAAATATTTTCCTTTTATGATTTAGCTATACAAATATTTTTAGTAAATTGTATCCCCAAAATAAGGCCACATGTAAAGCCCACTATCTGGTCTGTTTCAACACTTGACAGGAGATCAAGTTACTAGATTAATTCAGTGTCACTGTATGAGAATTGTCAGCATCAAAATATTCTGCAGTTACTGCTTATAGACCAATAGAGCTTTTTGTGCTAGAAAGTAATTATTCCAAGTATAATTTACATGTGCATTCTAGCAACAGTAACTAATGGTAGTAAAGTAAGCTAGGTTGGATTGCTACATGTGTTTCATGGTTTGCTTTGTGACATAGTCTGTGGAAATTCTTAGTAGGCTAATAGAATTATTTTTACCCCTAACTGGGTTTTGAAAGAGGTTAGTCTAAGACTATACATTCATCATTGTTAAGAGAGTTTCTACTGAATAATGAAAACGCAGCATAACTTAAGGAGATCATTAAATACACTTTGTTTTATTTTATATAAAGGCATGGTGGAGCTTGTTCCTGCTTCAGATACACTTAGGAAAATTCAAGTGGAATATGGAGTGACAGGTTCTTTTAAAGACAAGCCTCTGGCAGAATGGTTGCGAAAGTATAATCCTACAGAGGAGGAGTATGAAAAGGTAACTTTTATCAGTATTGTTCTTTTTTTGAAGATCTTTTGGAAGGGCTAAATACCATCTGATGAAAGAGTGAAATTCATATTCCAGGTCTTCGACTGAAGTTTTTGTTTTGTTATTAAAAAAACTTAATTTTTTCTATACTTGAAAATAAGCAAATTAAAATCCTTCCTATAATTACAAAGGAGCCAGATCAATTCTCAGGATTCTCGTCAGGAGTTGTTATTGGATGTAGAAAAAATGTACTTTGACAGAGGGAGACATTAAGGCTGCTCTTAATTGTAGTTTAGGAGCAGTGGCTTCTTCTCATACAAGCACACGAGATTCAAAAATTGAAATATTTTCTYGTGGCTACAATGCTGTTACAACACATTGGAAGTACAAGTCTTGTACTCGTTTCTTTGCTAACGTAGTTTTGTGATTTGTCTTCAACTCCTCTTTTCTCTTTCATATATGTAAAAAACAAAATGACCATTTTTGCTGGAAAGTGTGATATCTAGAGATTTTGGCAAAGCTATCTGTTTGAAAAACAGTATTTTGGAAAAAAAGCGAATTTTCTTGTCTGTCTGGCTGGCCTGGCTTGGATTTTGCACTCATCAAGAATGACTGTTGAATGCATGAATTATGTGTTCCCAAAGACATTTGATTTCAATTCCCTTTTTATCTCTCCCTTCCAGGCTTCAGAAAACTTCATTTACTCTTGTGCAGGATGCTGTGTAGCTACTTATGTCCTGGGAATCTGTGACCGCCACAATGATAACATAATGCTCCGGAACACTGGGCATATGTTTCACATTGACTTYGGAAAATTTCTGGGACATGCACAAATGTTTGGTAGCTTTAAAAGGTATCTTCTGTACCTAAGAAATGTATAGAATGAAGTRAATTTTTTTTTATAAGCATTAAAATTCTAAGTATTAACTTTTAAATTCTTGTTATTTGCTGTTCTCATTATGAAGTCAATATCTTCCAATATAACCACAGAGTTTCCAAAACTCATTCAAGCAAAAACATATAGAATTGATTTTGRAAAGCCTCTGGTTTCCTGTTTCTGTATTCTGGTATCTGGAAGTCTTCTAAGGCAAAGCACTTAGGCATGCYTTCCAGTAAAATTACTGTTGCAGCTACTGGTAGATTGAAATAAGCAATTTGGTCTCCTAAACATCACTTCAGTGCTTCCAAACTGCATTCAGGTTTTAAGAACTTTGTGCTATACACACCTGGTAGATTTCAGTGGCAATTTCTTTCCAAGTTAGGAAAGCCAAGTATTTTCGTACAGAAAAAGGTTAATATAACTTTATTTGATATTTTTGAGCCTTACACCTAACACAGTTCTTGGTGGTGTACTTCTCCAGGAATATTGGATAAAGCTGTAGTGTAGTTTGACCTTAATAGTTATTGTTATGCCATGTATGTATTGCCTTTTGGGTGAACCTTATCAATGGCTGAGAAATAGTGTCARAACTGTTGCATTATCTGAATATCTGAGTGTGAAATAAATGAGAACAGACTGATTCATAAAACCAGTAGTGAATGTCAAGGTTATTGAAAAGAGTGAACAGCGAGTCTGCATTTACAACTCATCTGTTTAGACAGATAATGTATATCCAGGATAGAGGAGTTATGTTTTAGTCTGCTGATGATAAAGTCATTACACTGTTTGAGTGTGTTATGGCTTCCAGAAATGAGGGAGGGAAGGCATTGTAAGGTAACCTGGCCTGCAAGTGTTGCTCCAGGAGATCTGCTGTAGGTCCAGGACCACGTGAATGTGCTGTATAATCTGAGGCAGCATGAGGGAGAAGAATATGCATGAAATGACATTAATAAGTTATTTAGTATCATTACCTCAGGGTGGGSGTGGAGGGGAGCAGGAAGCACTTAACAGTGAGTAGACCTTATAATGAACTTACGAATTCTGTGCTTTTTGAACAGGGATCGAGCTCCTTTTGTGCTGACATCAGATATGGCTTATGTCATTAATGGGGGGGAAAAACCCACAATTCGCTTTCAGCTGTTTGTGGATCTCTGTTGCCAAGCTTACAACTTGATCAGAAAACACGCCAGCCTCTTCCTGAACCTGCTTTCATTGGTAAGCATTTTTCAAATTCAATTGAAACTTGATAGATCTGTCATGCTGGGTTGTATTAAAAGCTATGCGTTTTATGCTGAAGAAACTCTTAATGCAGGGTTTTTTTAAAAGCCAGGAACATCCGATTTACTTTTTGGGAAGCTTTATTTGGAGTTTTTTAAGCTTTTTTACTGCCTACCTTTTTTCTAAAAATGTAAAACTAAGATGATACTACAAATTACACTGCAAAGAGTTTTTAACTGCTTTTAATTCGGCAGAAGTAGTGAATAACTGCTGATTATAAGTAGCTGTTGTCTATTGGTGTTAGTGTTTAGCAATTCAGTGCAGCTACAAATGAATTTAAGGGTCTAAGTTTAAATCATTTCAGTATAAAATCAGATTGGTTTTATTGCATTAAAAATAATTTTAATTTCTTGCAGATGCTTTCTTCTGGCTTACCAGAACTAAGTGGGGTTCAGGACTTGAAGTATGTCCAGGATGCTCTCCAGCCGCAAACAACAGATGCGGAAGCCACCATTTTCTTTACAAGGTATTGGATAAGTGAAAACTAAAATATCTCCCAGTACCATCCTCTTAATGGGAGATTTCTGATAGGAAAAAACAYACTAGGGATGGTCACAAAAGTTGAATAGTTACACTGTACAGCAATAAAATATCCATTAACTACATAAGTAAGATCAGTTTCATGTAAGAGTAATGCTTGCACTAAAACACTTTGTTGATTTTAGGAGTGACCTYGTGTGAAAAATKGGYRTMAAGTACTGAGAGTAGATARTTCTGTCTGGCTGTTTGAGACTTGTATTTTGAATACATCCTAAATTGTTTAATAGTGGAGTATATGATGGAAAGCATTGTAAAGAAGTTCTCTCTCGGGGAAGTGCTTTTGCACACTGGGGAGGGAGGGATGATGCTCCAGTGTAGGTGTACAGGGTGTGTATAGTGTAACTGAGTTGTCACTACTTGTTGGAAAAGTTTTACTGTGCTTCACATTAAATATAAGGAGGAAACTGCAGTGGTATGCATTYAGCTTAGAATCATGGACAAGTTTGGGTTGGAAGAGACCTTTAAAGGCCRTCTAGACCARTCCCCTGCAATRASTAGGGACACCCTCAACTRGATCRGGTTCCTCAGAGCCCTTCCTGATACCTACARTCTMTCTGGGCAACCTGTACTGGTGTTTTGCCACACTTCTTGTAAAAAAGTTTCTTTCTTGTATCTAATCTATATTTACCCTCATATAGTTTATCCCTTGTCTTCTTGTAACAGGACCTGCTAAAAAGTTTGTMCTCATYTTTTGTATAAGCTCACTTTAAGTACCRAAAGKCCACAATAAGGTCTCCCTGGAGCCTTCTCTTCTCCAGTCTAAACAATCCCAAGTCTCTGACTGTTCTCATGGGAGAGATGTTTCATGCTTCTGATCATTTTTGCGGGACTCCTCTGGATCTGCTCCAGCAGGTCCATGTCTTTCCTGTCCTCAGGGCTCCAGAGCTGGATGCAAGTTTGGAAAGGCTTCACTTCTTGGATAAAAACCTATTGCAAAGTTTGGATACTGAGTCTTCTATTAAATGTTGATATGATACTATTTATAGCGCATTGATCACACTTAAAAACTTTGTCAGTAAGAAATTTGGGGTTATTTTTCTTAGACTTCAGTCTGATGCATTGACAGAACCACTTTTGTGTGTGTTGACGTTATTTTTTCTTTTTCTAGGCTGATTGAATCCAGTCTGGGAAGTGTTGCCACAAAGTTTAATTTCTTCATTCACAACTTGGCTCAGCTGCGTTTCTCAGGTCTGCCTTCTAATGATGAGCCCATCCTCTCATTTTCTGCTAAAACCTATTCTCTCAAGCAAGACGGCCGAATCAAACAAGTGTCTGTGTTTACATATCAGAAGAGATACAACCCAGATAAACATTACGTAAGTGTGTGGGATCTGTTTCCACTCAGGGAAGAKAATGGTGTATTTTCTTCCAACAAGACACAGCAGAGACAGCTGACCAAAACCGSCCARAGGGATACTCCACAGCATATAATGTCACTGGCAGCAATAAAAACTGGGGGTAGAGGTAGAAGGCAGGGAACAGGAGGGTGTTGTCTTCCAAGATGGCTGTTTGGGAACTGGCTGAGCATGGATCTGCTTGTGGAATGTGCTGATTGTCTTTGCATCATCTTCCCTCCCAAGGACTGGCCTTATCTCAGCCCACAGGTCTTCTCACTTTTGCTGTTGTTCTCCGTCTGTCCCACTGGTGAGGGGGTGGGAGTGAGCAAGCAGCTGTGTGGGTGCTGAGCTGCTGYGCAGGGTGAACCAGCAACAGCACTKCTACAGTACAGATTGGTATTTCTAGCATCCCATAATGTTCTTCAAAATCAAAACAACTCTCCAAAAGCATCTAGAAGGCACTAGAAAGGGCAGWAGTAGTGTTGGTGGAGAGTATTTTAAAATATGGGAATTTGAGTCATGTTTATGGGTTTTTATGTAGCTGCCTTCTGTAAAATGGCCCCTTCCTGAGTAGGACTCATTAAGTCAGACATTCTGCTTTTGGTCTGACCTTCCATTAAAGTTTTATTTGTTCCTCCTAAGTAGAAGCATCATTTCCTGTACTAATGCACCTACACTCCTAGTGGGTCTTACTGGAGGCAGCAAGCATTGCAATTTGCCCTCAGGATTTTGGTAGACCTGGGTTACACTTTAAGACTTAATGTTTGTATTCCTATGCAGATGCRCAACCCTTGTCAATTTTTTTAAAATTGCTTTACTTCTCCACTCCTAATTGCTGGGCTGGAATAATCAGCTCTAGTTAGATTTTCCTGAAGTTTTTTAAAAAGTGTATTTATATTGATAGATGCAAATGTAAATCTCTTTCCAAGCTGTATTTGCTGTAAATGTCWTAATCTGGTAAGACACCATAACACTGGAAGTGAAGAAGAGCTTTGTGCTGAATCACTGTGTAATAAATCCATATGAGTACTCCTGGTCTAAGCCAAAACAGCTTCATCTCTTCCAGGAAACTGTTACAAGGGTCTASATTCTGTCTAGATTTTTAAAGTTAAATTATACATTATATATTTAACTCCTCTACCCATAAAATGAGTCCACTGAATTGAATTTTCTGTGCAGCTTCTCAACCTTCATTTCCCTTTAATAATGTGAATAAATCCTGGGACTGTAGCCCCAGTACCTTTTGAAATTCTTTTTGGATAATGCAGTACACTTGCATCTGCCTACCAAATTTTCACTTCAAAAATGGAATCCTTTAGAATATATAGGGAATTTAATTGAAAAAAAGTTACACCTGAAAGGTTCTGTGGTAGTTCTGGCCGCACAGGTAGACATCTCAATGTAATCTTGTACCAGTGTTAACATTTTTTATACCTGCTGTATGGTATGAACTTACAATGAGGCTTAAAAAGGGAGAGTGTGGACAGCTCAGCCTRAAGTACCTTCACCATCCCCCTGTCAGCTGTGGGTCTACCTAATGGGAAGACCATGTAATGTTACCTTGCATTAAGGGCTTTTTATAAACTAACTCTACTATGAAATGCAAATGTTGGGATATGGGATATAATAATGAGATATGKATTCAGGAGGATTATCATAGGAGAGAGAGTTGATTGTTAAGAAAACTTTATTAAGTCAGTTCTATAGTACTGTTAAATAAATTACTTTTATCTTCGTGGTTTTTTGTGTTTTGGGCAGATCTACGTAGTGAGAGTTTTGAGAGAAGGGCAAGTTGAGCCAACGTTTGTCTTCCGAACATTTGATGAGTTCCAGGAGCTCCACAACAAACTTGGCATTCTCTTTCCTCTTTGGAAATTACCAGGGTATGTCCCTAACTCGCTCATCACTATTATAAAAGCAACAAAATTGCTCCCAGCTGGGTGGAGGAAGAAATAGTTTGAAATGGAGACAAAATTGAGACCTCAGAGTTGGCAATTAAGGGAGGAATCAGTTGTATCTTAAGTTTTGAGGAGGAGGTCCAGAGGAGCATCTCAGTGTTTYCAGTCTGTGTGTCATCTCACATATAACAATTTCCTTGCCTTTTTGGACTGTCATAACCTATTGGCATGCTGTGTTTCCACTCCAGATTGGCAGGAAAAAAGGGATGTCAGCACTTCAGGATGGAAATAACAATTAAATCCTCCTGTACTTACTTCTGATAAATTAACTGAAAATTCTATTTTGTTCTTCTCATGTAGCTTTCCTAATAAGATGGTTCTGGGAAGAACACATATCAAAGATGTAGCAGCCAAAAGAAAAGTGGAGCTCAACAGCTACATACAGAGCCTGATGAACAGTTCTCCAGAGGTGGCAGAAGTGAGTACAAATAATTTAGATCAAATGCAAGTTTTCAAGTTTTGGCGCTTTTCAACACTTAAACTAACGTGTAACATTTCTTCCAAATTTAGTGTGATCTTGTTTATACTTTTTTCCATCCATTACTTCGTGATGACAAAGTGGAAGGAATAGATGGAATAGCCAGACCTGCAGGTAAGTAATGTTTGGGAGGGCTGTTTATAAATTGGATGAATATAAGATGACACCTTTACAGTGTGACTTTTTAAAATCCTTTTTAGTTAACTGTAGTTTTCTCACATTGAAAACTGCATCACTGTCTTTCCAAATGTGCCTACATACAGTTTCAAGGGAATACATACCAAAAATTGCAACAATATGTGTGATCACTTGGATAGGTTTATGGCTTGACTAAATTATTCAGGTTTTGACTCCAAACCTCCAAGCTGGTTCTTGCAACAGAATGCAAAGATCTTTAAARTCTATAGCCTTGCCCCTGTTAGGGATCTAGAAATAAAATCAGGAACTAAACTTGGTCTATGGCTTGTATTTTTTCCCATATGTAATAAGTCTGTGTAGTACTGATGAAAATGTACAAATATTACAGGAGAAATAATTGTTTATTTTTTCAGATACAAGTCCATCAAGTCCTACCTCAGGCAAAGTGGGAGGAGAAGTGAAGCTATCCATATCTTATAGAAATAGCACTCTATTTATCATGGTGATGCACATCAAAGACCTGGTAAGTGGAGATACTGCACTCACTGCCAAAAACTGTTTCCATTTTGTCAGTTACCATCTTGACTTAGATTGATGCAGGAATGGTGGAACTATCTCTCCTCCTCCAAATCTTCCAACTGCTACCTTAATTAACTTATGCTTTTGATTAGCTTGATTGCAAATTCTAGATACTTGAAAATAAATATGCAAATAGTTATGCACTAATTAGTTTTGTAACTTGTCTTGTTTCCTGGACTGTAGGTTACAGAAGATGGTGCAGATCCAAATCCCTATGTGAAAACRTACTTACTTCCAGACACGCACAAAACATCCAAACGCAAAACCAAAATCTCCCGGAAGACAAGAAATCCAACTTTCAATGAAATGGCAAGTTCAAATTTATGTGGTAACTTCCTATAGCTTGCTATAATCTCTTATTCTAAGCAGTAATTAAAATAGCGTCTAAAAAATCTGTGAAGATGTATAAATGGAACAGGAAGAGGAACTGTTTTGAAAAACTTTGTGCCCCRTTTAAATATAAAGCAACTGACTAGGTCAGTGTGCTATTACAAGTAAGCAGAAGTTTCTGAGGCTGACTCTGAGGAGTGATGGGGAGAAGGACAGGAATCTTAAAACTAAAGATCCCCCTGCCCTGAGGATTCATGGTGTGGAGATGTYGTCATGATTCATGACTGACTCATGATGTGGAGAAAAATGAGTTTGGAAGTCTTGGCATGTAGACAGTACTTCAGTCAAAAAACACCAGTTCTCTTGTACKCTTTTAACACTGGGAGCACAAAATAAAACAGGGATGTCCTTCAGCCCATTCTCTGAGAAACAGATAGAAGCAGATGTACTGAATGTAATGATGTAAYGTGCAGTTAAGGCATCTGTCAGTGGCTGGGCAGTCTGTGGAATTGCTTTTGGCTAACCAAAAAATTCTTGACTTCTCACCTTCTAGCTCGTGTACAGTGGATACAGCATGGAGACTCTGAAACAGAGGGAGCTTCAGTTAAGTGTGCTCAGTGCAGAATCGTTACGTGAGAACTTCTTCCTAGGTGGAATTACACTCCCACTAAAGGACTTCAACCTGAGCAAGGAGACTGTGAAGTGGTATCGACTGACTGCTGTACCCTATCTGTGAACTCATTTCTGCGCCTCAGTAAGACCAGGACAAGTGTATTCTCTTGTGCTTTGTGYATCTTCCTACTTGAAGAGAACTTATACATCCTAAAATAAGAGACTCTCCATTTCAACAGATAYGTTGGACCAATGTTCAGGTAGCCCAATTTGGAGGATTTCTAGAAAACCTGGATTACGCTTATGTGATGTTATCAGAGCATCATTTGTAAATGTTTAAGAGTTGTGGGTAAAGGAAGGGGTTTTTAAACCATCAGTGAAAGTGAGATGAGCAGTTTGACCATGCTGGTTGGTTGAACCATAACTCAATCATTAGGCCTGTGGATATACTGCATTTTTGCTTTTAATTTCTTGCCAATGTTGTGTCATCCGTGACRTGATGCTGGAGAACATTAAAGAAATTGCGTATTTTAGGATTACATTCCCACTACTAACAAGACATCACAGAAGCAGTGACAGGTAAAATTTTGGTGGCTGCACACATACCTGTAGAAATGAAGGTTGAAGGGCTGGAAAAATTCCTTATCATTACATTTAATCCCAGATTCATGCTTCYCTAAGACTTATTGGAGTGAGTGCCAATAGTGGAAGTTGTAAATAATGGTGCCTTATAATTCAAATGCTTCTCTTTTACCTCATTTCTGGTATTTAAATATATATACATGTTAACTTTCAGCTCCTTGTAAAGGGGGAACATTCTCATATTTGATACCTTGCAGGTCCTACTGGAAGTCTTTTCCCAAGATGTGTTATTTACAAATAACATCGCTTACACTGATCTTCACAGTTCAAYTTAGATACATTTTTTCTACCCCATCTTCTACCCATGGTCTCCAAAAATTGAATGAAGACTGGCTGAATGTGGTACTGTAGGAAATGTGCCCAGCTTCTCAGTGGGTTTTTTGCTGTAATTTCTAGAACTTTTGAATACTGCAGTGATTAAGTGTGGAACAGATTCAAACACTAATCCACAGTGGCATTTGCATCTGTGCTTCCAGGGAAAGGATGGCCTCTGGTTGAAAAGCACCACTGCTGGATGAATTGCAGGCCAGAAGTTAGTTGGATTATCAGCTTTGAGAGAGGAACTTGATTGCTTTTTTTCTTTAACAGTTCACAGCAATATTGTTTCTCACTCCCAGTAAGARCTATTCCCACTAAAATACTCCAGTCCAAGGAACATTAGATTTGAACTATATTGTGGTAGTGGAGTGCAAATGTCACGGGTATTATCGCCCGTTAATACCACTGGTTACTTAATTAGGTCTTTCTGCACTACAGGTGTCACCTTTTTGTTCACCTTACTTGGGGTTTAGGATGTTCATGTTCTGTCTAAACAAAGCTCTAAAGTTGCACACTTCTTTAGTACAAAATCTTGAAGCAAACTTTTAGAGTGAAATATGCAACTATGAACGAAGACATAATAAGGGGAAAGCCTTCTGTCTACCCAACACTAAAAACCTATTTTATAATCCCGTTTTCCTTCCCCTGCTACTGACCAATCTCCCTTCAATACAGAAGAGAGAAGTAAACTTGAATCTCCTGGTGCCTAAATGATTCACGGTCCAATTTYGTAGGAATTATTGCAATTAAAAAGCTAATGATACCTTGAATGTTAGAAACTGGGCCAATACTAACGGGCGCTAACAAATCCCAGTTGTAGTAGGCATCTTCTGCATATTTTTCATTTAGWATATAGCCTGTAAATAATAAACTATATAACTAACCAGATATATTTCCTGCTCACTTGATGCTTTTGAGACTTACTCCATTCCATCAKTAGAATCACAAGTCACTTAAACACAGGAAAGTAGACTACTGTTTTTGTGAAACGTTCCATTGTGAAATAAAATGAAAGCAATATGGACTGCCTTTTTTGCAGTTTGCTATTAAAGCACAGTGTCTTACAGCACAAAATACAATTAAACTAAAATCATTTAAAAAATGATTTGCAGTTTTAACAGTTGTCTGGACTGAAAAAAAAAAAAATGTATAGTACTGTATTATTGTTAGCACATGTCCTGACTTCTGATTTAATCTTCTTCATAGCTTAACTCATTTTGTGCCTTTCCCTTCCTTTTCAAAATAGTCACTGGCTAGAGCTTTTTATGGTCATGGGTTTTATGTTGTCTAAGGGATCTGGCCTTGGCCTCTCCTCACGTGTAGAGGACCAGCACCAAGCTTGCACCTCTTTGCACTATTCTCAATTAAGAAAAAACTGATTGTTGCAATAAGAATTTACCGTGCTACATAGAAAAACCAAGATGGATGTGAAAGAGGGAAATATTTGATTGGGATGGAATTTACCAGTATGCTAAGTAGCTTGAAAATGTAGTTTTAACAGCTTTTTATATCTTGTTTAATGAAAAGAAAAGAATCTTTTATGCACCGTTTTACCCGCAGCCAGAAGTGTAATTGTCCCTCCAGACCTTGTGTTGRTATCAGAGAGCAGCAGCTTGCGCTAGGACCTCTTCCTCTACTAACCTCCAACTTTGCACTGAACTTTTTATTACTGCCTTTGTAMGACCTACAGCTGCCTGTCTCTGGACGCATGTGCGATCTTTGGTAAACGCTCTTTTCTCTATTTTTACAAGTGTAGGGTTGTGTAGAACCCCCCGTCACCTGCCTTAACGCCGGGGCTCCCCCGGGGCGCGCTGTGCCCCCGCTTCCCGGGCGCTCCGTGAGGGGGCGCTGCGGGGGACGGAGGGCAGCGACAGCAGGGCGCCTCCCTCCGTCTGTGTATCTCTAAGAACCAAATACTTTAATTAAACGATAATAAAGATGTACAATATGGGCCCGCGTCGGGCGGGCTCGCTGTGACTCCGTAACTCTCCTGTACGTACATTAAACACTATTCTGGAATAAAACCCAACGCGTGGCTTTGGTCTGTGCTGCAGAAGGGGGGGCTGTGGGCTGCACGGCTGAGGGGGGGCGAGCGRGCCGCTGATTGGCTGCCGCGTGGAGGGGGCGGGGCCGGGCGCCTCGTCGGCGCTTCCTGCGGAAGCGCGGGGTGGGCGGCCGCTCCTTCTTTCCTTCTTCAGCCGCCATCATGGGTCGCATGCACGCTCCGGGGTGAGCGGCAAGGCCGGGCCGGGGCCGGGGCYGGGGGGCGGCTCGAGGCTGCTCAGGGGGGTCAGGGGGCGCTCCGGGCCGAGGCGGGGTCGGGAGGGCTGCTGCGGGAGCGCTCCGGGGCGTGTGGGGAGGGCGGGCAGGCGGGCGGCCTGGGGACATGGCGGCGGGGTGGAGAAGGCTCGGGCTGCGGCCGAGGGCCCGAGTCTCTCAGCTCCGGCGCGTCCCGCTCCCCTGAGTGTCTGATCTGGTTCTTCCCGCAGAAAGGGCCTGTCCCAGTCGGCCTTGCCCTACAGGCGCAGCGTGCCCACGGTGAGTAGCTTCCCCAGAAACTTCCCCGCCCCATGCGCGCTCTAGGACTCACAGCGCATCCCAGGGGTGCCCACGGAGGGAAAGAAAACGAGAGAGCTGTAATATTTTGTGTCATTACTTTTAAATTATAGCCTGTTAAAATGCCTCTTTAGCTTGTGATGGAACAGGCTGCCCAGGGAAGTCGTGGAGTCTCCCTCTCTGGAGACGTTCAAAATCCACCCGGACGCGTTCCTGTGCAGCCGACTCTAGGTGACGCTGCCTTGCAGAGGGGTTGGACTGGATGATCTCCAGAGATCCTTCCAGCCCTAACAATTCTGTGGTTCTGAGATGATCCTCAGGATACTGAGAAAGCAGTTGTCTTTTCCTGGGCAGATGGTTCGTCTGGCAAAGAAGTCTCTTTTTCTCTTTATATGTTCTTTTATTTAAGTGCTTATTCAGTTGCTTCTAGTCTATATGCTGATAATTCCTAGAGATTAAATACTCTCCTCCACACATTCCACATTGTGGAATACACCGATTGCTTTCAAGAATATTTACAACTAATTTGTTGCTCAGGGGACTAAATTAAGTAGTTTTGCTGCACCCTTAGTTCTTTCAGCATGCTTCCACGTAAAAGGGCTTTCTCTGTCCCCCTTTGCAAGACCATGTCATGGAGGATCTGTTGGCAGAACAATTTGTGATATGTGTGGAAAAACATGGCCTGAAAAACAGTGAAATGAGAACATAAGCACAAAATATGAAATTAAGTAGATACAAGTTAAAGTAAGATCATACGAAGCTGTGTGAAGTACTGCTGATGGCTAAACAGTTCAATCACAATTAGGATGGTCAAATGCTATATTTGTTTTTAAAAATCCTAGTGGGTTTCTCTTTTAGTTTTATTCTGTTTTAAATGGTAATCTTTAGAGCACTACCAAATTTATTTTTGGTAGCTTTTCTGTTTCATACTGTGACAGTATTAAAAAGCAGAAAAAATGAGCTTCTGTAGCTCATGGAAAGTCAGAATAACCTAGCCTATTGGTGCTGTCTTCCCATTAATAATCGTGGAAGCAGTGGCTTTATCAGTACCATTTAACATAGAATTAGTAGAAAAGGCACAGTCCTATCCAGGTAGGTTCATTTCATTTTTTAATTAATTAGTGTACTTAAAGTCTGATTTTTCACTAATCTCTCTAGGTGTTTCACTAAAAGGTGGCTGAATGGGTCTCAACTCTTTATTTGTCAGAAGGTCCAGATAAAGAATTCCTTCCCAGTGGCAGTGATTTTTTTTTTGTCTGTAACTTTGTGTTTCTAGTGTGGCAGTTAAAGTGAAGGGATAATAAAGCAGTTGGTTGGAGGCTTTATGGAGTTTTTTAAATGGAGAATTTTTTTTTTTAAATTTTCTTTAGTGGCTGAAACTTACTTCTGATGATGTAAAGGAACAGATCTACAAGCTGGCTAAGAAGGGCCTGACTCCTTCCCAAATCGGTAAGGGTTATAAACCACTCCTGCATGGGGACAAACGCTCATTTTTCTGACTGTGATACTATAATTGTTCCTTCAGCCTGTATTAAACAGTGGGCTAAGAAAACGCCGCGTTTGTGGTGTACCTGTGTTCCCTGTGGATACGGCTGAGAGTTCTAGGATAATATCCCAAGTCAGAAGGGACCCACAGTGATCAAGTCCAATTCTGGGACTCGATGTAACCTTATGTGTCTTGTTCTTACAAGAAGCATATTTGGTGAGGTAGTGGATTGAGGTTTTTTCCCCCGAGTGGAGAATTTGAAGCATCCGTTCAGTCTTACAGCTTGTCCTTAGGAATGGCCACTTAGAGGTGTTACAGGGAAGTTTAGTCTGCCCAGTTTCCTGGAGGAAATTTTCAGATATTGGTCATTCTATGCTTAGGGTTTACTGAGCCAGACTCCGCAGCTGCATCATGGACTAATTGTAGGGTTTGGACCCTTCCAGAGCTGCAGTGTTTCCATGACACAGCTTTATTATGGTCATGAGCTATGTATGCAGTGTAATTACATGCTGTGTAAATGAATTTTGTTACTACTGCGGTTCTGAAAGCAATAATAATCGCTCTTAGAGGGATTATTATTTGAACAATCACCCTATAGGCGATTGAATATGTAGCTTTAATATTCTGTTCAAAATTTTCCAGTAGCGTTGTAGCACTTCATGTGTTACCTGGCTAAATGTGATGGGTGGGTCAGTTGTCTTCTAAGTGTTACCAGATAAAGTGTTTCAGCTCTTACAAGTTTTATTTTGCTCACTCCTTATTTACAATTTCTTTAGTTGCCACTATAAAGGTTTTTAACTTGGAGAAGCCCTTTTTTTTGGCTAGCTTGTAACTGTAAGGTCAAGATTCATGGTGTATGTTTTTTCTTCTCAATGTAARATGTAAATGTTTGTTTCAGGTGTGATCCTGAGGGATTCCCACGGTGTTGCCCAGGTTCGCTTTGTAACTGGCAACAAAATTCTGAGAATCCTTAAATCAAAGGGACTGGCCCCAGACCTTCCAGAGGATCTTTATCACTTGATCAAGAAAGCGGTTGCTGTTCGCAAGCATCTTGAGAGAAACAGAAAGGTGAGTGCTCATTTAATTAGATAACTCAGTGTGTATGTTTTTAAATTATACAGTAGTTCATGTGCTGCCTGACAAAGCAAAGAGACTGTGTGCTGTTAACCTGCCTTTGAGTAAACTTAAAAGGCTGGGGAGACATTTTGATCAAGGAGAATGGTCTTTGTGAAAAGGATTTTAAAAGCAATGTTTAAACCATTCTGTTGTGACTTTACTGAGGCTTTGATAATGCGAATGTGAAGTTTGTAGCAGTAGTTGTGGATTATTTACTTTCCTGAAACTCATCTGAATTCTACATTGAGATGTCCAAGTAGTGCTGGGTTTTAACATAACTTTCTTTTCAAGGATAAAGATGCCAAGTTCCGCCTGATTCTTATTGAGAGCAGGATCCATAGGTTGGCTCGCTACTACAAAACTAAGAGGGTGCTGCCACCCAACTGGAAGTAGTAAGTCTTCTCCTCCTGCATTCCTCTTGGCACTTCTGAACTATGGTGAGGCTGTTACTCAGAGGGTGAAGAGTGTGTTGTGATCAGGTGTGTGGGTAACCCAGGCAGCAAAGAACAGGTATTTTCATTATCAGCTGATAAATTCAGCTGATAAATTAATGAAACTTACTGCTGTGTAAAATGACCATTGAAACTCTGGGATGAAAATCATGGTCCCACCAAATGAAGTCGCTCCTAAGCAATTTTTATAACACTTTAAACAAACTGTGGTCTTGGTTCTTAGACACCTTTATAGTTACTTTCAAACTTCATTGAGAAATAGCTTAGTAGCTGTGGCAAAAAGGAAAGTAACTTGTAGTTTTTCTCTAGGAAAATTAACCACCATAGAACTCCCACAGATGGTAGGATTAGCCTTGTTTTTCCTAAGAAGACTCAAGTGCAGCTAGCCAGGTTTTTGAATGTACGGTTTTGTGCTGTTACCCTAGGATTTGTATTGTAAAAGAGTGAAATGTTAGGCCATAAAAATTTTTAAGCAGTGRTGTAGCTCAGGACTGGTAGTTCAAGCTTTTAACTGAAGCTTTATTTTTGTCAGCTAGTTTGAAAAACTGCCTCTTCAATTAATATTTCTCTCTCTCTTTTTAGTGAATCATCGACAGCTTCTGCCCTGGTCGCATAAGAGCTGGCTGTGACTTACTGAAAGAATAAATTTTCRTTACCTGACTTTGTGTTGTCTCTGAATGGTTGGTGTTTTAGAAGCTTCTGCTTGTTTCAGGAAGCTGCATGTAAATAGGAAGTTTTCCGGGTGGAGAGGCACGTGGCCATGGTTTCCATATTGCTGTCCTGCAGTATCACATCTGTGTCATGGTGGTTCCAGCGCTGGACCAGCTGAGCAGTGGCTCTGTGTGCTTAAACTGGTTTGGTTTTTTATGATCTGAGGGCCTCAAGTTAGTGAAGGGACCTAGTTATTTACTGCAAATGCGTTTTATTCACGTGGGGCTGTGCCTCTGGTGTCCTGCAGAAGAACTGGGAAAGAAAGCAATGACAGGAGGAAGATTTGGAAATTTTCAAATTGGGGAAGGGATTATGCAGGAGGTAAGGGGTTAGGGAAACAAAATGGGAGAGGTTGATTAATTCATTGGAGGTCATGTGCGGCTGTTGCTTGTGCAGAAAGCCTAAGCAGACCTCAGCCAGTTCCTGAGAGTAACTGTTGCTGTMATTTGTAAATAATTCTAAGAATAATCTTTGAGAGTTGTGTAATACAGACAGCAGTTCAGCTCTTCTCATATTTGTGTCTTTACTGAGGTAGTTTTCCATAAACCCATAGGGCAGGAGCTATTGTAGAGTTGGTTGTGCCTCCAGGTTTTTGATAGCTTTGACCTGAGGAGTCACCTTTCTGCTGAGAAACAGGGAAAACAGACTGACAGCTTTTTCCTTTTCTAGGAGAGTAAATGGAGTTACTCTGAGTTGTGGCTTTCTTCTAAGTCTTGCTGCATTACTTAACTTTCAATGTACTGAAAAGCTGAGTAAATTCATCTAAGCTGTATCATTTTTGTATAGTGTAGTAGCTACTTGCTAGATCATAATGAGCGGGACCTGGTAACCTATGAATTTGATCCCAAAGGAAAACGGGATTCCTCTGGCAAATTGCGAAGCTAAATATAGACACGTGGTTAAGAGTTTTGAAAGGGAAGTGCAGCATTCCAGTTGAACTCTGAAGTGCTACTGTCTGGTGCATGTTGAATTCCCAGCCTCCATCCGAAAAGCCCAGGGACACACCCTGCTCCTCGTTCCCAAATACTGTGTGTACAGGGAGAGCCGCCGGGAGGTGGCGCCTGGAACCAGGAGTGGGGCGAGTTCCGTGTTGCGGACAGCGCCACCTGCGGGTCACTTGGGGCCGCTGCTCCCAGCCAGGGAACGGGAGGGATTTAAGGAGTGCCAGCTGCTCCAGTGGCTTTTGGAGCTTGTTGGAGCTCACAGTTGTTGTATTTTGTGCCACAGGGGTGTCTCGGTCTGAACACATTCCATACTGTTTCCTGGCACTGGTTTGCTGGAGGGGCTGAAGGCACAGAGTGCTGTGCTCATGTGACATTTCACCCATCCAGTGGTGCTGAAAGCTACTGACTTTGTGGGAGAAGAGGGAAAAGCAAGGGTTGTTAAGATGATGGGGTCTGCCTCGCCAGGGTGCAGGAGAGGAGTAGCACCGTGTAAATTACTGCGTTGTGTACTGCCAGGAATGTAAACAGATCCTGGGCTTGCAGTAGGATCACATCCAGGGTACCCCTGAAGATGGAGAAAGAGGAACGTCGTATCTGTTGTTGAGAACTGTAATGGTGGTGTGATTGTACTGTTATGCTCAGAGTTCTACTGCTTATTTTGCTGAAGATTCTGTATTTCCTGTAAATCATAGAGGTTAACTTGGGTAACTTGTCTTCACTGGAATTAATCATAAAATCAGAATGGCCTGTATTGAAAGGGACCTTAAAGATCACCCAGTTCCAGCTCCCTGCCATGGGCAGGGACACCTTTCCCTGGACCAGGTTTCTCAGAGCCCCATCCCACCTGGCCTTGGAACACTCCAGGGATGGGGCATCCACAGCCTTCCTGAGCAATCAGTGCCTCACCGGCCTCACAGCAAAGAAGATCTTCCTGATATCTAACCTAAATTTCCTCTCTGTTTGAATCTATTACTGCTTGTCCTATTGCTACAGCAGGTGAGGAGTCCCTCTCCAGCTTCCCTGTAGGCTCCCTTCAGACACTGGAGGGTTGCTATGAGGACTGCACACAGCCTGTTCTCTAGGCTGAACAACCCCAGTTCTTTCATCCTGTCTACACAGGGGAGGTGCTCCAGTCCTTTTTCACCAACTTCGTGGCCCTCCTCTGGATTTGCTCCAACGGTTCCACATCCTTTCTATTTTGGGGACACCAGAGCTGGATGCAGCACTCGAGGTGGGATCTCACTGGAGCAGAGCGGAGGGACAGAATCCCCTGCCTTGACTTGCTGCCCACACTGCTTTTATTGCAGTCCAGGGATTGTCCATCCCTTACCCCTTGGGTTGCCGGAACAGGCACAGGAGGAGTCAAACTCACTCGCCCCGGGGTTGTCTGCCCGGCAGCTGCTGTGCCCCAGGGCACAGTGGGTGCCCTGCAGCTGTGGGAGCAGTGGAGCCAAGCACTGGCGGGGGTAAGTCCTTCCTGGGAAGCAGACCCCTGAACCCATGACACCAAGCAATGCATTGGGGGGATGTGGTCCAGGAGGAGTGTGATCACGTGGAAGCATCAGGTAAGTTCATCATTTGGGGCTGTGGTACAGGGCTGTGCCTGGGTGAGAGGGAAACTCTCTCAGGGAGTCTGCTAAGTTTTGTGCCGTGTTCTGAGCACCAGGACTGCCCCGGGCAGCTCAGGACTTCTGATCCAGCTGCCCAGGAGAGTCAGTGGAGTCTTTCTTGCTACTCTTCATAAAGGCACTGTAACTTCCCTTGTCTGGACAGATGTGATAATGGGAATAAATCCAGGCCTGCAAATAGTTGCTCAAAATTAACTCTTTTTAAGAACTAGCACAAACTGTCCTTGCTCCCTGGTACCACCCTGGCTTCCCTCTCCCCAGCAGCATGGGGTGTTCTCAGGCTTTGGGCCCTATTGCCCTCTTGCTTTCTCGTGTCACAATGTCACATCTCTTTATGGCTTCTTTTGCCTTGATGTAACATTCAGAAGATGTGTTGCTGTTTCTGCTTCATTCCCAGCAGCCTTATCCAAATTTCCAGCGTTGCCTTTTCCTCCTGCAGCACTTTTTGCTCTTCCAGCAGGTACAAATCTGAATGATGATTTTTTTTCCCCTATCTCAGTGTGAGGTTTTTTCCTGCATTGTGCCAGGACACACATYAGAAAGGAGCTCCCAGCCTCCCTCACTTCCATCTCTCTTGGCCCTTCCTTCTCCAGAGAGGAGCAGCCACAGGGCTGTGCCTCACAGCAAGCTCTGCTGCTCCACACACCAGGCTTGCTCTCGTGGCAGGCTTGCTTCACAAAAGCCTCCCACCTAGGCTTAAATCCTTTCCAGCTCTGCAGCTCTTCAAGGCTCTGGAGTGCATGGCAAAGGCTGCTTCCCTTTGGCTCGTCAACAGCTGGATTTGGAGGCTGGCTGCTGAGGCACTCTTTCCTCTGGCAGAGTCTCAGGGTTGCCTGCCATTCCCTGGGAAGGCTTTTTTTCTCGGGAGTGTGAAGGTTTTTCCTCTCTTGCTTTTCTTGGGCTTTCTCCCTGTGCTCCCCCAAGTTTCTGTCCACTGTTTGCCCTGACAGTTCTGGATGTGTGTGCAAGTTCTTGTTAAGGAATTTACCCCCTTTTTTGTAAATAAGTCAAGACAATTTTCTTCCTTTCCTTTAGGTAACATGAATTTAGCATACTCTGTTTTGGGTCTGCTAGGACAGCATTCATATATATGAACACAACTTCATGTTTTCTCCACTTCTGCACTTCAACCTGGAATGGTAAATTCAGAAAGGTAAGTCTTTGGTTAAACCAATAGATGCCATGTGCAGTTTCTACTTCTGTTTCTAGGAAAGCATTTGAAAGGTGACTGTTAAGTATGAAAAGGATTAACCTTGACAGGGATTTGAGGGAAAGCTTTGATTCAGTCATGGCCAGAAGACTCTCTGAGTGCTAGGTATCTGCYCATTCTGAAGGATTTGGTGGTGTGGGACTGGTTCTGTTGTGGAGGCAAATAAACCATCTTTTACCTCTGAATTTTTCTGATCGACAGTTCCTGTTTACAAGTACCTCTGTGAAAAATAAAAAAAAACCCATTAGTAATTTATTTCAAGTAAAGAAACTTAAATACCAGTTACTCTACTGTGAAGAGAACTACCACTGCTGGAAACCATGAATTTCTTTAGCTGAAAATGGGCAAAAAAAATAACCCATAGTAATGACAATCAGAAAAGGCAAGAAATTATTTGGATTTATAAATGTAGAGCTGCGTGTTCTGCTTTGTTTTTTCCTGGAAAACAGCTTCTAGAGTGTGTTTTCAGTTGCATTTTCTGCCACTGAGCTTTTTAGTTTTCAATTTATACCAAATAGCAAAACGTGAATGAAATGCACCCTGATTTTTTTTCTGAGCGATGGTTTGTGTGTCACTTTCCTCCACTGTTTTCAGTGTCACTTACAGATCATGAAAAACAATGTCGTTAAAAAGCACCTCACGTGTTTCTCTGGGCTCAGGGGCCGGTTTCTTTCCCCGTTCCCATTTAAATAAAGACCAGTAGAGCCTGTGGAATTCACCGAAGGCAGGTTTGGTACTCGCCGAGCTCTGGGGTAGCTGGTGATTCTGGCTTAGGCTAATGCAGCTTCACGTTCATGCAGTTGTTTTGTTTCCCTTTCAATGCTGGGATCAAACTCGTGAAAAAATGCGGCTGTTGCTGGGAAGTCCCTTCAATAACTCGGCACATTTGCATGACAATACGTGGCTGTGCCCTGGTAACCTCCCTCCTTTGCCAGCACATATCTTGGCAGCAGGAAMCGCTTCCACAGTGTTTGCTGCGCTAATGGTATGTCCGTGAATGTCCTTTTCTTGCTTCCAAGGATTTTCTGGACATAGTTGCAGTTGGATAAATGAAGGCTTCTCTCTTTTCTTTCCCCGCTTCTCCTGCTTTTAGGATGAATTTTACCTCTGGTTAGAAATCTATAAACTTTGTAATGAACAGCGTTGCTGATTAGTGTGAGTGCTTTCCTCTCACCACAGGATTTATTAGGGGTGTTAGCCGGCACAGATGCAGCTGTAACTGGAGCYGAATCGATAAGAAAGGATAATGTTAATGGCATGGCAATATGTATTGGATAAACGGGTGGCGTTGTGCTACGGGGCCTGATGCTTGGAGAAGGACTGGCAGTCACTTTCTGGAGGCTTGCTCAGTGCTTGGGGCGAAGGAAGTGAAGCACAGCCTGTTACATCAACCCCCGAGCTGATACTGGGTGGCAGGTAATTATGTTGGCTGTGCCTGAGGCAAGAGGTGTACCTACATTAAAAGATCACCTGAGTTTTCTAGCGACTGCTGGTTTTACAGGCTGATATTTTATTCCCTTTGAGGCTGCTCACTCAAGACCCCTTTTCAGGTCAGAATTCTCCTTCTTCAGAGCCGGGAAGGGGCTTTCAAGTTTAGTGCAGCTGTCAGGGATCAATCTCTTTTACAGCTCCTTCAAGTTCTTTCTGATGCAGATGAATAATTTCCGTAGATCCTGAGGCCTGTGTTATGCCGGAGTGGGAAGAGGGTGACTGGTGTTTTGAACTGCAGAAGCTGTTGACTGACTGGGTGAAGAAACCAGTGACAGCCATTAAAAATTAATCAGCTTAAATGAACTTGGGAAGGATCCGAATCTCACAGGACGTGTTCTCATGGTGAAGGCATTTGAGATTTGCAAGAAAGGGAATGGAAATATCTTTTGGTATAATACATGTTAGTGGACACAGGGGCACACTGAAAGCTGTTGTGAAATGCAGGCTATAAAAGAAATTGTTTCCTCGTGATTTTTTTCTGTTGTTTTGTTGTTACAGAAAAACCATAGCATCTGCCTTTTTTTTTTTTTTTTAAGCAAAGTCCATCCCATCTTGCTCAGCACTGCTGGTCTTGGCAAAACTAGGACTATAAATTGATAAATTTTCAGAAACTGCTGATGGAGCAATACCTATCTTTTGTATTGGGTGTTCCATTTACACCTCAAATTCATGCTGTAGATATCTCCTTAGATCTCACTTCAGCAGTTATTCCTRATGACTTTCTTCAGCAGTAAATTCAGGTCTGGATTCTCTTTTGGTTTAGTATTCTGCTGTTTYCAGTGCTGTATCTGACAAGCAATACAAGAATAATATTTTAAAACCGTATTTAGGTAGTCTCAATCAAGCTAGGATCTCAAAACCATATATGATTAACAAATAAAGCCCTTATTAACAAATAACATTCCTGTAATGTGCAAAGAGTGGTCCCAAGTTCTTTGTGAGTGTTGTTTAATGACAACAGTCAGTTTCTGGAGAGTGTTTAGTTTTCTGGAACTCACCAAATGTGAGTGTTGCAAATCTGATGGTGCAGGAACACCATTTCACTGATGTCCAGCTCTTGTGTAGAAATTTTGATGCATAAATTTCAGTCATTTGTGAGAAAATAGAGTAGATACCCCCCAACTTTGCAGGGTGACAGAGCCATAAAGCAGTGAAATCGTTTGCCTGGGGCAGCAGGAGAGCTCGGCATCGAGCTCCAGCTCCTACATCCTGGTCTCGTGCCCTTCCTGTGAGCCTGTGATAGCTGCACTTTAAACAGAGCTGAATGTTTATRTGTAAATGGCCTGTGTGGGGAGTGGTGCAGAGCTGAGCATGGAGGAGTTCAGAGGCGTTTGGGRACAAAGACCATGGCACTGACTCCTGGCACAGGATCCCAGAGTGTGGCTCTGGGTGGACAACAGTGGGCAGTTAAGGCAATCCCTTTTTGCACTGATGTGTGCACAAGGTTTAGAGCAGAGGGAACAATTCCTCAGCTTCTTCCTGCCCAGAGTGGGGAGTAGGCTSAGCCTTCCTTCCTTAAAGGAGCACCAGGAAAATGGAGCCAGCTTTGTCTCTGAGATTTGTCTACCCAATGGTGCCCTTATGGGGCACATAACTTGATGCTCCTGTCAGCTCAGAGCAGATTGTGATGTGGTCTCCTGCTGATAGTTCATCTTTTTGTGTATGGTGACTTTGGATATAGGAAAGGAGGACATAAAACCAGGAAAATTTAGGAGCTTGGCCATGTTGTACATGGCACTGTCACTTGTCAGTTTTGAGATTTCTTCACTTACAAGTTTTGTGGTAAAAACCTGCACAATAATCCCCTTGATGAAACTGCTAAATATACAGGATTTTGCTTAAAGCATAGGTAAAGTCTTTGTTTCAGTGATCTCTGGAAATTGTGTCTCCCCTTCTTAGCAAACATCAGAGCCTTGTGCAGCTGTTTAATAAAAGTCTGAGAGCCACAAATCAGTCAAGTAAGAAATTCTGTTTCATGGAAGGATTCCTGCAAGCCTTGCTTCTGCTCTGATACAAAGATCCAACTAATAGGGTCAAATCTGAGGAGTTTAATGAAACAATGTTATTTAAGCAAAGCAATCRTGTCCTGCTGCAGTGTTGTTGGGTATTAAACAGCAATTAGATTTGTCTGCCCAACAAAATTGAAAAGCTCCTCTGAAAGCAGCTGTAATCGGAAATGTCACGCTGCAGATACCGATGATAGATATGGTCTAACAAAACACAGGCTTTGGCTGCAGCTCCTCACATTGAAGGATAATCCCACGGCACGCAGCAGTTTAGTACTGTTTATGTAGCTTGCAGTTTAGGTTCAGGTTATTCCTTTCACYGTCCCATACAAGCTCGTGGGTTTTGCTCCAGTGTCCCACAGGACCGACAGCCGGGTTAAACTGGAATGTTTTGCCCTGTCACTTACTCTGTGGTATAGGCCAAGTGAAATGGCATTTGGGGTGATGAACCTGAGGTTCACCCAGCAGTACTGGATATAACAGCATGTGTATTGGACTCCTCTCTGATTTTCTTGCAATGGCTCACTCTGGAAGCACAATGAACTAAGCAGTTTTGGAAAGCTGCAGAGGTGTGTCATGCAAGAGTCAACACCGACAGTAAAGCAGATGTGCTGAAGTGCTGATTTAGAGGAGTGTTTACACAGACACATTACTGGATTTTGTTCAGCAGCCTGCATGAGACCTTCCACAAGGGACGCTTCGTGGATTTCACAAAGCTCCGTCTCCCGGATTCATGCAAATTTGCAAGAATTTCTGCTTCAAAAAAGACGAGAACTTGTTGCATGTGTGTCAGCCAGTCTTAAATGCAGAACTTTTATTGGGCACAATACCCTGGGTAATAAGCCTTCCTCCAAGCATCCAGACTTTTAATCCTTAAACGTTTGTGTTAAAAAGATGTGGGAAGTGAAAGAAAGCCATATTAGCATGAGACTACAGAGTAGGTATAAGCACAAAATGTGGTGTATTTTCGATCTTAATATTTCCTTTCCTGTGAGCTGGGAGATAGTAGAAAATTCCCCCTTGCTGTGTATTTTTCATGGGAAGATATARATGCTGTGAAAAAGTGTTAATGCGTAGTTGTCCTGGAGGTCTGTAGCAATAGCATCATTCCACGTTTTTATGGCCACAAAACCAGTAACAGACCACGGGTTAGATCATGCCGGGTATTTCAAGCAGTGGCTTTATTTTCCTGCTGCCTAGTCCCCATGTACTCCTGCACTTATTAAAGCACAGAAACTCATCAGGGAATATGTTCAAATGCCTGGAGTCCTGATGTGTGTTATTTGTAGCTTTCTCTGATCTGTGCCGGTTAGMTGTAGCTGGGGTAGTTGAGTGCTGTCTCTTCCATCACTTCCCCTCCAAGCCACTGTATCCTGGTACTCTGCTAAAGATTCCCACCTTCCATGGCTTGAGAAGAGCTAAGCCTCAGGAATGTTGATTTAGGCTACAACTTGCTCCAGGGGTGAAGATCTCACGAAGAACAATGACTCCACAGCTGTGCACTTTGGATACATTCCCTGTTCATCAGGTGTGTGGCTGTTTTCTGTTATCTGATCCTCTTGTCCCCTCCTGCCACTGACACKTTTGGCATCACTGTTTGCCACCAGCCAGCGAAGGGGACGCAGAAGTTCTCTCAGCATCTTTGTAGGGTGCAGTTCACCCTTTGAGCAACGTCGGTGTAGCAGCCTGGAGCTGCTGAAAGCGCAATCCAGTCTGGAGCTGCTATTGCAGCTCAGCCTGCRGACACTGGATGTGACACCAGGACAGAGGCAGTGACGGAGGGGGAGGCAGAAGCGGATCCCTGTCGGCGCACGTCTGCCTGTGAAACGCTCTTCGCTGTGATGCCGACTGCAGGTTCAGCTCTGCCCGACAGCTGGCTCAGGGCAGCCCAGGAGCGAGCGGGTGTGTGGGTCACGCAGCTCGCGCCGTGCTGGAGGAGGCTTGGCTTGGTCAGCGGCTTCCCCTCCGTGCCTGGCTGGTGTCACCAGCCCAACGAATCTGGGAAACTGTGCGTGAGATGAGCGTTTGTGGTCCCGGTAGCGGGAGGCTGCTGCCACCAATGCCTTTTCTGGGAAACTCTCTTCCCCGTCCCTGCGAGGTGACCCACACAGGTCCGTGATAAAAAGGGGGAAAGCCAGGAGAAAGGAGCTTTGGCACAGAGACRTTGCCCTAGCCTGCCCTGTGTGGATGCAGGCCACAGCCCAAGCAGCCCGGTGAGGGGCAAGTCAAACTCCAGAAAATTAGGTTAATTAGGTTTATATGTAGCAGTTTCATAGTTCCTCTCAGAGGGAACCGCAAACTTCTTAATAGAATAGCTTTTCCCTTTTAATTATTGTTCAAATGTTTCTTCCCTCAGTCTTGAATTACTCTGAGTGCCTTTCATGTGTTAGAGGTAGTTCTGCCTCTTTACCCTTCAGGGTAATTGAGCAGTCATTGKGTTTGCATTTTTTTCTCTTCTCTTTATCTTTCAAATGTCTACTAAACCATTGTCAATGTTTTAATTAATTAAAAAAACTCTAGTTCTTTYACAGTTCAAATTTGCTACAAAAGCAAGATTCAAATTGCACCATTCTCTGTGGAGAATGATGATTGTGTTAGCTAGGGCTGCAGTTCCTGTTCTTGATACAATAACTGCGGTGACAAAGACATCTTTCTTCAGAGTACCTTCCTTCAGTTACGCTTTTATTTTTCTTTCTTTGCTAATATTAATAATTCAGTATGTGGAAGTGAAGTCTCAAAAGGGAAATAAATGCTTAGTGTCCTGATGTTTTGAGTTTAAATTCCCTTGGTAAATGCAGTCCATGGTRGTTGGGTTGTGGTGTGGTGTGGCCTCAATAACTCTGGAGCATGAAGTGCAGCCAGATCATGCTGCCTTAGGAAAGCCATGAGAGGACAGTGCTGTGTGTCAAGGCCTCGGAGCAATTTGTCTTCACTTTTYAGATCCATTTATCCGATCCCCTGGGAAAACCTTTTAGTACGGCACAGTATGTTATATTGCCTGCTTCTCCGGTTAAGTAAGGAGTACTTAGGGAAGGCAAGGGGAGCAGTAGGTTTTGCACAACAGTAATTACTTCAGGCTTCAACGCCAGGCACCTTTTGACCTAGTGCCACTCAGGCTGATTCTGTCATGTTTAATCCCTCATGCCCCATCCGCCCCTGTGAGTCTGSAGAGGTGTTCTGTTCTTTGGCCTGAGCCAAAGTGCTTCCGGATACTTACGTATAAACAGCCTCTAAAAGGTAAAATTCATGAGGTGTTTCACTTTAAATTATGCACTGAACCCGACAGGAATTGCTCTCAATCTTTGAGGAGAAGCCATGCTTTTGTTGGGAGGTTGCAATGGCTAGTGGTTAAAGCCTGACAAAGGCTGAGATTATGGATTGTTTTTGTTCTGCTCCTGCCTTGCAGGTTTGCCTGGAGCTGGTTGTTAATTGCTGAGCCTTTGAAAACAGTTTAACATTTCGGCTACATGTTTTTGTTTCCTCGGGGCTAGCTCTACCCGAACAGCCCCATTTAATCATTTTTTAGTTCTCAGACTGAATGCTCCATGCAGGTGAGGGTAGCCAGTGGCTTCCTTTCTGGTTAAAATCAGGCAGTTTGGTTAGCCGCTGCTTTTCATGTCTTCATAAARTCTGGGTGTAGAAGTACAGACACAAACGTGCAGAGTGTTAATTAAGAGTGTTTTGGCCTTATTATTTAGTTTGTCCTTGGATTGGCCGACTCCTAATTACTACCCGGTTACTATTGCTATTATTCTTGTTTAATGAGATAATCCAAATAATCTCATTTCAGTTTCACAGATCATTAGATCCAACACACTTATTAATAAGGCATTTGTGAGCTCTTTATGTCCACTCAGCTGTTTTCAGTCCTTCTCTTATCCTCTATGATGGAGGGAAGGCATGTGCTGAGCATTTTGTAGTTAGATGTGTTTCCTCAAAGTATTAGCACTTGCCACTATATATTATTTGAACAGCTGCTTCTTTTTGTTAACTGCAGCAATAAAAATGTGGTACATCTTGGACAGAGGTGTTGACTATGCTAGTGAGGAGCGGCTCTTGCAAAGAAGGAACTGCTGCAGCCTCTCTCCTGCCAAAAAGGGTCACCTTTCCCAGTCAGGCAGGAGCACGCAGCAGATGCGGGGCTGCTCTGCTCCGCTGGCAGCAGCGTCAGAGCGAGCAGGGACGTTCCCATGCCAGCTTCCCAGCGGCAGCCAAAGGCAAGGAAGCACTAGGGGGACCATCTAGTTCATTGCTTCCCGATCTTTTTAGCAGGCAGCCAAGTGCCTGTTCTGCCCCAGTGTCCCCAGGGCAGAGTCCCATGCCTCATTGGCTGCGTGTAAGCTCCTCGCTGGTGAGAGGTGCCTCCGGACGTGGGCGTGCGGATCAGGCGCATCTGCTGGGATGGCAGGGAGTGTAGGTGTGCCCCTGGCTGAGGTGTTTGTGGTGACCCGCATCCCGTGCCTCTCCCACTGACACCGATACCGGTGTGCGCTCTCTAACACATTGCTGACTTGGAACAGTGATCCAACAGTGAGACAACAGAAGGGAAAGGGCTAAAAAATCAACCCTGTTTCGTTGTTGGACAAACTGGCACAGGCTGTCTGAGCAGCCGAGGTTCCATCTAGGCTGTGAGGCTCTTCTCCCTGCTGTGTCGCCCATGGAAGGACTGTGGGATGGAGGCCCAAACTGTGTGTGGCACACAGACCACAGCCCCATGGTTCTTTTAAGTCTGGAACTTGCTGTAAAGGCAACATCTAAAGAACGCTGCGCTGAACAGCTGATGAATTCTCAGTGCCCAGTGCAGCTGTTCTCCACGGGAGGGAAAACTCCATCTGCTCCACTCATGATCACTGTGGGCTTGTCTTCACCCCTGCACCACTGGGAAGTCCAGCCAGGCTGCTGACTTAGCCTGCACTCACATGCAAAAGTCTTTAGCCTGATTAAGTGTTAACTCTTTGTAAGGAAACGTGCCTTGAGGCTTGCTTAGTGCTCCAGTGGGGATAACACAGGCTGTGSATTTCTCATGTGATACCAGCCCTGCTTAAGCAGGATTTAGCAGTCTCCTCCTCACACCCCTCTTCCTACCCCTCTGCCCTTCTCTGGGTGTTGTCCCATTGGTATTGCTGTGGCAGGGTGGTGAGCTGGACTGAGAGACGATAAAGTTTGAGAAGGAAAAAAATCAATCATAGAACAAGTAGGGGGGGTTTTTTGGTTGATTTTTAAAAACAATTCCGTCTTTTCTCTGTTCTATTTTCCCATGTTACTGCACAAATGGCTCTGTCAGGAAGCGGAGCAAAGGCAGGAGCAGATCTCTGCCCCCAAAGCGACAGGGATTGCATAAGGTTTGTTTTTGTGTACGGTGGCAGGGCCAGCAACAACGCTGAGCTAATGCCATCTGTGCGGGTGCTCCAGTGCTGTCACCCGGGTCCTGCCAACGCAGCTGGCTGCAGGGCTGCTCTCGGAGTCACTCCGAGCTGCTTCCCGGCACAACAATTCCATGTGCCAGTGCTGCTGAAAGCTCCGGGCTGGCCGCCGTGTTCTTGGTGCAGTCTGAGCAGAGCTTCTGGCTCTCCTTACATACTCTCTTGGAGAGCAGGGAATGAGTTTAAGGATGTATAATCCAAGCTAATTCTGCAGTGAAAACAAGTCCCTTACCTCAAATATCACTGAAGTCTCTCCTACCTTCCCGAACCTCTGACTTCCCTGTCCTTTAGCAGCAGCCGATATTTTCCTGGCACAGACTAGAGCAGGGAAAATTAATTATGCTGTAATGACAACCCCCCTGTCAGAACCTGGCCTTCTGTTCGCTGTAAATGAAGGGCAATCTGTGGCCTATCAACAGACTGCTTCCTTTGGGGAAACAGCCTCACACTTCTCAGATTTCCCTTTACGCTACTGACTGTTGGCATCTTTTCCTACCTCAAGATCTGCTACATTGCTGCAAAGGGGTTTTTTTTTTCTTTCTTTTTAATTAATTTCTTTCAGCTCTGTCAGGATAGAGGGTAATTAAATGCTTCAGTATCTTGTCATAAAAATGCCACTTTTCAGAGGAATTGTCTTAATGAGCCTGTTTTTCAGTATAGCAGAGACTCATCTATTAGTCCAGTGTATATTTTTAGAGCATGGCATTAGCCAGAAAAGCCCATTAGATCGTTATACAAGTGGCTGAATCAGCAAACTGTATCTGCTGCTATTCTGTCAAAGCAATAACGTTAACATTATCAAAGTGATTAAAAGCCATTCATTCATTTTGCATCTGGGTTGACAAGTTCATTCCTGCAGAGGCATGCAGTGTGAAGCTGTAAGAAAGGAAAACTAAAAGCTCATCATATCCCTCAACCTGAAGATCTACCAGTGTGTGACAGATGCAATCAAAACATGACAATTGAATGGAACACCGGACGCCTGGGTTCTGTCATACGGTGGGGTTGTCACTGACAAAGCAAAATCAGCCTTAGCCTGGGATCCTTTTTAAGGATTTGCATCTTTACGCAGTGAGAAAAGCTGTGTGTGCTGGAACAGGGCAGGATTTCCACCACAGAAACCCTTGTCCGTCAGCTCTGGGTCACCCTCCTGGAGATTCAGAGCAGCGATGGTGCTGCTGGCCTTTCCTTTGGGGAGGTTACAGGTGTGTTTGGCCAGTGGCTTCCCTGGATCTTCAGTCCCCACAGGAGCTGTGAGGGCTGGGTACTTCAGCTGCAGTTCTTGGCCTTGGCAGGGGTGTTTGCCCAGTGTCGACACACAGAGCAGAAGCAACGGGAGGAATAAACAAGTGCCAGCATCACTGTCGTGACTTTTCTGAAAAAACTGAGCAGGCAGAAAGGTTCGGTTCCTGGGGACTGCCTGGGGGAGCTACTCAATTAACTTGCTTGCCAAAGGTGCAGCATATGCAAATCCTTCCTATGGATAGGGCGTGATCCAGCGGTAAAGGGTGTGAGAGCTGGCAGAGCAGTCCCTGTGTCCGAGGCTAGAGTGACCCGTTGGCCAGACTGGGAGGTTTGCATGTAGAGGTCTCTGGTTTCGGCAAAACAAACATAAAGCAGCTTTGAGTTCTGTAAGTGAAATTGTGCATCAAGGAAGGAAAAGGTGGAGGAGAAGAAGTGCAAGCTGTTACTTGGTAAAAATCCACCACCTGCTTCCGTTCGTGATCCCACCTGCTCAGTTCTGATCAGTACCTGAACGTGTTGAATTGCATTTAAAAAAGACAACTCAGAAACGATCCAATGAGTTGTCTCTCTGGGGTGCATACATGTAGCTGAGGTGTTTTTCCATGTTGTGGATTGCCTTAATTCTGCTGATGTCAGTGTGGCCCTTTATTGCTGATACATTTTGATGCCAGGTTGTGGAAAAGTGTCACTAGCACCGTGTGTCTGTTTTAAAGGAGTGTCAGACGTGTGTGCTGTGTGTGCTGTTGCATGCTTGTCCAAGGGATATTTGCCTTTTTAACAGTTGTTGTGCGTGCTATGCACAAATTAGGTCTTTCCTACCTACCTATGGTGAAGAAAAAGAAGCTTTTTTTTTTTTGCTTTTTTAATCTGCAAAGAAAAAAAAAGTAGAAAACCTGATGGTTGATGTTTATCCAGGGAAGAATTGCTTCACTAGGGCATTAGTGATATTCTCAGAGCCATGAAGATAAAAAAAGCCTCCATTATAACTGTGGATGATTTAGGCACTTTAGTTATCTAACTGTGAACTGCAGTTTCACTTTCCCATTTGTAGGCAACTTTCTAGTCACTTGGCCTCCTGCTCATCGAATTTTTGTCCCCATTGGACCCTTCAAATCAAGAAAATGAATGCATTTAGCAGTTTATTATCTTCCTTGGCTTGCTAATATGAGTCATGCCTGGGAAACAGGAATTTTTTAATAATTCAAATCATCAGGTAAGTGTGAGAACTAGTAGACAGAAACAATGGTGTTTCATTTTGAGGAGTGGATTTTAATTCCTGAAAGATATTTAAAAAGGCACAGAATGGTTGTTAGGTTCTGTCTGATAAATGTATCTCAGTAGAACMTGTTGGAAAAGAGAATTGCAAAAGCAGTGCTCTCTGTGCAAAGTCCTGGCACTGATAGAGGCATGAGGATGAACACCTGAATATTTCATATCCAAGAAGGCAAACTTAATGATCTATTGTTGTTTTTTGTCTGCTTTATCTATCAAAAATCTGAGCATTCATTTTTATAGGTGGTTGCTCTGTAAATACCCTTTGCCAGCTGGGCTGTATTAGCTAAGTTGTGTGCAGTGTGGATCAATAATTCCCTTTAAGTGTCTGCCACAAGAGAGCAGTGTTGGTGTAATAAGTTGGGAAGAATGTGCCTCGGGTAGTGGAATTCTTCCATCATAATGTACACTGAAGTACTGCAAGAGAAATTCAAATACAGTACAACAAATCTTCTGGGAGCTCAGCAGGATTAAGGGATAAAAATAATGAATGGGGCCTAATTTCTGGTATTGAGATTTGAGTTTCTTAAAGGCATCTGATATGACTGTGGACTCTTTGGAAAATTTCAAGGAGTTGACA